>OX465378.1:2931503-3531503 GCA_950004255.1 Mesopsocus fuscifrons
GGGCCGACGGATTGCCTTGAAATTTTGTATAGAAGTAGCTCCAGTAAATGTCTAGGGAACGTTCCAAGCAGAATTTCGAATTTGTTCTCGGATTATTAGAAATTAATTTTTTAGTAAATTAAAAATCGTGAAACACGGTTTTTTCAAACGGCTAGGGTGCGTATTTGACTGGGAATAAAAATTTCGAATTATTACAGTTGTTATGTAGAAGGTGTAACTTAGTGCGTGACCGAAGCAGTTTTTTGAATTTCTCGTAACTTTGTGGTATTTTCTGCAATCCACCTCAACACTGTCTGTCTCTCACCACATGAGAATAAGAATAAAACGAAAAGTAACCGAGAGATTAGAGTACAAAGTTTTCAGAAGTTTAAAACTCGATTTATCGGTAAAGTGTTTCAAACTGTATTTTTCGCTGACAATCGTCAGAAAGTAAGTGTTTGTTCTTGCTAGTGCTACAGATTTCTTTTCTTCTTTACAACTTAACTAGCAAGATCTCTCAATGTTCCAATATCGAAAACCAATACAAACAGTGTGGGAACACCCTCTAAGACGTCTGTGCATTGCTTATGGGGAAATGAACAACTGCATGCCTGCAACTCACCTTAAGGGTCCGCTATACCTGACGATGCATTTTTTGCCGCTCATAAGATTAACATTGCGAGCGGCGATTCATTTTCAAGGTTTACCCTTGGTTGGAAAGACACAAAATTTTGCCTGTACCTAGCCCTAACGATGTGTTCGAAGCAGATTTCCCATTTTTACTTTACCTGTATACGGAGTATACGTAAGGTAAAGTATTGTATTCGTGCGGGCCAAATTTCGGCAAACCTCAACTTTGAACCGTCATTGCTCCCAGACCTCAAAAGCGACTGAAACTTGCATATCCATTTCGGAAACGTCCATTCCTTCGGAATATGAAAACCATCTCACTTTTTTCGTCTGACCTAAAGTTTGCCCACAGGAAATTTTAGAAAAGGTCAGGTACTCCGTGTCGGTACGTATGTGTGTATGTAGCTAGCTAGCTATGTATGTGGCATTGACCTGGACGGCACACTTTTCAACCGATTTTCCTCAAAATCGGTAGTGACCTTTCCAAAATTGGAAGAAATCAGAATCCGGAAGCCCAGTTCCCCCCTTTAAAATTAAGGGGGTTACCCCCAAAAAACTCCCCAAAAAGGTAGAAAAAAAATATTTGCTCAAAGTCGGCTCTAACCATTTTGATCAAATTTTGGACAATTATAGAACGAATAATTAAAAATCTAATGATACCACCCACTTCCCCCGCATAACTCCCTGGAAGGGGGGAAGTCCCCCCTGGACCTGTAAAAGGGTGAAATCAGTGGATTCAGTGGTTTGTGGTATACGAGTAGTTCTGGATAGGACACGTGACAACCGCCATACTCGTCACAAATGGTATATGGCTTATCTCGAGCCTCCCCCCCCCCCCCCCCCAGGGAGGGGGGCAATTTTGAGTGACTTTTAAAGTGCGGCTTATGGGGTCTCAAACTGTTCGGGGTAACGTTGTGAAGCAATTTTTTGGGTCAAAAAGTTTTTCTGAACGTATCCAAGCACCCCACTCCCCTTTGGGGGGTGATTGGAGTGGTTTGCGAAATATGGGTTGTGTGGGCTCAAAATGATCGGGAGATTGTTCTGAAGCAATTTATTTGGTCTAAATGTTTTTTTGGAGCTTCCAAAATCCCCCCCCCCCCCCCCGTACGGGGGGTGTTTTGGTAACTTTCCAAAGTACGTTGTATGGGATATCAAAATTCTTGGGGAAACGTTCTGAGGCAATTTATTTTGTCAAAAAGTTTTTTCCGGGCATCCCCAACCACCCCACCTCCTTCTGGGGGGTAGTTTTGGGTGGTTGCCGAAGTACGTCGTGTGGGGTCTCTAAGTACTCGGGGGAACATTCTGGGGACATTCCTTTCGTCAAAAAGTTTTTCCGTCTCCAATCATTTAACCAAGGGACGCTAATACGCAGGTAAAGTTTTGTCCGACCGTGTCGTACCGCTTGTTTTACTGGTTTTCGAGATACAGCACTTTTCTTGAGGTATGCGATGCTAGCATTCGCAAAACAGTTGCAATAAAAGAAACCAGTGAGAAATTGGGAAATCTGCTTCGAACACGACCTAGAACATTGTTAGGGCTAGGTACAGGCAAAATTTTGTGCCTTTCCAACCAAGGGTAAACATTGAAAATGAATCACCGCTCGCAATGTTAATCTTATGGGCGGCAAAAAATGCATCGTCAGGTATAGCGTTCTCTTAAGGGGATTCCAAAGTCATCGAAATCTTTCGCCTCACAACTAAACCAAGAACCACCTGACTCGCGGATTAGAGTAAGGACAGGCATTGTTATCAAAAAACACAGGGTTGCCAAAATTATTTTTTGCTCAAAACAAGAAGTAGACTTAAAGAAGAAAGGGGTCACAATGAGCTAGAAAGAATTTGGCTACGACAATTCACATTTGCGTAGTCTACCCGTTACTCTGACAAGGTGATAACTGCTTAAGGGTCCGTTATAACTGACGGTGCATTTTTTGCCGCCCATAAGATTAACATTGCGAGCGGCGATTCATTTTCAAGGCTTACCCTTCGTTGGAAAGACACAAAATTTTGCCTGTACCTAGCTCTATCAATGTTCTAGGTCGTGTTCGAAGCAGATTTCCCATTTATTTTACTGGTTTTCGAGATACAGCACTTTTCTTGAGGTATACGATGCTAGCATTTGCAAAACAGTTGCAATAAAAGAAACCAGCGAGAAATTGGGAAATCGGCTTCGAACACTCCCTAGAACATTGTTAGGGCTATGTACAGGCAAAATTTTGTGTCTTTCCAACCAAGGGTAAACCTTGAAAATGAATCGCCGCTCACAATGTTAATCTGATGGGCGGCAAAAAATGCATCGTCAGGTATAGCGTCCTTCTGCTATGCCCGTTCGTAGAATAGGTATATGTTGGTAGATTGGTTAGTAGACGTGTGGAGGGACAAGCCCACCAACTAGATTCAAGAATTATCCATCGTGCTCAGCTGGCAGCACTGCCAAATACCAGCCCCCCACCCATCGTTTTACTACACAAAGGGGACCTACAGTTTTAGGTACAGCCTCGATATACATTCCACTAGACATGCTGAATATATGAGAGATTGAGAGACGAATGCTGATCAGAAAAACATTGATACGGTCGGGCTTGAACCGGTGTGACCCAGTTCTTAGTGTTCCTATTAAGTCGACTAGGGGTGCGTCCCACCATGTCCAGTTAAAATTAAACTGGAGATTTTGTCCTATGTTTACCATGTTAAATTTAACTTTAAGTTAAATTTAACATGGTAAATCTCCAGTTTAATTTTAACTGGGCATGGCGGGACGCACCCTAAGTAGCTAGACCACTCGGGTAATTTGTGATATTTATTGTTTCTTAGGATATTGAGCCTGATCCGTCAGGCGATAACTCGCAATCATCGAGCGACAGTCTGACCAACTCCGGGGACACTGTCATCGGTAAGAATATCTTAAGCTGCATGGCTGCATGCCACATACGATACGCCATGCGCCCTGGAATGGCGGGCTTGCAATGGCACCTTAGGGATGGCGGGACCCACAAAACTGCCATCCCTCCCCACTAACCGTACGTCCGGGGAGGCCAACTTGCCAAAACGGCCGTCCAGAACGCATTGTGTGTGGCCACCATTATATATAGATGGAATGGAGTTTACCACTTTCAATAGGTATCACAAATTATAAAATATTCAAAACGTAAGGTTGGTACCTACCAAAAACCGAATTAGAAGTTAGATACTACTTACAAATATTCATTAAAACATTTTTAAATATGGCTTTCATCAGTCCCTTAACTTGGAGATAAAGCTATAGTAAATTTATCTTCCCGAAAAAGTAGCCGAAGCTTTATCTTGCCGTTAAAAGTCTACTATAGGTAACGCTATCGGCAGGATGGTGAAAGGTACCTCGGTACCTCGGTTTCAAATATTCGCAACTGGCATTTCATCGTAAAACCCGTTTTTAGTGGAGATTTAACTTTAACCGAGGACAGTGGGATACAGCGTAGCCGTCCAACGCAAAGATGCACCAGCGCACATTTGCAAATATGCAAAGTTCCCAATAACTGCGACAGCCACTCTGTAATCATCAACCGATGTAAATTAAAGGGGGCAGCCTCAATCGTTTCAGAAAGGCTTTGGTCAAACCTTTCTGTACAGCTGTTAACTGCAGAGTCAAAGCCTAAAATATGGAACCTTTCCCAGTACTGTTGCAGCCCGATGCTGCAGCTGCATCCTCATTTTACCTATTCGGTCTCCTTTATAATTTGTGTTTGTAACCGTAACCAGAGGAAGCAGAGCTTACTAACAGACGCCACTACCGGAATACTCTTATAAGGTGCGTCCCACCATGCCCAGTTAAAATTAGACGGGAGATTTTGCCCTATGTTTACCATGTTAAATTTAACTTTCGAGTTAAATTTAACATGGTAAATCTCCAGTTTAATTTTAACTGGGCATGGTGGGACGCACCCTTAAATAACTTAGCCAAAGCCACGAAAGAAAATTTAAACCCTATGCGCATTCGACCTATAAGATCATCATCAGATTCACCAGCTACTAGTACTAGTACTAGTGTCCCCTAAAAGTTCACTATATTCTCCCGCGAAAAGAAATGTCGGTGCCCTTAACGATCCTGCCGATAGCGCTCTTATAATAACGTTACCTAGTGGACTTTTAAGGGTCCGCTATACCTGACGATGCATTTTTTGCCACCCATAAGATTAACATTGCGAGGGGCGATTCATTTTTAAGGTTTACCCTTGGTTGGAAAGACACAAAATTTTGCCTGTACCTAGCCCTAACAATGTTCTAGGGAGTGTTCGAAGCAGATTTCCCATTTTTTTTACTGGTTTTCGAGATACAGCACTTTTCTTGAGGTTTGCGATGCTAGCATTTGCAAAACAGTTGCAATAAAAGAAACCAGTGAGAAATTGGGAAATCTGCTTCGGACACTCCCTAGAACATTGTTAGGGCTAGGTACAGGCAAAATTTTGTGTCTTTCCAACCAAGGGTAAACCTTGATAATGAATCGCCGCTCGCAATGTTAATCTTATGGGCGGCAAAAAATGCACCGTCAGGTATTGCGTCCTCTTAACCACCTGTTAAATTTGGTTTTTAGTGTTAACTAATTGGAATATAATGGTGGTTTAATTTTTAAACGAGTAGTGTGAGTGAGAACACAGGCACTGACAAATATTATGTCATTTCAGAAAGGAACGTCGTTCAGGATTCTGAGGATGACGAAGAATTCTCTGACTCAATGGAGGTAAGTTAAACATAGGGTTTATAAGATTTATACGTTTTGTTGACCTTATGGGGCTAAAGTATAAAATATTACATACCTACTGAGAAATGTATCTAAACTATAAAATCATTCTCAAGCTTCGGAAATAACAGGGAGAGAATCAGCTGTGCCCTATTCTTATCATATGGAGGGTTTTAAACCTCAGGATAAACAAAACTGCCAGTTAACGTAAACTAAACCCATCTAAGATTATAAGATCTGTATGTATTTTTTTATTATTTCAGAGCGCTCCAATGGCTGCAAGGAACACTGGAGGTATGTCCCTACCTAGGACCCTTGCTTTTGTTCTTGCATTGCTTGCATTCAAGAACAAGAACAAGATAGTTTTGGCTGCAAAAACAAGAACAAGAAATGACTTGCAAGAACAAGAACTCTTGCAAGAGTCTTGCATAAACCCAGGTACTTACTCAGTTATTTTCCAAAACGTCATTCTTTTTTTGGGGGGGGATAAGTGCACTGAAACCAATAGGCTTATTGTGTCCAAGCTTCATTCATGGATTTCAGTCCATATTTTGTACAAAAAAAACTCTGCAGACTATGCGACGATAGATTGCACTTGAAATGGCCGTTCGGTAGGCAAATAAAGGGTCCGACAATGGTCGCACTTGACTTTCTCGCATTTTTTACGCCAGCGGTATCGAAAATTTTGATTTTTTTTTTACGTAATTTATTTTTTTTGGGACCAAAATTTTAACTTTTTCTAAAAATATTTTGCCATACACAGAACAATAATTTTAGGCACCTACTCACCGGATTTCAAACATATCCGTCAAATGGTGAAGTGTCGTTCGACGCGCAAAGTACGTGTTTTCTATTTTCCATGTCACGGCCTTAATTTTCAAGTAATTGAAAATCTATTGAAAATGACCTTGAAGCATCTATCTGAGACCATTTGCACCAATTTTCATGGAAATCTGTCGATTAGGGTTGTTGCAAATCCGTCTGAACCAATGAAAAACGTGATTTCCATTTTTGGAAAATTTTCCTACGATAATGCCAATATTGGCCATAATTATTATGTTGGATAAATTTCGTTCGGTAAAACATCAAACTAGGTTAAAGTACACCTCCGTACCAATTTTTATTGAAATCGATCGAATAGTGCTACCGGAGTGACGACCAACGCGTTTGGGCCAAAATTGGGCCAAGTTATTGGCCCACCTCCAAATGATTGTTAAGAACGTAAAAGCATCTATTCAAAAACACTTTCGCAAATTTTCAAGGTTCCAACTTGATATACGTAGCTTCCAGCCCTTGTTAACTGTCAAAAAACACGATTTTTTGACCATAGCAGGCGCAATTTTTGAGTTATCAAAATTTATCAAAAAACGGGTCCAGATATTTACATTAGGTACCTACGTACCGAATTTGAGCAAAATCGGGCGAACGGTGTGACGTCCAGTTGCGCGACAGAGTGACGTACGTACGTACGTACCTACGTACGTACGTCGGACGGACATTTTTTAAAAACCACTTTTTTGGACTCGGGGGACCTCCAGGATCATGGGAAACCCAAAATCTCAAAATCGAAATTTTGCACGAAGACATAACTTTCTCAGCCCATGTATTAGGTACATACGGGCGAGAAAGTAAAAACCACATTATAATCGCAGAAAATTCCATTTGTATGCAAGAAATTGCAGGAGTCTCGCAGCACGAACAAGAACAATAAATGATTTCTAGCGCAGGAACAAGAGCAAGAGTTGCTTTGCGAGAACTAAAAAAGAACAAGAAATGCCGTTTCTTGTTCTTTCATCGTGGATCACTAACGGTCTCTGTAACTGGGAGATGACTACTGTTTATTTATATTCACATTACCATGGAAACTAACTTCCTTACTGAAATTAAAATTTAGTAAGTAGGTCCTAAATCATTAGTCAATTCTTTAAGAACATACAGTAAGCAAAAACTCATTTAACTGACTTTTGGGTAGGTACCTACTTCAAAGTGTTTGAATTACCTACTAAACATCAATAAACCTATCCACCCAATCAAACTGTGGATTCTGATTGTTGATGGTTGTATTTCTTGAAATGTGATGGAACCAAAAATCTTTTTAATGAAATTTTGCTTACTGTATGTTCTCAAAAGAATTGACTAACGATTTACTAAGTTTTAATTTCAGTAATAAGGAGGTTAGTTTCTACGATAATATGATATACAAAGTAACTTGGGATGTGAAAAATATTCCTTACGCCGGGATTCGAACTCAGACCTGTAACGACACAAATCCCCTTGATCGCTCAGCCACTGAGAGACACGGTTTTATTTATTCTAGTTCAATGCACATTGGCTACGATTCTACGAACCCTGGAGGAGATGCGGAGGGACATATCTTCTATCAGTGAAAAGATAAGAGCTCTAGAGACAACCCAGGCTGGGACATCATCACAAGTAAGTAGCCATTCTAACTATCTAAATCCTTATTCAATTCTTTTGAGAACACAAAGTAAGTAGGTACCTACCTAAGCAAGTACCTATCCATCGTGCTCAGCTCAGAGCTGGGACGACAGGGACTTACAGTTTTAGGTACTTCTCGAACCGTCACAACCTAGATGACACTTCACCTAACATGCTGAAAATATCAAACAAATCAATTTGCAGAGTTTTCTTACCGTTGCTAGGTGTATCCTTCCTGTAAGTTTATCCTCTAGATAGCGTACACAGAAATAATAATAATAATACCACAACAACGCGGTAATAAGCAGAAGAAACAGCGAAGAGCGTAACCACATGCGCAGAGGGTGACGCATAGCCGGCGACTGACTGGCATACTGGCAACAAGCGCGTGCCTAAAGCCGCGTTCACAAGCTCAGCCAGCGCTAGGCAGCACTCACACGATGTAGAACACGAATAGGGACCCTTTTTTGAAAATTTTAACGTCATATTTACATCAGACTAACAGTCTCGATACCTGAGTGCTGTAGACCAGGGGCGTCATTTGGCCCTCTTGGGGCGATATAGGTATCGGCGATATAAAAAATTACATTTTCAGTGAAAAACGTAAAAAAAAAAAAAAAATTAGGATGATTTACCTACCTACCCATGAGTTACATCCAGTGTTTTGAAAGGTGCCCTATGTGCCCTAGATACCTATTATAAATAGGTACCTATGGGTAGGTATTAGGTATAGGTAAAAGATATAAATGGTAGTGACTAGTGATGCACGAAAAGTTGAAGCAAAACAAGAGTAGTTTTGGTTTTTGGTTGCAAAAAGAAGAACTATAAAATAGAAATGATTTGTAAGGGCAAGATTTATCGCAAGAATTCGCTTGGGGCCTATATACGCTCTGAAGAGGCCTACAAAAATTTTCTGTATAATAAATAATTAGTGAATTTAAAGTTCTTTCTGCAAAATATGGAGATTTAACAGAGATTAATGAAATTTTCGGCTCGCTCGCTTCGCTCGCTCGCATACTGGTTGCTTGTTTTGGGTTTCTCTCCCGTAGCGTGCTTCAGGTGGTAAGAGTGCGTCCCACCATACTCGGTTAACGTTAAACTCCAGTTAAATTTCAATTATTGAGTATGGTGGGACGCACCCTAAGTATAGTCACTACTTGCCCCCCAAGAAAAACTGAAATGACGCCCCTGGTGTAGACTGTTGACACCCGGGTCACTAAGGTTCCATCCCGATCCTATCAAAATTTGTTGAGCATGTCAAGTGAAATGTATATCGAGGCTGTGGTGGTTCGAAACCCACCTATCGTATACTGACTTAGCCTCAGCAGCGGGGCGATATATAGGCCAGTGTCAGCGGGTGCTAACTACCAAACAATGAACCCGAGAACCTACCTAGGATCAAATACAATCATACATTAGGATAGCCGGATGAATCTAAATAGCGCATGCAAGTGGTGTATATCGTTCCCGCCAGACGGAGTCGGACGAATCGCAGAGCGGCCTGTCACCAGACGGGGGCGTCGACGAGGATCGCTCCAGTGAATCGTCAGAGAGCGACTTCCTAATGGAAGCGTTAGTAAACATGGGGTGGCGTGCTGGACAAACGGTACGAGAGTGTGAGATGTGTGTGTCCTAGTCCCGCCGGGTGAAAGCACAGGGGGAAGATACGGGCTGTGGGACCACTCGCGTTACCAGACTTCCCGCATGTCATAGAGCATGTTTTTACTTTCTTGCCCGCACGTAGTACGCATAGGCGTAGCATGGGGGGTCTGGGGAGGAGAAACCGCTTAGCCCCCCCTCCCGAGATTTTTCTGACCTACATATTATAACGTCACATAAAGCCATGCCTACTCTCCCAGGTGAGGAGAAGGTCTGGGAGGCTTAACCCCCCCAAAGGTTTCTTGACCTGCTACGCCCATGGTAGTACGTGAACTGAGAAAGTTATGTTACCTACCGTGCAAAATTTCGATTTTGAGATTTTCACTGCAAAAGGCGTTTCAGAGGTTTTTCGGTCATGTCCGTTCATTTAATTAATTTGCTTGAAAGTCGGTATGCGTGTGCCTAAAATTATTGCCTAGAAACCTGCTTAAATATCTTTGTGATAAAATCAGTATTCTGGCAAAAAATCAAGTTTCATTTTTCAGTAGGTAGCGCAAACAATGCGAGAAAGTCAAGTGCAACCATTGCCGGACCCTTTAGTTAACCATCCCTCCAATTCCCCCCCCCCCCCCCCCCCCATTTTCAATTGCTGTTGTGAGAAACCCACCTCTTATATTCATTCACCTCTTATACCTAAGTCAAACTGAAATGTAGGTATATCGAGACTGTGGTGGTTCGGAACCCACCTAAAACTGTAGTTCCCCTTTTTGAACACGATGGTTGGGGGTTGGGGGACTGTTATTGGGTAGTGCTGCCAAGCATGATGTATAATTCTTGAGAGATAGTCTTGTTGCTGGTCTTGTCCCCCAACACCTCTACCACTCGATCCATTCTTATTTCCTCTAAGCTCTAAGCAAAAGTGATAGACAATGTGATCTACCTATGTTGACTTATTACCTACCTACAGGTTAAGTGTTAGGTAATGTAGAAATTGAAATAATTTTACCAATTTCTTTGACTTTCCTATTGCAGGCCGCACGCGTCCCGTGGAACTTCTTCTCCGAGCTCTCGGACACTACCGCAACTTTTATGATAGTCTGGCCCGTCATTACTCATTTTTTTTTTTCATTTGTGAGAAACAGGCGGGGCGCCAATAACTAAGTAACTCGTTACGGCATTTTTATTTGTGGTTGATGGGGTTCACTTTATCCGAAAATTCTGGCTTAGTTTAAACTTAATGACAGGGTATTTATCTCCAACAGTCCTAAAACCTTTTGTAGTAAAGTCAAAGCAAATTCACTGAGCTATTAAAAATGGAGATACTTAGGTTTTGTAATTTTGTCAAAATAAAATTCAGACAAAATTGAAAATACGATTAAAACAAAAATTAAGTAGGTACCTACCTATTTCTTGGGATGTATCTCATTTACATCCTTTACATCCGCAAAGGCTGACGTACGCCAACAAGGCATACCTACAAAATTAAAAATAATTCTCCTCTCACAAGCTGAAATGTTACCAGTTAATTTCCCACGATAATTTTTTCCCCTGATAATAAAGGAATTTGTTTCAAGAAAACCTGTAAAGAAGGAAATACGGGGGAAAAAAAGTCAAAAATGCAGTTCCGCCCCGATCGTGAGGTCTCCGGCACCTACACGGCGCCATATCTGCCCCCCTTACTCGGTAGTCCTCTGCCGGGTTCCTCAATTGGGAATTGATTCAATTCTCAATTGGGAATTAACTCAATTCCGTCAATTGGGCGCGTTTAACGGCAACCTTTCGGAAGCCACGCAGGCAGATAGCCCTCCGGTTAAGAACTGCTTAGGGACTATATTGTTGAAACTTCTATATAAACACATCAGTCTTAAACAGACTTTGACCACGCAAAGAAAAATAATTATTTCTCATTTGTCTTACATATTTAACGCAATATTCTCATGTAGAGTGATATTGTTATGATTTTTACAGATAATAGCGGATCCTTTTCATTAAATTCATCCGTTTAATTAACTAAGATTGAAATTAGTAATTTGCAAGAACCCAGACCTGCCTAAAATACACACAATAAAATACAAAATTCTCTTTTTTCTGATACTTTTTATATAATATTTATATTTCAAACTAAAATATTTATTTATTTAAACAATTTAGCTGGTTATTTTATTTAAATTCTTCGGGATAATAATGTTGAGATTCGGGGTTACTTGAGATCGGTTCCAGCACTCGCTACTAGGGCGTGCCTCATCTCATTACTTCTGGCGCCAAATTTTGTTATAACTTTCATCTTGTTGGAAAGTAGTTATTTTTTCGATTCCTTCCTCTATAATCGTGCTTTAGTAATATGAAATTCAACCAAAATTCATCCAACATGGTATAAAGTAACTGACATTACCTACATTCTAGGTAATCTAGATTCTAGGTAATCTAGGTCTTATAGAACAGAGCTCTCGAACCTCTTTATCGACAAGGACCTAACGCTTTGTAATTTTACCGCGGTCCGCTAGTTTTAATTTAATTGTATTAAGACTGAATATCCACTTGCTATTTGTTTAGGTACCTACCATTTTTTCGACACTATGGGATTTTGAAACGTTATGAAGTATAATATTATGTACCTACCTACCTACCTAGGTGTTTAACTGCAGAAATTATGTTATGTTGTGATTTTACGTTCGTGTAATTTTTGTCAATCACGAATTTGTCCAAAGTTAAACGATCGTAAAATCACGACATAGCCAGTTCATTTTAGTGCAACATACCTACCTATACATCCATATTATATTTCATAACATTTAAATATCCAGTAGTGTCATCTAAGTAAATATATTAAAAAAAAAACGTAAACGATTTAACATTTTTTGAACTCACTAGAATGCTATAAATCAATGAGAACCATGAGCTTGTTTCTTTGCTACGAGAAGATTGCATAGGTAATGGGGGCCATTGACATCCACTAAATTTAATATTAAAATGGAAAATAGTTTATTGTTCGTTGGACGGCCCGGTACCATTTGATCCACGGGCCAGGGGTCGGGGACCTATAGAACACATCACATAAGGCTACGTCCTGAAGACATTCAGTGTGTAGATGTTGAAAAAAAAAAAAAATATAACATGTCTCTCGCATCAAACTGCGCAGGTAGACAGTGAAAATAAAGACAGAAGTGTCAGGAACACCGCTAAAGAAATAAATACGAAAAAAAGTCAAAAATGGAGAGGCGTATAGGTATCGTGAGCTCGCACAGTGGGGCGCATTGCGCCGCCTAGCCCCCCAACTAGCCTGTGCCGCAACCTACACGGTCGCTTATCGATCCCCCCGAAGCCTTATAAGGGGGGCACTTTTCAGTGGCGCTAGCATCACCCTTTCGGATGATATAACTATATTCAGTCGGTGCTACGCGCATCAATAGAGCTCACCTATACGGACCTCTCCTATGAAGACCATTGAGTTGAAGGTTCTATATAAGCACATCACTCTCACACAGACTATGACCCAATAAAGAAAAAAAATTATTTCTAATTTATCTTTCGCATTTTCCGCAATTTTTTCACCTAGAACGATAAAGTTATAATTTTTACAGATAATAGCGGATCCTTTTTATTAAATTCTTCCGATTAATAATTAGCTGTGATTGAAATTAGTAATTTGCCAAAAAAAAATAAAATAAATCTCTTTTTTCTGATACATTTTACATAATACCTATCTATATTTTAAATTAAATTATTTATTTATTTTAACAATTCAGGTGATTATTTGATCTAATTGTTTGGGATAATAATGTTGAGGTTCGGGAAGTTGCTCTGTTGCTTTGAGTTGCTTGACCTGGTTCCAGCACTCGCTACTAGGGCGTGCCTCATCTCATTACTTATGGCGCCAATTTTGTTGTAACTTTTAATTTGTTGGAATGTAGTTATTTTTTCGATTCCTTTCTAAGTAGTCATTAATTATTGTATTTTACACATCCCAAATTTACAGACAGCTATTTCAAGACAGTTCAGAAACGTTTTTTGTTTGGTAACACGGAAGGGAATGTAGGAAATGTCAATTTACGTTTAACTACTCCCGATACCGGTAATTGCTTTCCAACAATTATTTATTTAATTGATTACTTGAGAAGTAAACAGCACCGTAGAGTGTTCGAAAACACTTCATAAGTTTTGGAGGGAATTTACGTTAAGTACCGCCTACCTCAGTAAGTATGTCAAAACACCACAGTTCTATTTTTGGCCGAAGCCGAAGAGGACTCGGCTGAAGCTAGGCAGGTCAGAAACCTGATACAGAGTGTTAAACATAGCCTAAGTGAAAAAAAAACAAGCCAGAAATTCGGATTGACTGAATTCCTCATTAATTAATCATTAATAATTATCTGTCCCCCATACCTGAAATATCTTAGTCATCAAAATAACACTAGGTATAGGTACTAGAGGTCCTATATGTATGTTGTGTTACTATTGTTATGTAAAAGATAATTGTTAGGTATTACTTAGTTATTTTTTGTTCGGTGCTAAAAGCCGAGTGTACTGATAGGTAGAAGGACAGAATTTTTTCTTGACTTGTTATCGTTCGATTTATTTCGATAAAAATTCGATGTAAAAAAATGGAGAGTTACTTATGTTAATTGACAGAGAAGCCACTCTTCTATCGCTACTCACACTTCCATCCTCCTGACATTTGTAAAAGGAAGCCATACATTACTGAGGAAAGGCGATGTTTATCCATTGGAGGCAGGGTACTTCTTATTAATTTTACGGAAATCTATGAAGAACATCTGAAAAAGTTTTAAATGTCACAGAGTGTGGAGAAGAAAAATGTAAATTTTTGTGGCCATGTATTCTTCCATCTGAACAATTTCGAATGTCGAATTTTTATCGCGACAAATCGAAGGAGGGCTTTTTCGAAATGTCTTCTATTTGGAAAATTTAAATTAGTTAGGTGAAGGGTTACAATTTGTTTTTAGTTGTTTCATTTACTGTTATCTCTATGTTCTTAATGTAACCCGTTATACGTAGGTGTGACATAAAATATAAGACATACCTAGGTAGGTAACTGATAGTTAGTAGCGATATAAATTCATTACTAGAGACCACTTAACTTTTCTATTTTAAAGTCTTATGCTTTATTTTTGTTTTAAGAGGGAACTCGTAACTTTGTGGTATTTTCTGGCCCGTGCGAGCTCCCCCTCCCACCCATGCTCAAAAAAAAGGCCAAAAACTTCACTTCTTGATCATTCAACTATTCCACCTAAACTGCCAGATAATGAAAACTTAACCACAAGTTACTGAAAGGAATTTTACCTGTTGGTAAAGTTAACTTTAACTATACCCTGGCTTATTTCCACTCATTTAATTATCTTTAAGTAAAACATTTTTGTTTTTTAAGAAAACTTAATTTTGTTGTTAAAATGATTTATTTAATGATTTAATGATTTATTTAAAAATATGTAAACCTCTGTCATTTTTAACCAAAAATAAATGGATGTTGTAAAGCGTTGAGACTTTTATTTTGCACAATCTGCAGGTTTCAGAAAAGCTCGGTGAGAGACAGAGAGCTGGTATTCCCTTTCTCTAACGCAGAAAAGCACATACAAATATCACATTTAAAAAAAAACGTACGTATAGTTGCTCTAAGAATGGCATGGCATAGCGTACCTCATCTTCTTATAATAAATTCTGAAGGTGATAATTAAATGGGAAAGGGAATACCACAGCAGAAGTGGTGACATGACAGATTTCTAAGCGTGGGAGCTAGGAACTTTAGCGCAGCCTTAGAAAACGCATGACTTACCGTGCACTGCCTTCACAAAGCGGATACCTAGAGTACAATTGCTCACTGAGGTTTACGAAACCAACAACCTATATAAAAATTACGGCCGTTTTTGTCAAAAATGTGTTGAAAATGAGAAACCACGTTTTTGAATGGTCGGAACGCATTTTGGACTACGGTAATAGAATGACAGTCATGTCATGAGATTTGGTATGAGTGATCTCAGATAGATGCTCTTGGGTCACTTTCAACCGATTTTGGATTGCTTAAAAATTACGCCCGTAATAAAATCTCAACAAAAAAATCATACGCGGCGAGAAAGTTAAGTCCGACTGTTGTTGGACCCTTTATTATTTTAGGGAACAAGTTGACTACAGTCACTTTGGGAGACTCAAATTGTTCGTGAGGTGCGACCATCATGTTTGTACAGGAAGGGGACCTACAGGTTTAGGTGGGTTCCGAACCACCTTAAGATCAGAGGCGATTTCCGGTCAGAAGAACTTGGACCTAGCTAGACCACTTGGCTGTCGAGGTAGGTACCTACTATCCACGTGTTCAAGATTCAATTAGGTACTCCAGTACGTACGTACTCAAAAGTAGAAGTAACTAAGTAGGTAAGTAACTCCAGATGAACCCACAAAATCAACTGAAAATCGGTCGCAAAACCTTGTCCAACTATAGAGGGCCTAAGATTTTTAGGATAAAGAATAAAATGTAAAACATTAATGGATATTTAATGATCTCCTTTTGAATTGAGTGTGAAGACTATCATCTAATTCTACAACTGTGAAAGGTGCTTTTTCTTTTTTTGACAATTGGTTAAGTTTCAACTTCACGTTCGTTGCTTGACGTTCCAGTTCCGTTAATTAATGATTTGAACTCAATCTCGGATTAAGAGGAATATAAACTGCCTGCTTTGAATCACTTCTTAATATAGTCCAAGTCAGGCTGGGAGCATACCGATTAGTAATAATTTCTTGAAGATTTTCAGTTGACGCCGATCCGGATTTGGGTTCCACATCCTACCATACGCTAAAAATGCCAATCTGATCCTGAGCAGATATTTCCCTGCTCAAGAAGAAGTTTTGATCATCCCTAGATTTGCAAGAAATTATGACTTATCGGTATGCTCCCAGCCTGACTTGGACTATAGTGCATTTTACATTTCCCACACACAAATTTCAGTTTTAGCCGTGATTCAGCTGAATTTTCATCTATCATAAATTCTTAATTAAACCATAGTTTAAGTTTAAACTCGAGTGGTTACATCTGGTGACAACGCATGTCCATAAACTCATACTGGCCGTAAGTAAAAAATTAAAAAATAAATAAATATACAGTCCGAAATTGGCAAGTTCAAATCCATCGTCGAAGAAACGAATTAATAGCCACAATGGCCGCCAGTTGGTTACCACCACCACCTTCGAAAGGTGGTTTGGGTTTTTGCCAGCCTTTTATTGGCTACACTGCACTGTCTCCTGCAGTACGAAGGGGAACTGCTACCTGGAAGGGGAACTTTGCTCGGAATACCTCCCTTATTTTTTGGTTCCTTCGACAATAATAAAGAGATTTACGAAATAAAACGTCTAAAAACGAACGTGTAGTGACAGCTTAACAGGAAATGGGAGGTGATGTTTATAAACAATCACCCAAAATTTGAGTGTCGAGTCCAACTCCAGTTAACTTTAGCTAAAGATGGTCGAACGTCGAACCACCCTGATTCTATTTAATTTCTTGTTAACTAGTGACGTTACTCAAGTTTAAAAAAAATAGAAAAAGTCAAGATTTTAAAAATTGTGGTTACTTCAGGCGAAAAAAAAGAATAAACAAACCACTGGCTTAAACATCGGCCCAGAATCTAAGTGAGTGCCCATTTTGTTAAATTTGCTTGGTAATTTTTTATAAACATCACCGTATATGTCCCCTTAAAGGCCTTATTACACGGTATACCAAACCCAGTTAAGTTAAACCTAGGGGTTTATTTCCTTTCATATCCACTTTGTTATCGGATCGTGTTGACAATTAGAACACGCCGTTAAGTTTTTAACAGTTCGTATTACCGTGTAATAAGGCCTTAAGGGTTGCCTTCAAGTAGAATTCTGCATGGAATGAAGGCAAGACTGAATCACTGAAAGTTATCACACTAAAGTGATCACTTAAGGACATTCAGAGTAAGTACAAATATCTATAACATTTACCTACGTTTCCACTAGTGACAAAAAACTTTTATTAAGTTAAGTGGCTATACCAAAAACGTGACATTTACTTAAAGTTTCAAATATTATAGCAACGGAATGTATCACGTTTTCAGCATGCACTCTTAAGTATTATTTGCTTTCCTAACTTCTAAATTTTGTGTTCACTAGTTTCAACGCTCACACAGTAAGTTTCAGGCTAACAATATTGATCGATATATTTTAAACACCTACTCACAATATTTCAAGTGCTGTAGCTAGTTGCTTAGGTCCTTTTCACACGGAAACAATTAAGGGTAAACCGGGGCAAGACGGGTCACAGGGGAAAAATTGAATACGTAAGTTATTTCCCTGTGCATTGGGCATTGGTATTTAGGCCTTGGGCGTCATTCTCACCAAAATCCCTCCTTAGAGAATTCTCACCTGACTTTATTTTCCGTTCTACACTTTTTTCAGACCAATACATGCAAAGTTTATACACTTAACATTTTCTTTAAAATTATGTACCTATATAAAATGTACACAGAAAATACGACTCTAGTATGAAATGGAAATTAACTTATATTCACGGTAAGTTTCTTCAATATTTAGTATTAATAGTTTCTTTAAAAAATTGGCCACTTAAATTACAAAACAGCTTTATTAATTTAATTTAATTAATTAAATTAATTCAATTTAAATTTTGAAGAAACTCTCAGTCTGGATGGTTTATCACTTCGCAATCCTTTAACGGTGAAGTTTAATTTAGGGAAAATTAAGCGATTAAATAATAAATTAAATTTATTAGGTATCGATTACCAGCTCTGCAGGGTCCTGAAGCTATCTTATAGAATAGATAACTAAGAGTTATCTTTCAATAAAAACAATTGAAGGTAAATTTTTAATTGTCTCGAGATGATAAAGATAATATCTAAGATGATGAGAACAGAATAGAAACGGTTATGAAAGTTTTGGAACGACTAAAAAAATTAATATTCCTAATTTTCTCCATTTTAAATTTCCCACTTAACGACAAAGTGACATCTCAATCATTTTTCAGTAGACAGCCATAATTCTGACCTATGTATAATATACAAGTCGCTGAAATATCACATATATAAGTTACAAGCAAATTCTTAACGTCTACAACACTAACACTCTATATTTAATTAATAGCAATTCGCTGGATGGATACAGTGTCCATTTTAAATACAATAGACTCTTGATACATTACATATTTTTTGGTGGGTTTCGAACTACCAGTCATGAGTATGAAATAGTAATTCAAGAGAGAACGAACCTGAAATAACCGATCTAACGAGAGTCCATTGTATGCAAGTTTACATTTAAACTTCAGTGAAGTTCCTTGGCATTCTGTAAGTTCAGGATTGAAGTACAGCTAAGGAGTATTTATGTACTACATCTATTTATGTATTACACTGATTGACGACGAGAAAATAATTAAGCCAGCTGAAATAAATTAGCTAAGTAATTTAATTTTCACTGGCTAGAATTTTTCTTACTTCCATATAAATATGTGAAATTAAATATTCCATATATACACCCAGTGATACTAGGTATTTTATGGTTGAAAAGAAAAAGAAATAACTTGCAAAATTCAAAATCCAGTTTTTTGAATGTTGTTACGCTAGCAAGAATTTTTTTCAACGTTTTTTTTTTCTTTTTTTAGGTATTTTTTTTGAGGAGCTGTCAATTATAGCGGAGGTCCTGAGTTCGAATATTGGCACTGTAATTTTCAAACTGTTTTACAAAAGAGACATTATTTCAACCAAACTGCATGCAAGGTTTTCGGAAAAAATTTGAAATTTCTAGACACCACTTTTTTATCGACTCAGGGAACCTCCAGGATCATGGGAAAAACAAAATCTCAAAATAAAACATTTACTTTCTCGCCACACTGACACGTAACAAATTATAATGATTCAACAAGCATTCATAGAAATGAATTTCATTAAAAACCAGTCATACTGAACTACCTAGTTTTTGAATAAATTAATTCTATGAAGAAGTCGGTGACTAGTAGACAATGTGATCCGGGACGTCATTGAAAATTGAAAATAATAATAAATAAAATACATAGAAGCTGCGAATGTTTTCTTTTGGCAGGAAATTCTACGGCAGTGAAAACAGTGCAAAGTTATAGTTACTCAATAGAATACATATTCATCATTTTAAAAATAACAGTCATGATCTATCTGAAGATATGAAAGATTTAAAAAAAAAATTTAATCCCATTTTTAGCGGTAGGTGAAACATTTAGTTTTTGCTGCACATATCAGTGACTTTTAACCATAAGATAATTCATCTTCTAGTTATGTTGCGTCTTGTTTGGCCATTTCTGACATGGATTTTCAGGGAGTATTTTCATTTTTATCAGATAGGTTAAATTAGTATAGAAAAACCATCTACGTAGTTGTGCTAAATGGTCCACTACCAAGTTACTAAGTTAATTTACAATTACTTAAACCCAGCTCTAACAGCTCTCAGTCACCTGATCTCGGCCCCTTATCTATCACAGGCGGCCATTTTCCATAACAAAGGCTCAAATCAAGGGTTTGTCTACAAAATATAAGGGAGATTGGTATGGTAGATTTCAGAAACCCTCGGTTGGCGACGGTAAGCTACGTAGCCGCTTTGTGAAGGCAGCGCACAGCAAGCCATGGGTTTTCTAAGGCTGCGCTTAAGTTCCGAGCTCTCACGCTAAGATGCCCACCTGAAGTGACCCCTTCTGCCAAGTTACCATTGGCTCTGTCCCACCGAAGTTTTCTGAGACCTCTGCGCAAATACATAGGTGATACTTTGGAATTTTTCACAGTGAAAAAAGCTATGGACTTCAGAATTCTTATGAGTGTTTTTTTTGTTGCCCAAATCGCCAGTTATTTGGGCTGAACGGTTGGAAGTAATATTTCGGTTTGATGGGCATTTTGACCAAATTTCAAAATTTCCAAAACAAAACAATCATAGCACTTCAATACATGGTGATTTTTAGCCAAAAAGCTAGCTGCCCAACATTCTTAAGTTCATAAAGCCCAGTCAAGGTTCAAATAAAACAAAAAAATAGCTCCCTTTTTCGATACTTTTCAGTTTATTACCTAACTACCTAACTTTTTTTGGGAAACAGGAATCTACTTATATTTAGTAATGAAAACAAACCCTTAAGGCTTCTCTAAAGGTAGGTGAGACTCAGCAAAACTTAAAAACTTAAAAAATTGATTTTTAAACACATCTCCACTTTTACCACAGTCATTCTCTACTTAAAGTGTCAAAAATTTACGAACAAATAAAATGTAAGTATGGCCTTGTTGTTACGTCACGAAATTTGTTCTGTTGACAGAAAAAAAGGAATAAAACGAAAATTTAACGAGAAAAAGAATGATTTAAAAAACAAATTTTCACTTTTGCTGACTCTAACCATGTAGAGCCTTAAGATGAACTGGCCAATAGGAGATCAGGCGACTCTCGCCGTCAGCAAGTTGAAGTCTCTTCCCCTTCAAGGGTACAGGCCACATTTTCCAACTTATGGGCCAAATGCATTTTTTTGCATACAGGATCGAGTTCAAGAGCATCAATAATATGATCGCTGTAGCGAGTGACGTAGATATAAAGCTCCTTCAACGCTGATATTACGTCGAACTCTCCAGCCTGTGAAACTGACAGCTGCTGCATTGCGGTACACATCTCTTGGTCTGTGATTTGTGACATAGATTGCACGTCGCAGTAGAACTGAGTCACCATGTCGCGGTACTGAGGGATGTCCTGGAAAAAGTCACAATCACATTCTACAAAATGTCGAACAGATGGAGCGTCCGGTTTCAAAAATTTTGCCCTACGTATTGCTCTGTCTTGGTGGGGCCACTACAAAAACCATAGAGTTAAAACTGTAGATACGACAGTACCTAGTTTGTGGGACTTAGTGATAAATCACTTGTTTGTACAGGCACAACATATTAAACACGCAAAAAACATGTTATATTTCAGAAGGAATAAATATCCAATCTCTTCAGAGAAGTGTTCTTAAACAAACCAGCATTACTCACACAATAGGAAATCCAAATGAAAGGTGCAACATAGTAATTCAAAAATTAATTATTTCGAATAGAAAAGCCAGCAATTCAACAAAATAGCTGAAGAACCATGCATCCAAAATCGGTTTTCAATTAGTCAGAATCACGACTCACGTCGTCAATATTATTTTTTAGGAGCTATTATACAGTTCTATGATCAATCCCTCACTGCGTCATTGCGTCTTAAACGTTGGGGGACAATTCTCTTTTTGGTAAGAACCACGACTTACCTTTGCAAATAGGAGCTTGTTGGACGGTGAGTCTTTACCCAGACGATGTTCTGTGGTAGAGCAAGCATCCATAAATGTCTGGGCAATCACAGATAGACAGGAATCCACCGTTGTAGTCTTGTTGACGTCGAATATAAAATCAGGATTCTTAATGAAGTTCACCCAGAACCTTAGTGGAAGGCTGGAAACAAAAAATAATTAGTTAAGGGGGATTTGCACCAGCTCCTAAAGTCTACTATAGTGTCCCCTAAAAGTTCGCTATAGTGTTTTCCTCCCGAAAAGAAAAGTTGGTGCCCTTCACCATCCTGCCGATAGCGCACTTATCATAACGTTAGCTAGTGAAAATTTAACGGCATGACAAAGTTTTCAGCTACTATTTCTGGAAGACAAATTTACTAACTCCAAAAGAAGAACGAAAGTTTGCTGTGCTACTTTTTTTCCTAATAATCAAAACCCCAGAATTATTTTTTGTTCAGAGCAAGAAGTAAACTTAAGAAGAAGGGGTCGCAATATCTAAAAGAGTTTAACAACGACAATTAAGATTTGTGTAGTCTATCCACCCCTCCATATCACTGACGTTACCCTCATCCAAGAGTCAGGTACGTAAAAAGAGTACCTGTTGGACTTCCAGGCATGAACGACTTCAGGATCGGTGATGGAATGCCTCCTTGCGGCATCATCCAGAAGATCAAATAGCCATTTGACTGCAGGCGGCAGTGACTCATCCGCCGTAAGAATAGTCAAGAAGAAGTCATCGACGAACTTTTGGATTGTCCCCTTTGTTGAAAGTAACCTAAAAAACCAATATTGTGTTTAAAAAAAACCTAGAATAGGTTGTCAGAAGTTAGAAGGGCTAGGGCGTAGTGGGGTACAGGGTGGCACCTTTCGTGCCCACTGTACACAAGGGGGTCATTTGGTCACCATTACGCTCCACAGTCAAGTTTTCCTCAGGCCAAGATACACCAGGAAAAATCTCAATACCATGAGACTAGATCCTGCGGGTCCGCTTTTTTCGTAATAGGTACTCAAACTTTTCGAGAAAACTCTTGGACTGGATAAGTTGCGATTTTACGAGTGATTAATCTATGACAAATACTTCATAAAAAAAAAATCACTCGATCGTAAAATCACAACTTAACCAACTTAGGTAGTTTTTGACGTTAGAAAAACATAGGTTTATTATCATATTTTAGAACATGTACAGTATTCTCAAGAAATGGGAAGAAGAAATGTCGGTTTTACAGACAGGCTTAAAGGCTGCCAGAAATGCACTGTCAGCCGTTGCATAAACTTAAGCTGGCTACACACGACGCGTCCTGGCGAGTGCTGGACAAACAGTTAGTGGGGAGGGATGGCAGTTTTCTGTGGTTGCCATTGCAAGCTTGCCATTCCAGTCGCTCCATTCTAGGACGCATCGCGCGTAGCCAGTGTTAAACTAACCTGGTGAGGAAGATTTCGGGAATAGCCTTATGCGTTCTCTCTCCAACACCAGCTTTGTTGGAATACTGGTTTTCATCGATGGTTTTGACTAGGTGGTATATCTTCATATTGCTTCCGGCTTCCGCATCGCCATTCGACATAATGATGGGGGACAGAGAGTTGGTGAAGTAGGTGCCTGTGCCTGAAACAAGCAAAGCTGCGTCACGTCAGTTTCCACCGAGAAAATTAGTAAACGATACCTACAATATAAGATTTATTTCCAAAAAGGGTTATTTAATTTGGTACATACGTACTTGCCTACCATTGGGATTATCTTTTAAACTCATCAGGTGTTTTTGAACACTTCCCAAACAATCAACTCAATAAATTGTTAGAGACCTACCTATTTCGTTGTCGGGAGGAGTTACAACGTAAATTGACATTTCCTACATTCCCTCCCGGGAAACCAAACAAAAAACGTTTGTAAATTGTCTTTCAAAAGCCGTCTGTAAATTTGAGACATGTAAAATACTATAATTAATGACTAATTAGGAAGGAATCGAAAAAATAACTAAATTCCAACAAATCGAAAGTTACAACAAAACTTGGCGCCAAAAGTAATGAGATGAGGCACTCCCTAGTAGCGAGTGCTGGAACCGAGGTCAAGCGACCCACACCCGAAGAATTTAAATAAAATAATCCGGTAAGTAAATTGTTTAAAAAAATAAATAATATAATCTGAAATATAAATATTATATAAAAAATATCAGAAAAAAGAGAATTTTTTATGTTATTGTGTGCAATTTTTGGCAGGTCGAAGTCTGGTTTGTTGCAAATTACTAATTTTAATCTCAGCAAATTAAACGGACGAATTTGATGAAAAGGATCCGCTATTATCTGTAAAACACAAAATAATGTCGGTTTAGATGAAAAAATTGCAAAAAATGCGGAAGATGAATGAGAAATAGTTATTTTTCTCTGCTCATTCTTGGGTGGTCAAGGTCTGAGTGCGACTGGTTGTTCATATACAAGTTTCAACTCTTCTGCCCTAAGCAGTGCTTCTTGGAGTTCTATCTGCTCGCGTACCGTTCGAAAGGATGATGAGCGCCCATATTGGGAACCCGTCAGAGACTTACGAGTAAGGGGGGCAGATATGGCACCGTGTAGGTGCTGGAGAGCTCACGATCGGGGGGCACTGCATTTTTTACTTTATTTTCTACGTATTTCCTTCTTTACCGGATAAGGGTCCGCTCTACCTAACGGTGCATTTTTTGCCGCCCATAAGATTAACATTGCGAGCGGCGATTCATTTTTAAGGTTTACCCTTGGTTGGAAAGACACAAAATTTTGCCTGTACCTAGCCCTAACAATGTTCTAGGTCGTGTTCGAAGCAGATTTCCCAATTTCTCACTGGTTTCTTTTATTGCAACTGTTTCGCAAATGCTAGCATTGTATACCTCAAGAAAAGTGCTGTATCTCGAAAACCAGTAAAAAAATGGGAAATCCGCTTCGAACACTCCCTAGAACATTGTTAGGGCTAGGTACAGGCAAAATTTTGTGTCTTTCCAACCAAGGGTAAACCTTGAAAATGAATCGCCGCTCGCAATGTTAATCGTATGGGCGGCAAAAAATGCATCGTCAGGTATAGCGGACCCTTAAGTACCATCTTGAAACCAATTCCCTGGGCCACCATAGCATCCATAGCATAATGACGGTCTAATCACAGAAATGTACAGCCATCTTCATATATAGTAGGTATCGCCACCCTGACCTGCCTGGCCCGAGGGCATTTTGTGAACAGTGAACAGTGCGGAATGCCCTCGGGCCAGGCAGGTCAGGATGACGATACGATACCTCTGGTGTGAGACCAAAAGGTGCAGAAGTTAATTAAACAAAATGAATATTTGGTGTGACATCCATGCTACCAACAAGAAACTGCTGGTACCGGGACCACCTCCAACTACTAAAATATACCAATCATCTCAAATCTTACGACTGTTACATGAAAGATGTGAAAATGCTTACAGTTCTGGCATGGCTGCTTGCAGTAAGCATCGTGCTGCCTAGGAATGAGTGACATCACTGCTGGATCCTTCACGCCATAGTGAGCCAAAGTGTTCAGCTTCTTCCATCCATAGATTGTTTTCGTCGTCAAGTCTTCATCCTGAAGTGTTAAGTGACCACCACGACCATGCCTCCACTCTAAAAACATAAGTCAAACTCCATTTTGTTAAGGGAAGCAAGATTATTACAGTCAGGGTGGGAGGCTCAAGTTGTCCCATGGTAACGCCTTAATCTGACCAACCTGGAATGGAGGGACTGGAATGGCAACTCGGGGATGGCGGGTACCCACACAAAAACTGCCATCCCTCCCCACAAACCATACGTCCGGGGATGCGAACTCGCCAGAATAGCCGTCCAAGACGCACGGCTTATAAAAGGTCCAATATTTTTCTCGACAGAACAGTGTGTATTCTGCCCCTAATATTGTCTATCTGGTGAGGTCGTGTTTCTTACCAAATAAAGTAGTGATTCTTACCCAGATCGACTTCATGAATGGACGGCCGTAAGGAGAAGTGGGTGTTCTTGTAGAGAGCATCGAGAACTTTAAACTTGACTTGACTAATAGTATCACAGTCCAAAACCTTGCATTGAATTTTCTCATCCAATTCATCTTGAACCACGTGGAGAGTCTGAAAAGTAAATAGAAATAAAATCACAATAAACAAAAAAACAATTTCTCCCGAAATTTTTTCAAAATTCCGCAGGACTGATCTGAAAGTAGTGTGGTGTTTGTTAACGTCCACTTAACAATGTAAATAACGCCAAATTGAAGTCTACTATAATGTCTCCTAAAAGTTCACTAAAGCGTTATCCTCCCGAAAAGGAAAGTTGGTGCCTTTCACCATCCTTCCGTTAGCACCCTGATCATAACGCTACCTTGTGGACTTTTAATGGTAAGATAAAGATAAAAATGTCGATAAACCAACCAAAATATAAATGAAAAAGAACTAAAATGGCTGCTCTAACAACATTCAGTTAGACCAACCTAGGTACCCTAACTACCTAGACAATTATCTAAACACCTACTTGTACCCAGGGCCGGCGACAGCGGGGGGCAGCCGGGGTAAATGCCCCGGGGGGTCAATGGAGTTACCCTGATATTTTTCACTGATTGTGCCAATGCAAACTTTTTTTCGTACCATGAAATGGTGTTGAAGTGAAGTGCGAAGGGGAAGAAAAGTTTATTTGCCAGGTATAGAAAATAACCAAGTGGGCCTTGTACCTGTCAATCACATTATTATCCCTATTGTCAATTTTACAATGCTACATATTCAAAGAATATGGTGAAGGTTCCAGATCGTCGAGGCTTCTGCTTTTCATAATGGAATTTTCTATATTGTACCTATGTTTAATTTCTCAAGTAAATTGAACCAGTTTCTGTTTCATTTTAGGATTCCATTAGGTTCTGATCATATACCTAATATTCATTTGTCTTCTGCGAATTTTTCTTTCGTCTAGCCAGTTAGCTAAGGTTTCGAATTTTCTCCTCGCTCGCTTCGCTCGCTCGAAAGCGGTATTCTTTTTTTCTTTTTTCCTAGAATGAGTTTCCCCAAAAAAGCTGTTCCCGCAGTGTCAACCTAAAAACCACATCTTTCATCCACCAATCAAAAATTTTCTCCTCGCTCGTTTCGCTCGCTCGGAAACGGTTTTGTTATTTACTGGGGTGAATTTCCCCGAAGCTGTTCGCGCGGTGTCAATGTGCCAAGCTTCCGATACCTACGATCTGCACTAATCGAATTTACATCCACCTTCTTTAGGCAAACCTAAAAACCATCTCTTTCATCCACCAATCTAAAATTTTCTTCTCGCTCGCTTTGCTCGCTCGGTCGCAAGGTTCTTTTCTCATTTTTCGATGACTAATTTTTTCCTTATAGAAGCCGTATGGACGGTAAATTAAAACATTTTTCAGGTGGGTTTATGAGATGCTTGCAGGTGCTTGCAAGTGCTTGCAGGGGGGCCCGGAATGTCTCAGCCCCGGGGCCCGAAAAGGCTGTCGCCGGCCCTGCTTGTACCTATATGTGCAGTTAAGGGTCACAATACCAACAAAAACAGTTTCCGTACCAGTAAGGCTTCTGTCTCTAAAATCCACACTATGTCTAATTTTGCAATAAATCGCGAAATACGGTGAGAGGGTTACTTTACTTTTGCAGTTATTGCCGTGTAAAAATACCAATCTTCAAAACTAATTATCCATCAGGTTTTAAAGAACCTAAACCTGAAAGTACGTTAGTCATCCCATAAGAATAAGGCAACAACTGTTTCTACTCAAAGACTATAAATTACACTCCCGTAAAAATAAACACACTCTTTTAAGGGGGAACCAAAGTCACCGAGATAGGAAAATCAATTTTTGCCATTTTTCTTAAAGAAACTATGCAAAAATAAAATTTGCATTCTTATTAGTATAAGTCTAGGAATGCAATGGTTTCCTAATCTTGATGACTTTCAAACTCCCTTAAAAAAGGTCGTAACGGACTAAATTTTACTACTCCAATGAGAGGTTAGTTCTAATTTAGAAATACACCACCACCGACAGGTTTCGAAGCTAGTTCAGCCCAGCAAATAGGAAATCAGGGCCGTATCCCGGCTACTGAGATTGTTTTAAACATTTTAAACTAATACCCGCTGTTCTGACTCCATCTTTTAAATGGGTAATAGTTCGGAAAATTACTCGTACGTAGAAAATATTAATTAAATGTAATTTAAATGAACAAAATATTACATACTTGGTAAGCCTGATAAGGGATTTTTTCGTAGTGTGGTTCCTCCTGAACTAGTTGGATTGTCTGTTGAAAGAAAAAAAAATGGAGATAAGAAAAGATATAATAATTATACAGTGTGAGCCAAGTTGTGGTGCCCGTGGATGTAGATTGTATAGACAAGAAAAAATAACTTGACTCATGCCGTTCCACTTTTCGAATACTTTTAGTTTTTGTTTTTGTAATAAAAGAGGCTACCATGCGGTTGCCGGTAAAGTGGGGTTTCTTTTAAAACAACACTACTTTTGGTAAATTTGTGAAAGACCTAAGTACTTTTACGAGAATCAGAGTAAAGTAAGATACCGAGGGACTAATCGAAGTAAAGCAAGCCAAGCTCCAAAGTACTTTTCATGCGAGCCTACCTAAGTTAAGTGAATCTAAAGTAGATAAGTGCAAAAATACTATGAAAAAAGAAAAAGCAAAAATCAAGGGTTAACCCAACCCGGCTCTTTCTTCCCATGCGCTATCACTAAAAATATTTTAATAGAAGTAAAAAATTTGGAATAACTGAAATTTTAAATAGAAGTTGTAATAATATTCAAAAAATTTAAGCAAAAAAGTTACAAAAAATGAAATAAGTGACAGGTGAAATATAAATACAAAAAAAGATGGGACAATTGTATTTTAGGTACTCCTTGTTTACGATACTGCCTGATTTCTTTTGTTGAATAATTATAAGTTGGTGAGTACCTAAAGGGTTTTTGAAGAACTTACCACAAGAGCGTGCTCGATTTGTTCACGTAGGAGCCTTTCTTCGGATAGAGAGTAGCGGGCATCATGAGTCAGCGCGTCCACTGGTCCTTTCTCAACTTGATGCTTGATAGCCTTGCGAAAAAAAATAAAAACTATGAATAACAGCACCAGTAAGGTCTTTCTCCCTCCTCAGTCAGTGTAAGCCATCGCCATTATGTAGGCAGCTCAGCTGGCTGACGCTGCTACTATATCGCCCAGCATGGTCCTATATGGCCCACTGTGATCGTGTATGGGGTAGGGTGGTAGAGTCCATTGTGTGGGCAGCAGCACTGCTGAAGGCTGCTTTTATGGGCCACAGTAGTACGTACAGTGGTCAGCCTGCAGAGGGTGGTTTGCACAGAATCCTCTTGCTTTTAAGAATAACTGACTAACCTTAAATAACAGAAACAAAGAAGATCCAGCGTAGTCCTTGAGATAGTTATACATGCAGAGTGCCATCCAGTTGGTCAGCATTTTCTCCACAACTGATTCAGTTCTTCGTAGCATCAGCTGAGGGTACTTAGTGTCTACAGACTTTTCTATCAATCGGAGGAGGAGACACTGCAGCACATCGGTGGCGTACTCCATTTTTCCCATCAGAACGATCATCACCAGAGATGCGACACTCACTCTGAAAGTAGAAAATACAACGTGATTCAGGAAAAAAGATACCTATATAATTTCAGGTTGGATAAAGGGGTCCATTTAGAATCAAATATCATCTAAATTTTAGATGATATTATTTATTTGACATTACAGTAGTCTCTCACTGTAACGACTATCATTTGGTCGATATGGGGAGGGTTTCGTTACAAAGAGTGTCTGTATAGATAGTGAGAACTGTATCTCAGGAACCAGTGGTCGATGAAGGATGCAGATAAGACTTTTCCAAAGACTATTAGAATGAGCTTTCTGGAACAACAATCACTTTCCGAAATATTCCTTACATGGAGAAACGTGAATCTGAAGTCCGAGATAAAAAAAATCTGTGTTTGGTGTTTGTGGGTTTTGGAACACTACTGTAGGGTCTACCTGTGGAATCTTTTTACTGATCATTTCAAAAACAAGCCATGAAATTGATATCGATGGTGTGGTGGTTCGAAACCCACCTAAAATTCTATAGGTCCCCATCCTGAAGTAACGCTATAGGTGGGGAGCTTGTATTTGGTAGTGCTGCCAGCTGAGCACGATGGATAATTCTTGAAATGGTTGCTGGGCTTGTCCCCTCTACTCAAAACAAAACAGGTAGGTAGGTACTTACTTGTCCCGTATGTTGAATGACTTTTGAGCCTCAAGAGTTTCAATGAAAGCCAAAATAAAACTCTTGTTGCAGATAAGTTGTTCGAACTGCATCATTGCGGCATCGTAGTTGGTTCTGGGGTTGCCATTTTTGGACTTAACATCATTGAGAATTGGGTGGTCACTCACTCCAGGAAAGAACACCTTCATGACATAGCTCTTGTGGTCCAGCGCTGGAATTCCAGAAGATTCCAAGTCCGCAGTTAAGTCCGTTATATCAGTTTGAAGTTCTGCAAAAGCTGAAAAAATGAAAAAAGTTCAAGTTTCGTTCACTTTTATTTCACCAGGTATTGCTTATCACCTGTTTTTCTAGGTCTCAAAATCGAATTCCTATGGTAAGCAAGAAAGTGAACATTTTTCACCAGTCCGACTTAACTATAAGATAGATAGTGTAAATTTTTCCAAGCACATGTTTAGCTTATGGGAAGAGGCAAACCGCCCTCCAAAACTGGCGATAACACTTGTGATAAGCTAAACATTGCTTGCAATATTTAGAAAATTTATTTTATCGTTAAGTTGGGTTGGTGAAAGCCAGCCTTTATTTTGTACTGATAAGGCCCTACCAGTGCAGTGTTAGGAATGAAAAGCAATAATTTTTAAATTAAACATTTCATAAAATGAAAATGTAGCTTAACGTTAACACAAAAGGCATGAATAGTTAGAAGGGAATTTTATGAACACAAAATTTTCAATAAAATCAAAAATCCAGAAGTTTTGAATTTTTTTAAATTGACACACATACACGCTTCCCAGTATTTTTAAGTTTAATTTTTAAGAAAAAAAAACAGCAACAAGTGAATAGAAACTAGACCCGCCCGTTAATCAGAAAATGAATCAACACACAAGGCAGTACACGTTTTTCAATTAAGAGGCTATGAAAGAAAGTACAGTTATGCGTTAATTCCCTCAAGAAGGTTTGCTCTATTCTTTTTCCCCACCCAAAACCGGTTTCTGAAATTTCCTATTTTATAATATTCAAGCTACCGACAGAAAAACCAACAGAAAATCGCTGATACCGGGATTCGAACCCAAGACCTCAGTCGTAGGTCCCTGCGAAGAAAAAATAATTGTCCCACTGTCTGTATTTGCAAAAACTAATTGATACCTCCAAAACAATAGTACTTAGTAAGGTATAAACAAACTAAACTTTTAAGGAAAGGGTCAGATTTTGAGGTGTGCAGAAAGAGATTGGAAAAAGCATCTTATGAGAATTAACACAGAAAATACATTGTTTATCATAGCCCCTTAAGGCATGTTAAGAACAAACACTGAGTGATATTTAGCCATAACCTGGATTTTACCATGGAAAAGGGGTTTGCCTCTCGCCCGTTCCCAAGTACACATCTGAACAAACGCTGAAATTATAAATTTCAAAAAAAAAATTGTCAATAATTTATAACAGAGGAGAACAGTGGTAATGAACAGCCGATACCTGGGTAGCAGAGCTTTGATCCTGCTTCTATCAAAGTTTTTCTGATAGGTAGGTAAGGGAAGTATATCGAGGCTGTGGTGGTTCTGAACCCACCTAATTCCCTTCGACGGGTGGGGAGCTAGGCTTGTAACGCAACACATGCCATCAGCGGAAAATATTACTTGTGCTGGGATTTGAACTCGGGCCTCTCACGGGTGCAATTGAGAAGAATCTTATACTAAGAGTGTGAAAATTATAGAAGGCGAAAAAAAAAAATCAGCAAAACCTCGTGCATTAATTTAGAAAAGTAAAAAAGTAACAGGATTCCTAGGTCCTAACTAGCCAAATAGATTTTTAAGAAGAAATCAAAGGGAGGTTTTGAAAATTCTTAAGGGGGTCTGAAAGCCATTGTAATACGGAAATAATTCTTCCTCACGTTAATGGCCAACCTAATGGCTGGCAAAAGGTTATTTGAAAAAATGAGGAGCAGAAAAAAATAAGGTTTACTAAAAATCCAAAACCCTCCGTTCAATTTCCTAAAAAAATGTAGATATTGTAAAAATATTGAAGGAGAAAAATCAGACCTAGTTTGCACTCGGATCGAACATTGCTCTCCAAAGTGTCCATCTGAATTTGGATGCGTTTGTACTCCCTTTCCGCTTGAGTTGACTTTCTTCGGTAGACGAACAGTACGACCATGAACAGGAACACCAGGAAACAGATGCCGAGTGTTATGCCTGCTATGGCCTCTGCAGGGAATAGGTAGGGTTTCATGATGTCATAACGTAGGTAGCCTATCGGAAACCTGAAAAATAAAGGGTTCTTTAGTCCACTTGACTCTTTTATGAGAGTAATGTCTAATGTCAGTGACATGCAGGGGTGGACAGACTACACAAATGCCCATTGTCGTGGCTAAACTCTTTTAGATCATTGTGACCCCTTCTTCTTAAATCTACTATTTGTTCTGAACAAAAATTACTCGATGTTTTCTTGAGGTGACGTTCGTAGACTATGGCCACTGTGAAGTAACGAAAAGTCATTTTAGAGAATTTAACTTAGGTACTTTATGTTCTTAAAATAATCGACAAAGGATTTACAATGTTTCAATAAGGAGGTTAGTTTCTATGATAATATGCAAAAAATTGCTTTGTTTTGTTCCAGGTGAATTTAAATAAACATTACCTATCCCATTTCAACTTAAGGCACCAAAGATTAGTTTACCTAAGGAGCTTTCCGACCCTGACGACTACCAGGGGTAGGTTGGAATCGGTCTTCTGGCCCGTCTCATCAGTAGCAGGAGGCTGAGCTTCAGGAGGGGAGCAGACCAACTGAGAGAGAGCCAGTGACGTCACGTTACATGACATTGTTCCTATAGTCACGTTCACATCGGTTTCATCACTCGCCAGGTTCAAATTTTCACCCTGAAAATCAGTTAGCACGTTATTTAAAAAGCTAAAAGAGGGCCACAATGGGACACGGTGCCAGCTTTCATGACCTCAGTCAGAATCACGCCCGACAGTTGAGTGTTCTCACGGCCGGTGAAGGCCAGACAGCCATCAGGGAAATATCTGGACAAATCGGGACTATATCCTACCTCCCCTTGCTCCATAACTCAACATATTAAAATAATTTGTAACTTTTCTGACAGTGATGTACAAAGAACATACAGACTGTATCTAAAGCTATCTGTATCTGTATCTGTATCTAAAGCTGAATGTATGGTTTGACAAAGTCGAAACAACCAGTGCAAGCTACATGAGCTTTTACAGAGACAATTACGTTAACTTAATTTACAGCAACGTTATACAATCAATATTTTCTGGCATATTTCTTTTCAAAAACGTTAAAAAGTAGCATTGTAATTTGTGTCTCCAGCCTTAAGGGTGTTAAAAACGTTTATCTAAGCTATAAAGTTCTGTACGTGCTACTTCCGTCATTTTTCATCCATCATCGTTATGCCGTTAACTGGAACTTACGGTGAAACTTGTGATGGCAGTTATCCCCAAATCGGGTATAGCTTTAAAGTGACCTTCACCCCACTTAACTGTAATCCAACTAATCAAGTAGGTACATACCTCAATGACAAGTGTATCGCCTTTGTAAGACTTGGACAAGTGCGGAAACTGAAAAAACTTCGGGTCTTCAACGTAGAGCAATTGCGACCGAAGATCTTGAAAATGTTTCTCCAGATCTTTGACAGACTCCACGTGATCCATGATGAAGCCAATTTGCAGGGTGAACTGAGCGTCATTGTATTTTTGAAGTGATCGCCGCCACTTCGAAGCCTTCAAGGCCTCCACCTTTTCGGTTTTCAGGCGTTCTGAGAGCAGCTTCAGGTTCACAGCTGGGGACGGACATTCCATCTGGGCTGAGTTCAAAACTGTGCAGACCTGAAATTTCATAAATCAGTAAATAGGCGTAATACTCATTCTCATTACTTATGTGGTGTCAGAAGTGAAATCCTGTAGATGTTGTACTAATGTCAATAAATATGACAACAGAATTACATACATATGGGACTTCAAATTAATAGATACACAGTAGAATCTCTCTATAACGACCGATGAAGGACCGAGGGATAACGAGAGTTCGCTATAAGGAGGGTGACATAAGGGTGCAGAAAAGGTTTGTCAAGGGACCCCATCGTTCGTTCGTTATAGAGAGGTTTCCGTTATAGACAGTGACGATTGTATGGATATCTTGTAGGTGATGATGACGCTACCATTAGGAAATCTATGAAAGATCCAAAAATCAAACCAACCCTAGCGTGCCCATGCAGCATTTTTACCGAATAAATTTAAACAACGGATTTTAATTTTGGTTCAGGCGTTGCCCCCTCCTCCCATTGCACGGGACGCTTAAAAATCCATATTTCATCCAGCATTACCCACTTGCCACGTAAAAATAATAAAATAAAATAAAGGGTCTGACAAGTGCTGACTGTCACTTTCCCACTTATACGCCCGTGGAGAAATTTAAACACTTCCACATGTAAAGTGAACAATTTCGTTGTAGAACACTTGACTCTCACGTCTGAGGTCCCGGGTTTGAATCCTGGTAGCATGGATATCACAGCAAATATTCATTTGGTTTTGACCAACAATCAGTTTCTTTATTAAACATCAGCGCCAAAGGAATGTAAGCACCAATAGGTGCATGGGTCCTTAACTTGAAAAATTAATAACAATAAACTAAGTAATTATCTATAACTACCTATAGATATTAATTGTCTGTATGTACACCTACCAAAATAGGTAGGGAGGTCTTTCCTCAACGTTTAGGATCAAGTGAAGAAAAAAAGACGAATTTTTTTCATGAAAACAATGCTTGCTTTTTCGCCAGAAGAGCTAGTGAGAAAGTAAAAATGAAATCCAAAATAGAAGCCCGGAAAACAACGACCCCCCCCCCCCCCCCCTCCCACACCACTGCTGACTCCATTGGGCTCCCAATATTTTCTCCAATATCCTCCACCCCATTTGAATCCCGTTTCAATAATGCATCCATGATTAAATGCGAGGGGACCATCCTAGCCCATGAAAAATTGAAAAACCCTCGTATACTATCTTTAAGGCTATGCTTCACCTGATGGTGCCACCCATTACATTAACATTGCAGGTAGCGAATTTATTATATTTTTGCCCTTAGTTGGTGAATTTCGTGTTCCAGGGACGTATCTAGACAGATTCCCCAATGTCCCGGTGGTTTTTTTGAGCTCGACATTTCCGCGAACCTAATATAAGGGGGAAAAGTGATAATCTGCCTACCAGAGCTAAGGCTCCTCCTAGGGAAAGTACAAAAATGACTTACCGATTTGTTAATAGGTACTGGATCATCAACGACGTAAACCATCATTTCAGGTTTTTGAATGGTGTCCAGGTTGGTTCCGTGAACAGTTATCATACGCCCACCTGACGCGAAACTCTTCAGAGGTTTGATTTCCATTACTGTCGGATCCGTCGTGTAGTTAAACGGGTTTCCCTCGAAAGTGCGATTCGCACCGTCAATCGCCAGTGTCAATTTCTGGATCATTCGAGGGAACGATGAGCTGAAAATAGAAGAAAAGTCAGTTGGATGTCAGAGAAGGAAGAATCAACTGAAAATGTAGATTTTGAAAATCTATCCATATCCATCTATCTATTTCTAGATCACCAGATATTACCTTGAAGTAACTAACTATCTATATCCATCTATCATTTTCTTATCCAACTATCCATTGATTTTGAAGTCTCGCAGGTCAGCTGTTTATCTATCTCTAGATTCATGTATTCATCTATCTATAGATCTTTCTTTCCAGATCAGCTGACATTACCTAGAAGTAGTGCAAGTGAGTCTACTGGTAGAAGCCTGCGTGGCGTTCACAATGCATGGCAGTTCGTCCAAATACGCCACAATAGAACTTCCAATATTCAGGGATTGTCCAGTTATAGCAAGCTGGGTACCCCCACTCACGGGCCCAACAGGGGGGTACACTCCTTCCAGTTTGATATCCTGTAAAAAATATATAAAAATCTATTAAGATATGTATTAAGATTCCGATAATATACCTTTTAAGAAGTTCCACACAATTGTGAATGATGTGGAAGAAGAATGATTTTTCTTCCAATAGTATTGGATATTTAATTGCTCTTAAATATAATATGTATGTTTAGGTATAAATTTTTCAATTCTCACTATATGAAGAAAAATATTTTGGTATGGACTCTGAAGCTGGGCACAAACGATGCGTCCGGGAATGGAGGGGCTGGAATGGCAACTCAGGGTTAGCGGGTACCCACACGTCCGGGGATGCCAACTCGTCAAAACGGCCGTCCAAAACGCACCATCAGGTTCAATGTTTACCTTATAGCTGAACCGCACAGAAGACTCAGTAAATCCTGCCTCGTTGCCCACGATGATGGAAGCAACACTTTCTTTTTCTGCAGACGGGCCAGTTCTGCAAACGATCCGGACTGAAATTTCGTACTGCACCAACTCGCATGGAGTTTCTCCGATTCGAATCTTCCCGCGAACGTCTTCTTCTTTTAACCCGAGGTTACTTCCTTCAATTGTCACCAGAGTGCCCCCTTCTATTGGGCCACTCAAAGGCTTCACCTGAAAGAAAATAATAAAAATAATAATAATAATAATTAAATATAAAATAAGAAAACAATAAAAAAATGTATAGAGTAGAATAGAACACTGTTTGCCAGGAGGGGGCCGGAACCATTACATTCCTGCCGCAAGCGGAAAATATTCCTTACGCCGGTATTTGAACCCAGACCTCTCAGAACAAGAGTCCCTCCACCGCTCGACCTCTGCCACTGGAAACTCACTATCCATAATTTCAACAAAATTAAAAATAATTCTAAATAAAAAATAATTATTCTGATGTCTATTCTTTGTATGTCTCTGTTCTGTGACGTCACTGCACTAGGCCCAAATGGGACATCCCAGGTACAATGAAATCCTATGACGCCACACAAAAGTTTTCAGCCCTAAACCTCGTTCAAATGATTTGTAACGTCCTGAAATAGTGCTAGAAAAAAAAACTGGAAGGATGGCTACTAAAAATTCGTGGACTCAAAAGTATTTACACCAGGGAATAACGAACTTAGAGAGTTGTAAAGTTAGAAATTCGTGAAAAGGGGGTCCCCCTCCCCCCCCCCCCCCCCCCCCCCACGATTTCAATACGGGATGACACCCTAGAGGCGGATCAATCGATTAATTGAGAAACCCAGTTTTAGGAATGAGGGGAAATTTAGGGGGGATTCAGGAGGCGAAAATTCAATCTTTCGGAATTTCCAAAACTACTGAGGTGAGTTAAGGCTATGCTTCAACTGACGCTGCATTTCTGCACCCATAAGAATAACATTGCGACCGCCGAATCATTTTTAACTTTTTCCCTTAGCTGAGAAGACTCTGAATTCCGCCTAGGCGTAGCCTTAGTTTAGTTTTCAAGCGAGCGTAGCGAGCGAGACGAGAATTTCTCTAATCTCTGTAAAATTTCCAAATTTCACAGAAAGAACTTTCAATTTCAATTTATTACGTTTGAAATTTTTGTAGGCCCCTTCAGAGAGTAGTCCCCGAGCTTATTTAGCTTAATGATTAATTCAGCACTGAATGCATCGTTATCTGAAACTAGACCTTAAGGTTATCGGATTGTCACCGTTAACTAAAAGTAACTTACCAAGGTCACTAACTGGAACTCGCCAAATTAACCAACTGGAACTTGGGATATTTTTCAACTCGAGAAAACTTCCAAATTAACCACTACCATTAACTGATCATGTCAACTACTGGACTGGAACTTATTAGAACTAACTGGACCTTCCAATTAAGCTAACTGGAACTTACCATATCGATGCGAGGCTTGGGGCATTCCGTGAAGGGGAAATCCTGGCACGTGTCCTTGTAAACACACGTGTTCCTGCACCACGTGCAGTCGTATTGCACGTGGCTGGTTACACACAGGGAGCAATCAGGATGATCCCTGTGAGATCCGAGAATTCCACATTTGTAGACGATGATCTCTGTGGAATCGACGTGGTGGTTCCGGTTCCAGACGATGGTCACTGTAGCTCGGTACTCTCCCGTGTTCGCTTCATAAGAGTACTGAAACAAAACAAAAAAATTTATTTTCGAATGAACCAATTAATGGCCACTTTGAAGGGAGACATTCCGAAAAAAGTTCCCCTTCCAGGTAGCAGTTCCCCTTCGTGCTGCAGTGGACAGTGCAGTGTAGCCAATGAAAGGCTGGCAAAAACCCGAGCCACCCCGAGCTCTTCCGAAGGTGGTGGTGGTGGTAACCACCCGGCAGCCATTGTGGGCATTAATTCGTTCCTTCGTCAATATGTTCGTTTGAACGGGGGGGAGACTAGCAGAAGTGATAACTTTTAGTTAATTTATCTTCCCAAAAAAGTAGCCGAAAAGTTTATCTTACTGTTAAAAGTCCGCTTGCTAACGTTATGATAAGGGCGCTATCGGCAGGGTAGTGAAAGGCACCAACTTTTCTTTCGGATTTTCGAAGTTGATTTCCTGGTTACGTCTTAGTTACTGGATATAGGTAGATATAGATTTAACATGAGGATTGCCATAATAACTTGAGAGTTGCCCCCGTTTTATGGGCAGGATAAAGTGTAGGTTTACAAATGCGCGGGTTTGGCTGCTAAGTGCGTTTTCGTGTCTATCCACAAATAGCATGTTAAATGTCATTTCAAATGCTCGCCATCAGGTTTGTTTATGTTTTAGTTTTATTGCAACCTGGTTAGCACTTTATGGTTGTGCATTTTATTTAGATTTTAAACGACTACTTTCGACTTTAAGGGGGCTCGATACCCAAGCCAACTCATTTACTGTTCCTCTCAATAACAATTCACTGAGTTCCTGGGTTCGAATCCCGGTAGCAGTCATTTTCTGCTGGTAGAATCGATATCACACCAAATATTTACTTGGCCAACAATCATTTCTTTAATTAACGTCTGTTAAATGTTTTCAGAGAGGTACCTCAGAGGTTTCTTCAGCCATTTCGCGGTAGGCCAACAATTTGGCTCAGTTTTGGCCAAAAGCGCAAACCTTGGCTAGCCTGTTGGAACTTTATGAAAGTAACGGTTAAGAATGGTCCAAGCTTATCTCAAAAGTTATCAGAAGGCTTAGACTCTAAGAGGATGGTCTGCCTCTTTCCGTAAGTTCAACATATGCTTGGATATTTATCAAAGTTATCTTATCGTTACGTTGGACTGGTGGAATCGGTGTAACAAATGTACAAGAGAACTTGCAGAGTCACGGCTCAACAGATTTGGCTTAGAATAGTGAGAGAAGCAAGAGAAGAGTGAGAACACATTTTCATTTTCTCGCCGCCTTAAGGCAGTGTTTTACCTCCATATATAACCATGTAGAGTTAAGCCGAACCAAACTGAGTTCCTATTACTTTTTTCTCTCTTTCACGTATTTCCGAAATGTGTTTTCATCTGTTTCAACTCATTCAGTATTAAGAAGTAAAACTTCCTTCAGAGTTTCAAAGAATACCAAAAAAAAAGGTCCGACAATTGTCACACTTCACTATCTCGCAATATTTACAGACAAAAACAAATAAATAAATAAAAAAATAAATACTTTGCACACCCCTGGACAATAATTTTAAGCATACATACCGAAATTTAAAGCATTGCTACTGAACAGTAAAGTTTCGGCATCAAGGAAGACCTGTTAACGGGTACTTCGTCACCTTGTCAATTTTCAGAAAAATTAAACTACTTTATAGCGAGCGAAGAGCGAACTCTAGACTAATTTTGATGCCCTCTCTATAGCGAACTCATTTTTCAATGGTCCCTTGACGGTCGTTATAAAGAAAGACTGAATGATTTTATGGAGAAAAATATAAGAGTGCGTTATAGTACCTTAACCTCCGCTAAATCTAACTTGGATAAATAAATGTTAAAAATTAAATTGAAGGGACAGTGAAGTAAATAACAAATGTAGGTACTAGTCTATTATAAATATAGGTAACTGGGAGAATGATTGACGTTTAGCCTCAGGAACTTCAAACCCACCCAATTTAGATTAATATTTCCATGATTATTTATTCAAAGTCATGAATGAAAGGCTTAAATATAATCACACGTATTAAGGCGGATAATGAGGTTTTCTTCAATGAATAATCCTAACCTGACCTAATCGTGACATGCCACTTTCAGTTTGTTTACAAACATCTAACAAAGTGAAAAAACATTTTGAGAACCTGTACCTACATCAAAGCGGTGACGTAGAAACCTAAATTTGTTCCGAGAGTCTCCCCCCTTCGTTTAAAATTGTGGCTGATTATCCAGATTCCAAATAAAACAACTTAAACGGACTGGTTGTTCAAAACCCACCAAAACTTACCATTGTTCTATCACAGACGACGAATCGGTCAGACTCCACGCGAGCAGGAACCATCATTTTCGCCCCCTCGATATCCACAATGCACAGAAACCCCGTATGGCCGATTTGCGGGTGGGGCAAATTTTCGACATCCAGAATTATTTCCTTTGGAACCTTATTCGGCAGAAAGAGGGTATGGTTGGTAGCCCTGAAGCGAGGACAGTGGATGGCTCCGTGCGTCATAAGGTGCGCTGGATTCTGAAAAAATAAAATATACAGTGGTCACTCTCTATAACGAAAACCCCTCTATAACGTCCTTTGAAATCTCCGCAATGGTACCCCCTCTTTAGTGAACTCTCTTTATAGCGAGCAAATTCAAATGGTTCTTTGATAGTCTTTATAGAGACATAAAAAAAATATATTCAAGAGATTTTTAAGGCTCTGAAATACTTAAAAAACATTTTTTAACGATATTGGAGGGAAATCAATTTGGATGAATGACATAATGGCATGGTTACTAACCTGTTGCAGCATATGCAGCATATTGAAGCTTTCTCCAGAGATGACGGTCCCAGTTCGCTGACAGCTGGATGTATTGTGGGTGCATTTGTTTTCGTAGACGCACCAATTGCATGACCACTGCGACAGAACACATTCTTTGCAGGTGTCGTGCCGTCCGCAGTCATAGTACGCGAAATTTCTGCTAACGAAATCTTTCTTAGTTTCAGAAGACCTCACTGAGAGGGGCACAAGAACGTGGTCCGAATTTTCGGGGATTCTGGGCCGAAAGTTGATTCCAGGAGTCGGGCAAGACAGGCCGAAAGGGGTGACCATAGCGTCTATTGGTTCGGCCTGGCCGAAAACGCAGCGGTATTTTGCTCCTAAGGGAAGTTCTGGTAGTGTTCGGATAGTCAGTTGGACCTGAAATTAAGATAAAACCGCAATTAAAATAAGCAGGTAGGTGGTAGTAGGCCGGCACTAAGCCAGGATGCACCAAGTGGATGTTACCAAATCCCGGCCCTACCAAGCCCTGGTACCTGGCCTTCACTGCCTGAGGGAAAATTGGACTGTCGGACTTGATTCTGACCCAATCACCAAGGTTGTATCCAAGTAAGCACTACGGACTACGTGGCTTTACTGCCAATTGTTTTTCCATCCCATTCCCAGTCAAATTTTTCTAATTGGTATTCACTTCTAAGATGACAAGGAAAATATTCCGAGGTTGCGGTGGTTCGGAACCCACCAAAAACTATATAAGTAGGTTCCTACTGTTAAACTCAGCTGAGTACAAGATATAACCCTTTAAGATCCAGTTAGGAGAAGTTATGTTATAATTATAAACATTAAAGCGTCATTAAGAGGACGCTATACCTGACGATGCATTTTTTGCCGCCCATAAGATTAACATTGCGAGCGGCGATTCATTTTCAAGGTTTACCCTTGGTTGGAAAGACACAAAATTTTGCCTGTACCTAGCCCTAACAATGTTCTCGAGAGTGTTCGAAGCAGATTTCCCAATTTCTCACTGGTTTCTTTTATTGCAACTGTTTTGCAAATGCTAGCATCGCATACCTAAAGAAAAGTGCTGTATCTCGACAACCAGTAAAAAAAATCCCTTTCGGCAGCCCCGAAAGGCGTAGGTAGATTTCGAAGATTACTTCCATCCACTAAAAGCAGTCTAAAATCATTTAGAAAGACGGTTAAGAAGATTTTCAGTTGATCCAATTGCATTCTCTACAATAACAAACGGAGGAATTGAGTTTTGAAATTTCACCCCCCCCCCCCCCCCCTCAACAAGAAAATGAAAGTGATTTTACAAAAACTTTTTCAGATATAAGTTGTAGATATTATTAATAGAAACTCATAGCAAAAAGAATATCTCACCAAATAAGTCAGTTATGACGTTTTGAAAATTCAACCCCCCACCCCCTGCCTAAACGGTGCGTCGGACGAAAAACGTTTTCAGCCAAAAGTTGTAGTTAATATTAAGTCAAATGCAATACAAAACAAAAGAACTCGATAACACCCCTAGGACACAAGTTATGAATTTTTTTGTGCGCAAAACCCTGTTTTTCCACCCTTATTCAACCATTAAGGGTGGGATCAAAAAACGTTACAAAGAAAAGTTGTAGGTAGTACTGTTAGACGACCCTCAGAGAAAACCACGTTTCATTAGTTTCAATATTAAGGGAGTTATTGCCAAAAAACCAGATTTCGAAAAAGTCCCCCCATTTTCCCCCCCTTCGTCCGATTTCCCTTATTAACGAACTCGACCGAGATTTTAGTTCCTTATAATTTATTTAATAGTCAAAACCAATTATTTTTCAAAAATACGGCTCCTAGCGTGTTCACAAGGAAGTGAAAATGATATATATATATATATATATATATATAAACTTTTTAACTGACGGTGGTTTTGGGATCCAGGGGTCATAAAAAGAAGAACTGTGAAGAAATTTTTCAAAAGTGAGACTACTGGTACGACTACAATAGGTAGATTTTTCTTCGAAATCTACCTAAAATGGGAAATCTGCTTCGAACACTCCCTAGAACATTGTTAGGGCTAGGTACAGGCAAAATTTTGTGTCTTTCCTACCAAGGGTAAACCTTGAAAATGAATCACCGCTCGCAATGTTAATCTTATGGGCGGCAAAAAATGCATCGTCAGGTATAGCGGACCCATAAGCTTAACCAATAATTAATGTGGTAACCTTAATAACTAACGGTTAAAATATGTCATGGATAAAATTTTGAAAAGGAGCTCATGAAATATTTATAAAACAAACCCAAATTACATAATATTTCAGCACCCAATATTTTTTCTCCTTTTTAATGTGAAAAGTGATGGATAACCTGACGTGACGTCACTCAATAAACTCTGTATAAATAAAGATATCTAGTAATTTTTAATTTTGTTCTCAGTTACGGCAACTGAAGGTTAAAGGACGCTTTAAAGGGGATTTCTATAGAACCCGCCGTTACTGGACTTTCTATGTACATAATAGAGGGATTTCGTCTCATCTTCCCGTCCATTCATCTATCAATCAAGGGATTATTAACGCAAAACTTGTTCTTAAAGTTTCTGCACCCTTAAACGTCAATTACCATGAAATTTATGTTAAACGCGTTTAAAAATAAACTTGAACATTTATTGGTTTTTCCCGGGAACTCTCACCCGGCCCTGGGCATACTCTCCAGGTGGATACCTGGCCTTCACCAACCAGGGGGAAACCCGAATGCCAGGCGTGATTCTGACCATATCTTGAGTACAGAGTCCATCGGGATCTGGAACTGAATTTTAGTGCAATACTTAGTGTGAATCTTCTGGATACTTTTAACCTCCAGTTAAGTTAACTGACACTTATTGGAGGATCACTGGATCGATCATCAATGTTTCAGTTAAGGCGTTCGACGTTTACAATTTATTTAGAGAGGTGCAGGTATTTGTTCAGCGAACTCCAAAACGTTTTGAAGATTTTAAGGGGGTCCCGTCCTTAATGAGCCTTTTGTCACTGAAACGGGCAAAAAAGGGGGAAAAGGAGAGATGGGTCATTGGGGGGGAGGGGGGTATTGACAAGCTGCGTCGATAACTTTCAATCCATCAATTGCCCAATGTATTTTTCATGTGAGCATTTTCTCATTTATTTTTACGACACTCCCCATATAGAATGACGCTGACAAGCGCTGATTTAAACCCATAAATTTCTCTTTTCACTTTTTTGAAAATTTAGGGTGCACGGTACCCAACGTTTGTCACTTACGGGTCTTAGGGTGGCTTTCAACAACAGATAAAGTTCGCGAATTTTCCCGCACGAAAAAAATACTTTTTTGGACACGGGGGACCTCCAGAATCCTGGGAAACCCATATATCTCATAATCAAAATTTTTCCAGGGTGCCTTCTCACGACTTCTCAGGTCTCTCATTATACAATGACAAGAAAGTAATAAGTTATCTGCCAAATACAATAATTGAAAATAAAGATAATATCTCTAATCGATTATCCATCAGCCATTATCTTTAGATGAGATAACGGGCAGAAGGATATATAAAGGGTAGAGAAGAGGCTTGGAGCAACCCACGTGGGTGTAAGCCTACTGGACACTGACGAATGACCCCCCCCCCCCCCCCCACCCCCCTATTCCCCCTTAAGGGGCCATAAAGAGAGTCCCTGTTTGTGTACCTAATCTATATTTTTCGAAACTTCTTCGAAAACTTACGCAGTTACCGCAAGTTTAACTTTTTGAAAATCGATTGGTGACAACAGCAATTTTAGGAAATGTGAAATTCAGAAGGGGCTCATAAGATAAGGTAAGGTTTGTTTATTTACTAAGGTAGTCTATTAATACTTCTATGGATGTTTAGCTTATAACGATAGTTTAAGAAGTGGTCAAATGCACTCGAAAATATCCAACAGTGTCCTAAAAGTAAATGCATAATAGCCCGTTACAAAACAAGAAAATGTGTTCATCATATCCTCTTAACACACAAATAAATGTAAGGCTCAGCCAAAGAATGGCCTTAACCCATCCAACCACTAATCCCGCTACCCCTAGAGTGATTCCGGATTAACTAACCTGGATTAACTAATGCAATGTCCGAAAAGAAGCTGAATCGCTCCAAAATTTATGGCCCTTTTTTTAATAACACCCATTTTGAATATTCTTTTTGTCCAGCTAAAGCCTCTAATTTCTCTAGTTTTTTTTAGAGAAAAAACAGGCTAACCTGGTGTTGTTGTAAGTTAAGGGTCCATTCAACGAAGAACATATTACTTTTCAATTAATACTTAGGGTGGATTTCACCAGTTGCTAAAGTCAACTATAGTGTCCCCTAAAAGTTCACTATAGCCTTATCCTCCCGAAAAGAAAAGCTGGTGTCATTCACTATCCTCCTGATAGCGCCTATCGTAACGTTAGCTAAAGGAAGGAAAGAGAGAGGTGAACATAGCTACATTTATGAATGGGGAAGTCTTAGTTTAAATTTCCCCTTTAACTAAAAGAGCTAGACAAATAAACGTCCCCTTAATCTTGAAATATTCACAGCAACTCCTTTATCAATGACAAACAAGAAAAAAATTTGACCTGCAGCTTTTTTCCACTTTTGACACTAAATACGTTCTCGCCAAGTAAACATTCCTGTTTAAAAAGCCCTTATCTGGAAACTCCTACGCCTTTATTTGCATAGGGAGAAAAATATTACGAATTTCTCCGTTTTTTCTTTAAGCCTGATTTTCGCAAATACTGGGGTTTTCAAATTTTCCCGGGAAAAAAGCTAGATAGCACTATTTACTCAGCCGCAGTTTTTTTCTTTTTCATTTGAAATGGTGTTCAGTTTCCTTCATTTATAATTAAACAACTTCAAGTGGTTTTTTTATGCTGCTGTTTTACAAATAAGAAGTCAGCTTTCCTCTTGCTTTCAAATGTGCAGGTGTTTCCTTTCAAGTAGTAGGATTGAAAGGATTGCTTACATCAACTCAACATAAAAGAAGGCATATTTTCTAGTAGTGACACAACTATTCCAAAACTGGTAGCAACCTATCCTTATACTCAGTTTTTTTTCATTTTTTTAGCCCTTGCACAGATGTTTTTTAAACAAACCGGCAAGATCTTATCTCATCTTATCTTATCATAACCAGAGTTTAAAGTCCATCAGCTAAACAAACACTAACCGTCAGTTAAATTTCCAGTGTCCCGCCTCAGAGACCGCTGAGTCTCAACTAATTACTATAGAAAAAGACGTTAAATTCCAACCTCGTCGATCCCTAATTTACCTTAACCTTTGGTTACACTCCATAAGCTAAACAATACATTAAACTCCAGTTAAACTCGGTGAAACTTCCACTATTCCACCAGAGCGAGCACCGAGTCTCAAATATAATTGCAAACGAAAAAGACAAGTTCCAAAAAATTCCAAACCATTTGGTATTATCTCCGATCCCAAGTTTATTCCGGGAACATTAACCAGAGGTTACAGCCAATAAACTGATCAGTGTATTAAACTCCAGGTAAACCACAGAGACAGTCTCAACTTGTTACCGTCGAAAAAAACGTCAAATTCCAAAAAAAAATCTAAAACAGTTTTGGTATTGATCGGCGATGCCTAGTTTAGTTCCGGCTGCCATAACCAGAGGCTAGAGTCCGTAAGCTAATCAATACACTAAACTCCAGATAAACTTTCATTACCCCGCTGAGTCTCAACTAATTGCTATCGCAGCAGACGTCAAATTCCAAACTTTTTTAATGCGAACTTCCGAACTAGAACCCAAATTTTGGACAAAAGACTGAAAACCTTGGAGGAAGGTAGGTAATACTTTTTGTTTCTTTTGTTTTCAAAAATGAGAAAAAGGTTCCGTGTCAGACGATCATAATAAGCCCAGGGCATAAGTTGTTACGTTCGTGTTAAGTTAGCGTGAAGGGAAAAACCTTCTATTGATTATCGTCCTACTATGATTGGACTTCAAAATAAATGATCTTTCGAACTTAAGTTATGTGGGGGGGAAGGGGGGGGGGGAGGGGGGGGGGGGGGGCTAAACTTGATTTACTAGACTTACGTCTATTTTCAAGAAAGCATCTGAGAGAGAAATATTATATCTTCCAGTCAGTAGTGTTTCACACGAAAATAAATGGTTTAACAATGGTTCCATTTTGCTTTCCCTTATTCCAATTGTAAAATTATAGAGTAAATATACATTTCCAAGCATATAAATGAATCAAAGGAATCAAAGGAGAGGAAGGAAAGTCATCGAGATAGGGAAGGCACCCTTCTCCCGTTCCTTTCACCACTAACTGCGAATTTCCTTTGTGGCATTTGTTTATACCATTCAATTGTTCTTTCCAGCTTAGAGAAAGTAAAAAATTAACGCTTTGGCAGTGAGATGAACCTAACCTAACAGGTACTGTTTTCCCATCTAAGGGTGGATTGCACCAGCTCCTAAAGTGTACTATAGTGTCTCCTAAATGTTGACTATATCGTTATCCTTCCGAAAAGAAAAGCTGGTGCCTTTCGCGCCATCCTGCCGATAGTGCCTTATCGTAACGTTCGCTAGTGGACTTTTAACGGCAAGATAGAGTAAGTTAGGGGACACTATAGAAGACTTTAGCAACTTAGTCAACAGGAAAGTATATTATGAGGGTAGCGAGAAAGTAAAAACAGAGCCCATGAGAACTAGCAATGTGTAAAACACCCCAGAACAATTTCATTCGAATCATAAAATATAAAGACGTCGTTATGTTATTGTCATCGCTGCTGTGAAGGGTCTTAATCACATTCCACTATGGACTTAAGGGGACATCACGATACGACATTGTCTCCGTTAATTCCCATAACAACAATTTCAGGTTTAATCGCACGTTAAAGCTCGTTTCCAACTGAAAGTTAAATTATAAACTCCGGTTAGATTCTTACTTTGACATTTCATGGTACGGGGCCTGGATATTAACTGCTGTTGTAAAATAAGAACTTAACTACGGTTTACTTGTATTGACTTCATAAATTTTAATGTTAATAATGTCACCAACGTATGTCAACAACAGCGCTGTGTTCACAACTTAAAAGTATAAATTAAATGAAGAAAAAAATTGGATACTTAGTTCAAGTAAAATAAAAATATTGAGGATTTCTGTGGGAAATTCTATAGCATGCAATCTTTTAAAACTGTAGGCCTCAACGTTGGGTGAATTCACCAGTTCCTAATTTCATTATCCTGCCTTTATCTTGTTGTTCGCTAAAGGGTCGATTATCCAGCAGATAGCGATCAAAAGTGAAGTATAGAAATAATTTTGTGAAATTGATCTGACATAAATTTATAGTACCATTTCGGTTATATCTAGAAGTTCAAACTGATAAATGACCAACTTAATGATAAGATTAACTGGATAACTATTTGAAGGATATGTTCAGCTTATGAGAAGAAGCAAACTATCATCTAAACCTTACGGTAAGCTAAATATATGCTTGGAATATTTGTAAAATTTATCCTATCGCTAAGCTGGAATAGTGAAATCTACCCTTAGCAGGGAGAAAGGGTAAGGTTTCGATTCATCCGATATCCAGTGGATCAAACTATCGAAAGGTAGTTTTGGTTATGGAGCTGAAGGTTTGTAATCGAAACAATATTTCAACCCCCCCCCCCCCCCCCCCCCCCCTGTTCCCCGAAAACCTTTGCTGGACTGACGGGTGTATTATTTATATATTTCCGAAAGGTTCCGATAGAGATATGAGCAAGCAGAGTAGAGAGCTTCCTCTGGCATGAGCCCCTCGTTGCATTTGGAATATTAAGATGAAATGGGTCGACTGATATTTATTTACGTTCACCTTAACCAAAACAAACCACTTTTTCTCATACTATCATCGAAACTAACATCGTTATTGCAATAAAAACCGTGTACTTACTTAGTCAATTCTTTTAAGAACATACAGTAAGCAAAAATTCATTAAAATGACTTTTGGTTACTTCACAATGTTTGTACAACCATAACAGATTCCACAATTTGGATCAGTGGGTTTATTGGTGTTTGGTTGTGCAATAATGATGTATGATAATATGAGAGATTGTAGATTGGAGATTGTCCCCTTAAGAGCTGTCTTCACACAGCCCAAAACAACTCTTTACTAAAAAATTTATTTCTACCATACCAAGAATTATCCATCGTGCTCAGCTGGCAACACTACCAATTACCAGCTCCCCACCCATCGTGTTAGTACACAATGGGGACCTAGAGTAGGTGGGTTCCAAACCACCACAGTCTCAATATATATTTCACTGCAGAACAGATCAGAGGTGAATGCCGATCAGAAAAATTCTGTTACCATCGGGATCGAACTCGTGTGACCCGGGTCTCAGAATTCCTCAAAAGACAACCCTCTACATCACAAAATTTCACCTGAACCTTAAAAGTTCAGGAACCCTTTACTTAAGTCTCTTACGGATATGTGCTCCGTAATACTTAATTAGTCCCTTTGAAGTTCCATCCCGTCTTAGAGCAAAAACTTAACATCTCTTTAAGTGACAGCTCATGCGTTATGACTTTATACTTTATCGAATTCACGTAACTAGTTAACAACTGAAATGGGAATATTTCTTGCCATGGGCGTTCTAAACAAACATTTCCCATCAGTTTTTGTATCAAAAATTCACTGTAGCACAAATTTTCGGTTTGAATTTAAAGTCAACTTTTAGTTTTTGAGGATAGCATGACTTTCACCAATTCCCTATCGTGCAGATACATTTGGGAAATTCATCATCCCGAAAAAGTAGCCGAAAAATTTATCTTCCCATTAGTAGTCCACTAGCTAACGTTATGATAAGGACGCCATCGGTAGGGATGGTGAAAGGCACCAACTTTTATTTTGGGGAGTCTATAGTGAACTTTTAGGGGACATTATAGTACACTTTAGCAACTGGTGAAATCCACCTTTGTTTTCCAAACCGAAATGGAGTTTGACTAGGTGATTCCAATAACAGAAAATTTGGTCGGACCAGAATTCGAAGTCGGGGCTCCCGTCTTGAGGGTCCAGGGCCCTGACTCAGGCCGCAAAAACACAGAGGGGTATACCGTAGGGTGGGAGAGGGGAGCTTCCCACATGTGTGGAGGGGGGGGGGGGGGGGGGGAGCGCTTCAATAGAAACTCAACATAGAGAAATCGAGTTGTTATTTGAAGCATAAGGGAAAGGGGAAAGGACCGAAGGCGCCTTAAGAGGCTATCACAACAACCTGCTTCCCTTTTATATTCTTCCGTTTTTCTCCTCTACTAAATACTGAACGCTGGGATAGCGCTATAGTGAACTTTTAGGAGACATTATTGAGGAAATGGTGAACTCCAGCCTCGGTCTATAATATGAATGTACAATCAAGGCACAAACAAAAGTATAGGTTTTTGTGTTCAAAATTCTCAACCCGAGAAGGTATATCGAATTAAGCCTTGCTGACTGTTTACTTTTTTAAAGAACACTTTACGTGAAGAAAAACACATCTTGTTACCGTTCAACAGTTTCGCTAGAAAATTGACATAAAAAAACGTCAAAAAAAGAAGCTTCAGGGTCCGTTACAAAATATGAAAAACCATATCTTTCCACGACGTAGAAACTGTTTTTGTTATAGACCCTTAACTGTAGGGGAAGGAGGAACTTTGTAGCCTCTAGCGTTAACCCATGAAAGTAACCCTTCAGCTCTATGAATTTTGATAAAATTTTGAGTTGCTCGACTGCCAGTGTAGACATCAAGAGAGGAATTCTAGTGTGAGGTAGATCCGTTTTGTACCGCAATTCAAACAGTTAAGGGTGTCCTTTATTAAGGAGACATGGGAATGCCTTTGTGGTAAAGCGCTAGACCACTTGGCCTCTGTGAGCGGTACTGATCCGCACCAATACCTTTTTAAGGGCGCTGCTAAAACTGAGCGGTACTGAGTCGCATCAATGCCTTTTTAAGGGTGCTGCTAAAACTGCTCAAATGCTAAAGCTGCTGACAGTGCCAACTGCTAAACTACTAAAACTGCTAAAACTAAACTGCTAAAAAAAATGCTAAAAAGAATGGTTGGGAGAAATGTTATGTAGATACTTTTTTTAAGTTTTCAAGAGGATTAAGAGGAATAAGATACACTTTTTACATTATAACAAACATTGGAATATATAAAAATGTCTCTTATTTTTACTTTGTCTGAAAGACTTCAAATTCTGCCTAGACTGGGCAAATAGATGAAAAATTTCCTATTTACAAAACAGCGAAAATCGAAAAGAAATAAACCTATGGAGAGTCTACGTCAACTTAGGCAAAACTCTAACCAAGGGAAAATATTAAAAACAATTCGGAACTCGCAATATAGCAGAAATGTATCACCAGATGGTGACCCTTAAACAAAATTTTGACTTGCAGAAAGTTTCTTAGTTTTCCGTCTTCACTGCCACGAATGAAATATTTTTCGGTATCGGGTTTCGAACCCAGGACCAAGCGAGTAAGTGGCTCAAACAGGATATCCAGTCTTATGGGAAACAACACGTAATGGCTCGATGCCTGTGAGATAAGGCCGGCTAGCGTGCTCATTGATATTAGCTATTGATTATTTCTCCAGGTTCGATTCGTGTGAAAAAGTAGTGACCAATAGAAATACCCTCTACCTGAGGTGGGAGGAGGCTTTCAGGTATAACCTACAATTTCCGGATAGTTGTTTTGGCCTTGGAGTTCAGGTACTAGTAATTTGGGTCTTCCAATACCAAAACCAATGGTTTTCAATACCTAGAATCTGTGAAAATTCCTTCTGTGATTCACAACAAGAGAATCCATGACATCAGACAGGAAGCTGTCACGGCTTCTTAAACATTGAGGCCCCGATGACACGGTCATATTTTTACTTTACCTGTATACGGAGTATACGTAAGGTAAAGTATTGTATTCGTGCGGGCCAATTTTCGGCAAACCTCAACTTTGAACCGTCATTGCTCCCAGACCTCAAAAGCGATTGGAACTTGCATATACATTTCGGAAACGTCCATGCCTTCGGAATATAAAAACCAACTCACTTTTGTCATCCGACGAAAAGTTTGCCCCCAGGAATTTTTAGAAGAGGTCAGGTACGCCGTGTCAGTACGTATGTATGTATGTAGCTATGTATGTATGTATGTATGTATGTATGTATGTAGCTATGTATGTGGCATTGACCTGGACGGCACACTTTTCAACCGATTTTCTTCAAAATCGGTAGTGACCTTTCTAAAATTGGAAGAAATAAAAATCCAGAAGCCCAGTTTCCCCCCTTTAAAATTAAGGGGGGTTACCCCCCTAAAACACCCCCAAAAAGTAGAAAAAAAATATTTGCTCAAAATCGGCTCTAACGATTTCGATCAAATTTTAGACAATTATAGAACAAATAATTACGAATCCAATGATACCACCCACTACCCCCGCATAACTCCCTGGCCGCTAAAAAAGGGGGGGAAGTCCCCCCTGGACCTGTAAAAGGGCGAAATCAGTGGATTCAGTTTTTTGTGGTATATGAGTAGTTCTGGATATGACACGTGACAACGGCCATACTCGTCACAAATGGTATATGGCTTATTTCGAGCCTCCCCCCCCCCCAGGGGGGGGGGGGCAATTTTGAGTGACTTTTAAAGTGCGGCTTATGGGGTCTCAAACTGTTCGGGCGAACGTTGTGAAGCAAGTTTTTGTATCAAAAAGTTTTTCTGAACGTATCCAAGCACCCCACCCCCTAAGGGGGGTAGATTTGAGTGGTTTGCGAAATATGGGTTGTGGGGGCTCAAAATGATCGGGAGATCGTTCTGAGGCAATTTATATGGTCAAAATGATTTTTCGCCGCACCCCCCCCCCCCCTATGGGGGGAGTTTTGGATACTTTCCAAAGTACATTGTATGGAGTATCAAAATGCTCAGGGAAACGTTCTGAGACAATTTATTTTGTCGAAACGTTTTTCCGAGCTTCCCCATCCACCCCACCTCCTTTTAGGGGGTAGTTTTGTGTGGTTGCCGAAGTATGTCGTGTGGGGTCTCTAAGTACTCGGGAGAACATTCTGGGACCATTCCTTTAGTCAAAAAGTTTTTCCGTCTTTAATCATTTAACCAAGGGTTTATTTCTAGGAATCACGCAAATAAGCAGGTAAAGTTTTGTCCGACCGTGTCGTACCGCTTGTTTTTATATATTGTATCGGAACTAGACCAATCCAAGAATGATCCATCGTGCTCAGCAGGCAGCACTATACCACACCGATAGGGACCTACAGTTTTAGGTAGGTTCCGAACACCGCAATCTCGAAGTAAACTTCCCTTGGGATGCTGAACAAACCAGAGGTAAACGCCGACCAGTCGGGATCGGGATAGAACTCAGTGTTCGTTTACAGACAACAATCTTTATTGTTTACCCTGGAGACAAAGTAGAAGCTCAAGTTTTCCAGGTTTGAATTTTATTCAAGGCAGTGATTTTACTTGAAATTGAATGTTCCAATCTGTATCTTTTCGCGAGAAAGGATTGAATGATTAAATAAAGTTTAATTTGATAGTATGCCGAGCCGATCACTTTATCAGCAATTCTGTCTTCCTTCTACATTGCATTACAGCTCTATATTAGCTTTTACTCTGCGCTTTTACCTAACTTGTCAGCTAATTTTTCAGCTAATTTGTCAGCTGACAAATTATTTATCTACGCCGCTCTTATTCGTCTTTTACGATGTGTACAAAACAATTTCTAAAATATTAATCCCACAATGAACGATCTCATTACAAGGGAGCTATAGGAATTAAAATTTGGTGCTAGACATAAAGTAAAGTAAAATAAAATTATAATTTAGTTCGTTGGTTGTTAGAATTCAATTTTGACATTTAAAGTTACCTGTAAACCGTAAATAAAAAAAAAATAAAATTGGACCAAACATTAGTTTTTTAGAAGGGCATTACAAAATTGTTACAAAATAACAACAAGAACACTGTAACGTTATCCTCCCGAATAATAATTGAAGTTACTGTTATATTTTTGGGTTAATACTATAGATATTGACCTACCTAAAAATATTTTTGAATGTAAACAAAACAAGAACAATTTTTTTTTACCTACAGGAGGGAGAAGTTTGAAAAAAAAAAATTTGATTCCAAAAGGTAGTTTTTCGCTTAGTACGGTATTAAGAAAGTCAAGTTCTCAATGGTGGAATGACTAAAAAGAAGGGGAATATCAAAAGCAAATCAGCGAAAGCGTCAGCAAAAGCTGATTTTTCAGTGACAGAAACATTCACTCTTTTTTATTAGCTAACATACATTCCCTCATTCATTCTGAACGAATAGCAAATGAGCAGAAAATTAGATTGGGATTGTTTCCAAAATGGACGACTATCGAAAGAAAAGGAATGTGCTTCGGTCGTACTTTTACAGGCAAGCCAAGAAACTAGACCATTTCAAGCTGGCAGCACTACCAAATACCAGCTCCCCACCCATCGGGTTAGTACACGACGGGGACCTACAGTTTTAAGCGGGCTCCAAACCTCTATATCCTCGATATACATTTCACTTGACACGCTGAACATATCAGAGGTGAATGCCGATTAAGAAAACTTTCATAGGATCGGGATCGAACCGGTGTGACTTGGCTGTGGCTTTTTTACCACAAGCCTATATTACAAAACCTTCTGCTTCTTAAAGAAAAAAGAAAATCTCAAAAACGAATTAAAAAATTCGTCGGTAGTAACGTTAACCACACGAGCGGCAGAAATTCATCATCAGATGTTTCTTAGCCTTAATTATATTTGGGGGGGGGGGGGGGGGGGGGGAGAGAGGGTACCGTAACTAACTAGGCTTGAAGGGAAATCATCGTTCACGCGACTTGCTCTGAAAAACAAAATTTGGGATGCAGGAAAGGGAAGAACATTAATTGGTGCGGAATCGAGTGAGATTTTCGGATGGGGGGGGTTCAAATGAGTTTCCAATACAGGGGGGAGGGCGCGGCCTTCCATGGTGGTTAGGTAATGCGTTTGCCCCTAAAACACAGGTCCTTGGTTCGAATCCTAACGGTGGTATTTTTTTCGTGCCCGTTAAAGGGAGGGTATAATGTCTAGGTGAAGATTTTATCGTGCCATTTACAGCACACTAGCTAACGTTATAATAAAGGGGTTATCGGCAAGATGGTGAAAGGCATCTTATTTTCTGTAGTGGACTTTTCTGGGACACTATAGTAGAGTTACCTATACTCTATAACAAACAATTGGATAATCTGGAAGTTACAGTCTTATAGCGAACAGTAGAATTAATTGCATATTATTTAAGGCACGACACTATACAGTGTCGTTATGTTGAGAACTAACCGTAGTTAAGTGGAATAGCCCCTTGTTATTTTGTTCAACTTAACTGGGTTTAGCATCTAGTGTGAGGAGGCCTTAAGACGGCAAAAAAAAATTAGCGATTAAGGTAGAAAAAAATAGATGGTAACACGTCTGTGGCTTAGTGCGCAATGCATCGATCAAGGCTGGGGAGGGGAAGAGTTGGATGCCAACTAATTGCAATACCAACGAGATATAAATTAGCTATATTAATCAAATTGTCCTAATCGTTTTTTAAATAGTCGAATTCACTAATCTCTTCTAAAGCTGTCACGCATTCATATGCATAAGACTATGCATAATTGAACCACGCATTATGAATGGACTAAAAAAAATATTTATATTTATTATTAGTTAGACGTGCAAAGAAAATTGACTGTGGTAATAAATGCATTTATTTGCCGATCTTCATGCACTCAGGGTTTCCCCAACCAGACAAGAATTTGAATTTTGAATTTTTGGCAAAAACGGCTGCAATTTTTGACCAATCGAAAAAACATTGAAGTTATGCCTGGGTCATGACTTTAGCCAGGCGCACATAAAATTTCAGAAAAATCGGGGGGAATAGTATAGGAATGAACGAACTGACGGACGGACAGACTTTTTCCAGAAACCGGTTTTTTCGACTAGGACTTATGATCATGGGAAACCAATTATTTAGGGATACAGGATTGCAGGGTGCCTTTCCGTACACAAGGGGGTGAAATGAAAAAAAAATCAGTACCTCAGGAAAAAATTGGACTATGTAGTCTGATGGCTGACTTATTTTCTGTATGATCGCATTTTATATTCTGAACAATAAATAAGAAGTTATTACACTCTAAAGTGGCCGGTTCTCTGGCGGTGAAAATACCAAAAGTGACGTAAGCTTTGGCAACTTCTGCTACCTATTCCTCACTGTAAGCTAACTACAGGAACCATCAACAAAAGATATCAATATAACATCTGTTATCAAAGTCCTACAACTCTCAACTATGAAACTGAAAATCAAAATTTTCAACCCGCTATATCTCCGAAGGGAGAAGACCCTGGGAAAAAATTTAGGATCCAACAACACCGCTCCGAAGTCCTTTATTGCGGCTGATATACAGATTCTCCAAATACCCAAATCGGGACTAGGTGCCCTGGTTTGAGAGCTCAGTGCCCGGCATGGTATCATGACCCTTCACTGACAAAAAGGATTCAGCATTCAGCACAACAATAATAATGCGGTGGGGGGGGGGGGGGATACTGACATTTCCAAGAGTTTCCATCTAGGCAAGCTTAGTCGAGGTAAAGTCCTCGGTAAGGGCCACTTAAGAGTAGGAACGCCAGCGCCAAGCACACACGTCTGCCACCCCCCACCCGCCTTAAGGGCTCGATTCGAAATGGAGAAAATTAAACAGCAAAACTGGAGCTAATTGGCGGTGGAAACCACAACTCGAGATCCTGATTTCGGTTTTGGAACCAACTTCATAATTTTGGGAGCATCAGGCATCCCAGATTATTTTGGGCCTTTCATCCCGTATTACATGAGGTAGCAAACCCGGGTAAGCTCAACAAGTTAACAATGAAAGGGTTAAGGTTCTGTTAACACAGAACAGAATGTTTCTTCATATGAACTAAGGCTGCGTCCCACCTCAGTTAAATTCGGGTTTTACCGTACAATAATTGGAATTTTACTGGAGTTCAACGTTGACAGAGTATGGTGGGACGCACCCTAAATGTTAACACTATAGCGATAATAGAATAAATAGGCATCCAAGTTTTGGATGACTGACATCAAACGATTCAAAAAACGTTTTTGACCTCAAAAGAATATTTCTACTAGAAAAATCATACGATTTTTAATTTAGTGTAGTTTAGTATTAACTGTTGAGAAAGTTTTAGTAGGGAGTAGGAGAGAACATACTACATTTAGCACTGAAAAGATTCTTACATAGCTTTAATTTTAGGTTTAAGCTGTAATTTTCACCCATTTTTTCAAACATCACCCTTAATTCCTACTTCATACGCTAGGACTCAATCCAAATGGAATTCCATAAAGGACTTCCATTATTTCGGTCTATTATTTCTATATCAATAATTTGGATATCACTTCGGCCAGTAGATTCCACAACGAAAAACAATTCCCTCAGTAAAAGGAACTAAAATTAATTGTCACTCACAACGAAAACCTCTATATTACGAGAGAACGCTACAAACCCTCAAAGTCTCTCTATAGCGATCTCTCTTCATACCGAGCAAAGCTACATGGTCCCTTAACGGTCGCTACAGAGAGAGAAAAAATATTAACCATGTCTTGTTTGTCTTTAAGTCACATTGTCACATTTGATGACATATTTCTATACCGTGCATAATGATAACATTTTGAATTTTTCCCTTGTTGGAGAAACAGTCAATTTCACCAAAATCAGAGGAAAAAAAATATGTTGACAAATGATAAGATGATGACGTCACAGCGTACACCACCCTCTGAATAGAAATAATCTATAATGTTCAGAATATTGGAAAAGATATTGTATCGTAAATTGAAATGAACGGTAGGAGTGGGCCTTACAAATCGTGACGAATTATTGTTAAAGGTTGGAAAGCGTGCGTGGTGCGTGGTGGGGGGGGGGGGGGAGATGGGGGGAGGGGGGGGACACTTGAAACTAAAATTTCCCCCCATACCTACTCATTAAAATCATGTTCAACAGGATTAATACATAAATTGTTACAACGCTGTTTTCGTTATTCTATACATTGTTATTGTTTCAAGAACCACTTATACCCTTTAGAAAACCGAACAAGTGGAATGTGAAAGCGAAATATCGGTTCAGCAGACACAAATTGTACCAAGAAAAATATTAACGTGTCATCTATCAATTCTCAAAAAAATTTAACTATCAGAGAATTTGATATTAGAAAAATCTGAGCACGCAATCGGACCCTATAAGCGTTTCGGACGCCGTTCTAGCAAGTTGGCATCCCCTGACGGTACTTCAGTGGGGAGGAATGAGGGATGGCACTTTTTGTGTTGGTCACCGCCATTCCTCAGTTGCCATTCCAACCCCTCCATTCCAGAACGTTACGTGGCCCGTTTTAGGCCAAAGTCAAATTAAAAAAGATTTATTTTTCGTTTTTATTTCTGGGTAGTGAGAAAGTGTTTGGCTGTCTCGAGGAGGTGCAGGTGTCCTATGTGACAGCTGAATCTTAGCAAAGACGAGGACAGATGAATCCAAACGCCGGAGCCGCGAAACAGTTGACGATGACTAATTGAAAAGGTGTCGCAAGCAACTCTGACAAATCGACAAAGTCCCCCCTTCCCCGCTCCCACCTCCCCCTTTAAACCCTTTATGTAGGAAGAACTATCCTTAAGGCTCTGCTTCAGCTGACGATTCATTTCTGACACCTATAAGACAAACATTGCTAGCGGGGAAGTATTTTCAATTTTTTCTCTTGGTTGAAAATACCATGAATTTCACCTAAAATTAGTATTATTAAGGAGGACCTCCATCTAGCCGCGTCGCTGGTTATGACTGCGGCGGAACATGCACACTGCTGCACTGTGATAGACGACCACTCTTAAAAGAAATTATACCCCTCGCAATATTAATGCTATGGGTGGCATCAAAAATGCATCAAATTTTGAGAAATCTATTAAAGAATTCGGTTCGCAACAATCGTCAAAACAGTGGGTTCAACAATATATGCCTCACCTTTCGGCCTCAGGACTCACACGACTGAGGTCCTGGGTTCGAATCCCGGCACCAGCAATTTTTTGTTGGTAGCATGGATGTCACACCAAATATTCATTTGGCTCCGGCCAACAGCCAGTTTATTTAATTAACATCTGTGCCTTCGGGCCAGTGACAAAATAAATGACAACTTATCTGGATGTTACTAATAAGAACCTTAAAAAGGAAAATAAACCAGTCGTCCAGTAAAAGCTTTGGATTCGAACCCAGGAACTACGACGTGAGAGTCCAGTTCCCAAACGAAAAAAACAGAGACCAAAACTAAAAAACGAAAGTCGTATTTTATCGCCTTATCAGACTTTGTAAGATTGAAATTTGTCGCTGAGAAAAAGATATAGAAGGACGGGATGAAAAAGGTTGGGGGGAGGAGGGGGGGGGCAAAAACCAAAAAACATCTATCACTTCTTTTCAAAAATCCCCTCCCCTTCGCACCACTTCCCACACCTTTACGATGTCGGCCCTTTTTGCAATACTTCTCCAGATTTTGCAATTCAGGGCTACCTCTCATTAATTTTTTGAAAAGAAAGCCAAAAAATTGTTTGGTAAACCCGAACGTTACACCTCCTTCTATAGTCCAAGTCAGGCTGGGAGCATACCGATTAGTCATAGTTTCTTGAAGATTTTCAGTTGATGCCGATCCGGATTTGGGTTCCATATCCTACCATACGCTAAAAATGCCAATCCGACCCTGAGCAGATATTTCCTGTTCAAGAAGAAGTTTTGATCAGCCCTAGATTTGCAAGAAATTATGACTTATCGGTATGCTCCCAGCCTGACTTGGACTATAGGAGGAAAATAACCTCAATGTCTTATGCCACATGCTGGATATCACCAGTTCCTAAAGTGTACTATAGCGCCCTCTAAAAGTTCACTATAGCGTTATCCTCCCATCCTGCCGATAGCATTCTTCTCATAACTTTAGCTACTGGAATTTTAAAGGCAAGATTTAATTTACTAACTTAATCTGGATGGGAAAGAAATTGTGAAAGCCGGTATAGGTTGTTGTCATTAGAGGAACAACAACGGTTCGATCCCGAAATAGATATCGAGGCTGTGGTGGTTCGGAACCCACCTAATTCTCTAGAGAGACCAACAACTAAGCATGGTATAAAAAAAAGCTTTAAAAATCAGGTGTCGAAGATTATTTTTTTCAAGTCTTTCACTCAGAGTTCAAGGTGACGTCATAGGGTAGACTAATATCTTAAGCCACCGCATAGGGCTCTAATACCTATTAAAGAAGGAAGCCCTCATTTGAGATGAAGATTAAGAGAACGGTGAATGGACGGATTAAGAGGAGATTAACAAATAAGTCGTATTTGAATGGCACCCGAGCTAAAATCCCGAAGGTGTCGAGCGGTGAAAAAGAAAATCTATTTCCCCTACACCTCCTACAATATTGCGATCGAGGATTTTATATTCTGTGAGATGTCGACAAATATCGCAACATGTCAAATTTCAATGTGGCGACGTTTCTCTACTATTTTCACACATGAAATATTTGTTTATTATTTTAGGATATGTCTAATATTCGTAAACATTCGTATGGATATGTCTGGTTATTTCCGTTCTACTATTCAAGTTTAACACTGACAGCACACACAGGATGTTCAGCATGTCAAGTGAAATGTATATCGAGGCTGTGGTGGTTCGGAACCCACCTAAAACTGTAGGTCCCCGTCGTGTACTAACACGGTGGGTAGGAAACTGATATATGCGGTATTGCTGCCAGCTGAGCTGAGATGGAGAATTCTTGAAATAGTCTAGCTGCTGGGCTTGTCCCCCCCACCCCTCCTTCTGACTCCTACGCTCAGTTGGCGCATGGGGACCTGCAGTTTTAAAAACTTCTTGAAGCTTCGAATCCTTGAGAGTTTGGATGAAAGATATAGAGGCCAGAAAAAATGCTGGATCCTAGAGAAGACTCGGGTACCTGTAGGGTCCATGGCATGATTACTAGTTGCGTTCGATAGCCATTACTGTACCTCAACTTCGTGCCTAAATTCAACGCCTCTCATTGGTCGGTTCGTTCTTTTCCAGACTTGCTATTGGTTCCGGTTAGTTAACAGCCATTCTTTTCTTCCGTAACCACCGGATGAAATTCCTAAGGATCCTGCACCAATCGGGTTATAAATGGATTTTCTTGAATTCTTTCCTGAGCTCGGAATATCCTGAAACTTCCTTTTCTACACTTTGGTATTTTGGAATTGCGGAATTTGTCTCCTTATTGTGGTATAAATAATAATTTATTGTGGAGGGTATTGTTCTCTGGTCTAGTGGTCAAACACTTAAGAGGACGCTATACCTGACGATGCATTTTTTGCCGCCCATAAGATTAACATTGAGAGCGGCGATTCATTTTCAAGGTTAACCCTTGGTTGGAAAGACGCAAAATTTTGCCTGTACCTAGCCTTAACAATGTTCTAGGGAGTGTTCGAAGCAGATTTCCCAATTTCTCACTGGTTTCTTTTATTGTAACTGTTTTGCAAATGCTAGCATCGCATACCTCAAGAAAAGTGCTGTATCTCGAAAACCAGTAAAAAAAATGGAAAATCTGCTTCGAACACTCCCTAGAACATTGTTAGGGCTAGGTACAGGCAAAAGTTTGTGTATTTCCAACCAAGGGTAAACCTTGAAAATGAATCGCCGCTCGCAATGTTAATCTTATGGGCGGCAAAAAATGCACCGTCAGGTATAGCGGACCCTTAACACTCGAACGACTGAGGTCATGGATTCGACTCCCAACAATTACCTGCAAGTAGCATGGATGTCATGTCTCTCTCTATAACGACCATTTAAATTTTCTCGTTATAGAGAGTTGCTGTGTTTCAGCCTAATGCTTTTATACAATTAAATTTCATAACACTACTTTTTGGGGTCAGGGATAACTGAAAAAAAAAGAATTTTTGCATGATCACAATAGTTTCCCATATAAGTACTGTGTGTAACGGAAAGTAAAAAATGGTCCACCGTGGGATCGAACTTTCTACATATCCATGTGTGCAACTGATCCTACAGACACGGAACAAATCCTTCCAAACCTTATCTGATCCTTATTCACGGAACAATGCATTTGAATACCTTTATTCGAAAAGGTATGTGCCTAAAATATGGTAATCAGGTTGACGCGCCCACAACTCATGACCCCGAGGGCGATGCACACCCACAGGCTTGACAGGGGGAGGTCTAGACAAACAATGTCCAAATATTAGCCATCTGAAAATGTAAAAACACTCAACATGGGTATTTTTTCAAATAAATGGGATGGCAGGTACCTATTATAACTGGGCTCGGCCTACGCGCGTCAAAAAAAATGTCAGGAAGGTACGAGGTGATTCCGAACAAAACGTACCTGCCATGAACCTGCGTTATTGAAAAGGGGCCGGCCAGGCGGACTGAGGCCCCAATTAGGATTTTTTTTTACATTATTACATTCCAGACTTCACATGGTAAATTAGTCGTATCAAGCAGTTTTTCTCTGCTAACGTCTATTTACGTAGCAGAGGCATGGGCGACATAACCTACTACTAACGGTGGATTTCACCAACATAACGATAAGATAAGTATTCCAAGCATATTTAGCTTATTGCTAAGACTGTACGTCTTTCATCAGTTCCCAAACTTCACTATAGAGTCCCTTAAATGTTCATTACAGAGTTATCCTCCCGATAGCGCCCTTAACTTGACGTTAGCTATAGGGTTAGGTTTTCTCAAGAATCGTTTGTCGATAATACATCTAAATAACTATTTCACCCATCAGCATGTAAAAATTAACGGCAATATCAGTAGTCTTACAAATTATTCCAGCTTTCACATAAAAATCATATTTCAACCGGCTGCGGCTGTGTAACAGCATTTTGGAAGGATTTATATGTACAAAGAGAACTTTAAAATCATTAAATAGGCTCCAATTTGAAGGGATTTTAAAATATGGAAGCAGGTAGGCATAGAATGTACCTGCATGTGATTACCGCATCACTATATATACCTACCTATATAATTTCAAAGATTAATTTTTTATTTATAGGCCAGTTAAAAATTATAACTTTATCATACATATTTATTCAAGGATACCCCCGGTATGGCTTATTGTTATAGTAGCCTCTGGATGGATATAGCCAGTCCAAGTTAACGATAAGGCGAACTATCCTACAAACCTTGCCATAAGCTAAACATGTGCTTCGAATATTTATACAATTTACCTTATCGTTAAGTAGGACTGGTGAATTCCACCCTTAGTGCTTTGAACCTTTATATATGTAGAGTAGATAACTCTAACTTTTAAATTGTGATTTCGACCCTAACAAAAGTTTTCTTATCTTATATCTTGACTTACCGTAGTCATCTGAGATATAGGGATCCTGTCCGGCAGAACTTGCTCGAAGTCTATGCACTGCTGACCTCCTCCCAAAGATAACCATCGGGGAGAGCTATGGCTGGCTTTTTGGCAGGCGCTTCGAACCGTGCACCTGAAAAAACAAACAAAGAACAAGATAACGACCAGAACAAACTTCAGCAACTAGACCATTTCAAGAATTATCCATCGTGCTCAGCTGGCAGCACTACCAAATGCAGGCTCCCCACCCATTGTGTTAGTAGATGATGGGAACCTACAGTTTTAGGTGGGTTCCGAACCACCACACCCTCGATATACGTTTTTCGGCGGGCGAGGTCAAACAACTGGCGACGGGATAATTGTTATTTCGAAGAAATACTACCTATTGTAGCCGTACCAGTGGTCTCACAGTAATACATTTCTTGTTCTTTCGTCCTTGTTCTTTTCACAATAATGCATGGCAGAGTACATCACTGCTGCGGCAAAAAAACATCAGACAAAAGCCTAACCGTTAAAAGATAATGAGCGCTTTTCACACTAATTAAGGGTGAGAAGCAACGCGCCTGATCTTAAAATGAAAAATAAGGCCATTGAAACAGCCTCGTTAGGGCCGTACGGTATCTCTAAACAAATTTAAAGGAGCTTTTTATCTTTGCGAGATCCCAAGATAATATGAGAACTTAAAAAAATGAGAAACGCGCTTGAAAAGCTGTGGAAAGCTTTGTGCCAAGTAATTGCATATAAAATGTGGTGCACTAATACTAATTACCAGACTAATTAGGATATACACCTTCGCTGCGTATGATTAAAATGTACCTTTCAAAAGGCAAACACTTGATGCTACCACTGGAAAATATACGGGGGAACTGTTGTACCATCTATTATGTTTTCATCAAAATACGAAGCATGCATATAGATTTTACAAGCATGTACCTATACAGTGAAAGGTTCTTAATTTCCAAAGACCATAAATAGGTATCTCTTTTGGAAAAGGCTTGCATGTGTGACCGTGCCTATTTCGTCAGTCTGTACCTCCACAGACGTACGTACGTGCGTACGTACTTTGGACAGACATGATCTAAAAACTACTTTTTTTGGTATCAGGGACCTCTGAAAGGGGCTACGTGAATACGAGTTCGTTATAGAGGGGTTGCCGGTCGCTATAAAGAGTGACATCCATTGTTAATGGAAGGCATGCCAATCACCATGGTGATTTTTCTGAGCCCTATCATATCATATCAATACTACAGATTTTTAGAAAGGTATAAGAAACAAAATAACGTCAGAGAACATAGGAATTTGCTAACTGCGAGTTGCCGAAATGATAAGGAACCTACCTTAAACCTGAATGTTTCAACAATGTTAATATATAGGTACGTGGATACCTAAGTAATTTTCTTACCTAAGAAAAACATGATGGATAACTTGGAAGGAAAATAACGCGAGCCTGAGGGTGAAAAGACTTTCTCTCAACATCTGGGCTGTTATTCTAACGAAGAAGCAACCGTGGTAGTTTCATATTAAACAATTCCTTTATATTTACATTGTAGGAGATGGTATAAACAAAACATCGACCCTCCGAGGGAGGGTAGTGGGATTTTCAAGTGTTTATATCCACAATATTTTCTTTAGGCACTTGGGAGAAGAATATTGCAAGGAAGACCCTAGGGCTTCCATAAGCAATGGTGGCAAACCGTTAATCAATATACTACAGCACTCACATTTAAGGCTATACTGCAGCTGATGATGCTTTTCTGCATTTCTTCCTAGGAAGATACCAACGCACATTCCCAAATTTCTCAATTTTTTTAGATAGACGGGTATCTTAAGACTGCAGGAAGGGTTACTCACTTTTTTAAGTCATTCAGTCTATAAAGAGGCTGTTCCATAACATGGCACAGAATTCTCTCTCTATAACGACCTTAAAGGAACCATGCAAATTTGTTCGCTACAGAGAGGCTTTAAAATTGAGTCAGGGTTACTGAGGTTTTCGTTATAGAGAGTGGCCGTATGTTTGCTAATATATTTTTCTTTTACCATAAAAGAATAATGTAACATAAGTACTGTTATCGTACGAAAATTCAATTTTGATATTATTGTTCTCCAAGTCCCCAGAGTGCAATAAATGCCTTATGAAAAATGTCATTTTTTACCGTTAGCCCAGCAGAAACAACTAGAAAGGTCTCGATAGTCGACTGGTTTAGATGGCTGCCTATAGAGAAACATTGAGAGCTGGGTCGCAACGGTTCAATCCCGATCCTATCAAAGATTTTTCAATCGGCAATCACCACTGGTATGGTCAGCGTCTTCAGTGAAATGCACTCTGAGGCTGTGGTGGCTCAGTACCTACCTAAAACTGTAGGTCCCCGTCGTGTACTAACACGATGGGTGGGGAGCTGGTATTTGGTAGTGCTGCCAGCTGAGCACGACGGATAATTCTTGAAATGGTCTAGTTGCTGGGCAACTAAGAACAGTCAAATAAATCCTGAGTTCGGTTTTGAGTGGTATTGCAGGTAGAACCAAAAATTGAAGAAGTGGGGTCGTACTAGGAGGTTCAAATAAAGGTACCGCCGCCGCGCCGTAACGTCCATTTACAAAATGAAAATTGAAAAAAAAAAACCGAGAAAGAGGCTGCTTTGTTTTGACAGGGCTTAATTCGATTTTGAAAAATTATCCTCAAATCAGGAAGGTCTGCAGTGTTTTGGTTCTTGTTATTTCTTTGGTCGACGCCTTCCAGAAGGTTCAAAAAAGGTGCGCCGATCCCCCTATTTATCTTTTTACTTTACCTGTATACGAAGTATACGTAAGGTAAAGCAGTATTGCCGATTTTCGGCAAATCTTAATCTTCGAACCTTCACTGCTGCTAAACTACAAAACCGAGGGAAACGAACATAAACATTTTGAAAACGGTCATTCCTTGAGATTACGGTAACTCTTTTACTTTTTGCCTCCAACGAAAGGTTCACCCACTGGACCTCAAAGAAGAGATCAGGTACAACATGTCTGTATGTCTGACATCACCCCATACAAGTTTTATAGTAGCTGAAGCCTTTCTAAGCCTACCTACTCATTAAAGTTTTTTGGTTTTTTTTTTTCATTTTTATTTTTCGACCTGGGATTCGAACCCGGACCTCTCAGGACATAAGTTGGGCCCTATTACAGCTCGACCACTGAGGGACACTATTCCCAGTTATTTATTAGTGAGTAATAATAATAATATAATACAGAAGACTCCCATTGAACCTGACCTTTAGAAAAACGGAGAAGAGTTTTGGCGATTTTGTGATTGAAAAAGATAAGCCAGGCTTGGATTGGATAAAAGAACGAACACCTTACAACAGAAAGAGAACCGAAGTATATAAGTTTCAATAGAGATACGATCCGAGGCAATCTACGAACAAAGAATGATGCTGAGCTACAACAATGCCAACTAACCTCCATGTCAGGACCGATTGATGAACTATATATTACAACTCCATCGACGCAAATATCTGGTTAAGGGTGTTGGGAAGTCATGGAGGTAGAGAATACACTCTTTTGCTGATTCGCTTACTAATAAAGTAAAAAAAAAAAAAATTAATGGCTGGACATCAAAACACCACAGGATTTGGCCGAAGCTTGACACAGTAAAATTTTGCTTACGCCGCGATTCAAACCCAGACCTGTCAGGGCACAAGTCCCACCCTCTGACTACTGGGGCACTGATACGCACAGTTAACAAAGGTACAATTTCATTTTGTAAAAATACCTGATTTAAAAATTGTGACATAGATAACTTGCGTATTATACTGTCAGAAAATATATTTCAAATTTTAAAATACTTAACCGTCCCCTTGAAAAGAAGTCACCGCCGAGAACTCAAGGACGTAGGGAAACTTTATTTGCCATTCCACTCACCACCAAAGCAAGAAATTGAAAAATATGCTCTGGCAATTTTGTTTCTCGTTGGTTTGTCCATCAAAAGATCAAAAATTATTGACAGAAAATAAATAGAGACTGTACGGTATTTCTCCTCTTGAGACTACTTGAAGATATTCCAACTATTCGTCGGATGTTGATTTTATCTTGAGAGCTCTGAACGACCGAAAAGGGTAAATAAATGTCGCAAATCAAAGCTTAAACTTTTACTTTGATGTTGATAAAAAAAGAGTATAGGTATCTTCCAAGAAATATAAGCAAACTGCAATGCACATTCACTCTCAATCGAAATACAGAAAAAGTTGCTTAAGGCTATGCTTTACCTGAAGATGCATTTCACCCACCTATATGGTTAACATTGCTAGCGGCGAATAATTTTTATTTTTGTTTTCTAGTTCGGAAAGACTCGTAGGCTCAGTATCAGTATAATGATTAGACAAGTACCAGCGAGGACATAACTGGAGTCCAAGGGAAAAACTAAAAAATAATTCTCCGCTCGCAATGTTAATCTTATGGGTGGTAGAAATGCACCATCAGAAAAAGCACAACCTTAATGTAAATGAATATTATAATAAATTCAAAATGCGAATTCGACCTCAAAGTTGAATGTTAGTCAAACATTGCTGGCAGGAAAAGTAGGTACAGGCTAGATGAGAGATGCCTTCTAGAGACTTGGAAAGGTTCTGCAAACTTTCCTAAACTCGTTCGGAAAGAAAACTTCTCACAGTAGTTGAGTAATTACTTCTTTAAAGAGGTTTCATTTCTCGCAATCAGACTAAAGGGACGCCCCAATGAGAGGCTGAGAAAAGCGTAGTGCCGTACCCAGGAATCCCCGAAAAGGAACCCTTTTGTTAAGTATTTAAGGGTTGATTTCACTACTTTTTAAAGTTTACTATATAGTGAGATTGAGATAGTGAGATTTGTCATAAGCTAAACATACGATAAGATAAACCTGATCGATAGGAGACAATACAGTATACTTTAAAGAAGTGGTGAATATTACTTTTGCTTCAAGAACCATTTAGGGGAGAAAAGACGGTTTAGAACTGTTGGTTGTAACGTTGGTTGTGACGTCAAACTACATACTTTACCATAACTCAGTCGTGGCAGTAGATAGTTCGTTCCACGTCTGTTTACTCGTGCCATATTGTACACTTTAAATTTTAAACTTAAAAAAATAAATTTATTTTTGGTTTTTGGCATTAAAAAAGACATAGCTCACTGTAGATCCCTATCGGCTGGAAACCGACCCTCTAGTTAAAGACAAGATAAGGGCGCTATCGGAAGGATAACTTTTTAGTAATTTCTGACTCTTCGTATAAATAGCCCACTGAGTACTGAGTACCAATGAAATAAAATAAAAATATATGAGAAGTAATTTTTCAAAATAATTTAACGAAAATTTTGAGTAAGTATCTGATAAAACGTGAAAAAGGGTGCAGGTGTCCAAGTCCAAACCCCTTCCCTACATCTGACAACCGAGCTTACTGTGTTTAATTTATTCTCATTTTGAACTAGAGGGAGAACAATTGCTAGTGAAGAAATTGAAAAATGACTTACGCCCCCCACCAGGATTTGCGTTGTTTGCAGCTAGGGGCGTTTTGATGGATTGTAACAAGCAATGCCGAAAACTGAACCAGAAATTTTTGAGTTAATTTCCATAACATTTTCCCTACAACCGTACTTCGAGCACTCCCGCAAGAAAACCATCAATTTTGCTAAAATAATATTAAGTAGGAAAATAGTAGACTCACACGACAGAGGTACCGGGTTCGAATCCTGGTACCACCAATTTTCTGTTTGGTAACATGAACATGAAATTTCTTGTCTTGCTTTGGTTCTTGCATTTCTTGTATGCATGCAGGAATAAGAACAAGAGTTGATTTTGGCTACAAGAACAAGAACAAGAAATAACTTGCAAGAACAAGAACTCTTGCATGAGTTCTCGCAAGTCTTGCATAAACCCAGGCAGATTTTAACCAAAGCTTCATTCATGGATTGCAGTCCATATTTTGTACAAAAAATTCTGCAGACTATGCGACGATAGATTGCACTTGAAATGGTCGTTCGGTAGACAAAAAACCACATTATAACCGCAGAAAATCCATGTGTATGCAAGAAATTGCAAGAGTCTCGCAGCAAGAACAAGAACAGGAGCAAGAAATAATTTCTACTACAAGAACAAGAGCAATATAGGATTTTTACTGCAAGAACAAGAGCAAGGGTCGCTTTGCGAGAACAAGGACAAGAAATATGCCGTTTCTTGTTCTTGTTCTTGCATCGTGCATTGGCTGTACGAATGAATAAGTGTGTGTTAACTGATGGCAGTTCTACTCTTACAAGGTGGAAAAAATTCATCACCAGACAATAATGATGGTGAAGACTTTTAATCAGAAATGGTGGGACGGGGTCTAAGTCCACTCATGTACCACTCTGACTTGTTAGTGAGAGATCTCCGACTTAGAGGATGTGACATAAATATTAAATGGCTGACTGACCGTCTGTTTGTACGTCCGTCCGTCTGGTGGTGCTCGTACAGTTAATATTTTAAGCCCCTCCCCTCCCCATCGTCGAGGGCTGCAAGCAAGGGGTAACTATAATTCAAAATCCCCTTCAAAGTACCCCTAAGCCGTCTCAAACCTGTTTTTCTGGATGTTCTCTGATTTAAAAAAAAAGTACTCGTTTCCGGGGTTATGTTAGCGATTAAGAGGACGCTATACCTGACGATGCATTTTTTGCTGCCCATAAGATTAACATTGCGAGCGGCGATTCATTTTCAAGGTTTACCATTGCTTGGAAAGACACAAAATTTTGCCTCTGCCTAGCCGTAACAATGTTCTAGGGAGTGTTCGAAGCAGATTTCCCGATTTCTCACTGGTTTCTTTTATTGCAACTGTTTTGCAAATGCTACCATCGCATACCTCAAGAAAAGTGCTGTATCTCGAAAACCAGTAAAAAAATGGGAAATCTGCTTCAAACACGACCTAGAACATTGTTAGGGCTAGGTACAGGCAAAATTCTGTGTCTTTCCAACCAGGGGTAAACCTTGAAAATGAATCGCCGCTCGCAATGTTAATCTTATGGGCAGCAAAAAATGCATCGTCAGGTCTAGCGGACCCTTAACTGAAAAACACTCCACAGCACTAAAAGGGTCAGTGCTTAGTGGGAACCTGGGTGGCACCTTTCGTGACATCTGTACACAAGGGGGTGAATAGGTCATAGGTCCGAAACACCAGACAGTCCAGTTTCCCCCCAGCCAGTGAAGCTTAGGTACCCACCTGGGCTGGATAGGCCTGACACAGGGCAAGATTCTCAAAGAAAAAAATTCGAGAATTTGGCTTCACTTTAAAATTTTGAACGTTCGACGAATTTGTTCAGGCTCTCAATGATTTTTGATGTTTTTATATGTTGAGGTTCCACGCATCTATTGGTGGTTACAGCCAATACCTTTGGCCCGAAGGCACAGATGCTAATAAAACAAAGCTAAATGAATATTTGGCGTGGCATCCATGCTACCATCACAAAATTGCTGATACCGGGATTCGAACTCTGGAACTCAGTCGTGACAGTCTACCGTTCACCCACTAGACCCACGGTGAGGCCGCCATTTTCATGGTAAGTAAATAAGAGAAGCATTCTCACAGGATTTTTTTTTTTTTCGCCATGTCAATGAATTTAAATTGGACACTAGTAGACGGAAAAAGAGACGAACATTTTCGGAAATAATTTTTTCGAATCAGAGAACCCTCAGTATCGCAGTAACAAAAACGTTTTATTAGCTAAATGTCAATATTGAACATCCACCCTAACCAATACAAAATTCGCTTGAACCTGTATCTGAATCGGGGCCTTCAAAGTAAAACACAAATCGAACTGTTTCGAACGGAAAATAAAAGCCTTAGGGAGGAAGTAAAATCCTCAGCCCAGACAAAATTACACTAAAAAAAGCAAGGGGATGATAAATATGATGGATAAACCAGAGCTCGTATTTTAGAAAGCCATTCCTTTTAGAATCACCTAGGGTTGAAAATTCATTTTTGACTTTTAAAAATATGAAAACTTTTCATTAAGCGGTTCCGGACCCATTGAAACCTTAAAACCCCTCTTCTGTTTTTTTTAAACCTTTGAAGGGCCGACAGAAAAAATACTGCCGAGCTAAAAAAAACAGGTGAAACAATAGCAGGTTTCAAACTGAGTTTCCAACCTATATAAGCATACAACTTGCGAACGCCAAACGTTTGAAGTTACGCTGTATTGTGCGTTTAATTAACGTCAAGCAAATTTTATGTAATTCTCACTGGTTGTTTGCTGGTTTCACCAGCTCATTATCGTGCAGACAAAGTTAGAACTTACCTTCCCAAAATAGTAGCCAAAAATTTTAGCTTGCCGTTAATGTTAACATTCCGTCAGCAGGATGGTGAAAGGCACTTTTCTTTCCGGGAGGATAACGCTATAGTGAACTTTTAGGGGACGCTATAGTAGACTTCAGTAACTTGTAGCTACACTTAGGCTGGATTTAGCTAATTTCGGAATGGAATTTACCCGAATTTTTTTCTGCAAGTTAAACAAGGTTGTCATGCGTTGCTAGGAAATAAAATTCCGACTTTATTTACCTTAGCAACGCATAGCAACCTTGTTAAACTTACAGAAAATAATTCGGGTACGTTCCATTCCGAAATTAGCTAAATCCAGCCTTAGAATAAAGGGTCCGGCAATGGTTGTCCATTCCTACTTCGCATTTATAAGGTACCCTATTCAGCAGTCGTTATCTAGGTTATCAAATCACAGAAAAATCGGAAAATAAGTTAACACTCGCAATGATAACCTTATGGGTGTCTGAAATGCATCGACAGCTGAAGCATAGCCTTAAAAATTCCACTGATGAGACCGGACCATAGTGAAACTCTAAACGCAATTTTAAATTAGCCTATTTATCAATGAACCCCACCAACCGGCGGCATTTTGTAAACCAGACCCGATTAGTAAGTGTCGAAACATGGAGCCATTTGCATTTTTATTATTCCTAATTGCTTTTCTGAGTGAATTCTATCTCACCAGCATGACTCACTACCTCTGTGTTACTCAACCACTGTATCACGACTTAAGATCGCTACATACCATGACTCCTGGAATGGAGGGCTGGAATGGCAACTCAGGCATGGCGGTTAACAACACAAAAACTGCCATCCCTCCGCATTAGCGATACGTTCAGGGATGTCAACTCACCGTCCAGGTTGCTTTTTAGGAGGTTAGTTTCTATGGTAACGGGAGAAAAAGTACTTTTTGTTCCCAAATGAACATAAAGAAATATCACTTGTCCCATTTCACCTTAAGAGGACGCTATACCTGACGATGCATTTTTTGCCGCCCATAAGATTAACATTGCGAGCGGCTATTCATTTTCAAGGTTTACCCTTGGTTGGAAAGACACAAAATTTTGCCTGTACCTAGCCCTAACAATGTTCTAGGGAGTGTTCGAAGCAGATTTCCCAATTTCTCATTGGTTTCTTTTATTGCAACTGTTTTGCAAATGCTAGCATCGCATACCTCAAGAAAAGTGCTGTATCTCGAAAACCAGTAAAAAAATGGGAAATCTGCTTCGAACTTTCCCTAGAACATTGTTAGGGCTAGGTACAGGCAAAATTTTGTGTCTTTCCAACCAAGGGTAAACCTTGAAAATGAATCGCCGCTCGCAATGTTAATCTTATGGGCGGCAAAAAATGCATCGTCAGGTATAGCGGACCCTTAAGGCGAAGTAACCAACGGGATATCTCATCACTTTCAAACCGGATAGTTTTCTCACGTCAATCCAACTAAAGCAAAATATTGGCATGAATTAATTTTTTCTTGAATCTTGATCTCGCGGTTTATATTGTTCTGTCAGCGGGTTTTCTAGCTGCTCTCAAGTCTTCCTGTCAATCTCTTTCCATTTTTCAAAGACAAATTTGCATTGGGAATTTAGAGTTAGCTATAGTACTTAAATCAGGTATTAAATCTAAATTTTCTGTGGGAAAAACACTTGAATCGTACGACTGAGGACCTGGGTTCGAATACGGATACCACAATTTTTTATTGGTAGCATGGATGTCATTCAGTCATATTATTCATTTTATTAGTTCAACCTTTTTACGAGGGACAAGGTAAAAAAATGTATGAAAATACATTATTACATTTCAGAGGAGCATCACATAGTATCCGCAGAAAGTGGGCAATAGAAAATTTCACTCAAATATAGACAAGCTGAAAGGATATTTGAAACCGTACACAGCATAGGTTTGTGCCTTAAAACCAACTAATACGGATTATCCTCTAGGATTTAGAACAGAATCGCAATTATTTTTGGCTTCACTCCCTTTGTGAATCTACTTACTAACGAGGTATATATCTACATACCTACTTTGAAAACCTTTAATGTCTGGTTAATGGTCGCATCGTTCAAACTTTGATTAGAACTCATGGTAAATCCCTCATTATCCAAGATTTAAAGCCAGCGTAAGCTGAGCAAAGTCTAGTTCGACCACAGCTATTTGGTACTATAGTCCAAGTCAGGCTAGGACCGTACCGATTACTCATAATTTCTTGCAAATCTAGGGCTGATCAAAACTTTTTCTTGATCAGGGAAATATCTGCTCAGGGTCGGATTGGCATTTTTAGCATATGGTAGGAGATGGAACTCAAACCCGGATCGGCGTCAACTGAAAATTTTCAAGAAATTATGAATAATCGGTACGCTCCCAGCCTGACTTGGACTATACATAAAGAGAGAAATCAGTCAATGAGAATCTGCATATCAGCCGCGATAAAGGACTTCTAAGCGGTTTGGTAGAACCGTAATACATAATTTCTCCCTGATTTCCGTTCTCATAGTTGAGACAGTAGAGTAGCTTCTGTGTCCTTGTCAAACTTTCATATATCGATATCTTTTGTTGACGGATCCTACAGTTAGCTTACAGTGAGATAGGTAGCAGAAGATGCGAAGCTTAGCCGAAGTAGACAAAGCTTACGTCACTTTCGGTATTTTCACCTCCTATACCAACCTAACATCCGGCCAATTTAAAGTGTAATAACTTTTTATTTAGCGGTCATCTATTCCTACTGAGAAAACTGTCAAGGCATTCGCTCGTTCGCTCGGCTATTATGTTTGTAAGGATATACGAGGTGTGTTCAAAAAAAGACGGGAATTATTTTTTTTTTTAGGAAGAGTTTCATTTATTCATCTACATTAATTTTATCCCCTTCAAAGTAGTACCTACTAGATATTATACACTTGCGCCAACGGGTCTTCCAGTCCCCAAAAAAATTTTGGAGCTCGTTCTTTGGGATCGTGTTCAGCTCTGCAGTGATTTACTTTTAATGCTTGCAAAACGACGGCCCTTCAAGGATCTTTTTATTTTTGGAAACGAAGAAAGTCACACAGAGCCATGTCTGGCGAATACGGAGACTGTGGTTTGATTTTCTACTTCATTTAGTGACTCCTGAGCAACTTCCATTCGCTGATGCTCTTGTTTGAAATTTAACCGTTATGGAACAAATTTCGCTGCAACACGTTTCATACCCAAAACATCCGTAAAAATTTCATGGCATGAGCCAATTGATATGCCAACATCATCAGCAACTTCTCTAATTGTGATTCGGCGATCATTCGTAATAGTTTCTTTCGCTTTTTCGACATTTTCGTCGGTTGCTGATGTGGTAGGACGACCCGTGCGCTCTTCATCTTCAGCGTGTTCACAGCCACACTGAAAACGCTTGTACCACTCTTAAACTGTATAAGCCTGCTCACTGAAAGCAGTATTTAACATTTCCACCACTTTGTTGCATTTTAATATTATTTTTATAATAAAAAAAAGATGCAAATTCTCTGATCCATTATTTATAAAAAATTGAAAAATCGCTAGGAGTACCAAAACCCGTGCTACTTTTTCAACAGCTAACGAAAAAGTTATGAACCACTATGGCTGCAAATTTTTATATACTTTCGAGACATGCTCGCCTATACAGAAAAAAAATTTCGTGTCAATCGGACAAACACAGCTCACGAAATTTCAAAATTCCCGTCTTTTTCTGAACACACCTCGTAATCCTGCATGAGTGATAATCCAAAACTTGCAGGACTACCTTAAGCCATGATAATAGCTTGGTTTATTTAAGGTAAAACACCTCGCGGGTGGTGCAGTAAGAAGTTAAGGTGTATCATTAGTTTACCTTTATTAGAGATGAAGCTTAAGGGGGATTTCCCCTACAAGTCTTGTTTTTGCATGAATAATAAGAACGTGACACGTTGCCACAGACCTGCCTGCCTTAATTAACACTGCAAAAGATAAACCAAAGTTTTTTTTCCTTTTTAGAGGTACGGTCTCCCCTTAATATAAATTTTTAATTCATATGTACATGTTTCGGGAAATGAGTTGAGACGGTTATCTAAGCCGGTAAAGAACGGGAATGAATTCGTATTATAAAACACATAGTAGATAGCAGAAAGTTGGGGGACAAGCCCAGCAACTAGACCTTTACAAGAATTATCCATCGAGTTCAGCTGAAAGCACTACCAAATACCAGCTCCCCACCCATCGTGTTAGTACACAACGGGGGGACCTACAGTTTTAGGTGGATTCCTGAACCACCACAGCCTCGATATACATTTAACATGGACTCGGGATCGAACCGGCATGTCTCGACTCTCAGTATTTCTCTAAAGGCAACCATCTTAACCACTCAAGTGGTCAAGGGGTCCACTTTGTGTCCTGAGAGGTCCAGGTTCGAATCCCGGCGGAACGGAAAAGTTTTCCGCTTCCAACATGGATGTATTGGCTCCGGTCCACTCAAAAAACTGGCTTCGGCCCACTCATATTTGGCTTCGGCCACTTCATCTTCGGCTTCGGCCAAAAACATCTAACAAACCAACTCATCGGCGCATATGTTCTCTGAAAGTCGCGCGTTAATAAAAAATTATTATTATTATTTTTTTTTTAATAAAAAAAAATTAACTCTAACTTCTCACTATAGACATCGAAAATGGGGGGGGGGGGGGGGGAAATCGAGAGATCAGCGGTAAAGATCGACAATAGTAATGAAAAGGAGTCGCACATTCCTAGGCCATTGTTCTGACTGTTTGCTACAGAAAGACGTCGAAATAAGGCTGAGAATTTGCCCTGGTCGATATCTGTTGGATACACCATGGTGAAAGGGATTAGCCTCTATTGTATCCGTCTGTCCGTCAGGTCCCCTATTGTCCAGACCAAGATGTTGTCTCTTTTAAATGAAATCCTTTGATATAGGTTATGTTACCGGTTTTAGGCTTCCATTTCAGTGACCTCTGTAATGTCGCCATCTCTTCGCCTATCTTTTGTATAAATAACAACTGGTTTGTTGTCGTTATTTATTACGGGTGAGTCAGAACAAAAGTTTTTACATCCATGCCGTAAGCGGAAAATATTGCTGACAACCGGATTAGAACCCGGAACTCTCAGGATCCAAGTCGGATCCCTTCACCAATCCACCACTGAGAGGCACTGACTTATTTCTGATCCCTAAATTGGGATTTCTGGTATCTCTTGTAGGTCAGTAGAGGTCACAGAGGCAATAGAGGCAATAGCGACCGTCAAGAGACAATGTATACGGATAAATTCGCTTTCTCTTAAGATAGTTCGTTATAGAGAGAGTGACACTGAGGAGATAGAGAATCCTAAGGGGCCGTAGCATTCGTTCGGTATAGCGAGGTTTTCGTTATACAGACTGACCATAGTATACAGTTTAGGGTGGATTTCACCAGTGCCCCCAATATTTCCTCTGTGCTATAGCGTTATTTTCCCGGAAAAAAAAAGTTGGTACCCTTCACCGTCCATTAGTTAGTGGACTTTTAACGGCAAGATAACTTTTTCAATTTTTTTGATAAATTATTTAGTCCAAAATATGAGTAAGTAACTGGGTTCTCATTCACAATGCAGGGAACCTTTCAGGAAGCAGCCAAAATTGGTAACTACTGTGCCGGACTGCCTTACGGGTAAAGTGGTGGGGGTCAGTGGTTTTAAGGGAAACAAATAGTAAGTTTAGTTTGGAAACCACAATACACTTCTCTATACAGGAAACCACAAGCTCCATGGAACCTCCAAACTTTAAACGTCCTCACCACTAGGAGCGCTGCTGTCGCCGCAAACACTCACTTTATCTAACGCCAAATATTATCTTTAAGGATAGATAAATAAGGGATAGGAAATGTAAATGATAAAGTAATCGCCTCAAACTCTTGGAGCTGTCTGATAGACTGACTCGTCTGGGTTCGAGTCCCGGCAGGAGAAATTTTTTCGCTTTTCAGAGTGAGCAAAGTATTTTTCTCATATAGAAACTAACCCACTTATTGAAGTAGAAACATAGTAAATCCTTAGTCAATTTTCTTAGGAACACAAAAATTCATGTAGTTGATGTAGTTGGGTAATTCAAACACTTTGAAGTAACCAAAAGTCATTTCAAAGAATTTTTGCTTACTTTACGTTCTTAAAAGAATTGAAGAATGATTTACAATGTTTTAATACGGTGGCTGGTTTCTACGATAAAATGGAAAAAGTGCTTTGTGTTGCGTCACGTAAACATTAACTCCCGCAATTAAAAAGTAACTGAGAACTGTCGACAAAGCCTATAAGGTGCAATACAGAGTGTTTTCCAAACAGAAAAGGCAACGGAGAAACGTAGAAATACCACACAATATTTCTTTCATTTTTCCTGCGGTATATTGAAAGGAACAAAGAAATGTTGGTTTCTACCACAACGTCGTGTGAAAAAATAAAAATAATTTTCCACAGTTGTTTGCTCCAATGCAAGTTGAGTTACCCTCAAACAGTTATTTTCGTTTCGTTGAGAAAGTCATAACACAATTGCCTTTCATCGGTTTCCTGCAATCAGCCGTATAATAAATCGTTCATCGAGAACACTTTAACCCGGCAGTCGTTAGTTTTACGAGTTCCCCTAGCGCAGAAGTAAACATACTACTGCCTATAAAAACATACAGCTCGAGCCCTTCTCTTGCGCCAACACATGCTTCACTCACTTATCTAATTTCAAGTGGGTGACGAAGCTAAAATAAACTTAGTTAACTTGCAAGTTCTCCCCAGGACATAACGGGCTTCCTAAATACGTACGAATGTAAGGCTTGATGGATGTACATACCTACCCAACCCATCCTGAATATTAAGGGTGGATTGCACCAGTCCCTAAAGTCTACATTAGTCCAAAGTCTACATTAGTGTCCAAAGCCTACATTAGTGTCCAAAGTCTACATTAGTGTCCAAAGTCTACATTAGTGTCCAAAGTCTACATTAGTGTCCAAAGTCTACATTAGTGTCCAAAGTCTACATTAGTGTCCAAAGTCTACATTAGTGTCCAAAAAGGAAATCTGGTGCCTTTCACCACCGTTTCCAAAATTTCAACAACAGCTGCAGCGATTTTTGAGTTATCGAAATTATCGAAAAAATTAAAACTTAAATTAAAACTTTAAATATTTGCATTAGACACATAAATACCGAATCTGAGCAAAATTGGATTAGCTGTTTGGTGGACGTTCCTTCAAAACCACTTTTTTTTGACTCGGGAGACCTCCACAATCACGGGGAACCTAAATATTGGGCGATGACATAACTCAGCCCATTTATTACATAAGGGGGAAAAAGTGAAAATAGATTTGGTTAATCATGACGGAGAGGATTTCCTAAAAGCTTACGAAAGGCTACACGAAAATGACTCCCTTTTTTGAGAATCGCGTGTAAAAAAGTAAAAAGAGGTGTTTAGATGTTAATCTAAGACACATTAGTTTTCTTTGAGTGATTTTCAACCCCCACCCGGAACTCTTTCAACAGAATCGTGTTGGTAAATATGTCAATGTTTAGTTCCAATTTAATGTCAATATTTGCTACAGGGGCTTACGACATTTTAAGAGTAAGCTAACATGCCCGAGTTCACATTCGAAAAAACATTTTTTTTTTCTTCAGAAATAAAGTCTGGAATTTTTTTTTTACACCTTTTTGTTTGATGCGTTTTGGACGGCGTCCTGGCTGGGATGGCAACTCAGGGTAGGCTGGTGCGCATTTCCAGACCCTCCATCCCCGTAATTTGTCTTTTCTTTGGCAAAGATAGATGAGCCTAACAGAAACTTAATGTTATAAACCACTTTTTATTCAAAAAACATAAAAAAGTGAGAACAGTTGATAAAGAGCAGGACGGGAAAAGATTTTAACTTTAGTACGATTGATTTTATTGATTATTGTGATTCCATTTTGAAAAACAGTCATAATAAATAAAAATTATCCATAATAATCGTATTTAATGCTAAGATGCTTCAAGATTTGAATAGATACACAGCTATTGGATGAGAGGAATTCCAAGATTCTAAGATGGAGATACGCCCGGGGAAGCAGACTTGCCAGGACGCCGTCCAAAACCTCATCGTACGTTAGCAAATAAAATGTTGTACCAATAAAATTCGAATCAAGAAAAATATGAAATTTGACAATATTTCAGAAGATTGTATAAAACTGATCATACAATATTTAGAAGTGTCTCTTAAGGAGATTAACACAGGACTTCTGAAGTAAGCTCCATCTTGACTGTCCTCTTAACGTCAATATTTGCCGCAGTGGGTTGCGTCTTACGCTTCGATAATATTTACAGCTTTCGAAAAAAGAATTTCTCAGGTACTGCGCATTGAAGCTGAAGTGCTTAGCCGTTCCTGAGTTTTTATTTGCCACTGAATTAAAATACCACCGTGGTCTCGCGGGAAAACACTAGAGTTAGGCCATGGGTTCGAATCCCGGTAGCAGCAATTTTTTTTTTTGGTAGCACGCCAAATAATGAAAATCTGAGCTTTTGGGAAGTGTCTTGTTCGGAACCAAGGAAAAACTGTAGGTCCCCTTGCTGGTGAGATACATGGGGCCGGGGCCATTACTATTCGCCTGTTGTGAGGAAGAGCCATAGTGAAGAATATTTCACTTAAATCACTTAGTAGGGAATAAGAACATGCATTAATCTTTTGGACGAGTGGTACGTACTATGTTGGCAGCCCCCCCCCCCCCCCACTCAAGACTAATAGTTTCCATTTGTGCCCCGTACCTGAAGGAATCTCCTTCGATTTTGAAATATATACCCACTCTGCACCATCAGAATAAGTTGAAAGGAAATATCAAAAATTGTGGAAATTGTACCTGGAGCCTCTTGAGAAAGGGAAAGAAAGATAAGATGAATAATAAGGATGGATTTCACCACGTCTTAAAGTTTATTATAGAACTATAGTATATTGTAGTGCAATTGCACTTCTCATAAGCTGAACATAAGATTAATTTGTTAGTTAAATCTATTCGATAGGAGACAATATAGTGTACTTTAGAGAAGTGTTGTTTTATGTAGTTTTATTGTATGTATAAGTTTAACACTGGCTTTCACCAGTTCCTTAACATACAGATAAAGTTAATAAATATAACTTCCCGAAAAAATAACCGAAAACTTGCCGTAAAAAGTCCATTAGGTAACATTATGATAAGGGCGCTATAGGCAGAATAGTAAAACGCACCAACTTTTCTTTCCGGGAGGGTAACGCTATTGTGAACTTTTAGGAGACATTAGAGTAGACTTTAGCAACTGGTGAAATTCATCCTACAGATAGGGAAACAACATTTTCACTATTAGGTTAGGTTAGATTCTTGTCACTTCAAAAGAATCGATTTTTTACTTTTTGTAAGTTCTATTCAATCCTGGAAAGAACAATTGAATGGTACAAACACAAATACAAATAGTGGAGAAAGGATTAATTTCATACGTGTGCAAGAAAATGCAAGAATCTTGCATCAACAACGAAAGTTGTTCTATGATGCAAGAACAAGAAGTTGATTAAGAAGAACAATAAGAAATGTCATTTCCTGCATCACTACTTACGACTTACGAGAAGTGAAAAGAATTACCGAAAAGAGGGTTTTAGTGATGGGGAGACAGGTTAGGGTGAGTTTTGAGTTATTTATCGAGATAGGGAGGAGAGACTGCGACATCTCTGACAGATAGTGACAAATTGCCCTAACAAGCCAACAAATACGAAACAAATGTGCCGAATGTACCAATTCTCGGCTTTTTATGGGCTGGAACGTCTAGCCTTCTGTTTTCGGCCACAAAACCGTTTAAGGCTGGTTTCACGATCCTCAGATAGTTCTTAAAAGCTGTCCTTGTAATTGTTAGTCAATATTTGATCGGTAGTTAAAGTTAACTACCGAACAGTGAGCGGTTCCTATGCCAATACATAAAACTCTCTTTTTTTCACTAACCAACTTTAACTACAGTTAAATTCCCCCACGCTAGGGATAGGACGGATCAAATATTTAACTAACCACATTCCAGCAGTTAAATATAATCCTGGGCCACCCAATATTTTATATGTCTCTCTCTTACCTAGTTCTGGGTTAAATCTAGTTTGCGTCTTACTTCTTTGGTATCATATACGACGTGTTAGTATTGGTTCAACGCAGAAATTTGATTTTGAGATTTTGAGTCTTCCATGTTCAAATAGAAATCCCGTAAGGTGGAAAAATGGTTTACGTGGAAAATAGTGCTTCTGATAAAAATAGGCTTTAAAGTATGGGTTTTATGTAGAAATTTGATTTTGAGATTTTGTGGCAGACATGCTGTATAGAAGTACACAGCTGATAGGATAAAACCATATTTTATATACCAGGGCGTAGTAAGATACAGTGTCAGGTTTTCCCCAGGTTTCCTATTGAAAGCTCTCGTTTCTCATTCCGATTTCGCAATCTATTATTTCCCTTTTCTACTTATCTCGGAACAGGCTACGTCGAACACCATTAGACCATTTCAAGAATTATCCATCGTGCTCAGCTGGTAGCACTACCAAATTCAGTTCCTCACCCATGGTGTTAGTACACGACCGGGACCTACAGTTTGGGTGGGTTCCGAACCAACACAGCCTCGATATACATTTCACTTGACTTGCTGAACATATCAGACCACATGGTTGCTCATGTAGGTGGTGGTAGGTACCTACCTAGTAGTAGAAGGATGGGTAAATAAGCTCAGCAGTTATTAATCGCAACGAGCTAAAGCGCAGGCTCCGCCTGCTCTTCACCTCGCCACTGCGTGGGGCTAGACAACTGGGCTTTCAGCCTCATAGTTTTGATTTTCTATCAAGGTCGTCCATTTAGCCGCGGCGCGCTGTGGCTAGATGAACGACCTATAACATTCATTGAACGAACGGCGTTAGAGGAAATTTACCTCACCATACCTACCTACTTGCTAGTGAAAAAAAAAAAAAAAAAAATCAAGGGTCTTACAATATCTGCAATTAACTTTCTGACCCAGTATCAAATTTTCGTTATTTTTTTGTGATTTTATTAAGATTCAGTTTGCAAAATGCGCTCCGAGTTCCGACCATTCAAAAACGTGGTGTCTCATTTAGAGCATTTTTTTAAAAAGAACGGCCATACTTATAGGTAATTACGAAATTCTACTCAACAAATTTTTAAGTACCTACCTAACGTTGTTTTAAACAAAAATAACTAAATTTCAGAATAATCCGTCAGTAACTGGGATTGGAGCCAAATCGATCGAAATTCAGTCAAAGACTGCTATAATTTTTTACTAATTGTACTTTCATTCCAAAGAACCCTCAAAGATCTATTTACCAACATTCTTATCAATTCCTATAATGTTATAGAACTGAGATCTCGGCGCTTGCCCGACTAATCAAAAGCACGAATTTTGAATTATTCTTAGGTAATTTTCTACCCATTGAAAAATACTTTAAACTTAAAAGGATCCCTCGGCCATGATCTTAGACAGGTGCACATCAAATTTCATCAAAAATGGATCATCAAAATACTTATAAGATAAGTATAGAGGCTGTGTGTTTGTTATAGAGAATATTCGTTATAGAGAGTTTGTTACATGTTAAAGTGAATGTTCGTTATAGAGAGGGACCTCGTTATAGAGAGAATGTTGTAGATTATAAAGTGGGGGTGTTCGTTATAGAGATACCTCGTTATAGAGAGAGTTTTGTAGATTATAAAGTGGGGGTGTTCGTTATAGAGAGACACCTCGTTATAGAGAGAGTGTTGTAGATTATAAAGTGGGAGTGTTCGTTATAGAAAGGGACCTCGTTATAGAGAGAGTGTTCTATATTATGAAGTGGTAATGTTCGTTATAGAGAGACACCTCGTTATAGAGATAATGTTGTAGATTATAAAGTGGGAATGTTCGTTATAGAAAGGGACCTCGTTATAGAGAGTGTTGTCGATTATGTGGGAGTGTTCGTTATAGAGAGGGACCTCGTTATAGAGAGAATGTTGTAGATTATAAAGTGGGGGTGTTCGTTATAGAGAGAGTGTTGTAGATTATAAAGTGGGGGTGTTCGTTATAGAGATACCTCGTTATAGAGAGAGTTTTGTAGATTATAAAGTGGGGGTGTTCGTTATAGAGAGACACCTCGTTATAGAGAGAGTGTTGTAGATTATAAAATGGGAATGTTCGTTATAGAGAGACACCTCGTTATAGAGAGAGTGTTGTAGATTATAAAGTGGGAGTGTTTGTTATAGAGAGACACCTCGTTATAGAGAGAGTGTTGTAGATTATAAAGTGGGGGTGTTCGTTATAGAGAGACACCTCGTTATAGAGAGAGTGTTGTAGATTATAAAGTGGTAATATTCGTTATAGAGAGAGACCTCGTTATAGAGGGAGAGTTGTAGATTATAAAGTGGGAATGTTCGTTATAGAGAGGGACCTAGTTATAGAGAGTGTTGTAGATTATAAAGTGGGAGTGTTCGTTATAGATTAGGACTTCGTTATAAAGAGAAGGTTGTAGATTATAAAGAGGGAATGTTCGTTATAGGGAGTGAGTGTTTGTAATAGAGAGAGTGATCGCCAGGACTTCCTTACCGTATATACTTACCTACTTATCGGTGAAAAAGAAAAAAATTAAATAAAAAAAAAAGTCCCGCCAGTATTCGATCCCTGACCCCCACACATGATAGGCTACTGTTGGAACCACTGCTCCAAAACCATACAACTGAGTTTGGAAGCCACAGTCCCATATAACCAATAGTCTCTGTCTCATCTGTAACAAACTCACTTTTCTATGACAAATTTTGAAAGGTTAATTTCTAAATTGTCAAAAATTCAATAGTTTCATCTTTAGTAGCTTTATTTAATTAAAGAATATAAAAAATTAAATAATTAAATAAATAATTCTACGTTTTTCCAAATTCCTTTGGCATTTCCTTTGACCGCCCTTGTCGTCTGCTAGAAATGGCGCGAAATCAAATATCCGAAAATAAATCAGTTTTTTTATTATTTTTTAAATTTTTTTTTTTTCTGTATTTTCTCAAAACATTTTATGCATGTATTGTATATCAAATTGTAGCTTAAACCATGACATCCATTAATATACCTTTTTATTTCGTTCATCTTTAGAATTCGGTGTGATATGTTAGTTTCTGTAGAATTTTTTTAGTGGTTTTCAACGTATGATGGTCAATGATGCGCTTAGAAATGGATATTTTTTCATAGTTTGGGGTAAGCTTTGCTGTATCTTAAAGCCTGATTCATTCCGAATGAGAATTATATAAAAAAGTACAATGTTATTGGTTTGGCGTGTGTTTAAATTTTAAAACTAAACAGCGGTACAAACCAAAAAATTTCCGAAAATCATTTTCCTCAATCAAAAAGTCGTTTATCTCGTTAGCTGGCACTGTTTTGTTTGTGTTTATCTTGTAGTGCATTTCATGAGGAATAAAATGAGCTATTCAGATCAACTGTAGCTCGAAAGATGCAAAAAGCCACAAAGAAACCCCGAAACCCTACACTACCCCATTTTCTTAGAGTTCCGCAACTCGTAACTTTTGCACGGCCTCTTAGGGCTCAGCGATTTTACGTTTATTATAACTTGACATGCGGAATCTCTGTAGTGGCAAACACAATTTTGGGACACCGAGAGGATTTTAATATAGTGTGGGATGGGATGGGATGGGATAATCTAGAGTCATATACGACTGAGGTCCTGGGATCGAATCCCAGTAGCAGCAATTTTGTGTTGGTAGCATGGATGTCACACCAAATATTCTTTTGGCTTCGGCCAACAATCAGTTTGTTTAATTAACATCTGTGCCTTCGGGCCAAGGGTATTGGCTGTAAGCTGTAACCACCAATAGGTAAATGGGCCCTTAAATTTAAAACAAATAAATAACAATAATTTGAGAGTTATTTTTTCACATGTAACTTTATTTCGGGTTCTAAATTGGAGTTGAATTATTTATTTGTAGGATTTGAGGTTTCGGAGGAAGGAGAGGTTGTGTGCTATCTTGTACGATTGATTGCTGACATCACTCAAGTTAAAGGAGACCGTGAAAAAGAGGCTTCCTTTATTACGATCCTCTACTCTGCGCCCAAAAAACCACTATTTCTGGTTTTGACGTTCACTTAGCTTCCCATCTCGAACTGCAGTTAAGGGTCCGCTATACCTGACGGTGCATTTTTTGCCGCCCATAAGATTAACATTGCGAGCGGCGATTCATTTTCAAGGTTTACCCTTGGTTGGAAAGACACAAAATTTTGCCTGTACCTAGCCCTAACAATGTTCCAGGGAGTGTTCGAAGCAGATTTCCCATTTTTTTACTGGTTTTCGAGATACAGCACTTTTCTTGAGGTATGCGATGCTAGCATTTGCAAAATAGTTGCAATAAAAGAAACCAGTGAGAAATTGGGAAATCTGCTTCGAACACTCCCTAGAACATTGTTAGGGCTAGGTACAGGCAAAATTTTGTGTCTTTCCAACCAAGGGTAAACCTGGAAAATGAATCGCCGCTCGCAATGTTAATCTTATGGGCGGCAAAAAATGCATCGTCAGGTATAGCGTCCTCATAAAAGGAAATCCAATGGCTTCGGAGAATACATACGTTCAGCCAAATAAAATGTATATCGAGGCAGTGGTGGTTCGGATCCCACCTAAAACTGTAGGTCCCATCGCGTACAGACACAGTAGGTGGTAGTTGGTAGTGCTGCCAGCTGAGCACGATGGAACGTGGGACGTTCAAGGAACATATGCGTCGATTAGTTGGTTTGTTAGATTTTGTGGGCGAAGCATGAGTGGGCCGAAGCCAGTTTAGGAGTGGGCCGAAGCCAATACATCCATGTCGGAAGCGGAAAATTTTTCCGTTCAGCCGGGATTCGAACCCGGACCTCTCAGGACACAAAGCGGACCCCTTGACCACTCTGGTACTGAGAGGCACTGGATACTTCTTGAAATGGTCTTCGAACTAACAGTCTATATTATCGAATTTTAAAGTAATAATTCGTAAACTGAATGGTAATTTAATGTTAAAGTGAGTCAAGTACCATTTTAGTGTTAAATTACACTGTAAAGTCCAACTGTGTAAAATTGATCACATTTTCTATTACTCATGGTTATGAATTCTCGACGACGCCATTAAGACTATAATACCTTTTTTCCGGAGCTCTTGCAATAATATTAAAATTATACAGCTTTTGATAAATGTTGTCTATTTTCACCCTCTTACGCATCTTTTATTTTTCTCGAGTTTACCTTCCTTAAGTAGAAGTATTCCCATTAAGGCAATCCGGCACTTTTCTCGCTTTGTTTCACAGTAAACCCAATTTCTACGACTCTGCATTTTTTGAATCTTAACGAGAAATAAGACAAAAAACGTTTTGACGCAGAGGACCCAAGATCTAATACTGGCTTGTTGAGAATATTCCCGGCCCTTCACAGGCTGGGGGAAACCAAGACACTCGGGCGTGATTCTGACGAAAGTATCTCATGATCCTCCAAGGTTGTCTATATAGGTATGAAACACTTACAGAAAGGTTTTGTGAACATTCCGACTAAGGTCCTGGGTTCGAATCCCGAATTTTGTGTTGGTGGCATGGATGTCACACCAAATATTCATTTGGCTTCGGCCAACTATCAGTTTGTGTAATTAACATCGGTGTCTTTGCGCCTGTAACCACCAACAGTTAACTAAAAAAAAAAAAAAAAAACAGCAAGTATTCTTGGTTTGAAATGAGTGAAATGTAAAAGGAAAAGAAAATTTCTGTGTGTTAACGCATAGAACACTGGTAAAAGCATTACAGATGGAGTTGGTATTAATAGGTTTTCCTGCAACGTAGCGTCGCTTTCTCGAGAGTCTCGGTCTATAAGTTTCTCCATTCTCTAAAGAAATCCTTTCTTCTCCCCCCATTCCGTCGATCCCTTCTGCACTTTATTTCATTCATTTCCGAGAGAAACGGCTCTTTTTACATTCCCACTAGGTGTAAGAGAATAATCGACGAAATCGTGAAAAATTCGAAGAAAAATCGTTGTTATTTTCTTAATTTTTAACCACAACTGTAGCCGACGACTTTCAGGTAAACTTGAGGTAAAGCGTCCTCTAATAGAAAATGTACTCCATTCGAAGAAACAACCATGGTTGTCTTGGTTCTAATCTCGAGAGAGGTGAATTTATTGCGCTGCGGTTCTAAGTTTGTCTCTGCCTACAGAGGCTGCGTAGGTATTACCAATGAACACAATACATGTACTTTTGTGTCGTAAACCTGCAGTTTTAGGTGGGTTCTGAACAACCACAATCCTCTACTCCTCCAGCACAGAGCTGGTGTTCACAAACACGGCTAAAATAAAGAATTTGGCAATTTTTCGTCTTCCATCGTTCACACTTCAGCCAGGTTGGGGGGCTTAAGTTGTCAGCTTTGTTCTTACCTTTTCTCCAGCGAGCACCAGCCACAGTATGGATCTCTCGCCTCCAGACAGGTAGAGCAGTTAGTGTAACTTCCGCAATGTTCCACCTTCATTTTACTGATCTGTAAAAGAAATAATAAATTATTAAGAACCCCGTCCATCTAGCAGCGCTGCACCGCACCTCACCGCGCTGTAGTTTTAGATAGCATGGATTTAGGATAGAGATATTGGCCCTGTTGCAACGGTTCCCTACCCTATTAATTTGACACAATAATAATAAAGGGTCCGACAACAGTCGCACTTAACTTTCTCGCCCCATGTGATTTTTTATTTTTTTTTATTTTTTGGAGATTTTTTTGCGGGCGTAATTTTTAAGCAATCCAAAATCGGTTGAAAATGACCCAAGAGCATCTATCTGAGATCACTCCTACCAAGTTTCATGGCTGTCATTCTATTACTGTAGTCCCAAATGCGTTCTAACCATTCAAAAACGTGGTTTCTCATTCTCAACTCATTTTCGACACTTTTTTGACAAAAACGGCCGTAATTTTGAAGATAACAAAATTCTGTTCGACAGATGTTTAAGTTATATGGTTCTACACAAATTTACCAAATTTCATGACAATCGGTCAATAAATGTGAATGGCACCGAAACGATCGAACTTTGGTCCAGAACGGCCGTAATTTTCAACCAATTCAATTTTAGTTGAAAACGACCTCGAAGCATCTATTTGTCAACACACATACCAATTTTCAGTGTTATAGATTGAAAAGTGTACCGTCGGCGCTTGTCTAAGTAACCAAAAACACGATTTTTGAATTATTTTGGCGGTTTTTTGACAATAGCGGCCGCAATTTTTGACCAATAAAAAAATCCTTGAAAATGCCCCTCGGCAGTGATTTTAGACAGGTCGATACCAAATTTCATCAAAATCGGATGAACGGTATAGGCGCTAGAGCACTGCACGGACTGACTGACGGACGGACTGACTGACTGACGGACGGACTGACGGACGGACAGACTTTTTCCAGAAACCACTTTTTTGGACTCAGGGGACCCCCAGGATCATGGGAAACCCAAAATCTCAATTTCGAAATTTTGCACGAAAACAATACTTTCTCGCCATATATGGCTAGCGAGAAAGTAAAAAATTGTATCGAGGCCCTATAAATAAAAGGAAGGAACAATATTATCATCATCTGTAGAGAAGTGTCAATAGGTTTTGTCTGTATAAAGTTTAAACGTATTTGCCAACGTTAAACTTTGTCCCTGAAAACGGTTAAGGGCTTTGAAGTAGTGGAGAATGTTCTTAGAAACGGTTCTGGGACGTAAAATGAAGCTGGCAAGTGTTTGGTGTGAAAAGCTCCTTAAAGCGCTTGACATGGACGCTTATCAAACTTGCTGGAGATATTTGAATGAAAGGAGGGGAAGGGCGAGGGGAGGAGGGGGAGGGGGGCTTAAAACCAACAACCCAGTGAAGGGCTTACCCTCCCTCCCCCCTCCCCCAAGTCCTACTACCCTAGACCCCCTAACGGCTGCTTTAAACTCAACCAACACTTTTGCTGGTCAAAATCAGCGGCAGTGAGCTGGAAAGGAAGAGGACCCAGTATCTATACAACCGAGTTGGTGAGAATTTTTTTCTGGCGAATGACACCCGACATACCCGAACCTCGGTCTACCTGACGTTCACCCGGTGGGAGAAATCTCAACTGTCTGAGACTGGATTTCACCACTTCTTTAAAGTATACTATAATGTCTCCTATCCAACAGATTTCACGAAAGCCTAGCGAATACGGCACTTGCCATAGGCGAAACAATAAATGTTTTTGTTCAATCTGTTCGCTATGAGTCACTATATAGTAGTCTACTATATAAAGTGGTGAAATCCATCATAAATATTCCAATCATATGTTTATCTTATGTGAAGAGGAAAACCATCCTCTAAACCTGCTGATTAGCTAAACATATGCTTGTATTATTATTATTATACAATAATTTATCTCATCGTTAAATCAGACTGGTGAAATCCACCCTCACTATTTTTCCACCTTACTGTATAAAAACAAAACAAATTTCCAAAAACCCGAAACTAATACCGTGTTGAAAATAATAAAGACAAACTTGATAAATGACAAAATTTAAAATAAATGCAGAAAACAGCTATGAATCCTGAATAAATTCAAAAATATTTATCAGACAGCCTTTAACTTTGTAAGTCACGAAATAACAAGAAAAGTGCAATGCAGCATGCGAAGTTGCCAAATATATTTTATGACACCTATTAAGCAGTTGTTTCTGCTTCCCTGATCTAGGTTTACGTGACAAACATTCAGGTATTCAACATTTTTATTTCTGTTTTACTGTTAAAGATGCGACTGATAGACGTACTTACTGTGCTCATGTTTACAAACTGATTTATTATAGAGTAAATACAACATGAAATGTCTCACAACGCTCAGCTAGCAGCAGTTTTGGGTGGGTTCCGTACCACCACAGACTCGAGATACGTTTCAGTTGACATGCTGAACATATCAGAGGTGAATGCCGAACAGAAAAATTTGGTAGGATCGGGATCGAACTGGTCTGAGCCGGCTGTGACTCTGTGTACTACAGTATGGTTGGGAGACTCACGGTTTTATAACACCTCATGCATACTTTGCCCGAAGCCGAAGAGGAGTCGGCTTAAGAGGACGCTATACCTGACGATGCATTTTTTGCCGCCCATAAGATTAACATTGCGAGCGGCGATTCATTGTTTCAAGGTTTACCCTTGGTTGGAAAGACACAAAATTTTGCCTGTACCTAGCCCTAACAATGTTCTAGGGAGTTTTCGAAGCAGATTTCCCAATTTCTCACTGGTTTCTTTTATTGCAACTGTTTTGCAAATGCTAGCATCGCCTACCTCAAGAAAAGTGCTGTATCTCGAAAACCAGTAAAAAAACGGGAAATCTGCTTCAAACACTCCCTAGAACATTGTTAGGGCTAGGTACAGGCAAAATTTTGTGTCTTTCCAACGAAGGGTAAACCTTGAAAATGAATCGCCGCTCGCAATGTTAATCTTATGGGCGGCAAAAAATGCACCGTCAGGTATAGCGGACCCTTAACCCAGACAGGAGTAGGCCGAAGCCTGCATGTTACATCCATGCTAAGTGAGAAATTTTCTTACACCGGGACTTGAACCAAGACCTCTCAGGACAAGATTCAGCTGGGCACTGTGAGAGGCGGGGAGGTATACAGTAATTTCTCTCTATAACGACTATAAAAGGGACCATGTAAATACGCTGGCTAAATGTATAAAGAGAGCTCGTAACGTTGCCACATTATAGAGGGGTTTTCGTTATAGAGAGTGGCAGCATTACCTAGAAAAAGTTCTAGGAAAGGTTTCTTATCGGAGGGCTAGTAATCGGATAGTTTTCAAAATGAAGAACCATTCAATTAGTGGGATATTTCTAATACCCTGAAAAAATATTTCGCTGATCTCTGACTTGAGATTAAGGTGTCGGATTACCGTTCCATAAAGGGGATTGATTTTCTGGAAAATGAAGGTATGTTAAGAAAGCTTAATCCAGGAAGCCAAAAAATGTCATTTCCACCCTTCAACATAAAAGGGATGGATTTTGTGAGGGATGAAGAAAGGTACACTAAGCTCATATCCAAGAAGCCTAGAAGTGTCACATCATCCTCCAATCAGTGCTTCCTGACGAAATCAAATAATGGGTCTGACAACGGTCGCACTTGACTTTCTCTTATTACTGAACTCAATAATGTCTATTTACGTTCTTGCTACATTTAAACGTCAAGGTACCATATAACTTTGCTCGCTATAGATAGAGTTCAGTAGGGAGAGAGTTTCTAAATTAGTCAGGGTTGGTCAAGGGACTACAGTGTTCGTTCGTTATGGAGAGGTTTTCATTATAGAGGATGACAACTGTATTTATTTTTGACCGAACGTCTCAAATTACTAAAATGTAAAATCCTTGGTGATTTGGTCAGATTTCCCCCAGTCGGTGAAAGTCAGGTACCTATAAGGGCTAGGTCAGCAAAATTCGACAGGAAAAATTCTTGACAACTCGGCACTCGAATCTGGGTCCCTCCAAGAGCGGAGACCTGTTTCGGCACCTGCGCATCGGTAACCATTCACTTGCAGGCTTCTGACGCGCTTTGATTGGTCAAGTACTGAACTCCCTATTCACCCTTAGCCTCCAGACAATTCCTCTCGAATCATTCTCAATAATGAAATGTTCGAGGCCTTTGAGGGAAGTGGCCTCGAGGTTGGCTTCTGGCTTGAAAGGAGGGAGAACGGCCGATCAAACGCACTACCTCTTCGTCAATTGACTATAGACGCCTATTGATTACGTTCACGATAAATACCTGAACATAGTAGTATAGATGTCATCCACTACTTAAGGCTCTGCTTTACGCGATGATGCATTTCGACTAGAACGTTAAAATCTGGGGACAGTTTTTCATTTATTCCCTCGGTTGGTGAGACTTTGAATACCTCCTATAGACGTATAACCTTAAGAATGTTCTCGAGACATACCTTGACAGATTCTTCTTTATTTTGCAATATTTCTTCAGTCTACTCAAGTACTGCTACTACGGTGATTTAGAACCCACTAAAACTGTAGGTCCCCTTGTGTATCTTCCGCACAATGCCCATGTAGCTATTGGTGCTTGGTGCTTACAACCCATACCCTTGGCCCGAAGGTACAGGTGTTAATTAAACCTGATTGCTGGCCGAAGTCAAATGGATATTCGGTGTGGCATCCATGCTACTAACACAAAATTGCTGCTACTAGGATTCGAACCCATCGTTTGACTGTAGGACAAGAAAATAATTCTTGTTTGGCCTCGATTTGATCTGGATGTTCTCATTTTCCAGGTTTCTACCACCTCCGTTTATAAATTTTCCAACAGAAAAATTCGGGTGTATGGCCCATAAGGGAACCTACTTTGCCTGCTCTAGTTTCCCTTTCCAAATTTCCCCATTTTGCCTCGCAAATATCGTCAGAATCACCTCGTTGGTTTTTATTTACAGACACAAATGTGCCATAGGTTCACAGTAGCTCTCTAGGCTTCAATTGGCCACCAGCAGGTCTATTCTGGATCAGTTAACGCAAAGTTAACGACAAGATAACGCCAAAGTGGTTAAGACGCCATCGAACTCATCTTCTACCAAGATCACTTCATTTCTAAGGTTAACTATTGGCTGGAATCTTCCCACACTTTAAGCTTTCTCACTGTGGCTGACGTCACTGGGAGGCCCTGGTGACGTTATATATATCCCTATCTGATCATCAGTGTTGTGCAGGTACAGCTTGGACTGCAATGAGAATGTCAAAGGTTCGAATCCTGGCGATCTAAAATTTTTCTGCCAATTTATAAAAAAGAAAAAAAAAACACTTAGATGGTTCTCTGACAAGTCCCTCAGAAACCGTAAAGAATAAATGTTAAATAAATTTCACTCTTTCAAGAAAATAAAAAAGTGAATTAATACCTTCAGGCAATAGCAGAAGAGCAACTGGATTCTCCCCCCCCCCCCCCCCTCAAAATTTCCAAAGCACGGAAGACACATTTTAACAACTTATGCTTCCTCTGTTCACTTGGGGCACTATTTCGTCTCAAAATTCAGGTGGTTCAATTTTGAAAGAGGGTGGGGGGCTTAAGGAGTATATAATGATCCTGTGCCTGAACTTGTGTTTGCATGTATTTACGCGTAACTTGATAACTCAATTTAGTAATTCCGTTCTAAGTATGAAGTGGTTTCAAGCTAGCGCTATAGGTATGTAAGGAATCTAACTTGTTGATAGCAAGTTTTGTGTTCTTGATAAGCTTAACATGTTCATTTTGTCAACTTTCAGGGTGGCTTTCACCAGTTTCTTATCAAGCAGATAAAATGCAAAAGTTTTTCTTCCCGAAAAAGTTATCTTGCCGTTAAAAGTCCACTAGCTAAACATTATGAAAACGGCGCTATGTTGAAAGTCCCCAACTTTTCTTTTCGGGAGATAACGCTAAAGTTAAGGTTAGGGGCCACTTTAGTAGACTTTAGAATCTGGTTCGCTACTTTAAAATTCTTCTAGGAGCAAATGCGAGTAAAAACTCATTAAAATGACATTTCATTAGTTCAGAAATTTTGGATTACTAAGGGTCAACAAACAAGACAGTGCTAAATAAGCTGAAGGAAAATAACGTTGGTGAAATTCGGAAACTGTGGATTCCCATTTGCTAAAGATTTGAAAATAATATCAATTAGTAACAGCGCGGAAGCTACAAATAGAAGATGTAGGGTGGAGAATGCTAGAAGGGAGCTCATCCCCCACGTTAAGGGGCTATGACCAAAACCTGGGCCAGACACTGGTCAGGGACTTCATATATGTCATATGTTTTTAACAACAGAACAAAAAATTCAGATTTTTTGGGGTTCCATCCTCTAAAAGTCTCCAAGCTTGTTTTTTTTTTTTGGAAAGATGACTACAGTTAGGTTGGGGAAACCTTTTTTTACATTTTTTTAAGCGTCACTACATGACACTGTTTGTTGATATTTTCAATATTCCTTTTCTGAGAAAACTATGGGAATGTAACGAATATAATATCTAACTGTGAGAAAAAACAAGAAAAATGTGCGTGTTGTCATAGACCCTTAAGAGCGTAAGAAGTGGAGGGTGAGAGGGCTAATTAGCCGTGTGTGTTTTTTGTTACTTTTGACGTTTCAACCCCCATCGATCGCGTTACAGCTACACACTCTTAACCTTGACAGGGACTTTCCAAAATTCAGGTATACGCATTCTCCCAGGCAACCCTCTATAGTTTCTTCCAGCAACGCTTTTTAAGTGATTCAGAATCTAATGGTGGCCACATTAAGGTGTGACGATACACAGCTGTTACCATGGGAACCGTAAAGTTAGTTTTCGATATTATCGATCGATAATTGCGGCATGGTGAATCACGTATACCGGTATCTAACGAAATATCGTGGTTATGATGGGTCTGTAAGACATTCCCGACATCATGCTTGGTGACGGAACAGTCTATAGTTTATTATACTAGCACAATCCAGTGACGTCACAGCAAGAGGTACGACCGAAGTCAAGAACATTCATACTAAAATAATGAGTTTATAGCTTTTTGCACAACAGCTGGTACAGGAAGGACTATTAACAAGTCGAACAGAACTCGGGAAAATAGAAAAGTCAAGGTTCGACTCCCGGTGACACCAAAGTTTCCTCTGGTAGCAGAGATTTCCTTTTTGCTCTTCAGCTTTTAAATTAATGAAATGGGCCTCAAAAACATCAAAATATTTAACGCGAATTTGTATAATCCCTGCGGTACTACCTACGGCTTCCTAATTAACTAATTGCGATAATAACTAGTTACGGGACTGAACCCAGGCCGCACAACGGGATTATTACTATTCCCATTGTTGCTTTCATCTCCCATTGATTATTTTATTCAGCGGAAACTGAAAGCCCACGAAACCTTTCAACTTCAAAGGGGACTGATCAACTTTCGATACGAGACAGGCCACATCGAAATGGCAGTAGAGTTAACAGAAGCATTATGTAATCCCATATTAATCCATGCGGAAAGTTCCGTCAAAGGATATTTCACTGACGTTTGACGTTATAAAAAAAAAATTGCACCAGCTTTAAACGTAATTTTTTTTAAACGATAGGTTGGTTTTTACTTTCTCGCTAGCCATATATGGCGAGAAAGTATTGTTTTCGTGCAAAATTTCGAAATTGAGATTTTGGGTTTCCCATGATCCTGGGGGTCCCCTGAGTCCAAAAAAGTGGTTTCTGGAAAAAGTCTGTCCGTCCGTCCGTCAGTCCATCCGTTCCCTGCTCTCGAGCCTATACCGTTCACCCGATTTTGATGAAATTTGGTATGGACCTGTCCATTGGTCAAAAATTGCGGCCGCTATTGTCAAAAAACCGCCAAAATAATTCAAAAATCGTGTTTTTGGTTAGTCGGACAAGCGCCGACGGTACACTTTTCAATCTATAACACTGAAAATTGGTATGTGTGTTGACAAATAGATGCTTCAAGGTCATGTGCAGCTAAAATTGAATTGGTTAAAAATTACGGCCGTTCTGGACCAAAGTTCGATCGTTTCGGCGCCATTCACATTTATTGACCGATTGTCATGAAATTTGGTAAATTTGTGTTGAACCATGTAACTTAAACATTTGTCGAACAGAATTTTGTTATCTTCAAAATTACGGCCGTTGTAGTCAAAAAAGTGTCGAAAATGAGTTGAGAATGAGAAACCACGTTTTTGAATGGTCGGAACGCATTTGGGACTAAAGTAATAAAATGACAGACGTGAGATTTGGTATGTGTGATCTCAGATAGATGCTCGTGGGTCATTTTCAACTGATTTTTGATTGCTGAAAAATTACGCCAGCAAAAAAATCTCAAAAAAATCCCCCCCCCCCCCAAAAAAAAAAAAATCATACGGGGCGAGAAAGTTAAGTGCGACTGTTGTCGGACCCTTTATTTTGATACGATACGGTTTAAAAAAAATTCTTCCGAACAATAAACTTTTCAGGACCACATATTATACCAGCTCCTCACTTGTGCATATTGGGATCTACAGTTTTAGGTGAGTTCAATACCACCCCAGCCTTGATACACACTTCACTTCACACGCGAATGTCGATTAGAAAAACTTTGATAATGTCTGATATGTCTCGGTAAGCTTCCTTACCGTGCAGATAACTTTATCTTGCCATTAAAAGTCCACTAGCTAACGTTATGATAAGAGCGCTATCGGCAGGATGCTGAAATCCACCCTAAATTCAGTAAAACATTTTTTTCCACAATATTTTTTCCACTGCGTTAGGGACTTGTCAACAAAATGTTTATAAACCAACAACTTGGGTCATTATATAGGGTGAATCGGTAGGAAAGGTTTAAGCTCATTTGGTATTCTCAACTACCCCTCGTACCGTGCAAAGGTGAATAACAACCACCGACCAAATGTTTACCATGGGAAAACGTGCTAACGTGCTATCGTCACTTAACCCCCATTCAAAAAAAAAAAACACATCACGTTTTTGGTGCATGTCATTTTACTTCGCCTGCAAGGATCGATCATTAAAGTAAAACCAAATCCTATTTGAATTCGAACAATTGTGTGGCCCTTAAGACCTTAAGAGGACGCCCCTATAGTGATGTTTATTGTTGTTCACCTTAACCAAACATTAACATAAAGACACTAACCACTTTTTCAAATCAAAACATGGATCACTATAGCGTTATCCTCCCCGAAATAAGTTGGAACATTTCACCATCCTGCCGATAGCGCCCTTAATTATCAGAACGATTTTTTTTAACGCTCGACGTTCAGAGAACATATGCGCCGATGAGTTGGTTTGTTAGATGTGTGCCATTGTCATAGCACAAAGGATATCGAGAACATACCATGCAGAAAGTTACACGCCTTTCTCAGTGCATGTAAAGTCACTCATGCGGAAACAACAGGCATTACCCCAGGTTAACAAACAGACTACCCTGATCCTGATCATTCTAGAGGCTACCTACCTACTTCGCTTACGGGCAGAACTTTCTACCTGTTTCCAACAGCCTCGGTACCTACATGCTTGTTCCAGAATATTCTGCACCGGTATAAATTCAGACCTCACCGACTTCTCTCCAGTCAGTTCAAACAGTCAATTACCTATCAATAGTCAGTTCGTTCAATCCAGCAACCAGTGCTATCGTGAATCTCAATCCGCGTTCTCGCTGTGCTATAGTGTTTTCATATTGTGATAATTATCCGCAATAAACCGTTGTGCAAAATATATTAGTGAGTTCTTCTTCGACATCCTTGCCGTTACAGATGTTTTTGGCCGAAGCCGAATAGGAGTGGGCCGAAGCCAATACATCCATGTCGGAAGCGGAAAATTTTTCCGTTCCACTGGGATTCGAACCCGGACCTCTCAGGACACAAAGCGGACCCCCTGAAAAGTCGGCCACTGAGAGGCACATCAGAACGTTAGCTAGTGAACTTTTAAGTTTTCGGCTGCTTTATATCTTAAAATAGTTGGTATATATTTGAGCAGTCACAGCTGGAGAAATACCATCTCTTCTTACGTGGTTTCCTATAAATTAATTTGAAACCTCCGACGGACAGATTAAAAATAAATAATTCCCTCAGAGCGCATTTTAAATTCCCACTTTGGCAGTGAGAAGCGGACCGGCAAAAGAGTGGCTTGTTTATCTCGGTGACTATCTAATCAACAAGTTGACAGCATGGATTTGAAAAGTGCGGGGACTACCTGTCTGGTTTGCCGGCCAGTGGACCTGTCACAAGCCGGCAACTCCGTTCTCCGATCACCGCACGCAATTTTTCTCGACAGGTACATAGGTACATTAGCCAGCGTAAACACGACGGGGGCTGGATTGGTGCCAGAAAGGGTTCAGTGGCACTTCGGACGAAGGTAATCGAGATTTAGTAGCTGGCAATTACATCTCAACACTCACAATCTATCTACTTTCTTTCAATTTCTTTCAATTGAATTAAAGACCCACTAATGCCCAACTGATGCCCCAAAAGATTCATGGCTTCGGCCCCTTTCCCTGGATATCAACGCCTTAACGGTGATACTATTTTTCGAAATTTTCATAGTCCTCAAATTGGGGACCTTAAAGTGACGGAAGTGGAACTGGAATTCCCGTTTTCCTTTTTTTGCTGTAAATATCGTTTCTTGTTCTTGTTCTTGCTGCCATATTCTTGGATTTTCTTTCATATGATAATAATTTGATAGATAATTTGTTGTAATCTGTTGCCTACGAAGCGGCATCCACACAAAATAACATATACATCTATTTGAGTTATATTAAGAGGACGCTATACCTGACGATGCATTTTTTGCCGCCCATAAGATTAACATTGCGAGCGGCGATTCATTTTCAAGGTTTACCCTTGGTAGGAAAGACACAAAATTTTGCCTGTACCTAGCCCTAACAATGTTCTAGGGAATGTTCGAAGCAGATTTCCCAATTTCTCACTGGTTTCTTTTATTGCAACTGTTTTGCAAATGCTAGCATCGCATACCTCAAGAAAAAAGCTGTATCTCGAAAACCAGTAAAAAAATGGGAAATCTGCTTCGAACACTCCCTAGAACATTGTTAGGGCTAGGTACAGGCAAAATTTTGTGTCTTTCCAACCAAGGGTAAACCTTGAAAATGAATCGCCGCTCGCAATGTTAATCTTATGGGCGGCAAAAAAAATGCACCGTCAGGTATAGCGGACCCTTAACTCCATAAATATGATTAAGTCAGAATCACGTCCGGCTATTGACTTTAGCCCGACAGGTGAAGGTCATGTACCATCCTAAATACGTCCTTCAGTCACTCACTAACCCATGAATTATGTATTCATGCACAATACGGCAATCACATATGTCACATTACATAACTAAATTGACAGTCCATTTGACAAGCTTCGCATTGGTCATCGTTGAAACATGAAAAACAAGGGAACCATCGAAAATGAAGGAGCTGTTTAAAAATTATAAAATTGGTGTACAAGCTTTGCAGAAAAATACTGGGCCGTATTGACAAGCTCAGCGAGACCCTTTCAAGACAACCATTTCACTTGACAGTAGTGATGCACGAAAATTTCTTGTCTTGCTCTTGTTCTTGCATTTCTCGCATGCAAGAACAAGAACAAGAGTTGATTTTCGCTGCAAGAATAAGAACAAGAAATGACTTGCAAGAACCAGATTTCTCGCAAGAGTCTTGCATAAACCCAAGCAGTTTTTTTTCCAAAGCTTCATTCATAAGTGACTATGGATTGCAGTCCATATTTTGTACGAAAAACTCTGCAGACTATGCGACGATAGATTGCACGTGAAATGGCCGTCCGATAGGCAACAAACCACATTACAACCGCGGAAAATTGCATGTGTATGCAAGAAATTGCAAGTGTCTCACACCAAGAACAAGAACAAGAGCAAGAAATGATTTCTACTGCGAGAACAAGACAAGATAGGATTTTGACTGCAAGAACAAGAGCAAGAGTCGCTTTGCGAGAAACGCAAGAAATGCCATTTCTTGTTCTTGCTCTTGCATCGTGCATCACTAAATGCCGACCGGGAAAACTTTTTAGTACGATCGGGATCGAACTCGTGTGACCCGGTTCTTATGTTTCTCTACAGTCGACCACTACATGAAAAGTAAATAACTAGCGTGGTAATAGTCGGTTATCTGGTGCAAGTTGGCCAGTAACAAGAGCAATTGAAGTTCCCATTAAAATGTGAGAATCACTCCCTTGGGGTGACGATTCTCCTTCGGTTGTTAGATCCGCCTTTCTGGAGCTATCCTTTTGCATTACACAGTTAAATTTAATGTTTAGGTTATAGGCAAGAGGACTGAGGATCTATTCCTGAGTTATCGAGATTCTTCCTCGTGAATCTTGGTGGGTGGTAACATAAAAAAAGGTTTCTTCCTTTGTTCAAAGACCTCTCCTCCCATTTAACGTTAATAAGCTGGAATGACAAAGTAAGATATACTTCAAAATTTTTAATATAGGAAAAAAATAAAATAGCAGTAAGTACTGCAGGTAGACTGTGAAGGATGGTTGAAACAAGTGATTCGCTACCTTGAGTCAAAGGAAGTAGCTCCTCAACTTCTACTTCGCATAATGAAGTGCCCTTTTTCAGAATATTCAAAGCTGGTTCTCTCAACAAGAGAAGTATGTTAAGCTTTTTAATCCCATTACTAATGCGACCGCCTTTTATTTTTCCTTTTATCTCAACCGATACTCGACAAATTGTTCAAGAAAGTTTTTTCTTTGTTGTTTTGCGGCTTCTGTAGGTCACATCGGCTGTACTGTAAAGCTGGTCGCATACGTCCTGTAATGGAATGGCAACACAGGGAATGCCATCCCTCCCCACTAACCGTACGTCCAGGAATGCCAACTCGCCAGAACGACTGTCAACTCTCTGTAGTGATCACTCTGAATACCGAAAACCTCTCTATAGCGAACTCTGTAATGGCCGTTATAGAGAGAGACTACAAACAATAAATCCTTTCTCCACAGTTCTGTTCGTCGTCACTACTTCCACCCATATTAGTATTCAAACTAGTGATGCACGATGCAAGAACTAGAACAAGAAACGGCATTTCTTGTTCTTGTTCTTGCAAAGCGACTCTTGCTCTTGCTCTTGTAGTAAAAAATCCGATCTTGTTCTTGTGCTTGTTCTTGCAGTAAAAATCACTTCTTGCTCTTGTTCTTGCTGCAAGACCAAGACTCTTGCAATTTCTTGCATAAAAATGGAATTTTCTGCGGTTATAGTGTGGTTTTTAGCCTACCGAACGGCCATTTCAAGTTCAATCTATCGTCGCATAGTCTGCAGGGTTTTTCGTACAAAATATGGACTGCAATCCATGAATGAAGCTTTGAAAAAAACTGCCTTGGTTTATGCAAGACTCTTTGCGAGAACTCTTGCAAGAGTTCTTGTTCTTGCAAGTCACTTCTTGTTCTTGTTCTTGCAGCCAAAATCGACTCTTGTTCTTGTTCGTTATAGAGAGGGCTACAGCGAACTGTAGAAAAATACACAAACGCGAAACCGAAATCCCGTAATCCTAAGCCTCGTAATTCAATGTTTGTGAAAGTTTGGAAAGTTAACCCATTTCACGTTATCTCACTCATGTTTCCATTCCCCTATTTGTCATAACCCAACTTAAGTTATTCCACTTAAGAGTCCATCCATTTGGGCCTATGCTGCAACTCCTGTGTTAATCTCCGTAAGAGGGGAAGTATACATACATATTATGTATTTTACCCTATAGTCAAAAGCTATACCCTTGGCCCGAAGGCACAGATGTTAATTTAAGAAACTGGTGAATATATGGTGTGACATCCATACAACCAACTAACTAACACAAAATTGCTGCCACCGGGATTCGAACCCAGGACCTCAGTCGTGCGAGTCTAGTGTTTTCCCACTAGACCACAGTGAAGCCGCTATAGGATGACATTATTTTTCTTCAATCAAACTAACCTATAGTTGTCACCTCTTTATAACGAGCAAATGCTACAGTCACTTTACAAACCCTGACTCATTTTGAAACCCTCCCTATAGCGAACTTTCTCTATAACGATAAAATTGCTATGGTCGCTTGACGGGCATTATTGAGAGAGGCTACGAAGAAAACTCTTTTTGGTGTTATTATATTTTTAATATTTAGATTTTTTGTTGAACTTCATTTTTCCATAATACCTTATTTTCCCAATTATATGGACTCACAACACGACTACCAAAGTGGGCTCCAATTTGAATGTCCCCTTAAGGGAGTCCCGGAGCTATAAGGAACTAAGACCGGTCCCAAACATACAAGTCGTGATTATCCGCCAAATTTCACACGGCATTATCTCCAAAGAACTATGATTTTTCTTTTAAGTGTGAGTTAAATCGGGATTAGTTTAAAACAAAAGTGTCAAAGTGAAGAGAAAAGAAATTAAGGAACACTCGTGAGTGCAGTTATGTTTTTCTGTGTGTTAATTCGAAATGACAAAAAAGGTGTTTTTTTAAAAACTGTGACTTGAAAGTCGAAAGTCAAAAGAATTTTACTTATTTCCCAACTCATGTGGGGTCCTGGCGTTCACCGACAAGGGGAAAACTTGACTGTCAGGCGTCATTCTGACCAAAAAGACCCTGAACAATTCAATAATTTAGGCATTCATTTTTTCCTTTCGGTCTAGTTGTTTTGCGTTTTCACTTTAATGTTTATTTAGGTTACTACACATAGATTATCACTCTCTATAACGAGGAAACACTACGACTCGTTTTGGAACCCTCCCTATAGCGAATTCCTTGACGGGCGTTATAGAGTGAGTTTACAGTAAACAATTTTACAGTGTGTTGTTTCAAAAACAGTTTTTACATTCTAACCCGAACATTTTAAAATTTTGGCCAACCATGGTCTGCAAGAAATGATGAAAAAACCAGATTTTAATTATTGTGAAAAATGCATCTACATTTCAAGACAGATATTTTATTTGAAATGGAATGAAAATGAGACAGGTAGATAGATAGCTATCTGGTTTATCTCTAGGGCGGACCTCATTGGTATATCAGTGCGCAACTGGTACTCCCTATCCATGCCTGTCATGTATACATCTTAAGAGGGAATTCATTGGGGAAAATTATTGTATTAATTGTCTTAAAAGGTTAATTGCCTTGTATTCATCGTGCGCAGCTGGTAGCGCTACCTGCAAGCTCCTCACCCATCGTGTTAGTACATGATGGGGACCTACAGTTTTAGGCGGGTTCCGAGCTACATGCTACTGCCGATCAGAAAATTTTCGATGGGATCGGGATGGATCCTATCCTTCACTTTATCAAAAAAGTTTGAAATTTGAAAGAAAAACGAATACATTGATTAAGCAGGCATGTGCCAATTCGAAGAAACATAGTACTGACAAAATAGGTTACTAAATGAACTGTCTCTTAATTGGAACGCCTATGGGTAGGCAGGTGGCTGCTAGGGTTGACTCAGCATCTTGACCATTGAAAGGGCTGGTGGGGGGGAGGTGTATTTGGGTGGGGGGTGAAGGTTCATGAAATATTCCAGTGGCAGCTGTTGCGTTTGTCAAAGCGCCTACTCTTAAGGGTCCGCTATACCTGACGGTGCATTTTTTGCCGCCCATAAGATTAACATTGCGAGCGGCGATTCATTTTCAAGGTTTACCGTTGGTTGGAAAGACACAAAATTTTTCCTGTACCTAGCCCTAACAATGTTCTAGGGAGTGTTCGAAGCAGATTTCCCAATTTCTCACTGGTTTCTTTTATTGCAACTGTTTTGCAAATGCTAGCATCGCATACCTCAAGAAAAGTGCTGTATCTCGAAAACCACTAAAAAAAAAATGGGAAATCTGCTTCGAACACTCCCTAAACTGGCCAACTCAAAATTATCAATTATTCAAGGCCAAAATAGATTTTTAAGAACACTTAATACTATGTTTTCATTTTTTTACGGAAACTTTTTCAGCTCGAAATGCACAATGGAAGAACGAGAGCAGTCTGTCTACATAATGTCGGTCAAGGGAGGATGTGAACTTGCTCATTACGGAGAGAGCTCACTATAGAGAGGACTTCATAATGAGTCAGGTCTGTCAACCGACATTAGAAAGAACCCTCGTTATAAAGAGTGACATTTCTATTTTGAATCTGGATCTTTGACCCAAAAAACAAGATATTTATTTATTTCCAAAAAAAGTAGAGCAAGCCCTTAAATGTGGATTTAGGAAAGAGTGAAAGCGTATCGGAGGTACGAGAGAACTTTGGATGCAAGATGGAGAAGGGGGGAAACCCCCCTTAACCCCCCTTTCAAAATGGGGGAGGGGTAAGGGCGGAAAACCCAACTTGTCATGTTCTTATCAGCTGGCTTCTCAGAAAATAACCAGGCCTGGCCCCAAAACCCTGAGAAAGGGCTGAAAGTGGGGGGGGGGGGGGGGGGATGGCCCTGTATAGAGCATTCGTGAATTTGAATCAGTTATCAGTTTTTGGTTTCCTACAGTCTTATATATTTCTTTCAATACAATGGACAATCTTTAATAACAATTATTATATTATATATTATATTATTATTATAGCTATAAAAAAATATATAAACTCATTTTCTATATGATTTCAACTTCGTACTTGCTTCAAGTATAGTACATACGATAAGATAAATCTGTGCGTTAAATTTGTTGTATAAGAGACACTATAGCATACTTTAGAGAAGTGATGAAATCCAGCCAGTAAACATTCGTGGATACAATGACGTCACCACGTGACCTCTGTACACATGGGAATGAAAGGGCTATTCTAATTAATTGCGGTTAGTTATTTTTTTTAACTCTGTTATTGTTGTTTTGTTGAGAATTAAGAGGACGCTATACCTGATGGTGCATTTTTTGCCGCCCATAAGATTAACATTGCGAGCGGCGATTCATTTTCAAGGTTTACCCTTGGTTGGAAAGACACAAAATTTTGCCTGTACCTAGCCCTAACAATGTTCTAGGGAGTGTTCGAAGCAGATTTCCCATTTTTTTTACTGGTTTTCGAGATACAGCACTTTTCTTGAGGTATGCGATGCTAGCATTTGTTGCAAAACAGTTGCAATAAAAGAAACCAGTGAGAAATTGGGAAATCTGCTTCAAACACTCCCTAGAACATTGTTAGGGCTAGGTACAGGCAAAATTTTGTGTCTTTCCAACCAAGGGTATACCTTGAAAATGAATCGCCGCTCGCAATGTTAATCTTATGGGCGGCAAAAAATGCACCGTCAGGTATAGCGTCCTCTTAATCGAAGAACTAGAACCGCCACTTCATGGTTAGCTTGTTTAACTTACCCGGGTTTAGGATACCGTGTGAGAAGGCCTTAACATGGTAGAGTGAAGGAATACCTACCAATTTGAATGAAAATGAAATAACCGGAGAACACCACTCGAGGTTAGATTTATGAATTAATCAAAAGTACTTCCATAACTCTTCATTTGGACGTCACGTTAAATTTCATTTTTGTGTATTTTACATAAAGTACTAGGTTAATTCTCTAATTTACGTTAACATGTCATCCTCCGAGTTATAGCGTTATGTAACCTACTTCAAACAAGTAATAAGCCATGCCTCTCAGTGGCTGAGCGGTTATGGGGTTTAAATCTCGGCGTAAACAATATTTTTCGCTTACGGCATGGATGTAATGGCTTCGGCCCACTCTCCTTTTCGGCCAAACCCGTGTTTTTTTTTAGGAAACTGTTGGATATCCATATGTTCTGATATATAATACTTATGTCTTTTTCACGTCAGAAATTTCAGCGGAACCTGCTGGCCCTTCTGGAGTTGTACCTAAAGTTGGGTGTTCGATTTAGTAACTAAAAATGAAAATCATTACCGTATAACGACGCTCTCTATAAGGAACTAAGGTCTCTTGACAAGCTCTCTCTACAGCGTTCTCTTTATAGCGAGGAAATAGAGGAAGTCAACATGGTCTCTTGACGGTTACAATAGAGAGAGACTATACTTTATTATATTTCAGGACATACTCTATACACATAGTTCCTCAAAAAATGGTCGAAAAAAATCACAACATAGCCAACTTTGGCGTTAAAAAGACAAACTATATTTCAGAACTAAAGAAAAAAGCAATGCAGAGATGATAAAGAGTGTCTCAATATGCGACGCACATAGAGAAATACTTAAACTGCTCCGGAAATCAATAAAAAACCCATTTCCTGTCATCAGTATGACTATTCGCTTTGATTATTTATCAGAGTTGAATTTATCCGTTATGGATATTTTTATAGTCCCTGACAAGTAGTAGAGAGCTTAGCAATGTTCAACTAAGTGTCCATATAGATACCTGTTTCCCCAAATGGTTTTTCGATTTCAATTGTTTTACCTGTATTGCCCCAGGGACTAATGGCATACAGGGTGCCACCTTTCGCGACCAAGGTATATAAAGGGGTGATTTAGTTAGAACCACACCTGGTAGTCAAGTGTTCCCCCAGCTGGTGAAGGCCAGGAAAAATGTTGACAGGTGGGGGTATGATCCTTGGTCCTCCGTGCCCTTCCACTGCGCTAATTATAGATACCGAAATCTAAAGGGAAGCCAGGTACAATGCGTTTTGGACGGCGTCCTGGCTGCCGGGCAGGGATACGGGTTTGGGATGTGAACTCAGGTACGGCTGGTGCCCACACACGATACATCCAGCCCCGCATCCCTGTGATTTGTATTTTGTTTACCAGAAATTGATGAAACCTTGATTTTATTGTGATAATCACAGTGTTTCGTCTGTCTCTTGATATTTTTCAATAAATCTACTCAAAAAAAAATTCAAGCTGACTCCAATTTAAAAAAAAAATGCACAAGAATAATAGTCGATATAACGAATTAATGCAAAAAGGGCAACTGGACGCCCACCAAGGATGCGTGGAATTCGGTCAAGTTGGAATTCCAAGATCGGGGCGGCATCCCTTTAAAACCGTCCATCCCTCCCCACTTTGAGGCGTCTAGGGATGCATCCTTGCCAGGACGCCGTCCAAAATAAATCATGGGATGTAGCGCACGGAAACTTAGCGCACCAACTGATATCTGTAACCTAGTGCACAGCTACCTGAGCGAGATTTTTAACTTTAGAAGTGGTATTGTTCGCTCATGGGTCATCAATCATCATCATGTTCATCACCTACCTATTATGCTAAACACCTCCACACTTTAATTGCCAAACGACAAGTGGCGGCGAAAATGGACTAAAATTTGCTTCTCTCACATCATAAAATCATTAAAAGGTACTTTGCTAGGGATGAAAGATACCTATAAAGGTATCTATTTAAAATTCAAAGTTTCTTTATCCAAAATCTCGACTGGCCGAAAATAGATAGGTACATGTACCTCCATACCTCTGGGTCGGAAAGGGTCGCGCTATTCTTGTCGGTGCGCTAAGTTTTCCGTGCGCTACATTGCAGTGCGCTCGATGGATGCTACCTCCAAAACGCCTTGTATGTGGCAACCTTAATAGTAACATTCCCCTTATGTGTGGTACGAAGGGGGTATAGGGGGGCGTAATCGAGGCATCAGAGGTCAGACACAGCCTTTTGCCACCCTTCGTAATTTTAAAATATCGGAAAAGGGTCGGGGTTTTCAAGCCGAGGGGTGGGGATTCACGCCCCTGGCACGGAATTCTATCATTATAGTCGCAGGTTCGATTCAACACTGAGGGAAATACTTTATTAATTTTGTCGTACAGGTATCACCCCACTGTTCACGCTTGGTATTCTGTCCTTTCCCCTTATTAATATCTTTCGCTCTACCTATGTAAGGAAAATTCCGAATATAGGGAATTTAGCACGTGACATACCAGCAAGGGGCCTTTAAGGTTGCACTGTCCCCATTTGAATTAACATTGCGACTTTCGAAACGTCTGTCGTGGTTTCTACTGAACGTTTCTTCTTGAAATTTCACACGAAGGTAGATTGAATAAATATCTAGAACTATATTGCAGCCGATTTTTGAATTTCCTTTTGGTTTTCTAACAAAAATTTTTTTTCCAAAAAGAAGAGCTGCAAAACACTGTTCACAAAAAAACGCCGTGCCTCAATACGACTAAACTGAAGACATTGAGATTATCGGAATTGTAAACAAGAAGGTTGCAGGTAGAACTATATCGAAGCCGTTTTTTCAATTTCCCTGTGGAACAAAAAATATGGCTGTTTGAAAACATGCAAAAATCGCAAAACAGCCATAAAAAGCCAGTGCACGGCTTGATGCGATTAGTACCCGACCAGCTGCCCTAGGAGACGCACACATTGCGTTCACCGTACTCCACAATTACCGCACTTCGCACACTCCTTCTTATTGAAGACTTCACCTACGTTGTTTATTTCCAATGAAAGATAACAAGATGCCATTGTTGTTTTTACTTCCAATTTCTTAGAAAGAGACTATTTTTTTTTTGCATTTTGATTTTAGATTTTTCTTTGAAATCTACCTATTGTTAGGTAGTCGTACCTACCAGTAGTCTCACTTTTGAAAACTTTCTTCACAGGTCTTCGTTTCATGATCCCTGCTGTATTCCAAAACCACCATCAGCTCAAAAGTTTACCTAATTGTACCTATATATATGATATATTTCACTTTCTTGAGAACAAGCTGTGAACAGTAAATACTACCTACCACTTTTCTTGTAACGTTTTTTGATCCCACCCTTCATGATTGAATAAGGGTGAAAAAACAGGGGTTGGCGAAAAAAATTCATAACTTGTGCCCTAGGGGTGGTATCGAGTTATTTTTTTATATAGATTTGCCTCAGTATTACCTACAACTTTTGTCTGAAAAGTTTTTCGTCCGACGCACCGTTTAGGCAGGGGAGGGGGCATAGCCGTAGCCGGGGGGGGGGGGGGGGGGGCTTAGCCCCCCAGATACCGTTTAGCTGGCCCCAGGATTTTTCTGGCCTACACATAACGTCACATAAAGCCATGCATGAGGAGAATTCCCGGGAGAGGGGTAGGGGGGGGGGGGGGGATCCTGCTACGCCCATGGATGGGGGGTTGAATTTTCAAAACGTCATGATCGTCCCATATGATCCTGGAGGTTCCCCGAGTCAAAAAAAAAGGTTTTTAAAAGATGTCCGTCAGACGTACGTACATACGCCACTCTGTCGCGCGCCAGTACGTCACACCATTCATCCGATTTTTCTCAAATTCGGTATTTAGGTACCTTATGTAAATATCTGGATAAATTTTGTGATAAATTTTGATAACTCAAAAATTCCGGAATTTTTTTCTTACGCTTGGATTTGAACTCGGACCTTAGTGGTCTCCGCTCGGCTGCTGAGGAGAATGAGGTGTTCATTTTTTTTTTTTTTTTTAACGCGCGACGTTCAGGGAACATAAATACGCCAATGAGTTGGTTTGTTAGATTTTTTTTTTTTTTATATATTTTTTTTATCGAAGCCGAAGACGAAGTGGCCGAAGCCGAATATGAGTGGGCCGAGGCCAGTTTAGGAGTGGGCCGAAGCCAATACATCCATGTCGGAAGCGGAAAATTTTTTCCGTTCCGCCGGGATTCGAACCCGGACCTCTCAGGACACAAAGCGGACCCCTTGACCACTCGGCCGCTGAGAGGCACTATATTTTGTTATTATCAACCTGAAGTAGTAAACCCATTATGTCGCAATGTGAGGATAAATTTCCTAAAATATATAGGAAAAGCTAAAATTCATTTCTTGCTTTCTTCACTCATTTTCATATTACTTACCTATACTCGGTTTTTTTTTTGTGGGTGTGAGGGCACTGAGGGCCAAGATTGGCCCAAGTTTTTGGCCCACCTCCAAATGGTTTCACAAAACTTAAAAACATCTCCAGTCGCACTAGGTAGGTACCTACATACCGAATTTGAGCTACTCGATGAACGGTAGGACGTACTCCACAGGTTGCGCGGTCCTGGCAGAGTTCCAGAGCATCAGTACCTATTACTGAGAACTGGCATTAGGTAAAGGTGATAAGAAACTGCTAACACAGGTTTGCTAAAACCCTCCCGTTTTGGGTCTGGTCATGGACACCTGTTTTGAAAACCATCGTGGGAAGACCCATAACGGCTCTACGTCGGCTCCTTCAAAACTATATTTTAATATAGGTACCTACACCCCTTTTACCCTTTTCTCATTTTCTCAAATTTCGGAGGAGGAGGGGGGAACGTCCTAGGTGTGTATAGGTATTTCTGAATACGTTCTTGGTTGCTTCTCATGGTCATCTAGGAACCATAGCCGTGTGTGGGCTGGTAGGCATGAAGGAGGCATCATAGTTGTATCCGTGGGAGGGGGGTGGGGGTTAGGGCGTTAAACCCCCCCCCCCCCCCCCCATGACCGGAAAATTAACATGGTAAGGCCAATGTGAAACCAAAAAATATAGGCGAAACACCCCCCCTCCCCTCCCCGTGACCCTAAACCCCCCCCCCCCCCCATCCAGGATTTTTTCTAAACTACACATTACGTCACATAAAGCCATTCCTACCCCTCCCCCCCCCCCCCCCCCCCCCCCGGTGAGGAGAAGGTCTGTGGAGCATACCCCCCCCAGGTTTTCGGTCCTACTACGCCCATGAAAAAAAACGTGGGTGCAAAGATGAACTCCAGAATCATCCTGGTACCTGGCACCTGGTGACGATGAAAGATTGAGTATTGAAAAGTGGCGTCGCTTACACGGGACTGGGATGAGATAAGAAAGTGCACAGTAAGCTGAATCCACCTGGCTAGTTAGTTCAGCCATAAGAAGTCAGGCTTACGCGCTCAGGCTCATTATAGGTTCATAGTCGCTCCTTGCGGCCGCGCTGAGTTGCATCGTCATCGATTAGGGCGCCTTAAGGGGGTTCAAAACTCACTGAAAATAACCAGATCTTTTGCTGTTCCTAGCAGAAAACTTTATCTTGCAGTTAACAAGCTACTAGCTGACTAGCTCTCGACAGGATGGTGAAAGGCATCAATTTTTCTTTTCGGGGGGATAACGCTATTTAGAACTTTTAAAAGACATGCACTACAGCGGACTTTATATGCCTTTGACTTAGCCAAACTGTAAACAGGAAATATTGTCTAGGCCGGGATTTGAACCTAGACCTCTCATGCAGGACATAAGTCGGACTCCTTGACCGCTCGGCCACTGAGAAACCCTATTGATTATTTTCGATGGAAAATATCAACCCAGTGAAAATGTAGGAACTATCAGTCAAAACAATGTTAAATTAGAAATTTCCATCTCTGTTTCGGTCGAACGCACATTGCACTAAACAAGTAGGCACTAACTACAGCCTCGCATGTTTAAAACCCCCACAAGTTTTTTGTTGACATGTAAAAATTAGCCACACGATGACAGAACGATATTTTTTGATTATCTAATTTTGTCTACTTTTGAGGGGTGGACTACATGAACACACTGATTACTCGGAAAATTTCTAAATTAGGTTGCACAAGGCGAATTGTTGTCTTACTTTAGAAGTTTTTCTCTATAACGACCGTTAAGGGACCATGTTAATTTTCTCGCTATAGAGAGAATTTTCTAAAGAGGGGGTTCAAAGTCCGTCGGGTTTGTCAGTAGACAGTTTTTCCCATTACTTCCTAAATTATAGTCTGGGATTTGAACTTGGGACCTCAGTATTTTCCCACTAGATCACTATGCTATTTGAGCTTCCATACCTTCAGTTAACTTATCTAAGAATTGTAACTTATGGATAAAGGGTGGATACTGTGGGCAGTTTTCCATTTAGTGAATTATTTTTCACGAAATATGTTCAAATGCAAATTTTATCAGTAGGGACAGGTAAAAAAGCCTACATTTCTTTTTTGTAGCCATGTGAACAGCTCAAGCCCCCCACACAGCTTGTACCTGTTTTGGTAAATAATATAAACTGGGACTTAGATTTGCATCCGTCACAATTTTGACTTCTAACTTTTGAGCGATTTTTAAGTCCCGACTTGTACCCTTTGGGTCAAGTTTTTGGGATTTTTTTGGGGGCGAATAAAAGGGTGAATGGGTTGCACTTGAGGGACATTTTTTATAGGGCTTTTATCCAGAATTAGGAATAAGAGAAGTGCTTCCAACGTTTTCCGAACGAATAAAACGGTCTCAGGAGTTCCATTGAAAACAACGCGGAATGGCCCACTTCTGTTAAAAATTCATGTGTTCACAAATTTTCACTTGGAAAAAACAGTATTTTCATTTCCAAGCTGTGTATTACCCTCTTGGCCCAATTAACATTCGGCTTCGGCCAGTAATTATGTGTCTTGCTGAGCTTTATGCCCATGAGAAAGAAATATTGAGTAAAAGTGGCCCAGTACTTTAATGGTTGTGAGCGCCGAGTTTTGCCGAAGCCGAAGCCGAAGTTTTAGGAGTAGGCCGAAAGCTGAAAATATTGCTTACGTCTGGGTTGGAACCCATGCAAACCTCTCAGGACAAAACTCGGACCCCTTGATCCCTCGGTTATTTCTTCGGACATCTTTCTAAAACCTCTTTCTTGGACCTTCAGATTTACGGGAAACCCAAATTTTCAAAAAATGAATTTTTCGCATATTGTCGTACAGTCTGTAGGTCCTTAGAAGCAGGTATTCGGTAGAAGGCTGGCAGCTGAGCAATTCTTGAGATGATCTAAAAAATCCTAGGGCAAATATGGGAAAGTAAATAATCACGGAAAAAAACACTAAGAATAACTAACAATGGTAGCAAAAACAATGGGAGAAACGTAGCGTAGGAAGGGGTTACATATGAAAGGGGCGGTATCTACCCCTATTCCTATACACCCCTACATCACTACACCCCTTCTGGCAGCTGCATACTTAAGCCAGCTACTGGCTCACTTAAGGGCCACTTAGCACAGAGGCCTCCTCCCCTTTGCAATTTCGAATCAACGCGTCTACGGTGCATAAATATAAATATAGTAGTCTCTCAAGGAACCATGGAAATTTCCTCGTTATAGAGAGAGTTTCCTATAGAGAGGGTAGTTTTCAAAAGAGAGGTTTCTGTTATAACGACTGACCACTGTACACAAATTTAGGGCTTCTTTCCACTGGGAAATTGTCAAGACGTTTAACTCCCATAATGTGGCGCAGAGCTATGAGTTGTGGAGATTTCTTGATGTGAATCTTCATCTTGGGCTTCCTCTGCCCTGAAGGGTACCTGTAGTTCACCGGCTGGGGGAAAAATCGACTGTCAACCAAGTCACGAAAGACGGGATGACGTTTTACTGTAAATTTCGTCTAATCGTCCGTTAAAAATTAAAACTGCGCTAAGTAAAAAACACACGGCCAGGTTTAGTTCTAGCCGGTGGATTAAAAGCCCGATTAAAAGATAGCTCACAATTTCGTTCAAAAAATTGTATCATTAAAAATAATTAATACGCACAAAAGTGTAGAGATATGTCAGTAGTCATCATCTTAAATATTCTCTGTATTCAATTATCTCTAGTCTTTTTTTTTCGACAAAAAAATCAAGCTGTAATAATAAATATTAGTATTTGTTACTAGGAATGTCATCTCATGGTAATTTAGGGTTCATTCTATGTGAAGATAGCATTTACCGTTTTTAGCCTATGACTTGTCTTATTTCTTAATATCTGTGGGTCAGGTTACGTTAAGATTTTTTAAATTTTCTTAAAGAATGTGATTTTAGACAGGTTGCCGTCAAATTTCATCAAACTCACTAAACTCAGATTGAAGCTTTGGAACTAGAGCACCAACGGACGGACTGACGTTATCCAGAAACCACATCACTCTCTATAACGAACAAACGCTACTGTCCCTTTACAAACTCTGACTCATTTTGACCGTTTCTCTTTCAAAACTCTCCTTATTACAACGGTCGTTATAAAGACACTACTTCACCAAATTGGCTAGCGAGAAAGTAAAAAAAAAAACAGTGAAACTTATACCCTGGTTTTGTTAAACGGGTGATAAGGGCTTTAAGGTGTAATAAAATGGATTATTTTTACACCGGCTGGTGAGGCCTTTAGAGAGAGGCCCATAGGGGGTCCCTATCAATAGGGATTCGCGAAATGATATTTGACACGATCCTTTTGTGCCTCTTTTAAATGGCTCAATATACCTAATATTTCTTTCGCTTAATTGTCACGTTTCCGGTTAAGGGAAACCTTATACCGCCTCTTTTGTTTTAGCGGAGGGTTGGGCTATTGAGGGGCATTGGCGGCGCCTTTTCAAACGCCCCCTTTTCCATTCAGAAAGGAGGGGACTCGGGGCTACTTGGACACCGGGGCAAGTTTAAATAACTAGCTTCAGGGTAAGGCTAAATAGAAAATTTTCACGCCACACACCTGGACACCAAAAAAATTTACCAAATTAATTCATCAAAATTCAAATATAGTGAATTTCAGTCCCTCTTTGTACCAGTTATGTCGTTGTGAAATACATTTATTTAGGGTTGGTTTCACCAGCCCCCTAAAAGTTCACTACAGTTTTATCCTCCCAAAAAGAAAAGTTGGTGCCTTCAGATCTCCAGAACTCTTAGCGGGAAGATAAATTTACTAATTTTATCTGGAACTTTTGAAATCCATCCTAAGTACCTACAATGAAAATATATTTTCACCCTACGATATTTCATTTTAATATTTCTGGACTTCTCCCTATTTCAGACATCGTGGTGCTATTCGAATATTGAAAAATATTTTAGATAACAGGAGCAATAATATTAAACTACAACTCGACTTGGAATACTCTCGAGATGAATGAAATAGTTGAGAGAGTCGTTTCGATCGCAGTATTTCCCTATATTTCATTTATACTGTAAAGTAAAAACAGTTGTCCTGTAGATGCAAATACACTCAAATTCAAAACAAGCAAAATTACTTATTCATTCACTTAAATCAGAATAAAAAAACAGCCAGCAAGGGGAAAAGCCAGACTGAAAACTGAAATAACTCCGAATGGAAATGAAAAATATTTCTTTGATGATTTTACACGACCCTCAAACATAGGAAATTCAGTGATATTGAAAAAAACAACGAAAAAATAAAATGTTCGGCCTTTGTTTTTCCAACTCATTAGTACAGGGGTGGCTGATTGGAAATCAATAATCGATAGTCGAATTTCTAACATTCAATTGTTAAACCGAGGTTATGACTTCTCAGATATTGTCAAGGGCCTATAGTACCCGGAATTGTAACAGGAGTTTGCGACTTTGAGCCCCAGCGGTGTGACTTTTTTTCTTCGATTTTCCAATTATTTAGTGTTGTGGAGCAGAGCGTAAAACACATTTTAAACAGTAGGTCCCCATCAAAGTCTGTCAGGGACGCTTGATAACCGTAGCTTCAACACATACTAGAGATAATTAATTCCTCTCGGGAGTGCTCCCCATGGCTACACAACACACACCAGGGATTGAGCTGAATAAATTCTCCCAGGGAGTGATGATGGCCATGGTGTGGAAAAACTACAGAGGGATTGGTTTGTTCGGGAGTGATCAGCTATGTGATCATCACCACACGGACATAGCTGGCTGGGGACGCTACAGTACATCTTATAGCGAGCAGCACCTTATAGCGAGCTGTGCCACGGCCAAAATAAAAATGGTCCGGGTACATAAAAAATTATCCGCTATAACCGAGGTTGCGCAAAAACCAAAGTTGACTTAAGAGGACGCTATACCTGACGGTGAATTTTTTGCCACCCATAAGATTAACATTGCAAGCGGCGATTCATTTTCAAGGTTTTCCCTTGGTTGGAAAGACGCAAAATTTTGTCTGTACCTAGCCCTAACAATGTTCTAGGCAGTGTTCGAAGCAGATTTGCCAATTTCTCACTGGTTTCTTTTATTGCAACTGTTTTGCAAATGCTAGCATCGCATACCTCAAGAAAAGCGCTGTATCTCGAAAACCAGTAAAAAAATGGGAAATCTGCTTCGAACACTCCCTAGAACATTGTTAGGGCTAGGTACAGGCAAAGTTTTGTGCCTTTCCAATCAAGGGTGAACCTTAAAAATGAATCGCCGCTCGCAATGTTAATCTTATGGGCGGCAAAAAATGCACCGTCAGGTATAGCGGACCCTTATACTATGAAATGGAGTGATATGAACATTCACATGCCATAAAAGCCCAACCAGAAACGGACAACCGTGAAAAAACTGTTATTTTTTATCAGTTTTTCTTCGAATCGAAAAAATTTTACGTCTCGTCGGAGACGTTATCATGTAATGAATGAGACTAAAATACATGACCGCTTACGGGGCTTCCCACAGCGGGAAAATAAATCTTGAATTATTGTGTATCAGTGACTGCGTTATAGCGGAGGTTGACTTTAAATCCAAACTAAACTATACAATTATTTGGTCCTCGCAGTACCATTGGCCCGAAGGCACCGATGTTAATAAAACAAACTGATTGTTGGCCGAAGCCAAATGAATATTTGGTGTGACATCCATGCTACCAACACAAAATTGCTGCTACCGGGATTCGAACCCAGGACCTCAGTCGTGCAAGTCCAGTGTTTTCCCACTTAACCACGGTGAGGCACATTCTAATTCATGTAAAATAAAATGCCTCTGCTAAGGGAGCTAAAAGCTAAAAGCCGTTATTGGAATGGAAGAACAGATTTCTTTCTTTAGTTTTTTTTTTTCAAAATTCATGTCTATTTCTCAAAGTGAATTTATATTGGTTATTACAATGCGAGGTAATGCTTTTTTCGTCTTCCATTTTACTTTTTCATTAATTTATTTTTCGTCTGTTTTACGTCCATGTTTGAACGGGAAAGCTACACAATTATAGAAATAGGTATTTTTTGTCATAAATGTCAAAAAATCTCTCTATAATGACTTACAAGGGACCATGTAAATTCGCTCGCTATAGGGAGTGACAACTTTACATTATTAAATTTTATTTTATAGAAATAAATTAAATGATTAAATATGTGCAGATATGTTCAGCGACGGTCATCAGTAATGTTCCAGTTACCTTAACTTGGATATTTCCTCTGTGCCTTAACCATAGGTTCCAGTCAGTAAAATTTAACATTTCGCTAACCTCCAGTTAAAATGAACTGAGGGTCGGGGGAACAAATCCAGCAACTATAGACCATTTCAAGAATTATTCATCGTGCTCAGCTGGCAGCACTACCAAATACCAGCTCCCCACCCATCGTGTTAGAACATGACGGGGACCTACAGTTTTAGGTGGGTTCCGAACCACCACAGCCTCAATTAACATTTCACTTGATGTGCTGAACACTATAAAGGTGAATGCCGATTGAAAAAACTTTGGTAGGATCGGGATCGAACCGGTTTGACCTGGATGTCAGTGTACCAACCCAGCTAGAACAATTTTTTATGCCTTAACTGACAAATTATTAAAATTAAGGGGGAGTCAGCAATGATGGATGTACGAACACATATACGTACTGACTTTATATAGAGATTGATGTTCTCTATAGCGGGCTCAGGTGCGAAAGGGAATAATTATGCTAAGTATCCTTCCAAGCTACGTCAAATATGTATGTTCTGAAGAGAAACCCTGAAACCCCGGACAACGGCACGTTTTTACTTTCTCGCTAGCGAAAAAAATATTTCACTCGTGCAAAATTTTGGAATGAAAGTTTTATATTTCCCATGATCCACTGAGGGTGCGTCCCACCATACCCAGTTAAAATTAAACTAGAGATTTACCATGTTAAATTTAACTTAAAAGTTAAATTTAACATGGTAAACATAGGACAAAATCTCCAGTTTAATTTTAACTGGGCATGGTGGGACGCACCCTGAGTAAAATAAAGTGATTTCTGGAAAAGGCTATCCGTCCTTTCCATGATCTAATCTAGTTTGATTTTGAAGAATTTTTAAAAGAAAATTTAACGTAACAGATATTACTGAAAAAATAACGAGGAAAGAAATTCTGACACTAAGGGGAATTGAAACTAAACCTAAACAACTATTGGGGAGACTTTCACCGGTTCCTTAAAGTGCAGATAAAGTTAGTAAATCGAGCCGAAAACTTTATAAAAGTCCTCTAGCTGACGAAACAAAACAGTCCTGACGGTGAGGACCTAATACCACCGTCTAACCTTTTGTACATTTTCAATTGGAACTTTTCTTGACTTGGCTGCAGGAAAGTAGTTTCAGGTTCGTATTGGTATTGGAGTCGAAATGAATAACTATTGGTAAACTAAATCCTTAAGAGAAAACGAGGACAATGCAATCGAAACGAACAAAATGTTGCTATGCTGTGGTTACAGGACTATTCAACTTTATATTATTCGAAGTCAACGGTCGAGGACTAAAGATCGTTGTCAGACGGATAATCTACCCTCTAGCTAACGAAAAGCGTTAACAGCAGGATTTGTCTGACGTCTTTCGACTTAAATTAACTTAAAATGACTTCCTTTGACGGCTTAACATTTACCTGTGGGGATAGGTACGGTGGGGTACTGAGCAGGCAGGAAAAAAGGAGAGAGGCGCACAAGTCAGTATCAAGTCTGAAGGTGGCCACGTACAATGCGTTTTGGACGGCGTCCTGGCTCCCTGGCTGGGATGCGGGGTTTGGGATGTAGCTCAGGGATGGCTGGTGCTCACACACGTACTTCCAGACACGCATGAGACGTTGATTTTATTGTGATAATCACAGTGTTTCGTGTGTCTCCTGATAAATATACTCAAAACAGTTCTATCTGACTATGACTCAAATTTCCAAAAAATACACAAGAAAAATAAAGAACCGTCATCGATAAAGTAGTCGATATAACGAATTAATGCAAAAAGGGGATATCTTCAACAGCTGGACGCCCACTTGGGATGCGTGGAATTTGGACAAGTTGGAATTCCAACATCGGGACGGCATCCCTTCAAAACTGTCCATCCCTCCCCACTTCAAGGCGTCCAGGGATGCATCCTCACCAGGAAGCCATCCAAAACGCACCACCCCCGTATCATCACGTCAGCTAGTGGATTTTTTTTATACGGGATAAAGTTTTTGTCTACTTTTTCAGGAAGATAAATTTACTAACTAACGAACTGGTGCAAGCCACCGTAAACGTGATTACGGGATGACGTGATTACGCTCAGTAGAACACAATTTGTTTTGACCATTTTGAAACAAATTTATCCAGGCGAGTAAAACCATTTTGGTAGCTCAGAAAATAGGATAAAACAAGAAAAAGTCAAAGGGCAGTAACAAGCGTGGAGGGAAATTCGTTCTTTGATTACTCGGGAGTTCCGTTCAAGGCTTTAATTTGAATGAAAAGACTGATTCGCAAGTTTGGCTGCTTGTTATTTAAATTTCTTCTTTACTTCATTTGCTTGTCAGCCTGCATGCATAATTCCAAATGTACATACCTCGTTTTGCACACAAACTGAGTCTGGGGAATTCGGTTAGAATCAGGTCGGATTAGGATCAGTACACTTATGAGTACATCCGTGAGGGCTAGAAATTTTTTCGATCTGCTGGGACTCGAACCTGCGACATGGGATCTCACTCGGTATTCTTTACACAATATGCTAATATGGTCAGAATCACTCCTGCAAATTGATTTTTCCGTGCCCGTTGAAGGTCAAACATGAAAACACAAGGATACGATTCCAGAAAAAAAAATCTCACCATAGAATCGAACCAGGTCCATCAACAATCAGTCACTGATCCTAACTCTAAAGTCAAAATGGCGTTTGAAAAGGTGACGCGACGGTGGGATATCTCTGACACTGGACAGTGTCTATTGCCGACGCCTACAAGTTAACTAGATAACTTAGTTACGCAAACTATTCCTCAAAATCATCTCTGCCTCCAGCGGCAGCGGCCATTATCCAACCTCTTTTGTCTCTAAAACCTACAGGGATTCCTCTCAATTCTTGAGTCCTCTTTGAAAAGGACTGTTTACCCTCTGGCTGGAGATCACATACAAAACAGATACCTCAAAATTATCTACAGATAATATGGAACATCATGCGCCTCAAAGTTATCTACATGGAATTTTCAAATCATGTATAGGTATGGATAATTTGATAAATTAGATACATACAGACGATTTATCTCCAATCTAAGGACACATCATACTAATTAGACAATTATCGTTCAATCACGACATCCTGGCTATTTTAGCAAAGACTCTGTCAGTAAAAATTCCACCAAAGCATCCTTTACTACCATTTTGTTTTTAAGAATAATTCTATAGCAGAGATAAAATTTTTGGATTTGTTTTGCCCTGATAGGAAGTTGGACCCCCCCCCCCCCCCCATTTCTTAAACAAAAGAAGAATAGGGGAAAACCTTTGTGATTTTTTTACTGCTTCCTGTTGAAAAAAGGACTGATAGTAAAGTTTCAATCGGATAATTGCTAGGGTTCCTAAAAAAATATTATACCGATAAGCCCATAAGTTCTTATTTATATTTTTTATCATACTTAATTTTTGTAGAGATATACAACAAAAGGTACTTCAGGACATTTCTCGGAAATATAGGCATAATTTTGTGTAGAATTAAGAATGTTTAGAAAGCTCAGGGCTACTGGTGCTTTTGGCGCAGCATCGGCCACTAAAAGATGAGGCAGTAGGTACCAGTCTGGCCCACGAAAGCAGCCTTCAGCAGTGCTGCTGCCCACACAATGGACTCTACCACCCTACCCCATACACGATCACAGTGGGCCATATAGGACCATGCTGGGCGATATAGTAGCAGCGTCAGCCAGCTGAGCTGCCTACATAAAGGCGATGCGTTACAAAGAATCAGTTCACTTACCTTAGATGAAGAAAGGACATAAAGGAATTCTCCAGTAGCTGAGACGGTGGTATCAGGAAGAATAGGAAACTCAGGATCAACCGGAATCTGTTCATACTCAGCTGCTGAACCAGACAGAAGAACCTGAAAAGAAAACGTCGAAATTTCAAAAAAGGCAATCTGTAATCCGTTTGAAAAGGAGCATGCACATGCAACGTCTGGGTTCCATCTTTCCTGCTGAGCCTAATCTCGTTTTCTTTCATTGATACCCCCTCTCTTTTCTGTTAACCCTCTTTGTGCTTTGACTACCAGTCCCGCCGCAACGACATCAACCTGGTTAAGATCAGCTATGCATAAAAATGCCTTTTCCTTATCCTTTCCGTACATTTCAGACAGGGTTTTGACGTATATAGAAAAAGAATTGTTACGAGAAATCGAGGAGAAGTTTGAAAATGAAAATATATGCAGTTACTTCTTCAACAGTAACCTCTCTATAACGAGCAACAAGTTCTACAGTAGCCTGACTCATTTTGAAATTCTCTCGATATACTTAAATCTTTTTGACCGCTGACGGTCAAGTATTATAAATATAGTGTCTTGTAGTAGTCACTTTGCGAAGGCAGCGGTTTTCTAAGGCTGCGCTAAAGTTCTGAGCCTCCACGGTTATAAATCGTTTCCATGTTGCCAACCTGAAGTCACCCCTTCTGCCAACTTACGACACCTTTAAGGTACTTTTTCCTCGCGGTTATCTGAAACTATAATAGAATGTCCCTGGCAAGATTAATTTGGAAATACCTCGAGAAATCCGGACTAATTCCAGGGTCTGTGCGCTGCGTACAAGATCCATAATCACAGCAAGCCAAAATCGCGAAATCTATTTCGGAGAGAATGGCAGCTACTCCGGATATGCAAAGTAGCACGTAATTAGATTGGTATCCGATTGTCCTTTTGGTGCTCCTGCCATTTAGTGACATCAGGTAGATCTTGTTAGGGTAGGTAGAGGGCTCAAAGTCCTCTCCATTTGCAGAAGTGAATCCATTTATAGGTTCAAAGGCTCGAGCGAAGCTCCACCGCTCCATACAATTGAGTGTTCTTAATTTGATTGTCAGATGCAAAATTGGAAATCACAGCAAACAAGTAGTAGAACCAGCACTTCAACAATCTTCACTAGAATTTTTATTTAAAGTAAAGGAGTGGTTGTTGTTTTCGTTTTGTAAAAGGCTCAAACTAACCTTTTTGGGGTAACTAACCAAATTCGGGGCCACGCTCTTGTTGGTGTTACAGCCCATACCCTCTCATTGGCCGAGTGGTCAAGGGGTCCGCTTTGTGTCCTGAGAGGTCCGGGTTCGAATCCCGGCGGAACGGAAACATTTTCCGCTTCCGACATGGATGTATTGGCTTCGGCCACTTCGTCTTCGGCTTCGGTCAAAAACAACTAACAAACCAACTCATCGGCGCATATGTTCTCTGAACGTCGTGCGGTAAAAAAAAAACTGTCCATACCCTTAGTCCGAAGACGCACAGATGTTACTTAAACAAACATTGTCGGTCAAAGCCAAATGAATATTTGGTGTGACATCCATGCTGCTACCGGGATTCAAGCCCAGGACCTCACTTGGGCGAGTCTAGTCTTTTCTCACTATTCCGTGGTGAGGCCGCTAAAAAATCTTTCTAAGTTGACTTTGTCCCTTCGAAAAAATTCAAAATTTTCATTTTGGAAATTCTTCATACCTCTCTAATAACCTAAATAATTCACAAGGTTCGCACAGTATTAATTTCCTTTCGCAAAAAATGTACGGTGCTTCGAAAATGTAACATGGAGGCATTCTTTTGAAAGGAAATGTGGAATGTCGAGATTAAAGGTAAATTTCACGAATCCTTTTTAATGCATAGTTAAATTTACAACACACTTGTTTAGCTTATGGGCAGAGCCCAAATTGCGTATGATCATGTTTATTAAGATACCAATTTCTTTTAATTAATTTTAAAAAAAATTCTACAAGGAATATACATGAAAATTTTCATGTGATATTGCAATATTCTCTTATTTGATTTTTAAAAAATTTGCGATCGAGCAATTTTACGAGAAAAAATTTTTTACTGACAAAAACTGTCTCCAGTTTAGAAAGTATAGCATTGTACAAGCACGGCTCTCATTCAGACGATGAAGCATTTCTGCACCACCCATAAAGTTAACATTGCGAGTGATGAATTATTATTAATGTGGTTTGGAGAAACTCTTATAATCTTATATTCTAGTATTAAATTACATTATAATATAATATTTCAAGGGGAAAAAGTGGGAGATCTCGATTTACAAATATACCAAGCATATATATTTAGCTTATGACAAATGTCAAGCCATCTGTAAGTTAAAATCACGTCTTAATTTTAATAAATTTAACCTACCGCTACCGTTAAACCTAACAAGTGAAAGTCACCCATACTTAGAAAAACTGAAAGAAGTTCGTCGGTCTCACCTTAACATAGAAGTAAGGTAAAGTAAGATTTCGGCCCGAACTGAATCGGAAATGCTTTAGAATTTATAATAAAAAACTCAGTCGACGTAAGACCATTAAAATCGTCTTTAAAAGCTTCTGACAAACTTTCCCATTGGACCATGAATACTTTATGTTCCCGCAAACTTTTTTTTTTTGATTCGAAGACTCCGAGAACTACAAATCGTTAAATAGATCCTCCCTTCACAATAGGCACCGTAAACTTAAGGGTCTGCTTCAGCTCACGATGCATTTCTCCCGCCTGCCTGTAAGATTAACACTGTGGTACATTCCTTCTAAATTTTTTCGCTTTCGTTGAAAAGACTCTGAATTTCGCTTACGGACAGGCAGATTGATCTCGAACGTATTCCTCTTAAGTTACGCCATGTCTGAATTCAAAAAAATCACTAGAAAGGTTGCAAGGTATCGGATTTGGAGATTTTTTATTTCAGCCACAATAAAGGACTTCTAAGCGGTGTTGTAGAAACCTAAATTTGTTACAAAGGTTTTCGCCGTTCATAGATAGAGCGGGTTGAAAATTTTGATTTCCGGTTTCATAATTGCGACATTAGAGTAGCTGTGTCCTATAGACTATATATCTTTAGTTTGTAACCTTACCGTGAGATCGGTAACAGAAGATGCGGAGCTTAGCAGAAGTAGCCAAAGCTTACGTCACTTTCGGTATTTTCACCTTCTATGTGTAAAAACTTTTTATTTAGTCGTCAGAATCTAAAATGCGATAATGTAGTCAGACATAATCCAATCATTTCCTGAGGTACTGATTTTTCCCCATTGGGAATCTGCCCTTAGAAAATTACTAAGACAAAACAAAAAATAATAATAATAATTGAACACTCGCAATGTTGATCATAACCTGAAGCAGACCCTTAACTGTAACTATAACATTTCAACTAAGTGAAATTTGGTCGTTCGACCTATTTTTCCGATTTCTCAAAACGATTCAGAAGGAAAAGATCGGGAACGGCAACGTATCCTGTATAGTGCTGGCGAGAAACAAATCTACCCCGAACGCTGACACGAAAAATACAGACAGGGATTTTATTCTTTCGGAAAAACCGATGACGTTCCCAGCATCCCCCCCACTCCACGGAAAATTACCCGAAGAAACCTTTTTTGTTGTTCCTTGCCTTTTCCAACTTCTTTTCTAAGTTACACAGTCAATTGCTCCATGCGGAGTTCTCTTGTATAAAACAGTATATTATATATGTAAGTACCTACATTAAGGCTGGATTTCACCACTTTATCGTGTAGACCAGTGGTTCTCAAACTTTTTGGCTGGCGGAACCAAATTTAGTCGGGAATTCTTTCGTGGAACCTTAAACATTGGATCGTCGATTTCACAGGTTTTTTAGGAAACAACAACAATACATTTTTCTAAACTAAACTAAAATTGTATTCCCTGAAGCTCGGAGAAGGCTTCGCGGAACCCTGGCAAGGCTTCGCGGAACCAAATGGTTCCGCGGAACACAGTTTGAGAACCACTGGTGTAGACTATCGTGTACACTATGGCGTTATCCTATCGCTAAAAAAAGTTAACGGCTTTGACCATGCACCGTTATCTTACCGTTAGCTTTCGAGTGGATTATCCGTGCGTTAGCAATAACGATAACTTTCATACTATCAAATCAATTGGGTGCGAAACGGGCAGGGATTGTTGTCTACTCAACAATTTAATTCATTTCTCCGAAAAATTAGTGTGTTTCCATTTGTAACTTGAAAGCCTACAGAGAGTAGGCTATGTATTCCGTTGGGCGTTAGCATCCGTGAGGGCTGTTGGGTAGATCCCAATTGTAAATTGTAAGGTTCACAAAATCCAAAATAACATGGAGATGCATGGGATATTTTCATGTGAGTGAACTCAGCATGTAACGAGTAGGAACAGAAAAGCCTGAGATGAAAGTTAAAATTTGCTAACTTAAAGTTCATTCATGGCTGAAAGAGGGCATGGCCCTCAATCCTTTAGGGTAGCTAAAGAAAACGAAAATTACATCTCCAAAAGGGGAAGTTATTTTCTTTATACAAGAATTTGCTTTTTGTTCAGAGAATAATTCATCGGTAATGTGATGCAGATTGAATGTACGAAGAACATGAATATACCATGTGCTTCTCTTTTTATGCTACCTACCCTTTCTCAGTGTTCGAACCAGGTTGGTAGTAATTTTTTTTAAAGGAATAAGCAGGAAGCAGGTTCTGAGAGATCTCGGTTCGAATCCCTATAGAAGCAATATTTTCCGATGCAATGGCTTCGGCACTACTATTCGGCTTCGGCCAAACTCCTGAGGTGTCGTGCCCAACCAGGGACCACAAAATATCAATGTAATTTTATAGGCAAACTTTATATTTTTTTGCACCAAAAAAATCGAAATACGGCCAAGAAAAATCGAAGTTTACACGACTGAGATGGATTTTCGTCATATCAGGAGAGTGAGAGAGCGAAATGTGACAAGAGTAGAAACAAGTTGAAGTAAAATAACTCGAAATAAAATAAAACTGATTTTCATTCCCACTAGATGGATGCTGGGGTTCTCGAGTTGGCCCCAAGGGCTCAAAAGTGTTCCTTTGGGGCACCCCCCCCCCCCAACCACCCTTCCTTTTCAAAAAACTACCCTTGTGTTACATATATCCTCGCTAGCCGAGTAGTCTAGATTGCCGATTTTTAAAGCAACACTGAGAGCAGGGATCGATCCCGATCCAACTAAAAACTTTTTCTGATCAGCTTTCACCTATGATATGTTCAGCATGTTAAGTGAAATGTATATCGAGGCTGTGCTCCACCTAAAACTGTAGGTCCCCATCATCCAGCCATCCAGGCTGGGGAACAGGAACTGTCATAGAGCTTTTATTCGGCTTTGGCCAAAATACTGTGGTGTTGTGTCCTACCGGTCGCTTTCGCCCATAAAAAAAAGTAAACAAGAGGGTTTTGGGGTAATTTTGAATTTCGCATCGTCTTTATCCCCACCCTGTTCGCTGAGCAAGCAACTGCCCAAAGGGAATTCCAGTTTGTCACTAAAATAATTTGGAACCCCGTGACTCATCTCGAATTAAGGGCCTCTGGGAGCTCCGCGGTGAAGTCGCCCCTTAAAGACAAATACGTAGGTACCCCCAATGGGGATGCTGCGTGTTTATCTACATTATAGGATTAACTAAGGTTAAGTCATTCACCGAAAATTAACACCTGCTGTCTGAGGGGCGATCCCGGAAATTAAGGTTAGCGTGAATTTCACAAGTCCAGTTTAACGGTTGGTTAAATTTCTAAGGCTGGATCCAACCATACCCTCCGTTAACAATTAAATCTCCTTTAAATCTTGAGTTAAATGTAACTGACTGTTAGAGCAATGTTTCGTTTATGGACTTCAACCTTGACACTGCTATACTAACTTATATTTAGGTATATGCCAGGACTAAAATACGCAATAACATTGTTTTCAATACACAAAATCACAAAGTATTGTGATATTAAGAAGTCGTATCATATTTCAGAATGAATTCCCCGAAAGTTTCTTTAGAAAATGGACACCCTTAAGAAGAGACTGAGCATTTGGCCCCTAGTGAGGCCAGTTTTACTTATACGCAGAATCGAGGGGAGTCCCTGTCAAGCGTCTACCACCCCCCCCCCCCTACCCCCCACCCGCCCTTAAGGGCCATTGACTTTCGAGCGGTCTTGATTGATGGAGAAAAAGCAACATGTCCGATCCCGACAAGCTTCCCCTTAAAAAAGGGCAATTCATTATTCTGTCTCAAATGAATAGGGTGCAAACATGTTGGGCCAAATGACTCGGAATAGGGAGATAGCTCAGTGGTCTAGGAAGCTTCTTTACTCACACATTGTTGCAGGTGCGATCCCATTTGCCGGGCCTACTATTCTCGAGTACCACTCTGGCCCACGAAAGTAGCCTTCAGCAGTGCTGCTGCCCACACAATGGACTCTACCACCCTACCCCATACACGATCACAGTGGACTATATAGGACCATGCTGGGCGATATAGTAGCAGCGTCAGCCAGCTGAGCTGCCTACATAATGGCGATGGCTTACACTGGCTGAGGATCCCCATAGTTTATGTAAGACATTGAAGTCGGAACTCCCACGAACTATTTAGCGGGATGTCAAAATTTGAAAAGTGATGGCGGGAAAATTCTTTGAGCGTCGTCATTTCCTTCCTCTGTGGGATATTTCAAGACGGAATTTAAAATTTTCTTTCACGTTTTATATACGTCTTTGCGACCCACAACTGGAGACAAATATTTACTTATTCATGCAGGCGGCTTCCCAGCTTCTTTCACTCTTTGCCGATGCCTTACCACTAGGAAACTCCAAACAAACAAGTTGTCAACTTTCTTAGGGAGATTCTTGGTGAAACAAGTTTAATATTTATTAAAGGTGAAGAAAAGTGCCGCCACAATGGTTTTTAACGAAATCTTTCCGAAGAAACTCTTGCATGGGCATTTTTTTTGTCTTGAAATATAACACTTACAACAACTACCGAGGGATTTTTGTCAGTTTTTGGCAAAACAATTTTAGAAAGAAGAAATATATTCCTGCACAAGAAAAAATTTGACTATTATAAAAATATCTAAAAACTGTAAGTCCCCTTGGGCCTGTATGAAAGTTCTGAAAATTGTGGAATTCTTCTCAAACTGTTTAGGTCAAGGACTTTCCCCAGTTAACTCAAAACCTGACGTAATGATAAAAAAAATAAAAATCCCACACCTCCAGATAAATTTACATTCTGGTGATTTGCTGTCAGATTTGAAAATTCGTATTTAATGAATCAAAATATTTGCCATTTGTTACGTACATGAGTAAAATTGTGTATATCAAATGTGGATTAAACGATCCCCTGTAGTGAGAGACCATAAGCTAAACATCGCACTAACTTCCAGTTACTGTAAAGCCCCATGCTTGGCATGTTCCCCCACCCCACTACTCCCGCAAACCTCCAGTTAAATGAACTGAATTAGAAAAAGGGGAACGCCAATCAAAAAGTTTTTCGATATGGAACAAACGAACCTGGTAGCAACAGTCCCATTCAGAGCCACAAAGGCGTATAATACTGAGAATAATAATTGTTAAGTCCTTATCTATTTATTTACAGTGAAAGCGCCGAGTAAATACGAGTTATTGAAACAATCCTGTGCAAACAACCAGAAAAAATATTTTTCAAAAAACTGACGCATCCGCAGAACTGAGGCAAAAACGACTGAATACGGAACGACAATAGAGAATGAAAAAATGCGAAAAAAATATGACTGGAAATGTTCGTTTCGCGACATTACGCTGCTTCCCTGATTATGTTTCCTTCTTTGGGAAAAAATTAGACCTGCTTCCTTTCAAACTCCCTCCCCTCCCGCCCTCTTTCCAAAAAACTGTAGGTGCGAGCAATAAACCAGCCCTGCTTTACTTTGTAAAAAGAAATAGGAGATAAATCACAAACCAGTCCCAGTCACCACGAGGTAGGGCTAAGAGAATTAACCGTCGGTTAAATGGATATGAACAGAGGGCTGATGGAAAACTAACTTAGGCTGCGTCCCACCATACTCGGGTAAGGGAACTCCCATTTTTGCCATGTTATTTTCCCAAGAAATTTTACAAAATTCTCATTACCGAGGATTGGCAGCGGACTAATTATGTTGTGAACTTTTGATTTGGCGAATCCTGCCTGGCTACCTGGTGGGTACCTGGCCTTCACTGACCGGGCGAAAAGTCGACTTTTGGGCGTGATTGTGAACAGAGGGGCTAGGTCCAGACTGGGTGAAGAGATCCTAGCTCAGAAAACTGATCGCAGAATTAGTTCCACCTTCTAAAAAAATTCTACAATTTGGGGATCTCTAAAATTGAAGGTCCGCCCCAAGAATAGTCCCCCCAGTGGAATACATTTGTGGGAAAGAAGGATATATATTTATCTCGTAAGGCCGTGATTTATATGGAGAACTAGCGTTTCACCTGTTCAATTCATTACTTTTACAGAGGGTAGGGGGCATAATAAACCTATTTCTTATCCTACCCTCATCACAATTCAAACTTAAGGCTGTGCACTACCAGACGATGCATTTTTACCACCAATAACGTTAACATTATGAGAGAAAATTTTTTAAGTATCCACTAAGGGCGTCTACATGTTTTTTCTGCACTATCAGACATTTAAATGTTCTGAAATATAATATGTCTTTTTAACGGCCGAAATTAACAATTTGTGTGGTGATTTTACGATCGGTTAATTTTGGACACATTTTTTGTGGACCAAAGTCACTCGATCGTTAATTTGGTCATTATATTTCAGAACATTTAAATATCCAATAGTTTCCTTATAAATTGTGCAGAAAAAACGTGGGAATAAATAACGAATGTATGTTCGGTTAATTAGAGAATTTTTTAATTCGCCTAGACGTAGCTTTCGAGCAGCCTTCTCGAGTTGCTTACCAGCGGTTACCAGTGACCTAGCCGTCATTGTTATCTCATGCAATAAGGTCACAGCAGAGTGCTCTCTTGAGTCTAGACGGTTGGCTTTTGATGTACGCCGACAGAGGTTCAATCCTACTTATCATCAAAGTTTTTCCGAGCGGTGTTCACCACTGAAGTGGACTCATTGTTGTCAAGTCCCTCTCGACCTCTTCTTTGTCGCCGTGTCATCTTTGTTTTTATCGGAATAAAAAGAAAAGGTACTGTAGCGCTTTCGAGTGCTGGATGCGTCCCGGATGGCCGTTCTGGTTGGCATCCCCGGAAGTATCTAGTAGGGAGGGACGACAGTCTTTGTGGGGGTACCCGCCTTCACTAAGTTGCAAAAGCAATCCCGTCATTCCAGCCCCTCCATTCCAAAGAGGACATAGAAGTTTCGAACAGATACAGCAGTTTCTCTCTATAACGCAGCAGTTTCTCTTTAACGAGCATGCATCAAGGGACCATGTAAATTTGCTCGCTATAACGAGAGGCTTTCAAAATCAGTCAGGAAGTAAAGGGATTGTAGAGTTGGCTCGTTATAAAGAGGTTTTCGTTATAGAGAGTCCCAACTGTATATATAACTTAAAAAGTCTTGATACAATTCACTTTTCTGACAGTATAACTTTTCTGAGAATTTTCACAACATATTTCGAGAGTGCAAGTGGACCTTTACGCAAACCGCACATCCAGGAAAAGTAAAATAATTTTTCTCAGACTGATGAAGACAGTTAGGAAATTTGGTTTGTGGCAATTTGTTACTTAGTGCGTTAGGGCAAATGTCAGAATTCCATGCCGAAAGTGATTACGAAAATAATGACACCCCCCCCCCCCCCCACCCCTAATACCAACTGCTTACTCCCCCCCCCCCCTAGTTCAGATTGAAGTAACTTCGTGAATACCTTCCGCCCAGAATTGGAATTCGAGTCCTATTACATTTTTTTTGCAAGTTAATATTTTTCTTATTTTTCTTCATAAAATGTATGAAGGTCTAAGGGTGCGTCCCACCATGCCCAGTTAAAATTAAACTGGATATTTTGTCCTATGTTTACCGTGTTAAATTTAACTTTTAAATTAAATTTAACATGGTAAATCTCCAGTTTAATTTTAACTGGGCATGGTGGGACGCACCCTAAGCTAAATTTAACTTTGAAAACTGCCGGTACCGGGATTCGAACCCATGCAGGACCTCGGTCGTGCGGATCTATTGTGATTTCCCAAAAAGCAATATTCGTATTTAATTGGGTTGGCAAAAAAATTTCAGCTTCTAACAACCCCCCCCCCCCCCCCCCAATGTAAGCGAAGGAAGGAAAAAAGGACTTTTCCCTGTGACTACTTGACACTTAGTAGAGAGAAAAGAAGTAAAAATTGAAAGTAAATATTTTTGGTAGAAAAGGGCAAAAAAAAGGGTCCGGGTAGGATTATCCTGTCTTTTTTCGGCCTATTTGTTTCAGCTGACTGATCCAAGCTTTTAAACCTTTTGAAAAATTGAACCACGGAGCCCAAGCTGAACCGAGTTCAAATTTGAGAAGGATTTTTAGATTAGATCCGAACTACCAATGGAGACACGAAAGTTATCAACAATTTGTCCATTTCAGCCTCAACAACCGAGTGGTCTACAGACTAGATGGTCGACTTTAGAGCAGAGTCACACCGGTTCGATCCCGATCCTACCAAAAAGTTGGTATTCACCTCTGATATGTTCAGCATATCAGGTGAAATATATCAAGGCTGTAGTGGTTCGGAACCCACCTAAAACTGTAGGCCCCCGTCGTGCACTAACACGATAGGTGGGGAACTGACATTTGGTAGTGCTGCCAGCTAAGCACGATGGATAATTCTTGAACTGGTCTAGCTGCATGCTGAGCTTGTCACTTCTATAGAAGTGGTTATATGAGAAAGAAAATTCGACCCTTGTCACCCAAATCTTCGTGCTATTTACAAAAAAAAATATAAACAGAGATGTAATAGAATGTATATACTTCACTATGTGGCCGAGATAACCTTATGTAAATGAGGATATGAGTCTATATGGTCTCGCATATAAAATTTAAAAGCCGACACCGTTTTCTTGCCAAATTCGTTTTTAATATGCAGGAATCTTTGCCAATTTTTCGGGATTTCATGGACCATGTTTCAATAGCAGCTCATTTGTTCGAATTCATATATCAGACGCGGCTGAAGGAATTTTTCGGAAAATAAAAACATATCCCGAGGTGGCTCGATACTCGATCGAAACCAAAAATATACGCCATCATAACATCAAAATAGTCAAAGGATAGATATTTCCTATACACATATTGGACCATTAAAGGAAAATATAGATATTTATTTATTTATTAAGAAAAATAATTATGAAATATTTAAATTTAATGACGTTTAACGACAAAAATAAAATCACAGAAGGTGGCGTTCACCAGTTCCTTACAATGTAGATAAAGTTTGCAAATTAATCTTCTCCAAAAGCAATCGAAAAGTTTATCTTGCCGTTAAAAGCCCACTAGCTAACGTTATGATACGGGCACTATCGGATGGACCACCTTTTCTTACATGGGAGGATAACGCTATAGTTGACTTTTAGGAGACACTTCAGTAGATTTTACTAACTGGTGAAATCAACCCTAGCTAGCGTAGCTGAGGGTTTGGGGGGGGGGGGGGGGACAAGCCCAGCAACTAGATCGTTTTCAAGAACTATTCATTGTGCTCAGCTGGCAGCACTACCAAATACCAGCTCCCCAGCCATCGTGTAAGCGATGGGGACCTACAGTTTTAGGTGGGTTCCGAACCACCACAGCCTCGATATACATTTCACTTGACATGCTGAACATATCAGAGGTGAATGCCGAGCAGAAAAACTTTTTGGTAGGATCGGGATCGATCCGGTGTGACCCGGCTCTCACTGCTCCTCAAAAGTCGACCATTTAGTCCACTCGGCTATCGAGGCTGTTAAATCCACCCTAAGTGATATTGTTTTTGTGGATATTTTCATATTTGAAAAAAAATTCAGGGCCATTTTTTTTTTTTTTTTGTAAAAACGTACCTTTTTTGGGCTCTGGGGACCTCTAGAATCTCAGGAAACCCCAAAATGTCTGAGATAGTAAAATGTTTGGAAGAACGGTCGAGCCTATTGCAAGTTGTAAGGAGAAATTGGAATGTATACCGTTGCTCAGGTATAGGCAGCTTGTACCTACGTAGATTAGGTCACGCTCTGGAGGCACGACTCTTAGTCGTCGGTTCTATTCTTCGTTTTATCATTAGAAAAGCACAGGACTATTGTCAGGTCTGAGATCAACAAGATAGCTCCATCACCGTAAGCGAAACATTGAAATTTCCCAGCCTTGAAACATCTTTGAACGTAAGGTATTCAGTGAATCAGACCAGAGAGTCAAAGACCGCTGAGTCCAACTAGAGTCACTTTACGGATTGCCATACAATAGTCTCGAGGAGTATCTCCACTTTTGCCAAATTACGAATCACAACTACTGGATGGAATATTTAAACAGTTCCGATGCGTTTTGGACGGCCTTCCTGACTAACTGGCATCCCCAGACGTATCGTTAGTGGGCAGCTTTGATAGCTGAAGGTCACACCGGTTCGACCCCGATCCTACGAAAACTTTTTCCTGATCAGCATTCACCTCTGACATGTTCTGCATATGAAGGATTCTGGGACCTATGAGACGTATTTAAATTACACAAATCGATCCTTTTCCATTATTGTACAATACTTTTCTACATGAGGGCAGAAGAAAAGATACAAAATAAGCACCCAAAAAGGAATTGAAATAAAATAGGACGAGAAACTGACCCTTCGCCTTTTCGAGAAGGATTTTCCAGATCAAATAGTCACCGGATCAAAATTGCAGAAATCGAGAAACGAAGGACCGGAACCGGAGGGGGGCGCATCCTTACCGGATATCTCATTCGTCCGCCATCTTGATTCACCACTCTCCTACCTCTGTGGTTACAGCCTCGCTAGCTGAGTGGTTTAGATGGTTGTCTTTACAGGTACACTGAGAGCAGGGATATACAGGTTCGATCCCAATCCAATAAAAAAATTTCACCTCTCATAATATGTTCAGTACCTCAAGTAGAATGTATAACGAGACCTACCTAAAACTGTAGGTCCCTGTCGTGTACTAACACGAGGGGTGGGGAGCTGGTATTTTGTAGTGCTGCCAGCTGAGCACGATGGATAATTCTTAAAGTAGGTAGTCTAGTTGCTGAGCTTGTCCCCCACATAGAAATTCGAACCTGGAACCTCTGTAGACGCTTGAATGAATCCAAAATATCAAAGCATAATATTTTCAAAAACATTAAAATCAGCACAGCGATTTAAACTGTAGCTATAAATGCAAGTACACCTGATATCCAACACATTTTGATGAATTTATTATTATCGAGGAAATATTTATTGGAGAATATTGGAGAAGGTAGTTAACCCACTAATGCCCCTTGACACTGCTCGCTACATTTTGTAATCTGGATAAACCCCCACCCCGAATGCTAATTTATTGCTTAATAGCTTATATTGTTGCTGATATGATGCTATCCGCACAACCAAAACATGGTCCAATATTCAGGTTCGGCTTTGGCGGTTGATGCATTTCTGTACCCTGGCAAATTAACATTCCGAACGAGAATTTTTGTTCCCTCCAAATTTAACCTGGACGAAACCTTAAATTCTTTTTAGCTATGTACCAGCACAGATCTCCATTTTAGCTGACTATTTTTAAAATATAAATATGTATGTTCCGTAATATGTTACAGTTACAAAAATGTTACAATGTTACAAAAAGCAAATGCTAATCCCTTTCTCCAACGTCTTCTCCTAGCCAGAGTCTAGTGGGATTCAGGATCCTACCTTTCGTGACCTGGCAGTCAAATTTTCCGTCAGCCGGTGAAGGCCAGATGCCTATCAGGACTGGGTAGACCCAGGGCCAGGCAAGATCCACCAGAAGAAATCTCCACTGGCGGGACTAGACCTGGGTCCCCTTCCTTCTCATGCAGCTCAGTGCTTAAGGAAAAAAAATACTTTTTTTTTAAGATTTTCGGCTTTAAGTTGCCTTTGTGAGAAACACTTGCATGAATCCCAGATGACACAGAATTACAATTATAAATCACGAGTAGTTTGATTGGAACGAAGTTCGGCTCCAGGTCCCCTGCGTTAATGCAGTCAGTGGCAAAACTTTTACAAGCTTTTTCAGCAATTTCTCTCTTTTTTTCGAAGTAAGCAGCTTGATTGCTCCGTCTAATTATCCGTGCTATCTCTTGGAAACATTTTTATTTCCCTGGTTAATTCTGAATTCTGAACTTAGTTCACAAAGTCGAAAAGACACTGTAAAACACCAAAATATTCAACCAGTTGAGAATTGTTTTGAAAGTGCTAAAATAGCATTACTCAATCTTTTTAGGAGAATGTAGAACAACAACTATTTTATGAACGTTTTCCTGAGCGGCATTCACCTCTAATACGTCCAGCACGTCAAGTGAAATGTATATCGAGGCTGTGGTGGTTCGGAACTCATCCAAAACCGTAGGCCCCCATCGTGGGTGGGGAGCTAGCAAATCTTCAAGGGGTCCATTATTGAACCAACTGTCTATTTGTCTCTACTATCCTAAGAGGAGAGACACTTTGTATGAGAAAGATACAGTGTTCTCACCTTCTTAAATGAAAAGCTAAGAAGACGGTCCTAGTGTACAAGAGAAGGGTCTGATAGGGTCACGGTCAACTTTGTAAGATGGCCCAGTAACAACTGTTTGTTTATACACTCCATCAGCCTTCTCAGCCTGTCTTCTCAGCGTCTGTCTTCTTAGGATAAAAGATAGACAGGTCTGCGCTAAAGTTGGTAACAGCAGTTGCTATAGCATACATTTGTGCTTTGCTAGAGGAATAGCACGGGAGTGGGTGCGGCGCCATTGAGACCTCACCTTAAGAGCAGTCTGAGCATACGGCATTTGAAGACATTAGAAGTAAGTAGATAATGCATCAAGGCGGATGCTGCTTAATATGCGAGACCATGAACCAAGTATATACCCCCCTCTATAAATACGACGCTCCCTACTTTTTGAAGGTATTTCATCATTTTGTAACCAGGTAGTGTACCTGAAGAACCTTACGTGTTTCTTTGTCATCAACTGTCTCCCCGACTTCCGTTTCCTTGAGCACTCATCGAGCGGCCTAATGAGGTAGCCCTATTTACTTCTCTTCAAAAAGAAATTATATAGAGGCTCCGACAATGGTCGGACTTCACTTTCTCAACTCACTGATATCTGTATTATATATCCTCTGGATGTATCGACCAATCAAAAACACTAATTAATTTTTTTTAGACACTCCTTCTTCAACTGAGAACGAATTTTTTCAGTCACCAAAATTCTTTCTCCATATAGCACTCGCTATATGGTCAAAGGACCAGTAAATTCGCTGGCTTCAGAGTTTCAAAATGAGTCTGAGTTTGTCATTGTCAAGGGATGTTCCTTCGTTACGAGAGGTTTTCGTTATAGAGAGGGATACCTGATGAGAGATTATAGATAGTAAGCAGGTAAAGCACCTACTGGAGTAATGACGGGGCTGTGCTGATGACTTACTTGTCGTGACGTGGGGTACCCCTTTGAAGGTATTGACCGATGACGTAGCCACACAGCACAATTAATTTCTTTAGTAATAGTTTTTGAAAGTAAACAGTAATAAATAAATAATTAGGGAAACGATATGAATCGGACTCGAAGTTGATAATAGTTAGCGGCCGAGTTCACCAATGCTACTGATACGACTGCCGGTTCACGGCTGCCGTGTCAAGTTTGGTCAATGGTGGATCCTGTCATGACCATCTGACTTAGGCAGAGACATGACACGTTCCTTGGTCATTGTTTTGACTTTATCTCACTTGAGAGTGCTGGAAATTTTTCACCTATAAGGGAGTAATAAAAATGAATTGAAATAGCAGAGTTCCCCATCCGAAAATCTAAACGGCTACCACTGGAAAGGATAAAAAAAAGATGGGAGCCTCCCCTGAAGGCCCCTAATCTTTCCGGTTTTGATTTTTTTTTATAAGGGCTTGATTTTTTCGAGAAAATAATAATTTCGTGGCTTTCAACGTTTTTGAAGCTATCGGCACGTATTTCAAAATAACAGTATTTCTCTCAAAGCCGTTTTTAAGCTCTTTCTACCTCACCCCAAGAATAACTCATTTCCTATTTAATATTACGTATCGATTTTGGATTTCTGCTGAATAGGGATGGATTTTACTTTCTTCCTTTCCATCAGAACGTTGAAAAGGTGTAGGAAAGGGATCGAGATAGTGAAGCCATACTATTTTCCCTTTACCGAAACGAAAATTGAAGATTTGCTCGAGGTTTTTTAGGTCTCCTTTAGAGATCTTAAAGCTAGAAGAAACCTTCAGTGGCTGAGTGGTTAAGTGGTTCGACTTCGAACACTCCCTAGAACATTGTTAGGGCTAGGTACAGGCAAAATTTTGTGTCTTTTCAACCAAGGGTAAACCTTGAAAATGAATCGCCGCTCGCAATGTTAATCTTATGGGCGGCAAAAAATGCACCGTCAGGTATAGCGGACCCTTCGTCTTTTGTCAGTTGTCATTTGTTTCCTAAAAATTATTATGCAACTTTTAATTGGGAACCGAAACAATTGTCCCAAAGGAAAATACATATTTTTCCTTTGATAGCTACTAGACCGGAAAAAGTGGTTTTCTCTTCTTGCTATAGCTTTGAACCCTTACCTGAAATGGGGTGGCTACGTTTTCAACAAAAAGTACCCCTAAATTAGCTACAGGTCACCTCGCCCCTTGAGAGTCATTCATTTCGTTCTTTTATTATTCGAACACTGTCAAGTGGCAAGTAGGGGGAAATAGAAGGGGTTAAACCCTTTTCAATTGCCCTGATTGGTCAAACCACACTCGTCTCTTGTCCGTGATACGTTATTACAAAGTCCCCCGAGCGAGGGACCGTTTTTTACTTTCTCGCTAGCGATAATATGGTGAAAGGAAAAAGGAACAAACCCAGCAACGAGATCATTTCAAGAATCCATCGTGCTCAGCTGGCAGCACTACCAAATATGTACCACATCCCCAATCACCGTGTTAGTAAAAGTTGGAACCTACAATTTTTGGTGGGTTCTGAACCACCACAGCCTCAATATGCATTTCATTTGACACTCTGAACATATCAGAGGTGAATGCCGATCGGAAAAATTTTGACGGGTACGGAATAGAACCGGCGTGGGCTAGCTCTCAGTGTCCCCCCTTCTCTAGCGTTACCTCATGGAGAACTTTAGTCTCCCAGCCTGTTTGTAGTCATCTTTTCTCAACAAATAAAAACCAAAGCAAGGAACTTTCCGAGGGGGTAACCACTCCAGAGATTCCTTGAGATTCCACTGAGATTCTATAAAGATTTCCAAAGATTCCCAACGATATTCATAGAAAGATGAACCCCGAAGGGGTAACCACTCAAAAAAAATTCCAAGATTCCCTGAGATTTCATAAAGATTTCCAACTATTCCCAACGAGATTCCCAACGAGTGGTTACCTCCTCAGAACTTTCTACACTTGCTCCGATCTTCCCATACACCCTCCTGCAACATCTTACTTTTCAAAAAATTGTAATCGACTTAGAAAAAAAACCCCTTCATTGCTCCTGGGATCATAATCATTCCCCTTGACGAAAAAATATGATATTTCAGAAAAAGGCTCATACAAAAAGCATACAACACAAGTAGAATTTTGATTTGATTTTTTTGCACAGCTTTCTTCGTCAATGTGAATTTTCAAACCATTAGCGTTAGATGAAAGGAAATTGAATTTGGAATGAGAAGCCCGCAGGAAGGATCGTAAAATGATGAGTCAACTCGACTTCTTATGTCTCAATCTGGGGATGACTTTGCTGTTTTTGAGTGGGGGGGGGGGGATGGCCGCAGGAGCTGCCCCCTTTTTCCCGAGGCAGAAGCTGATTGATCGTTTTTTGGACTTTCGGACGAATAACAGAGTTCGGCAATATTGCTCGTTTCGAAGAATCATTTTTAAAAATTCCTCGCAGTGGCTGACAAGCTGACTCGCGTCCTGAGAGGTCTCGGTTCGAATTCCGGCAAAAGAATGTTTCTCGTTTATGGCTGAAATCTTCTCGGCTTCGGCCAAAAAGCACCTCTCTCTACTTCACCTAAACATTTTTTACATTCATAGTCCATGATGATATTGATGATATGCAGGGGTGGATAGACTAGGTACACAAATGTCAATTGTCGTTCTAAACTCTTTAAGATCATTGGGACCCCTTTCTCTTAAGTCTACATCTTGTTCTAAACAAAAAATAATTTTGGAATTGTGCCAGTTAAGTTAACCAGCGCTATCCCATGAAAGTCAATGGAGTTCCATGTTTCTCAGTTTTTTTTAACTCCAGGATATGAAGTTCCTATGTGCCTCTCAGTGGCCGAGTGGTCAAGGGGTCCGCTTTGTGTCCTGAGTCCGGATTCGAATTCCGGCGGAACGGAAAAATTTTCCGCTTCCGATATGGACGTATTGGCTTCGACCCACTCATATTCGGCTGCGGCCAAAAACATCTAACAAACCAACTCATCGGCGCATATGTTCTCTGAACGTCGCGCGTTTTAAAAAAAATGAAGTTCCTATATTAATTTTAAAAAAATTCTCTGGTAAAATGTCTGTCCCATCAATTAGAGCCATCAAAAAAGTATATCAAAAAAGTATTTTTCATCATCCTGTACACAGGTAAATTGACTGATATTGTTTTTCTGCCCTTCAATATTTTCTAATAAGCTTTATTGAGTGATGAAAGAGAAAAAGGGAACAAAAAATTGTTACATAACAAAATTCCGGAGTTTTATCAGGATAATTTAATTATAAGTCTATAAGGGGGGGGGGGGGGGGTATGGAGTGTATACAAAGAGCAACGATATTACTCAGGACCCTTCTACAGGTTATATATATTAAATATATTATAAGATAAGTATCAGAAATATATCTTGCCTTTAAAAGTCCAGTAGCTAACGTTATTATAAGGGCGCTACCGGCAGGATCGTGAAAGACACCAGCTTTTCTTTTCGGAAGGATAACGGTATAGTGAACTTTTAGAGGGCATTATGGCAGACTTTAGCAACTGGTGAAATCCACACTTAGAAAAACAAATTAGGTGCATGTTCTATAAAAGTAACGACTTATAGAGGCACAAGGGGGGGGGGGGGGGGGTTGAAAATAAAGTGGGACACCACAATTACACAAGGAATGGAGAACTATTGCCAAAAGCAGACAATTTGAAATCCCTAAAAGCCTGTTACGGGTGGCAGTAATTCAAAGAAAATTTTTATCGTTTCGCGTCTGACCTCTTGAAATTCCCCCCTTCAATGCAGTTTTTATTTCTGCACACCCTGCAGTCAACTGGAAAGGGTCAGCATTTTATAGGATGTCATGGCCTGGGGGGGGGGGGGGGGGGTAAACTTCAGACTCTACTTTACCGCCCCTCCCCTCCAAAAGGAAACACAAACTTTATAGGCCGTAGAAGGGCCAGGGTCTAATGAGGCACATGGTTCCACTTTTTGTGACCTCTGGTACATCAAGAGTGATATTAGTCAGAATTACGCTAGATTGTCGAGTTTCCCCCCAGCCGGTGAATGCCAGATTCACCAGGACAAGTCTTGATAAGTCGGGACCAGATCCTGCATGGCTCCTAGACTAGTTCACGTTCAAGTTGGGGACCTACAGTTTTAGGTGGGTGAACCTTAGTGACCTCGCTCTCACTGTTCCTCGAAAGGCAACGAAAGACGGCGATCCTGCGCACAGTAGGCCAGCAATTAGGTATGGACTACCTGGACCTGAGCAATACAGAATCACCTTAACGTATTCACTCAGGACTATTGTTGTTAAAGCCTTGACATACATATTTTTAATCGATCATTTATAACCGGGCGCGTATGTAATAATGTAATATATCATAACGGCAATCTTCATTGATATATGTGGGTGTGGAACATATTATGTAAGTAACTGCTATAGGTTCTAGTTCAGCCTACCTTGGTACCTTCAAAGTCTTTTTCTCAACAGTTTTTTTTATAGATTTTTTCAAGAGACACAACATAGAGACCTTTCCTGTAATCCGTAATCCTATAGATGGATGGGAAGCGATTCAAAATTTTAGCTTTGCATTGGTTCTAATACAACATCTAGTGAGCATGCCTGCTTGGAATAGTATTTGGAGAATGCGTACATCAGTCGCTAATTGGAACTTCAAAGTGGTGATACACAAACCGAAATTTGTTCCAAAAGTCTTCCCCTTTGTAGATAGAGGGGTTGAAAATTTTGGTTTCCGCTTTGGGTATAGGTTTCATAGTTGAGGGAGTAGAGTAGCTGTGTCGTTGTCAGGCTTACGTCATGGCTGATGGAAAATGAGCGACTGCAGCAAAGTAGTCAGCACTACGGGCATTACAAACACTAATGACAAGAGAACAGCAAATAGACTTTTTGGATCAGTGGCTTTATTGATGTTTGGTGATTCAAGCACTGTGAAGTAACCAAAAGTCAGTTTAATGAATTTTTGCTTATATTTATGTCCTTAAAAGAATCCACTATGACTGGATTTCACCACTTTTTACTTTTTCGCTGGCCATATATGGCGAGAAAGTATTGTTTTCGTGCAAAATTTCGAAATTGAGATTTTGGGTTTCCCATGATCCTGGGGGTCCCCTGAGTCCAAAAAAGTGGTTTCTGGAAAAAGTCTGTTCGTCCGTCAGTCCGTGCAGTGCTCTAGCGCCTATACCGTTCATCCGATTTTAATGAAATTTGGTATGGACCTGTCTAAAATCACTGCCGAGAGACAAATAGATGCTTCGAGGTCACTAAAATTGAATTGGTTGAAAATTACGGCCGTTCTGGACGAAAGATCGATCGTTTCGGCGCCATTCACATTTATTGACAGATTGTCATGAAATTTGGTAAATTTGTGTAGAACCATGTAACTTAAACATCAGTCCAACAGAATTTTGTTATCTTCAAAATTACGGCCGTTGTAGTCAAAAAAGTGCTGAAAATGAGTTGAGAATGAGAAACCACGTTTTTGAATGGTCGGAACGCATTTGGGACTAATGTAATAGAATGACAGTAATGAGATTTGGTGTGAGTGATCTCAGATAGATGCTCGTAGGTCGTTTTCAACCGATTTTGGATTGCGTAAAAATTAAGCCCGCAAAAACATTAAAAAAAAAAAAAAAAAAAAAAAAAAATCATAGCGAGAAAGTTAAGTGCGACTGTTGTCGGACCCTTTATTATAGTATACTGTAGTTTCTCCTAATGAACTAATTTAACGAACGGATTTACCTTACCGTTTGTTTAGCGTATGACAAGCGTGCTACAGTACACCGTAATGACAAAAGTGGTCTGTGAACTTAAAAAATAAACATGACTTCTCCCATTTCATCTTAAGTTATTGGGGCTAAACCTATACTTGAGTTCAAGGGTGGATTTCACCATTTCTCTGAAGTACAAACGTCAAATTCTAAGATATAGTATCGAGGCATCCCACAAATAGCCCGCTTTCAAACCACCAAAATAACAAAGCTATATAGTCAGTGTTAAGTCAGTGTGTGAGTCACAGGGGTGGGGGTATAGGGGGGGGGGGGGGGGAGGGTAGTGAGAACTATAATGAGAAGGCAGCCAAGGGTGAGATGCGGGTGGGGGGAAGGGGGGAGAGGGGCGGGATCGAACCAGTCACCCTGAAACTCATTCCTATTCACTTAATTCTCTATGTGTCATTTAGTTTAATCGTTTTCCGTATTACATCGAGTCCTACACGAGAATAACATCCCCTCTATCAACACGAGAAAAATTAACTATGGGCTGCTTCAATAGTCGCAAATAAATTTAACTGGGCAATAGCGCAATGTTTAGCTTATGGCTCAAGCTATATCTGGACCTTTGCTGTTATAAGTTAAATGTACGATAAGATACCGAAATCTATTCGTTAAATCCGTTCGATAAGAGACACTGGTGAAATCTACCTTAGACATTTTTTAGGTAGATTTCGAAGAAAAATCTACCTATTGTAGTCGTAACCAGTAGTCTCACTTTTGAAAAAGGAAAGGGATTTTTTAATTTTTAATTGCTAAAAATCACTCGACCATAAAACCACAACGCTTAAACACTAATTATATGTCAGAATAAATAAATATTCAGCAGTTTCCTCGTGAAATGGGCATTAAAAACGTCAACAATGAGCACTGTGACGGCCGGTTTAACTGACCCTCGTCAATCACATTAATCTTCGATTTACATGTTAATATCCTTTTCATTTTGAAGCAATAAAAAAATCTACTTCAATTTTATGGTTTTACGTTGGTTTACCACCTAATTTTTTTCGGGTCCCCCCTTTTCGAGTCCCCCCTTACCGTTACTGACTGGGGCGTGATTGTGTACCACTAGGTTCTGTCCCTTTTAGGGCGCAGAAGTTTTTTTTTAGTTTTTCTACATAGCTTTTTTCGGTAAAATGAACACATTCAAGCGGATTCGCGGATTTTTGAAAAATCGAAATTTCTATATCGATGTTAAGCGAAGCGCCGTAACTGTAATTGGAGAGCGCTGCAAGACAAATTCTATTTGGTACGGTTTAACCTAACCTGGTTAGAAGGATGTAGACAAATACATTCAGTTCTGATTTTGCTGTGAGAAATTCCAAATTTAATCAGAATTTTTTGCTCTACTCTAAAGTAAATTATAGTGTCTCCTATCCAACAGATTTAAAGAAACAAGTTTATCTCATCGTATGTATATCTTAATTTCGTTCTATGGCCAAAGTTTGTGGATCTATTTCCGACTTGCCGAGATATTTCCTGGTTGATCCTACCAACCCCTGATGAGTTCCTGGTCTATACACCGGCAGGGGGAAAACACCGTAGGCCGTGAATATGACTTCATCACCACCTTCTGTACGCGCACAGAGGTTGTGGAAGATGGGACGCTGTATTCCACCAGGCTCTTGTTCTGGGCTTGTGATGAGCTTCAGTACCAATACACGTTGCCCCCCTCAGTGGGGGGGGGGGGGGGGGTGCACAGGTGTACTAAAGGGGGGAGGGGTTGAAAATGAAGAAAGGGTTCGTGCTTAGCCCTCAGGATGACATATGAGGAAGCTTTATAACTTTCTGTTGCTCCTTTCTCTCTGTTTCCTTCTATGCATCAATCACTGAAGCTTTGAGGCCTCCCCCCCCCCCCCCCTGGGTCGTCACCGCCTTATTTCCGCCCTCAAAAGTCTCCCCCCCCCCCTCCCCCCCTGACGTCCGGTGGTCCCTAACTGACAGAACTAACTCCTATTTGGATTTTCACCAGTCTGTTCTTACCAAGGCCCTTTTAGAGGAAGGCTCAGGGTAGGGTCGCACGGTGGTGGTCCAGGATACACCTAAAACTGTAGGTCCTCATCGTGAACTAACATGACTAGAGCTGCTATCTGAGCACGATGGATAATTGTGTTGCTCTGGCGTATACTTAACCACACAATACTTTCTCAATACTTTACTACCTTGGAGGTGAAACTTTTGTAAAATAATTTTCATAGAGTTCCTTATTTGGCGAAGCATGAAAAGCAACGACCCTCAGGATGTCAAACATTCAACACCTACCGGTGCAATTTCCACTGTAAATGGACACTTAAAACCTACTTCAAGGAAAACTCGTAAGAGGTGAGGGTACATTGAAAGATGTTAAGTACTAGTTAAAAACAATACTTCCACTTTACTAGTCCTACACGACCCTAACTGACGGTTTTAATTGTTCATAATAACCGCTCTCATATAGTGATCCCTTCCGTTTGCCATAAATTCAGTCTACAGGTTAGGGCGCCTCCTCGCACTAGTCTGCCTCATTATGTACTCGTTGATTGTATTGTGGAGCCACTATAGGGTACATAGCCGTGAGGGTGGGGGAAATCGCTGGTAAAAGAGTGCATTCAAGTCTAACAAAGACAATTAAAGTAGACTTAAGAAGAAGGGGCCACAATGATCTAAAAGAGTTTAGCAACGACAATTGACATTTGTGTAGTCTATCCACCCCTGACTGAAGTCACCCTCATTCACCACGCTGCCCCTGTTACTGTTGCAAAAATTAGTTTGAAAATCTTACCTTTTTGATGTGCCCCGTGGAAGTGCCCAGGAAAGCCACGGTGTGCCTCTCAGTGGTGGCCAAAGTGACTGAAGTGAGGGCAGTGTCGTTGAAGTCGAGAGAAGATTGCGTCTTAATGGGAGCCACCCCTGAGATCTTCAGGCCCACATCACAGAAGTTTAGGATGTTTCCAGTGCTCTGAGGAAATAAAACAATCAATATTAGATAAAGAAAAGCAGAAACCAAGAAGGAGTGGGCCGAAGTCTCACAAGAAGTCTTACGTTCAAGTCAAATCTTAGATGTATACAATCGGCGGAAGTGGGCCGAAAACCCTAAAACGAGAATCTTCAATCAGATTCTATTTTCTTTGTGAAACAAGACAGACTGGAGTTTTTTAACGGCGGGGGACGAGTCTAGCAACTAGACCATTCCAAGAATTATCCATCGTGCTCAGCTGGCAGCACTAACAAATACCAGCTCCCCAGCCATCGTGTTAGTACACGACAGGGACCTACAGTTTAAGGAGGGTTCCTAACCACACAACCTCTGTATACATTTCAAATGGCTGAACATATCGGAGGTACAGGTAGATGTGGCGTACCGAGGCGTTAGAGTAGCAGTTTCACAGTGCTTCACTCAGAAAAAAGTCAACGGACAACGTTCGTAGTTTTTCAGCAACGGAGAGGAATTCCGTCAAAATGACGATAATGCTTTTCGTAAGCGTTTTTTGTTAGATTTCCGTTAATTATATCAGAAAAATATTTCGTCGTAGCAACGGAAACGTTTAACCGTATTCCGAACGGAAAAGCCATCCAACGGAAACATTTCCGTCAGAACCATTTCTGCTGAAAAACTACGAAAAACTTTTTGGTTCGATGAACGGAAATGTTTTCCGCTACTATTACGAACTTTTTAAGAAGATACAGCCGTTATTTTCCGTTTCAGGAACGAATGAAGAGGCCATGGGCGTCGGAAGTTGTCGTCACTCCAACGAAATTAGCCAACGAATTTCCAGTGAAAATACACCTTTTCCGTTAGCCCTGCCTCGTTTCTTCCCTATTTTTCCGTTAAGAATACGAGAAAGTTTTCGTAGAAGTCGAAATGTTTCAGTTAGGGCAACGGAAACGTAGAGAGGCTACCCCAAATTTTCCGTTTTACCAACGGTATTGTTTTCGTTACCTCGACGATAACTAGGTATACGTTTCCGTTGCACCTACTACTTCCGGTACCAGCTTTTCCGTTACGCCTACTACTTCCAGTACCTACTTTTCCGTTACGCCTACTACTTTCAGTACCTGCTTTTCCGTTGCCCCTACGGCTATATACCTCCCCTAATTTCGTTGGAGGGACGGAATTGAGACCTACGCCAATTCGTTGCAGTGACGAACACTATTGGGTACCCTGCCCCCCTGGGGGGTACCCCCCCCCCCCCCCCCGGGGCGAGGGGGTTTCGATTTACCCAATAATGGTCGTCAGTGCCATTGGTGTAGCTCCCAGGCGACCTGCTTCAGGAAAGATAACAATTGTTTATAGTACAATACGATTTATTGTATGGAAAATTTGGCATTACTGTAGATACTATAGACTTAACACACCATCAAAAAACTTATAACTAAAGTTCTCGAAGACGCTTGTGAAATATTGTACGGACGTTCTTGCGTATGCGTGCGTACAAATATGTACTGCAATATTTCACTTGGGTCTCTGAGAAAGGTCACAAAACAAACAACTCAAAAGTAATTATTTTGTGAGTTAAGAAAACATTTACTTAGTAACCAGCACAGTGGTTTGTGAGTAAAATATTGGGAATTTATTTATTTATACAGGTCGGCTCAAAACAAGAAGTAACACTGATGTGTCATTAAATGTAAATGGAGTTACAGTACAAGGGTACGGACACAGCAACGTATCGTAGGGGTAGTACTCAAGTTCACCGTCATCGCTGGAAGCAATACGATACGCGTAAAAGTGCCGTTCAAATGTCAATGTTTCCAAACACTCTCCGGAGAAATAAACTTTCATTTCTTCTGTGTCAAGAAACACTGATTTGATTTTATTAAAAATGATGACATCGCCAGTAACGTCTTTAGGTACTACTGTCCCTGGTTTAAACACTGTGGACCCAATTTTCACCCAATTCACCATTTTAATGGTGTTTATATTTATAAATGGAATTTTTGCAGAGAGTTCTGCAGCAATGTCTGGAGACATAATATGATATGTGTCACTCCAGGTGATGTGACATGGTAAGAACCCATTTAAAAAGATTCTGTTCAGTGTCAACTGATGTCTCTTCGCAATTGTGAAAGTCATGTTTTGCCTGTTCACTGTAGATTTGGATGCGACTTTACATGGCCTGTGTTTGGCTTCAAATCGCATGGAGCTCAAATGACGAAGGGGCCCAAATTTCAATATAGCACTGTGGTAGTGTAGTAAAAGGTGAAATTTGGGTTTCAACTTAGTTTTGAACAGTGTTATATACATCTCACATAGGTGAGAAATGTATATTTGTAGAGCAGGTGCCCTTGGTATGGGAAACCCTCGTGTCGTTAATACCATGTCCAAAACATCCATTAATACTAAATAAATTTCCCAATACTTGTCAAATTGCGGTACGAAGCGACCTACCATAACTCCTAAATATTTACAAAACACTGACATTTCTGAGGAAGTGAGCCTCATGTTACCCCTGCGTAAATTGTCTATAGCAAGTGAAACAGGTCTGTCACATGTGTCAGGACCAAATTCAAACGAAGCGATTTTATCGTTCAGCTGATCAATGGTAAAGTATTTTTGCTTGTCAATTAGATGCACTAACAACTCAGTCATTATGTACTTCATGACTCCCTCTGAGAGGTCATGCATGACATCCATTCCGACGTGCTTAAAAATGTCAAAATCGTGTATGTCCATCCATACACATGGGCCTTTAATCCCTGTCAAAGATACATCTTGAGTTGCTACGCCACTACGGTAATTAGCAGTGGTCCTGAGTAATGCTGGGTCTTCCTTGGTCTGGGTATGCATAACATTCTTCTGTACGAGGCACATTCGACACGATCTGTTACTGGAAAAGCTTTCGACGAAGCCTAGAATACTATGCAGGCCCAGATTGTCTCCTAGGATAGCGCCCAAATGAAAATAGACGGTCCCTTGGAAGTCAGGTAGATTAAATGTCAGTCCAGTGTGTTGTAAGAAATTAAATTCGTCTACCACTGGTTTGAACACAACTTCATTACCGACCGCAACTCTATCACTTGAATGATACAGAAGAGTTAAAAAAATACTGGACAAATGAGATCGCCACATGGGAGGGAGACATGGTATTGAGACATAAGCGGCCCCCATTTTATGTATACCACTGTGTGACCCAAGGACCGACAAAGGTTCAAAATCGTCAATTTGCAAGAAAAGTGGCAACACTATTTTATTACAATGAGCAGTCATTTTAGACTTCCACGAAGATCCGTGAACAAAATGGTAAAGGGTAGTTGATGAATTCATTTCATTTAAATACTTGAGATATCTCAAAGTTTCACTCAGAACATTTTTCAATGAAAAAAATTTAGCAAGAACTTTCCTTAGGGAAATTTTGTGAGCTACGCTATCGACCATGACCATATGCCTTTCCCCTCTTCTAATGGTTATGTATTCACGTCTGCGGCCTAGTACATAAGGCTCTGGTGCAATATACGACCCGTTCTTTTTAAAGTAACGCATCGTTTTGTGATAAGAAATGAAATCATCAAAATTAGACTGACGTGATCCAGCGGTAGTGCTCGATCCCGAAGGATAAACTGACCGTTTAAAAAGAATGTCAAGTTGCTTCGCCATATCGGTACAGACCGACAATGGAACCTGTGGATTTGCGTACAAGTGAGCAAAGAAAAGGCCCAAACCACTATGAAGAGGTATTTGTAAGTGATCATGAGTTTTTTGGACTCTCTGAATGAAAGTTGTAGGCGAAGAGCCCTCTGTACAGTCATCGGGGTCATCTCCATTGGGGTCCTCCCCACCGGGGCTGTCATTAGACACAGGCGGATTTACTGCAGTTGGGGTAAAAACCGACTTATGAGTGTTTAAGTAATGTCTTGTAAAAGAAGCAAACACTTTGTATGTCTTGGAACAGAGTGCGCAATGAACGTCTGTTAGACTGTGGCGATATTTCGTGTGCTTCTGTAGTTCATGGAATGAGGGACTAATTTTGGGACACAACGCACATGGGAGCTCCATCTCTGTTTTCTTTAAAGGTCTTCTTCCAACTCCAAAAGGACTGTCACGAGAGGAGTCCCAAGAGGAGTCTCTTCTTTCGTTTTATGTTGGAAGACGCACCTTTGGAGAACCAGCCAGCAAGGCTTTAACTCCGCAGAGTATTGAAGGTGGAGCACCCAGTGAATTGCGTATACCGTGAATATGGCCTTTTCCACAGACTGGAAAGTATACGTCAGGTTCGGTGTCACAAAGAGTACATATTGTGATATCTTCGACCAAGTTTCGCCAACAGCGACCACGTACGGCTGCACGTCAACCCCTTTTTTCTGGCACAGTTTGAGCCTGGCGTTGTGGTAGTCGGTGAGCTCCGATGGGGACGAGACTCGGCCCAGGAATGCCCGGAACTCGTCGTACGACACTTTCCAGGTGTTACCCCGCTCAAAGTGCACGGGAGGGACCGGCTGGAAGAGTTCGGGTATCCCCCGTAGCGTGGCAACGCTGGACTGCTCGTTTCCTTCTGTAACAAAATAGGAAAATAGATTAATGACTAAACTAATGACTGATTAGGTAGATTTTGCAATATCCCAGTGATTGTGACCCGAAGTTATTTATTGACAAAATACTGAGAAAAAAAAATTCCTGTTGAGATAGGATTTGAATTTTTTCAAAACTAAAAGTTTCATAAAATACTCCATTTATTTAGCTACAAAATGGCTATTTCAGAATTTGTAACAATTACATAGGTCGCCTTCTATCTCAAAATAACTTAAGCAATGCGTAGTCAATTTCTGACCTAAAATGACAAAAAAATCCTGACGCGTGTGGATTTGAACCATCTCCATGATACTCTTGTTCTAGGTAGGACTATCATTGACCTACAAAGTGGCCGTATCAGAACTGATGCTAATAGTTCAAAACAGCCTAAATTTCGAAAGCACTTAAAAAATGCGTAAAAAAAACGGATAAAAATTCCTGTATCAACACGATTTGACCGATTTAATAAATTTAGGTGCCGTGAAAGTGCGAGAAAGTTAAGTGCGACCCTTGTCGGACCCTTTATTTTTTCGTATAGATTTCGAACCATATTTCATAAATGAACTTACCACAGGCAAGGTCAAGAAGGGCCCGGATCTTCGAAGACTTCTTGGCCAACCCTTGGCTTATCCGCCTCCGGAATGCTTCCAAGATGCGGTCTTTGAAGATGGGGAACCGCTTTTCAAAGAGGCCGGAGTGCTCTGGGAAGAGTCGGAAGTAGTCCTCGACCAGCTGTAACAAAGAAAAGTCTTTTTTTTTTTTTTTTTTTTTTTTTTCATCAAAAAGGTGGAAACGGTTCACTGATTTATTTAAATGTAAATTTTGCAAGCTAATCACACACCAATTGGGGTGGTAGGTAGGTACCTGCAACCAGTTTTGGCCTACGACGACCATTATCCAACGTAAACAACCCTGAGGTCATCGCTCGACCCAAGCCGGGGCCGAGGGCTTGTATTATAAATGGATGGTTGTAGATACCTACACTGCAGTGTCGCACATTAAATACGCATTAGAATCCTCGGAAAATAAGCCTAATTTCAAATAAACATCCAACACTTTCCTCCTCACAAAATGAGCCAAAAAAAACATTAAAAGCCGGAATTGAATTATGTTGGCTACCGAGACAGTAAAAACAATCCATAAAATAACTTACCAGAACACTTGCCAAGCAGGTGGCCAAGCCGGTGCCTCTGAAGCACAGTAAATAGGTCACCCTGGTCACCCATCACTTTTTTATAAACTGTTCTTTTTGTCACTTTTTTGTAAAACAAAGTCAAGACTCCTGAAGGCATCCACACACACTGAGAATTTCATTAAACAGAAATATGACAACCTCACTCATCGAAGTCTGGAAGGACACTGGTCGCTACTCGAACGGAACTCAGGCTCCACCACCTTGCGGAGGGTGGAGGAACTACGTGATTTCCGTTGGACGAACGATATCCGGTTCTAGAAGGTTCGGAAGGAATTCGTACCAGGTACGGAGAAATAACTTATCCGTTGGCGCCAACGGAAAAGCTCTCAACGAAAACGTTTTTCGTTGCTGGGGCGAATATCTTATTTGTGTGGAGCAACTACGTGATTTCCGTTGGACGAACGATATCCGGTTCTAGAAGGTTCGGAAGGAATTCGTACCAGGTACGGAGAAATAACTTATCCGTTGGCGCCAACGGAAAAGCTCTCAACGAAAACAACGAACATACCATTTATCATACGATCCAAAAAACCCTCTTTTATGCGTGATTCTGACCAAATTAAGGTCTTTAACACGGAAATAATACGTTCTTTTGACTTTTTACACTTTGTAGAGTCACTAGTATACAATATCGTCGATCTCGACTTGGGTCTAAATACCTTTAAAAGCACTGAAATGACTCTCGTAGCCAAAGAGACAGTGATACTTAACGTAAGCATACATTATACGTAATTAAGTGAATTTGTTTAGAGAAAAATAAAAAATAAAGGTAATGATAACTTCACAATATAGTCAAATTGGCCAAGAAAGCTGACAGGTAACAAATACTCCAAGTTACCTCGTCAAATAATCGTCATTTTTCGCATTTTTCTGGTCACACATGGTATTATAGGTACCCCTGTCTCGGCAGTGTCTCTCTTACTTACTTACATCACTCTGTTACCCCTAAATCAAAGTTAAGAAGCTGTCTTCAATAGAAACAGTAAAACATTTCAAATAGTTCAAAGTGTAACAAAGAATATCCAGGCTCCCTCATAGCAGTTGCATAGAGACATATCTGCATCCTCAACCGCTCGCAAAGTTTCACAAATATTAATATTTTTAGACCAGTTCACCACTTTTTATGTATATATATATTAGTTTCAATCGATTCAGCTTTTTATTTCGAACAGTCTGGTTAGTCTGTAAAGGGGTTAAATGCGTAATGTCACGTAATTAAGAAAATCCCGAGTCCGAGTAAAGAATTTGAATTCTTTGGCGCCAAATAGTTCTCGTTGGCACTCAACGATAAACTGCGTGTCACGTGGGTTTGAAGGATCGATTCCGTACGCTGGACGAGTAACTACAGATCACGTGGTTTGTTAAAAGATATTCGTAAGAACTACGATTACGGGTTTTCCGTTCGAATGCAACGGAAACCTCCACGTCCCAAGGTAGTCGAGCAACACTATTCGTAGAGCCGACGATCAATAAGGAGATAACTTAATTTAATTTATTATGGATCAAAATGGAACTGAAGTCAACACGAGTGACGAGTACCTATATAGGCACGTGACAGGGTGAAAATAACCCTGCATGTTATTTGTCTACGGAAAGATATTAGCATCCCAAATCAGGTACACATCTCAGTACCTACATCCTCGGAGACCTACCCAAGTAAATCTATAGGTATATATTTGAACCATGCATGCCTAACGGTATCAGGTATCTAGGTATACCTAAGTTTCCTGATTGACATGGGCACCTACTAAAAATAAACTGTAATGACAGCACCTGCTGCATGTTTATTGGGGACGTGTATCTATACCTGTCTGAGTTACCATACAGTACCGGAATAAGGCAAAGTGCAATATTAAATCAGTCTGTCTTGTTAGTTTACCGTACGAATAAAAGCATGCAGCACACTATCCTTATGGGAATGTTTTTTTTTTTGGTAGCGGGGACTGAAATGTAGACGTTCGTACCGGCAATGAATTTCGAAACGAACGGAAAAATTTGGTTAGTTAAGAGTACGAAATCCCGGAACGAATACATTTTCGTACATTTCCGTTGCGTTTTTTTCCGCTCCACGAACGGAAAAATCAACGAAAAAAAAGTGTTCGTTGAACGTCAACGGATATTTTTTTAACGAAAATCGAGTTCGCAGCTGGTACTGAAACATGTTTTCACTTTTTCGTACGATCGTACGAAAAAGTGCTTACGAAAAATTTTTCGTTGATTTTCTCGTTGACTTTTTTCTGAGTGTTGGCTGCAAGCAGCAGCAGCCAATTAGCAGGACATTTCAATGTAGCATCGAACCGCCCTTTGTTGCAGTAAACAATATTTGTTACCTGTTAATTTGGAGGCAGGATTGCAAAGTTGTCTACGGCGAGTGTTTCATTTCCCTTGTAATTTGTGGCACTAAATTAGTAATTGCGTAGCCATTGGTATACTCGACCAGTCAAAGCCTATTCGACATCAATCACGATCGGCTTTTATTACGTTTTAACTTTTCATTACATTTAAAAGTCAACTACAATAAATTTTTCCTCTTTTAGATCGTTTTTTTTTAGTTTGTTACCGATACGTAATATACGGGAAAGAGCCTGGAAACAGTTTCACCGAAGCTGAACAGGAATTAGCCGAACCTCCGAGAACGCAATTCAGACTCCTTGACCGCTCGGCCAGTGAGAGGCACTTAACTTTACCTCGATTTTCATTTTGTCAAAAATAGTTTCTGCGCACCACTGGACGATCATTCTAGACACCAGTTAACCGAACGACTTCCCCCCAGATATAATCCTAGATACGTCATTTTCAACATCCTAATGCCGCTTACAGGATGTAGGGAGCCTACCGCTACCCCCTCAAGCAACATCCATTACTATTGATTTTCCAGAACTGGACCGGACGTAAGCTATTTCCCAACTCTAACGACTTTTGCACACTTCACTACCCTATTTCATATATAGGTACTATATTCTCATATTTTGGAATTGCATCATCATTTTTATTCCTTTGTGGATCAAACTTAGATCGTTCCAGAATTTTAAATGGTTTCTTCCGCTTCGAGTTTCTATACTTACATTCTTGTCCTATAAGAGTGCAAGAAGGGAACGTCTCACAATATTTTGATATGAGGGGAAGAGAGGATGACTTTCACCAAATCCATACCGTATAGATAAAGACAGTAAATTTATCCCCCCGAAAAGTACCTGAAAACTTTATCTCGCCGTTAAGAGGACGCTATACCTGACGGTGCATTTTTTGCCGCCCATAAGATTAACATTGCGAGCGGCGATTCATTTTCAAGGTTGGAAAGACACAAAATTTTGCCTGTACCTTGCCCTAACAATGTTCTAGGGAGTGTTCGAAGCAGATTTCCCAATTTCTCACTGGTTTCTTTTATTGCAACTGTTTTGCAAATGTTAGCATCGCATACCTCAAGAAAAGTGCTGTATCTCGAAAACCAGTAAAAAAAATGGGAAATCTGCTTCGAACACTCCCTAGAACATTGTTAGGGCTACGTACAGGCAAAATTTTGTGTCTTTCCAACCAAGGGTAAACCTTGAAAATGAATTGCCGCTCGCAATGTTAATCTTATGGGCGGCAAAAAATGCACCGTCAGGTATAGCGGACCCTTAAAAGGCCACTAGCGTTATGATAAGGGCGCTAGTGAACTTTCCTTGACTCACTTTGAAACCGTCCCTATATAGCGAACTCTCTCTATAGCGAGCAGATTTACATGGTCTCTCAATGGTCATACACATGAAAAATACAATTTATTTTTTGCAAGCTATGGTACTTATAGCTAAAACTGTAGGTCCCCTGGGGGTGAGTTATATATGCTATCGCAGTTCAGCGGTGGATTTGTCTAACAGTCGGGCATGTTCCCCCTCCCCTATTCGGGGGTGACTGCGTAAGCTATGCGGGATTTGCATTTTGAGGGGCTGGGGGGCGGGGGGGCCAGGATTATGCTGCCCTAACTAGAGGGTTCCTAGTTCGAATTTAAGCATCAGTGTCAGGTGAGTGACATCATACTCGTATTAGGAATTCGAAATTCCTTTGTATTTAGGAATCATAGCCTGTGCATACACTAAACCTGAGTCGGCAGTCATTTACATACAGAGTCACGGGAGTCAGCACTATATAGAAATCCAAATGCTGACGGAAATAAAGGGTCTGACAACGGTCTCACTTGACTTTCTCGTATTTAGAACCAAACGTAGAAATATCAAATCATTTTGGTAATAATTTTTTTAGGGATTCATAATTTAGGTATTAGACATCGGTTATACAGTCCAACTTAACTTTGGTTGAAAGTAACGTCAGTGATATCCAGGGGTGGATAGACTACACAAATGTCAATTATTGTCGTTGCTAAACTCTTAAGGCAAAAAATAGTACGTACTCTTGCTAGTGGACTTCTAACCACTTCTAACCGTATGATAAAGTTGTCGGCCACTTTTCCAGGAAGATACATTCAGGGTGCGTCGCACCATGCCCAGTTAAAATTAAACTGGAGATTTTGTCCTATGTTTACCATGTTAAATTTAACTTTTCAGTTAAATTTAACATGGTCAATCTTCAGTTTAATTTTAACTGGGCATGGTGGGACGCACCCTTACTAACTTTACCTGCACGGTAAGAAATTGGTGAAAGTCACGTTTAGCAAGTCAGAAATATTTTTTTTTTGCCGCAAAGATCGCTAAGAAACAAAAAATGAATTACCCTTTCCCGAAATAAAAGTTAGTTTTCTGGGCTTTGTATTACTTTTTAGAAATTATAGCTGAAAAATATACCTGAATGAGACGACTGTTGTAACTCTTGAGGTGAAAATTCGTAAAAAAGGGGTTTTGAACAAAAAAAAACTCGGTTTCAACAGTTAGAACTTTGCTAATAAAGCGAATATTAATAAAAAGGGAGCATTGAGTTTTCGACCAGTTCTACGTAATGGTTTAATTACAAAGAAGGTGGGGGGAGGGGGAAGGTGGGGGGGAAGGGGGGGGGGGAAGGGGCTTTAACAAATTGAGTCAAACAAAAACTCTGCTGACATACATTCCCATGGGGGATTCAAATGAAGGGGAGAGAGAGACAATGTTAAGCTCCGTCCATACTGTAAACCTGGCTTTTACGCTACATCAGGAAAGGTTACAATTTATTCGAAAGAAAGGGCCTAACATCTGGCCCATTTGCAAAATTGGTCCACTGTACATAGGGAAAAATCCCCAGTAAAGCTGCCCACACACGGTACATCCTGGACGGCCGTCCTGGATTGGCATCCCATAGTATGCTCCAAGCATGGGCATGTTATGTCATCGTGCAAAGTATCTACTCCGAAATATCAGTAAAATGAATAAGAGAGGATTCAACTCTTAGTTAAGTTTCAGTTAGTGACATTTTCTATAAGCTAAACACTGCACTAACCTCCGTTTAAATCAAACCCAGGACTTTCGGTCTACAACATAAAAATTCACCAATGAATTGTCAGTTTGAATTACTTCGACAGGTAGGTATATTCTACGCCTAAAGTTAACGTCACCAGTTAGTATAAAAGTTAAAAACTTGCCCGAAAAAAAAAGAAAAAAAAACTGGCGTTGGGTGAAAATGAAACTTGATTAACGATAAACCCATTGGTAAGCGAACAAGGGCAAAGTAAAAAAAAAAATTTAACCGAAGTATTATTCGGTAGATTTAACCTAATTATTATAATCGCAATAATTGATCAACGTCAGGCACGGCTGCTGATTTTAAACTCAAACTGAGCGAAATTTTCACTCCCGTAATTTTTTTCGATTCAAAATTTATTCCGATTATGGAAATTATATTTATTTATGTTTTGAGCCTTTTTATTTTTAAAAATCAGTCAAAGCGACCAAAAGGAACATAAGCAGTAACCTCGAGTTTACAAAATATTATTGTTTCTTTTACTGTTAAGAAATACATAGGCTGAGAAAATAATTTAATCTTGTAACATTTTGATTAATTCATTAAATTTTGGGATTTGAAGCTCTCGTAAATAAAGATTATGATAGTGGTTTCACTTGACTTTCTCGCATCTCCCGAACCAGTGGATTGTCAGAAAAAAGTAAAAAAAAAGTTTCATGCTTTTAAGGGGAAAAACATAATTCATTAACTTTTACAAATTTTAATTGGAAACATGTTGGGGACCTACAGTTCTAGGTGGGTTCCGAACCAATATAGCCTTGACTCACTCAATGTTCCTCTAAGGACTACTCTAGGCTGTTTTTTTTTCGCACCGAGTGCACTGAATAAGAACTCGAAAGTATGCAATAAATGGGAATTCTGACAACATATGAATGCATTTCGAATAATAAACAGTTGAAGAAGAGACGGAAAAGTCATATAAAGGACAGAAAAGTCATAATATAGGGTCAGAAAGCTATATGAACCATAAAACCGAAACTGAGGCTGGGAATGCATACAACGGCCGTAGCGCATAGAAATAAAATCAACGGTTGTTAAAAAAGGCCTCCAAGTTAAATCGTATAAAGAGGCTGACAATCGCTCAAATCTGCTTTCCCACATTTGAAATATATATATAGAACAATTTTACTGCTTACCGACTTTTCATGTTTAACTTCAACCTCACTTCCTTAGGCTGGATTTCACCACTGTCGTTATAATGTACTCTAGTGTCTCCCAACGAACAGATTTAACGTACATCCGTTTAGCTTACGATAAGTGCCTTGCGTTAGCACTTGTTTCTCTGCGATCGCAGTCATAAGCTAAACATACGATAACATACAGCCGTTCGTTAAATCCTCTCGTTAGGAGACACTAAATATAGTATTAATACTATAAGAAGTGGTGAAATCCAGCCTTAATTTTTTAACTGTCAGTTTATAACGTGGAGGTTACCTGCATTTCTAACATTCAGAAAAAAATAGAAGGTCTGACAATGGTTGCGCTTGACTTTCTCGCACTTTTTATCATATATCAGTGGTGTCTTACATAATGTTTAAAGCAATTACAGATTTTGCCACTTTTCGTGATCATTGTACAGAGGGGGGTCAAATTGACGCCCCACAGTCGAGTTTTGTCTTAGCTGGTTAAGGCTAGGTACTCATTAGGGCTGAATAGGTCCAGGGCCGGGCAAGATTCAAATAGACAAGTCAGGGTGACCCATACTTCAAGAGGTTAGCGAGAAAGCAGAAAGTGGCAGTTACCACCTGTTTGTGGCGACCTGAGTCTTGCAGTAACTTGTTATTAGGGGCTAACAGCACCTTTCCTAATGCCTAAGCCATATAAAACGCAAATAAAAGGAAAGCTCACTAAAAATAAAAGCGCGAATAGTGGACAAAGGATGCTATGTGAAATAGAAATCACCAAAATGGCCGCTTCACAAAAATGGCCATTTTGTTGCTGTGTTTGTATTAAATTTTTTCTCGTAACGGCTTTCCTCTAAAAATATTAAATTGCATTTTTGAACAAAGTTTTTAAGTTTTCATTCCTTTCCATTTTCTTTTCACCTGAAGTAGGAATTTTCACGAAGATTTTTGTGAGGTGGGTTTTGAACCACCCTACAAGATATTTCCTCATTTTTTTTCGGCATTTGCATTTTTTCACAGTTTCTTGGTTTCCAACCTCCTTACTCAAATAAAAACATACTAAATCGTTAGTAAATTAACAGTAAACCTCCGTTGAGGGGATATGCAGAGGGTGACGTTTGTTTATGTTCACTTGGACCAAAACAAAGCACTTTTAGGTAGATTTCGAAGAAAAATGAGAAAAAAATTCTTTGTTTTGGTTCAGTTCAGATAAACATAAAATCTCCCGTGTCAACTGAACATGAGAATTGCGCCTAAGACAGAATCACGGACCAAACACTTCAATTTCTTGTTTTCTTTGGCGTCTGTTTCGATTCCTGACGAGAATAACTTGAACTTACGGAAGCAACAGATTTAACAGCCTATTAGTGTAACCGACGGTTTTAACTTGATTTTATTTTGAATGAGAGGTTATTTTCTTTCTAGTTCAATGGTCTGAAATATAATATGTCTACTAAACGTGACTTACGATCGGTAAATTTCGGAAATATTTTTTGTCAACAAAAATTACTCGATGATGTACAAAGATATATTATATTTCAGAACATTTAAAAAATAATTTCCTCATAAAGTGTGGAGAAAAAATGTAAACAAATACCGAATGTATGTTCGGTCTTAAACTACGTTTACTACCGTTACAAGCTAAACAGAGATGTTGACCCTATAGTCAACCCTGGCTAGTTCCACTTAAACCGAGATTAAAATTCCCGGTGAAATGGCGAAGGGTGAAACTAAGTTTCCGTTATATGACCCTCTCCGAAATTCGAAATTTCTCTCTTCTAATGTAGATTATACAGAAATTCATATTGAAATTCATTCTAAACGGTAAATAATTGCCACCAAAATGTTTGTCACATAGGGGTGCTACATTCACCATTAAAATTATATTAATGTATTCAAAGGGAGTTGTGTTTGCGACCCTCCAATGTGGGATTCGAAAATGTATCGAAACAATATAGTTGATGACTAGCTTGAGAGTGATTGAACCTTCAGAGGGGTTCTAGAAATATCTTAAGGGGGAAGTCGGAAAAATGGAAAAAAAAACTCAAAATGGAGCACAAGAGAAAAGTCAAATGATTGGTGGTTACAGCCTCAGCCTGAAGGCACAGATGTTAATTAAACAAACTGATTGCTGGCCGAAGCCCAATAAATTTTTGGAGTGACATCCATGCTACCAACACAAAATTGCTGCTACCGGGATTCGAACCCAGGACCTCAGTCGTGGGATTCTAGTGTTTTCCCACTAGGCTACACCACCCTTAAAGTGGACTTTAGTTTAGTTTATATCAAGTGAAGAATGTAGCATATATCCTCTTAATGACGAATTTCTAAGTGATGGGACCCTCTAGAAGGGTAGGAGCCACCCTTGAAGGGGGTGGACCCCTCAGGGGCTTTAAGAAATATACCTTGTCAAGACCCTTAAACAAGAACCCATACATCATGCCATTCGCACCCTTATCCTCGGAACTAGTTACATTAAGGATAACTCCCTTTTTTGCGGCGGAGTAATTCTCAAATCATAGCACTCGATTATTTCTTTTCGGCTCTAGAAATCGTCCAGATGAAATTGTGGGACCTTTGTTCTTAATTATTACTTTCTCGCCCGTATGTAATACATGGGCTGAGAAAGTTATGTTATCGTGCGAAATTTCGATTTTGAGATTTTCATTGCAAAGGGCGTTTCAGAGGTCCTAGATACCAAAAAAATGGTTTTTAGGTCATGTCCGTCCGACGTACGTACGTACGTGCGTACGTACGTACGTACGTACGTACGTACGTACGTCCGTCCGTTTGTCTGTAGCGCGGCTACAGGTCACACCAGTCAACCGATTTGGCTCAAATTTGGAATATAGATGTCTAAAATCAGTTCCGAGATACATTTTTAATTTAATTTTTATTACTCAAAAATTGCGCCCACTATTGTCAAAAAAGTGTCAAAAAAAATTCAAAATCGTGTTTTTGTCTACTCAAGACGCATTTCACGGTACGGTAATAAAGTTAGAACATTCAAATTTTGCAGTCGTGTTCCCAGATAGATGCTCCAGGATCATTTTTATTGTTTTGGAGATGGGCCAAAAATTTGGGCCAAAATTGGCCCATACGTGAACATCTTGGCCCCATGAACAGTATTAGCCGGAATTTCACAAAAATCCATAAACTTGTGCTTAATAACATTACTTAAAGGTTTGTCGAAGAAATATTCAATCAATTCAAAATTGCGGCCAATATAGGCAAAATAAAGTCAAAAATAGGAAAAAAAGCTAGAATCTCGTTTTTGTCTACTCAAGACTCATTTCACGGTACGGTAATTAAGTTAGAACTTTCAAATTTTGCAGTCGTGTTCCCAGATAGATGCTCCAGGATCATTTTTATTCTTTTTGAGATGAGCCAAAAATTTGGGCCAATATTGGCATTATCGTAGGAAAAATTTTCCAAAAATGGAAATCACGTTTTTGATTGGTTAGGTCACATTTGCAATAACACTAATCGACGGATTTTCTTGAAAATTGGTGAAAGTGGTCTCAGATAGATGCTTCAAGGGCATTTTCAATAGATTTTCATTTACTTAAAAATTAAGACGGTGACACGCAAAATAGAAAACATATACTTTGCGCGTCGAGCGAAACTTCACTGTTTGATGGATATGTTTGAGATTCGGTATGCTGGTGCCTAAAAGTATCGCCCATTGTGAGGCAAAATAATTTTTAGAAAAAGTTAAAATTCTGACAATTATTTACGTAAAAAAAAAAAATCAAATTTTCGATAAAAATTGCGAGAAAGTCAAGTGCGACCATTGTCGGACCCTTTATTTTTTTTTTGTATACGTATATCATTTTCTTTATGTCTTAGGTACGTCAAAACTCGGAAACCTAGCTTTCATGACCTCTGTACACCAGGGGCTGATGTCACAATCAAGCCAGACAGTCGCATTTTCCCCCAGCCAGTGATGGCTAGGTACCCATCGGGGATGGGCAAGGTCCCCTTGCTTCTGAACAGTTTTGACTTAACCTTGGCTAAAGATGGATTTAAGAGGACGCTATAACTGACGATGCATTTTTTGCCGCCCATAAGATTAACATTGCGAGCGGCGATTCATTTTCAAGGTTTACCCTTGGTTGGAAAGACACAAAATTTTGCCTGTACCTAGCCCTAACAATGTTCTAGGGAGTGTTCGAAGCAGATTGCCCAATTTCTCACTGGTTTCTTTTATTGCAACTGTTTTGCAAATGCTAGCATCGCATACCTCAAGAAAAGTGCTGTATCTCGAAAACCAGTAAAAAAATGGGACATCTGCTTCGAACACTCCCTAGAACATTGTTAGGGCTAGGTACAGGCAAAATTTTGTGTCTTTCCAACCAAGGGTAAACCTTGAAAATGAATCGCCGCTCGCAGTGTTAATCTTATGGGCGGCAAAAAATGCACCGTCAGGTATAGCGGACCCTTAAGGCGAAAAAATATCAAAAATTTACAAATAAACACAAAAATTCTAATTCAAACTTCCTGATACGTTGAAGTACCTATAGACAGGAAATCATGGGAGCTATGAGTCATAAGTAGGTACCAGCAATAGACAGGTACTTGTCATACTTACCTAGGATTGAACTTGGCCAAATCGAATAACAATATAAAGCTTATCCAATCGATTGGCTGTAATAGTGAAATGTAATGGTCCAAAGATTGATTCATAGAAAAACAATACATGGGGCACAAAAAGGTAATATTTGTTAAATAATTTCGGTTAGTTGGAGGTTTAGGTTAGGAGGAACCCTGACAAACGGGTTCCAATCCCGAGCCTACCAAAGTTTTTCTGCTCGGCATTCACCTCTGATATGTTCAGCATGTCAAGTGAAATGTATATCGAGGCTGTGGTTGTTCGGGACCACCTAAAACTGTAGGTCCCCATCGTGTACTAACAAGAGGACGGGGAACTGGTATAGTTGGTGCTAATAGCTGAGGTTTGGGGGGGACAAGCCCAGCAACTAGACCGTTTTCAAGAACTATCCATTGTGCTCAGCTGGCAGCACTACCAAATACCAGCTCCCCAGCCATCGAGTAAACGATGGGGACCTACAGTTTTAGGTGGGTTCCGAACCACCGCAGCCTCGATATACATTTCACTTGACATGCTGAACATATCAGAGGTGAATGCCGAGCAGAAAAACTTTTTGGTAGGATCGGGATCGAACCGGTGTGACCCGGCTCTCTCTGCTCCTCAAAAGTCGACCATATAGTCTACTCGGCTATCGAGGCCGTCTAGTTGGTGCTAAGGCACGATGGATATTCTTGAAATGGTCTAGCCAGTCAGAAAAACTTTTTGGTAGGTTCGGGATCGAACCGGTGTGACCAAGCTCTCAATATTCCTCTAAAGAGGAGCATTTAGAGCACTCAGGTATCGAGGCTGTTGGAAGATAGCTACAAATTTGAGGGCAAGGGTCGAGCAATGGCTGGAGAGTGAGTGGCAGGTTCGGGCGATTGTTTTCGTTTCTCAGAATCCGCGTTTCGCTGTAATTGAGGTAGAGCCCAACTCTGTACTCTCAATCACGTTTTACGTTTTTTGCTACCAAAAATGACTTGCTAAACTGTTTAAATTTTTATTAATGAGGTCAATTTTTCTGCTATTGGCTTCGTTGGTATAGGGACGAAGATTCTCAAGTTGAAATTAGGTTCAATAACACCTTGGGTGTATTTCTGGCCGAAGCCGAAGAGGAGTCGGCTGAAGCCAGACGGAAGTGGGTTGAAGCCATGCCGTCACGATCAAGAAACTTACCTATAACCGTACTCGAACACAGATCTCTATGGATACGATCTGAACCTTTGGACAGTATTTGATTAAGGGGCAGTTCTAGGTCTAATTTCCACTCTCTATAACGAAAATTTCTCTGTAACGAATGAACATTATATTCTCTTAACAAAGTCGGACTCATTTCGAAAACCTCTCCTTATAGCGAGCAAATTGACACGGTCCCGTGACGGCCTTTTTGGAGAGAAAATATCCAAAAAATAACAAGAATCATTTGAGTTTTAGTGAAATGATCTTCAATATAAAACTTGTGAGTCCCTTGGGAAAAGGGAACTAAAAATAAAAAATGTAAATAAAAAGACAAAATAGAAAAGGGTAGCTCAAGCGCAAGTAAACTCGAAAGAACGAAACGGAATTTGAGAAAAGTTTTCTTGTTACTTAGCTTTCTATTTCTTCTACTATTCTGATTAAAAATTTAACCAATGTTTCCTCAGTTGAACCTTAAACAGGCATTGACCAGCAAACCTCAACGACTTATAGGAAAAAGAGAGGAAAAAAGAAATTCCGTTAGTGTTTGGGTAAAATATTTATCAAGGATCAACTAGAGGAAATAGGAAAAATAGAGAATTAGGTCAATTTTCCGGACTTTTTTTTTCGTGTTGGAGGAAAATTGGTTTTATCTGTCCCCAAGTTCAAAGTCTCTCGGGCCCTCACGGCCGCGGAGAATATACTTCGCTATACTTCGTTATTTTGTTATTTTCTAGCTGAGAATTGGACGTCATTGATTGGGTTAATCTTCGTTTAACTTAACTGGATTTAACCTCATGAGCCAATAGGTTACTCGTTTACAATTGCCGGTTAAGCGTCAGTTTCTCAGTTTCTAGTCGAAGTCCGAAAGCTTAACATTGCACTAACCTTCAGTTACTTATATTTAGGATTATAGTATACTAGAGTGTCCCCTAACGAACAGATTTAACGAAAGAGTTAATGTTATCATAAGATAAACATATGAGAAGACAAATCCGTTCGTTAAATCTATTCGTACAAGGAGACTCCGTAGAATAGTATAGAAAGTGGTGAAACCCAGCCTTAACCAATAAGGGTGCGTCCCACCATGCCCAGTTAAAATTAAACAGGAGATTTACCATGTTAAATTTAACTTTTAAGTTAAATTTAACATGGTAAACATAGGACAAAATCTCCAGTTTAATTTTAACTGGGCATGGTGGGACGCACCCTAAGACAGCTGTATAACCATTGTTTTCAGGTTCCTAAAATTTCAGTGAGGGAAGGATTGTGTTGGGTCTTACGGGCTGAAATCAAGAAAATTAACGTCAAAAGCCACTCGGAGCCACCCTTAAGTAATTTCTAAAACCCTTTCAAGAAAGGTTTTGTTTCTACAAATTTAAATCCGCAGCCGACAGCTCCAAACAAATTGGTGACATTTTCAAAAATTAGAACATGCTACAATGAGTAGTTTTCTTTAATAAATCTCAAGAAGGGGGAAAAGGGGGGTTCTGCCAAGAAAGGATTTCGAAACTAACAAAAAATTAGCCCCCCATATTTTAACCGGGAGAGAACGTTCATACGTACAAAACTGTTCCCCACGTAAAGCTACGGCAATCACTCGCATGTCCAAGTTCTCTCCGAATTCCTTCACAATGGTTCTTCAACTCTAAGGCTCGATGCCACCATACTCGGTTACTATTTAAACCTCGGTTAAATTAAACTAACTGGCATATAACGGCGGGTTATCTGTTAACCGAGTAGAGAAGGATTATCTGCGAGAACAGGAGAGTGGCACAAACCAATGAAAAGTGCTTCACTTTCATGGCCTCGCATCGAAGACGTAACCATGGCCAATGTTGCTTAACTTTGGACCTGAGAATGATTCCTTACCATGCATATAAACTCAGTTCATTTATTTTCACGAGCAAGTAGCCGAAAACTTAAAACACAAGTGCGCTATCGGCAAAAAAGAGAAAGGCACCAACTTTTTGGGAGGATACCGCTAAAGTGAACTTTTAGGAGACACTGTAGTAGACATTAGCAACTGGTGAAATCCATAAAAATAATAAGTTATTTACTCAGACGATGCGACGTAACATAATAACGGTGGAGAAAGAAAAATTTCATTTGTCTGAAAATGATCGGAAGTATCAATATAACAAGCAATGGGTAAGCAGATTCATCTCAGGAGAATATTGAGCTTAAATTAAAAAATATCTTTTGCTGAAAACTTAAGCTGCTTGTAAACGAACTTCTTGATTCAGTTTTTTTAGCTACCTAACTTCCAATTCATTATTACCTTATTACAACGTCTCGTCTACTTTAGCTGGTTCGTTATTGCAAAAATAATTAGTTTACTTACGGCAAACCTCATTTTATGCATTTTTCAAAATCAGAGTAATTAAATTGCGGCAAAAGAATTTTAACACAACTGAAAATTTTGAACTGCTGATTTTTCCTTGGTTGAAAAGGCTCAATTGAAATTGGGGTAAATAAGTCTTTCCGAAAAATAATTCACTGATCGCTATGGTAACCTTAAGGACGAGTAAAATGCATTATGAGCTGTTACTTAGCCTTAAACCCAGATTAAGCGAACTTCAACAATCCAGTGAGCATCTATAGATACTTTCTCAGATAAGAACAAAAATAGCGGGGTATGTAAAAATAAAATAAAAACTAGGGCAGTATAAAGTTTCATTATTTCTGACTTTTAGTATATCCGCAATCTCGGGTTTCTCAGCACGACGAGAAAGTGAAGATAGGCCACGTCACAAGTTTACGCTTATCCGTCGAGCCATTAGCAGTAATGGTTTCTCTCAAACGCCAGACCGGCTTATTTTGAAATTCCAGCCACTTCTGGTTTTAGTCTTTTAGAAAAAGACATAAACCACCTATCAAGAAATCCACATGGCCTCCACCCTTCATAATCTCTGGCCTGACAAGCCTTTTATTTACTTTCTCGTCACCCATATAGTGTGATTAAATAAAGAAAATTTTTGTTAGAATAGAAGTAGCCGAAAACTTTATCTTGCCGTTAAGGGTCCGCTATACCTGACGGTGCATCTTTTGCCGCCCATAAGATTAACATTGCGAGCGGCGATTCATTTTCAAAGTTTAGCCTTGGTTGGAAAGACACAAAATTTTGCCTGTACCAAGCCCTAACAATGTTCTAGGGAGTGTTCGAAGCAGATTTCCCAATTTCTCACTGGTTTCTTTTATTACAACTGTTTTGCAGACGCTAGCATCGCATACCTCTAGAAAAGTGCTGTATCTCGAAAATCAGTAAAAAAAAAATGGGAAATCTGCTTCGAACACTCCCTAGAACATTGTTAGGGCTAGGTACAGCAAAAATTTGTGTCTTTCCAACCAAGGGTAGACCTTGAAAATGAATCGCCGCTCGCAATGTTAATCTTATGGGCGGCAAAAAATGCAACGTCAGGTATAGCGGACCCTTAACCTAACGTTACGTCGCTAGTGGCAGGATAGTGAAAGGTACCAAGAAAGAAAGGAAGGAACTGTTGGAACTTATCAAATCAAAATAATTTCAGCCAAAAAAGTATTAAAAATGCACCAACAGCTACAGCATAACCTTAAGTAGAAACCGCGATTAACGGCTAATGGGAGGATCTGATGTAAAACCCAAACAACAGCTGAAATAAGTAGTAGATGGGGTAATTGGTAGTAACAAGACAGAAAGGTCAGTAATTATTGTATCCGATTACCGTGCAAAAAGGATCACGGGAAATTCCATTTAAAGGTAATTCCAAATTAGTTTAAAGTGCAGGTTTTAACTGTTTATCCTTCACCTCTTCCCTATAACTAACTCCTAGTTTAACTATTTACGTCCATCAGTTAAGGGGGAATATACGTCAAACCACGCAGAAAAATTAGACACAACAAATTTGAAGTGGTGCCTTTCACCATCCTACCGATAGTGCCCTTATCATAACGTCAGCTATAGTGGAAGGTAAATTTACAAACTTTATCTGTATGTTAAGGAACTGAAATCCTTCCCAATATTCTGAGGAAAATTACTGATGATATTTGAATTCGAACTCAGGACCTGCGGAGAAACAATCTCTCTACTAACACTAACTCCGGCTACGAAAATCTTCACAGTAGATAGAATATTGACGTTTTTATAAATTTGAAATCAGGAAAGATGGCCTCGCCCTTAGGGTGAAGTATTCCTTAAGGATTTTTCATTTATTTCACTTCAATCTATATTCCAGGCACAGATTTTTGTCGTTTAAAAATTATGTCAATCTTAGCTAGATGTCCCCTGGGCCTATCCTGCGTTTCTTTTTAAGAGATTTTGAGGAAAAAATATTTTACTCCTCGAAGATTTTCCACACTTAAAGGCGTACTTTACTTAGGTGTACTTAGCTTAACTAGGTGGGTTAAGATGAAATGGGATACAGGATATTTTTTTTTATATTCAACTGAACGAAAACAAAGTACTTTTTCTTATTACACCATAGAAATTGAACTCTTTGTTGAAATTAAAACAAGATCATTAATCAATTCACTAAACCGACTTTTGGTGACTTCACAGTGCTTGAATTCCCAAACCCAATCCAAAATGTGGAGTCTGTTTGTTGATGTTTAATATAACTCAACACTGAGAAGAAACCAAAAATTATTTTAATGAATTGTTGCTTACACTTCAATCATAAAAGAACTAGCTAATGATTCATCGTGTTTTTATTTCAATAAGGAGGTTAGTTGTCATGATAATACGAGAAAAAGCTTTTTGTTTTGTTTTAGGCGAACAAAAACCACTTCTCCCATTTCACCTTAAGACTTTTGAGTTTGGGGTCGAAATGGATATCGTAACAAAAATGAGGGAACTCATCAGAGCTTCAGCGAGGGGAAAAGGAAATTTAGGGAATGAACACGCTTAATTTTCCCGATGGTTTTGGGGTGGGGGGTGCATTTTCTACCATTGCAAATGACGTAGTTATGATCATCCATTTAGCAGCCGTATTCGAGGGGTAAAAACTGTTCAAAGGGGGGGGGGGGAGGGGGGTGAAAACTGGAACTATTGTCCTCCTCACTGAAACCAACTGCCCTCAAGGGTGGTAAGGGATGATTTGTATTTGTACATAACAGCTAGAAGAGGGGGTTTGTATGTGGGCTATGTTAACTTGCTGAGGTAGTGGGGAGAATATTCCAAGAATTATCCATCGTGCTCAGCTGGCAGCACTACCAAATACCATTACCCATGCAACGATGGGACCTACAGTTTTAGGTGAGTTCTCATGTACATTTCACTTGAGACGCTGAGCAAATCGGAGGTGAATATCGATCGGAAAAACTTTGAAGGGTTCGGGATGGAACCCTGCTCAGTGCTCTCAGTGCTCTTCTGCTTTGCCATTGAAAAGAATAATAATTCAAATAAGGCAATAACAAGAAAACTGAATAGCTCACTCAACTGACCTAATTTTGATCAGCAGATAAATGGAAAGCAGCAAATTAGAAGAACGGCATTTTTATGAATAAATCGATAGAAAATAAAGAAAACTCGAGAAAAAGCTTTGAAGAAGTAATTAAATGAGGCAGCAGGAATCGAGTAATGCTCAACTTGTAGTTCTCCAACAATCGGTTCGATACTCTGATTTAGAGATTTTATTTTTAAATTCAAAGACTAACTGGCGGTTTTTCCGCTATTGTTTTCGAAAAAAGTCTTAAGAGGAGGGCCCTAGAAAGAGATGATTTAGCCCCTCAGCCGGTGAAGCAGCCAGGTACCCCTTTCAGGGCTGGGCTCGGGCAAGATTCACTCGAAAAAATTTCGTGGAGTTGGGACTAGATCGTGAGTCGAATTGCTTCTATGCTCACTGCCCCATCACTCCATCAGTGCGTTATCACTGTTATCAGAGAGGAATTGTTTTCTCACTTGAGAGGTAGAAAAATCGGATGTGAGGATCACACCAGAGGAGTTCGGCTGAAGCAGAAGAGAAGTTTGCCGAAGCCGTAACATCCATGCTGTAAGCAGAAAGTATTGCTGACGCCAGGACTCGAACCAGAGCCCTCAGGACACAAGTCGTCCAGAGGCAGAAAACTATTAAAATTCTCTTAGTAAAACTGATTATCCTTCCCACGAAATTCTGAATTCCAATATCCAGCAGGATAGCCAGATAGTCCGAAATTCTGTGTCCAAGTTACCGAACTTACTAAGTTCAGGGTGCGACTAACTTCACCTAATTAGCCGGGTAAGCATGTTTACAATCTTGCAACTTTAAAGTAAGTGACGAACTTAATAGAACATTCAATTAAGTTTTAAGTAGGGGAGCGACGTCTCAGATACTGCTCAAATGTTGGGAGGGGGGATCGATTATGATAAACGCATTGAAAGTGGTCGCAACTGAAATTTATACCTTCTACTCAATCTCAAAGCCAGGAGGACGCTATACCTGACGATGCATTTTTTGCCGCCCATAAGACTATCATTGCGAGCGGCGATTCATTTTCAAGGTTTACCCTTGGTTGGAAAGACACAAAATTTTGCCTCTACCTAGCCCTAACAATGTTCTAGGGAGTGTTCGAAGCAGATTTCCCAAATTCTCACTGGCTTCTTTTATTGCAACTGTTTTGCAAATGGTAGCATCGCATACCTCAAGAAAAGTGCTGTATCTCGAAAACCAGTGAGAAATTGGGAAATCTGCTTCGAACACTCCCTAGAAAATTGTTAGGGCTAGGTACAGGCAAAATTTTGTGTCTTTCCAATCAAGGGTAAACCTTGAAAATGAATCGCTGCTCGCAATGTTAATCTTATGGGCGGCAAAAAATGCACCGTCAGGTATAGCGGACCCTTAACAGTCTACTAGCTACCATTATGATAAGGGTGCTATCGGCAGGATCGTGGAAGACACCAACTTTTCTTTTCGGAAGGATAACGCTATTGTGAACTTTTAGGGGACACTATAGCAGACTTTAGCAACTCTCAGTCTGGGTCGATAGCCGAGTGGTCTAGCTACCTACGCAGATGGTTGTCTATGGAGGTACACCGGTTTGATCCCGATCTTGCCAAATATTTTGGGATCGGCATTTTTCTCTAATATGTTCAGTACCTCCAGTGAAATGTCTATCTAGAATATAGTGTTTTTCGGGCTTTAAAGTACAGTTAAACTAACTATCAGTTAATAGGCAGTCGTCTAAGGCATCCTTTAAGAAGACATTACGGCTAATACCGATAGAATGGTATCTTGAGACCTTCTGACCCCTTCTATGCTAACCTTGACCTCTTTTAATGGGCTGATGTCAATGAGATGACTTCAAAGAAGCCGAGTGTCAATCAAATTATATAAGTTACACAACTATAAATAACAAATATTATCAGGATTGATCAATTAGAATTATTTCATTATGTTTCGGATATAATGTTCAGTTCATTTATTGTAGGTAATGCCGGGGCTGGGAAAACGCTAGACTCGCAAAACTGAGGGCATGGGTTCGAATCCCGATACCAGGAAATTTTTTTGTTGGTAACATGGGTGTCCAGTAATTTTCATAAAAATTTTGAATTTGCTGCGTCATGTCATAGCCTACACTACATAAATAAATAGTAGAGTTGTTCGGGTGGTGAGTTGAACTGTCAGGGATAGGAAGCTGGATTTCTTTAGAGACACTTCCCCAAGGTTCAGTGTCAAGCGAGCTTAACACCATTAATCATTCCCGGGAAGGGGGGGGGGGGGGGGGCAGTAGTTTTGGACTTGTGAAAAGCACAATCAACAATGGTGTCAGAAGTGAGACTGAAACTGGGACCTCCCCCTCTACCAAAAACAATATTTTGTGTCATCATCATATGCTACACGTCTGATGGAAAGGGCACCGACCTTTTTTAGGGTGGATTTTGCAAACCCATTTTAAGGCCTCAATTACACAATCACTTTTTTCTTCATACAAAATTTTTCTAGTACCAACTTTTTTGATTGTTGATTTATTTTAAACCATTTTTATTTGCTTTATTAATTTTTATCATCATATTTTTTGGAGTCGTCTCTCTCAATAACAACCGTCAAAGGACCATATAAAATGAGTCAGCGCTCGCTCTTTATAAAAAGTGAAATCTGAAGAGGTTTGTACGATATTGATTGTATAACTTTCCCTCTCATTTTCGTAACTTTAAATTCACGAGAAGGTACCCCGAAAAATTTTCCATCAATCGCTTCTTCAGAATATCAAATTTCCTTTCAACAAGCCCAATAAATATAAAATTATAGATAAGTATAATAAATAATAGATAATGGGGTGTGCTTCCATTCGAAGATTAGAAAGCTCAACTTACTTGTGCAATAAATATCTCGTAATTTGATCGAGCAAGGGGAACTATGGAGGGAGTGAGTATTATGTTAGCCTAAATTTCTTACCCAAAACCGTTTTCCGTTATTTTCAATTTTCTTTTTTCTCTTTTTTACTTTTCGGAAGTTTGTGTCCCCTCTTTATGTATTGTTTCCCTACTTTATGCACCTTCCCTTCTACATATGCACTAAGAAACATTTTAAGAAGTATCCAGTTCTGCTGTGAGGTAGTACACAATGGGGACCTACAGTTTTAGGTGGGTTCCGAACAATCACACCCTCGATATACTTGACGTGCTGAACATATCAGAGGTGAATGCCGATGAGAAAATTTTTGACCGGATCGGGATCGAACCTGTATGACCCTGTTCTAAGTGTTCCTCTACAGAACACTCAGCTATCAAGGCGCCTATACACTTTAGCTCACATTTATAATGGTATCTGCATATATGACAATAATTCAACATGAAAGTAGTGTTTCAAATATCTAAAAAAAAAAAATCCCATGTAAACTGTTCCTTATTTTTTGATGCCAAAAACCTTGTAAGACGATACTTTTGTTATCTAAGCTGGAGAAAAAGATCCGACAGCACGCCACTCACAATCATCATCATGTTACCTTATGTCATGTTTACCTTATGTCATGTTTACCCATCCAAAGTTGTCGCGATTCTAAGCGGTGTTGTAGAAAAGGTCCCGGGTTGAAAAATTTTGATTTCCGGTTTCATAGTTGTGTCCTTGTCAGACTTTGACGTATCGATATCTTTAGTTATGGTTTCTACAGTTAGCTTACAGTGAGATAGGTAGCAGAAAATGTGGAGCTTAGCTGAAGTTAAAAAAGCTTACGTCACTTCCGGTACTTTCACCTCCTTTACCAATCTAAAGTTCTACGATGCAGTTCTTAAAATTTTTTAACTGAACAATTGTTATGGGTTAGTACGTCTTTTTAGAGTGCCGAAACAATGATAAGAGACACGCTATAGCTAAGGGTGCTCACATCAACCAAATAAAACAAGAAAACCAAAGTTTAATAAATTTCTATCCTGCTAAGAAACAATAAAGAAAAGCGATTGGATTAAAATATGAGTGACATGTCATTAAAAAACTCCCTCCCTCCCCCCTCCATCCCTCTCCCCCACACCACCCACTGATTGACACGCCTTTTTACCAACCCCTTTTAAAGCCAACAAAAAAATTACCCCCCATCCACTTCAAATTATTAGCCGTATTCATGTCTCTTGTATATAGGGTGGATTTCAACAGTTCCTAAAGTCCTATAGAATCATCCTGTTTATTTATATGTATATTTATTGAGTTAAGGGCCCACGCGCGTATTGGTGGTTCCAGCCCATACCCTTGGCCCGAAGGCACAGATGTTAATTAAACAAACTGATTGTTGGCCGAAGCCAAATGAATATTTGGTGTGACATCCATGCTGCGTAGAGAAAAATTCTGGTATATAGGGATTTGAACCCAGGACCTCAGTCTAGTGTTTCCCCATCCAGCCGTTAGCTAGGGGGCGACTATCTAGCCAATAGATACCTAAAGTGAAGAACTGTTCTTTTTAGTGCCGAAAACAATAAAAAAATTTGAAAGAGAGATTTTTGCGTCCCCCGAGATAAAGTTATAGGAGTTTTAGTTATCGGTAAGTTAAAAATTATATTTTTATCCCTTCGAGAAGGCAGTGATGAAAGCCACCCTTAGTCTCCAGCACAAAGAAACAAAACAATCATCAATTGTTTTCAATTAATTTTATTAATATAAGTTAACTGTTCTCATTTATACAACGGTTGCAAAAGGATTTTTCGCTATAACAAGACAGTGATAATGACAATGGAATTCATTTTATTTTGTCAGGTAATTATGGATTTTCTATGTTTCAAGATTTATTGGGTGACGACTGGCTCGAACGAGAAGAAAAATAAAGGGTCCGACAATGGTCGCACTTGACTTTCTCACATTTTTTGCGCTACTGAAAAACGAAAAATTTGATTTTTTATGTAATTTTTTTTTTTTTGGCCACAATTGTGATTTGCTCACAAAGATATTACGCATATGCATACCGAATTTCAAGCATATCCATTAAACGGTGAAGTTTCAGCATACGGGCAAACTACTTGTTTATTCTTTTATTTATAACGACCGTAATTTTTGGAAAATCAAAATTCTGTTGAAAGTAAAACTTAGACATCTATCTGAGATCACTTTTACCAATTTTCAAGATTATTGCTCCGTTAGTGTACTGTGAAATCCGTTCCGACCAATCAAAAACGCGATTTTTGTTTTTTCCCCTTGGATGAGAGTAGGAAATGTGAATTATGGTTGCTAAACTCTTTCAGATAATTGTGACTTCTTGTTTTGAAAAAAAAATAATTTTGGAAACCTAGTGTTTATTTTTTAGAACAGTGGGTGTCGTCTCATTCAAAGAGTGAAGTGGAGTATAGCCTCTGTGAGAACTGCCCTTAACTGTCGGTTATCTAACCCGAGCTAAAAAACTTAAGCGGAGTTTCAACATGCCTGTGTACACTAGTCAACGTATCGGATTACCATCGATTTTTGGATTGAAAACGATAATATTGGACTGAAAATGCACAGTAATCCTCTAAACAAGTAACTCCATTGCAATTTATGTTTTTATGGTAAATATCAAATAATAATACCTATTAATCATTATAAACAAAGCCAATGCTAAACCAATATTGCCTTATATTCAAGTCTTTAAAATTTATTCCCGTTTAATTGATAATTTTTAATCCGTTTTTGATTGGAGATTTATTTTGTTTACATCCCTAAGGCTTTCAATTTGTAATATACTGAACATCACTAACAAAGTATGCGGTTTTAAGAGGGAAGTATACTATATTACGTCATATTAAATGGTTGCAGTTGACTTTCTCGTGTTCAGAACAAAAAATTTATTGAAATGCACTCCCCACGAAAATGAAGAGCATACACATCAGAACGAGAAAGTAACTACCAGCTCCCCACCCATCGTGTCACTATACGACAGGGACCTACAGTTTTATTTGGGTTTCAAACCCCCACAGCCTCGATGTACATTTCACTTAGCATTCATAGCAAAAATGAATACCGATCGAAAAAATATTTTGGTAGGGTTGGGATCGAACCGGTGTGCCTCTGAAAACATCAGGACCATGCACTCGGCTACCGAGACTGCTTCCTTTCTATGTTAATATAAGCAAAATAATGAAAATGATGATAATCATTGAAGTGCATACTCGTAAGGCAATTAAGTAATTTCCTAGCTCTAGGGCAATATCGATTGGGTTCGAGTCGACGCTTCGGTATCATATTTTGAATCGTCCTACACGATAACCTATATGCCCTTACATTAAGGGGGATATCGGTAATATAAAAAATAAGGAACGGTACTGGCGCCAGTCCAGCTTAAGAGGACGCTATTCCTGACGATGCATTTTTTGCCGCCCATAAGATTAACATTGCGAGCGGCGATTCATTTTCAAGGTTTACCCTCGGTTGGAAAGACACAAAATTTTGCCTGTACCTAGCCCTTACAATGTTCTAGGGAGTGTTCGAAGCAGATTTCCCAATTTCTCACTGGTTTCTTTTATTGCAACTGTTTTGCAAATGCTAGCATCGCATACCTCAAGAAAAGTGCTGTATCTCGAAAACCAATGAAAAAATGGGAAATCAGCTTCGAACAGGACCTAGGGCTAGGTACAGGCAAAATTTTGTGTCTTTCTAACCAAAGGTAAACCTTGAAAATGAATCGCCGCTCGCAATGTTAATCTTGTGGGCGGCAAAAAATGCACCGTCAGGTATAGCGTCCTCTTAATGATAAGACGTTCGCTACACCGAAAGAAAATTGTTGGAACCGAGATTCGAACCCACGACCTTAGTCAGACCATGGAGCAAATTAGACTACACTGGTGTATTGCCCTTAAAAGTTAACCTATGACACTGTTCTAATCACCCAACATGAGAAATAGTCATTCATAAGATAGTTTCAGATCACTGCTTCTTAATTTTTTATGGCCCGTTATTCGTTGTTCTTTCTATAGACGCCTTTCTTGTACAGAAGTCAAGTCACTAGCTCTCTTAAGGCAGTTCGAAAGGTTTTCCTGATCGGCAGCATGTCAAGTGAAACGTATATCGAGGCTGGGCTGGTTCGGAACCCACCTACAACTGTAGGTCCCAATCGTGTACCAACACGATGGGCGGTGAGCCGGTATATTTGGTAGTTCTGTCAGCTAAGCACAATGGATAATTCTTGATTTTTTTTTTACGCTCGACGTTCAGAGAACATATGCCGAAGCCAATACATCCAGGTCGGAAGCGGGAATCGAACCCGGACCTCTCAGGAAACAAAGCGGACACCTTGACCACTCGGCTACTGAGAAGCACAATTCTTGAAATGGTCCAGTTGCTGACTTATCCCCCACACTCTTGGAATTTCATCTTGACTACCCTTCAAGGATCAAGAAATGTAAAAAAAAAAATCCCCCCACTCTACTCTAACCCCCCTCCTCCCTCCTTATCGCGCAGAAGAAATTTCATAAATTTTCAGACGACTTCCAATAAATAATTCAAATTCCTCACATTTTGTCTGCAGTACTATATGGCAAGTTCAAGATTTATTCTTTTTAAAGAATTTTCCTGCGCTAAGTCAATAGAGCTGTACACAAAATTAAAAAGAAAGGGAAAAAATACCTGTATATAGCGGACTCAATATAATAAATTCCAATTGATCAAAAGAAATTGAAAGCTGGCGATACAAAATAAACGAATTAATTTATGACTTGCACCACCATTAGCAGCCATCTTGAAGTAACGCAAGTGAAACGTGGTCGACCGAAGTGATACAGAAATGTGATTCCGGTCGGGGTAGGTCAAAATTTGTGTTTGTACTTAGGTACATAACATAATAATATAAGCACAGGGTGTGCAAAAAAAAGTGAAACGTGGTGCCACTTGCTGGCCAATGTTTATAAACAAACCTATATAACAATCCAATGCAATACCGACTTGTTCAATAAACAAACACCATTTATAACGCGACGACACCATTGAGAAACACAGCGGTTACCATGGTAACCGCAGAATAAACTTTCTATATTATCGATCGATAATTGCGACAAGATAGCTGTGCACGTACCTGTATCTATCAAGATTCGATAGCCGTTGGTGTGTTTTCTTCCAAATTTTATTAAACTTAAGAAAATATTTTTATAATAAAACTACAAGATGGATTTTTCTTGATAAAATTTACAATATCGAAAGTTCTGTCCTAATTTAAAAAAAAAGTGAAACTGAGTGTGAAAAATTGATTTAACTGGCACATAACTGACACCGAACCAAATTGACTTGTCAGTTATCGCAACTGAAGGGTTGTCATTCTTAATTTTTGAATTTAACTGCAGGTTAAGCCAACTGAAAAGTTAACGTATTATCCCAAATCTCGGCATTCATTGCTGATATGTTCAGCATGTCAAGTGAAATGTATATCGAGGCTATGGTGGTTCGGAACCCTCCTAAAACTGTAGGTCCTCAACGTGCTACGATGGATAGGGAGTCGCTCAACCTGACTATAGTCCATATATTTGTTTTATAGTGACGTGAATGCTTCCGAAAATTAAGCATAATACATAATTGTAACACAATGGATAGTTATACAGCAGTTAACAATTTTAGCATAAATACGATTTATCTTGCAATAAAGAGACGATTACCCAGCAGTCAATGATTCATTTTCTCCACACGGCGTTGCCTCTTAAGTCTAACATAACAAAAAGATGCTTCAAATGCAAAACTGAAAGTCATGGTTGGTTGAAAAACTGAAGCGTCATTCTGTCTTAAAAGAGTTCAAAGTTAAGGTCACCACATATATATTACACATGTTAGAATTACAATAAAACATCTTTTCGAACGATTTGTTAAGTTTTGCGTCAGAATCACGTCATTCCTTGAAATAGTTCTTGTAGCGGTATGCAGGGGTCAGACATGCGGTTCTTAGCTTTTATATTTTTGGCAATTTTTCGCGATTGCGGTCGTAGTTTTTGAGTTACTGAAAAATAGTTAAAAAAACTACCTGTTTCAGGTATACATTGTCACTCCCGATAACGAGCGAAAGCTACCTTGACTCTCCTTATAGCGAGTGTAATTTTAGAGGGACCCTTGAGAGAGTCTACTGTAATATGAATAGTAGGCAATCCTCCAAATTTTCTAGCTACTCTTTTTAAGTATTTTAGAACCTCAGAAACTATTATTTTTGAAATTAATTTATTAATGGGTTTAGGGAGAAAGTATTCAAGAAATAGCTTTAATATTGAAATTATAAGCAATAAGGGAGCAAAGTAAAGAATAGAAATATAATATAACAAGCCGCCTCGCGGCGCTTCGCGCCGCTCGGCGTCTTGTATTGGTCCGCCGCCGCCCCAGCGGCACCGCCGTTCCTGAAATTAACGGTGCCACTGTTCAGCGGCGTCAGTTTTTGCACAATATGAGTTATCCTGGGTACAGGATCCATTGCGAATTGGATTTGCCACCGTATTATCAAATATTCGTCATGGGGGCATTGTAGCAATATACCCTATGCCTACCTTCCGCCTGGCTAAATAAATAGTGAGACGTCTCGACAAATTTGAATCCTGGGTACGACCCTGTCTTACCTCGCTCATTTCCCCAATTTCCATAGATTTATTACTGGAGTAATTACATAAAGGATCGTAGTCAAAACCTGCACCCTTAGTCACGGAAAGTGTCTTCACCTTCCTTCGGTTACGCGTCTCGTCTGTTTTCGTTTTGGGGTACTTAGCGACTGCTTTCCTATGAGCCTCTGACTTCTCTTTCTGATACTTAGCTACAGCTTGGCGATGGACCTGTGGGTTTTGTTTCACATACTTAGCTACTGCTTGCCTATTGACCTGTGGGTTTTGTTTCACATACTAAGCAACTGCTTGCCTATTGACCTGTTGGTTTTGTAATAGTTTGTAGTAGTTTTTTTTATAGTAATTCCTGACTGTTCAGATTGTTGCGTTTGCTTTTTCCTATAGTTAGATTTTTCACTCTGAGAATTGTCACCATACCATGAGAAATATACATAGCGTCTTCTGTCTTCTTACTTTCTCGCCCGTATGTAATACATGGGCTGAAAAAGTTATGTCGTGGTGCAAAATTTTTATTTTAAGATTTTGGGTTTCCCATGATCCTGGAGGTCCCACGAGTCCAAAAAAGTGGTTTTTAAAAAATGTCCATCCGACGTACATACGTACGACAGTCTGTCGCCGTTCATCCGATTTTGCTCAAATTCGATATGTAGGTAAGTACCTAATGTAAATATCTGGACATGTTTTTTTAATAAATTATGATCCGCCAGATCCGCCTACCACGTATTTCCATAAAATTTCCGCCTTTTCTTCATTAGGACCATTGGGGCACTACATGCTCCTACTTCCGTCCAGCTAGGTTGAAAAATGAGAAGTCAGAACTTTCCCAACCTGGCTACGCCTCAGTTAAACTCGTACACGCTTCTGCTTTAACGTATTCCACGTTAGTACCACCAGTAGAGAGCACCTCGTTACAGTGACAACGTCCGGTGCATCAACATCATGTATCGCACAATGTTTCGTAATCCTGGATGCTGCCCTGGCTTCCTTGAATTTGCGCCACTTTCCGCAACATATTCTTCCTCGGGGTCACTCCGGCACTACACCCTCCGACTCCCGTCCTGCTACGTCGATAAATAATTTACCAATCCTGGTGACGCCCCTGATTAATGCGCACTTCCTGTTATTTCGTCACATATTCTTCATAAGTACCACCAGTATATTACACCTATAGTGAATATCATGACGATCGGTTGATGAACAGAATGTGCACAATCTGGGGTGCCCTGGCTACGGCCCTGGCTAATTGGAATTTCCACCACTTCTAAACATATTCCTCATGAGGGTCAGGAGGGCAATATACCCTGCGACTGCCGTCCGCGTGGCTCAATAAATGAAAAGTCCGAACTTTTTCCATCCTGGCTACGCCCCTGAATAATGCGTCCATTCCGGTGGTTTCTCCATATTCGTCACTGGTACCAACAGTAGAGACCACCCTGTGACCATCGTAACGATCCGTCCATAAACAACACGCGGTCATCGAACTCGGTTAATCCTGCCTACGGCCCTGGCTAATTCGAATTTCCCCCATTTCGCACTATATTCGTCACTGGGGCCACCAGGCCTCTGTACCCTGCGAGTGCTGTCCACGTGAATGTGCACAATCTGGGGTGCCATGGCTACGGCCCTGGCTAATTGGAATTTCCACCACTTCTAAACATATTCCTCATGAGGGTCAGTAGGGCAATATACCCTGCGACTGCCGCCCCCCTGGCTCAATAAATGAAAAGTCCGAACTTTTTTCATCCTGGCTACGCCCCTGAATAATGCGTCCATTCCGGTGGTTTCTCCATATTCGTCACTGGTACCAACAGTAGAGACCACACTGTGACCATCGTAACGATCCGTCCATAAACAACACGCGGTCATCGAACTCGGTTAATCCTGCCTACGGCCCTGGATAATTCGAATTTCCCCCATTTCGCACTATATTCGTCACTGGGGCCACCAGGCCTCTGTACCCTGCGACTGCCGTCCGCGTGGCTCAATAAATGAAAAGTCCGAACTTTTTTCATCCTGGCTACGCCCCTGAATAATGCGTCCATTCCGGTGGTTTCTCCATATTCGTCACTGGTACCAACAGTAGAGACCACCCTGTGACCATCGTAACGATCCGTCCATAAACAACACGCGGTCATCGAACTCGGTTAATCCTGCCTACGGCCCTGGCTAATTCGAATTTCCCCCATTTCGCACTATATTCGTCACTGGGGCCACCAGGCCTCTGTACCCTGCGACTGCCGTCCGCGTGGCTCAATAAATGAAAAGTCCGAACTTTTTCCATCCTGGCTACGCCCCTGAATAATGCGTCCATTCCGGTGGTTTCTCCATATTCGTCACTGGTACCAACAGTAGAGACCACCCTGTGACCATCGTTACGATCCGTCCATAAACAACACGCGGTCATCGAACTCGGTTAATCCTGCCTACGGCCCTGGCTAATTCGAATTTCCCCCATTTCGCACTATATTCGTCACTGGGGCCACCAGGCCTCTGTACCCTGCGACTGCCGTCCGCGTGGCTCAATAAATGAAAAGTCCGAACTTTTTCCATCCTGGCTACGCCCCTGAATAATGCGTCCATTCCGGTGGTTTCTCCATATTCGTCACTGGTACCAACAGTAGAGACCACCCTGTGACCATCGTTACGATCCGTCCATAAACAACACGCGGTCATCGAACTCGGTTAATCCTGCCTACGGCCCTGGCTAATTCGAATTTCCCCCATTTCGCACTATATTCGTCACTGGGGCCACCAGGCCTCTGTACCCTGCGACTGCCGTCCGCGTGGCTCAATAAATGAAAAGTGTCATGACCTTCGGATGACCCTGGCTACGACCCTGGCTAATTACAATTTTCGCGAATTCACATCATATTCGTCATGGGGGCCATTGGGGCACTCTACCCTGCAAGTACCGTCGCGCTGGCTCAATAAATAGGACGGCTCAAAATTTTGATTTCGATTTTTTGCTGACTCAGCAATTGCTGACGGGGATCGCTTAACCCCCGTTCAACTCCGTTTGGGACCCCCTACAACCTGCAAAAAGTTTCATTGCGATCGGGCAATTAGGAGCGAAGAAAATGAATTATGATAAATGAGTCAGTGAGTGAATGAGTGAGTGAGTCAGTGTGTCAGTACCCTTCAATCTTATAATATAGACAAGCCGCCTCGCGGCGCTTCGCGCCGCTCGGCGTCTTGTATTGGTCCGCCGCCGCCCCAGCGGCACCGCCGTTCCTGAAATTATCGGTGCCACTGTTCAGCGGCGTCAGTTTTTGCACAATATGAGTTATCCTGGGTACAGGATCCATTGCGAATTGGATTTGCCACCGTATTATCAAATATTCGTCATGGGGGCATTGTAGAAATATACCCTATGCCTACCTTCCGCCTGGCTAAATAAATAGTGAGACGTCTCGACAAATTTGAATCCTGGGTACGACCCTGTCTTACCTCGCTCATTTCCCCAATTTCCATAGATTTATTACTGGAGTAATTACATAAAGGATCGTAGTCAAAACCTGCACCCTTAGTCACGGAAAGTGTCTTCACCTTCCTTCGGTTACGCGTCTCGTCTGTTTTCGTTTTGGGGTACTTAGCGACTGCTTTCCTATGAGCCTCTGCCTTCTCTTTCTGATACTTAGCTGCAGCTTGGCGATGGACCTGTGGGTTTTGTGTCACATACTTAGCTACTGCTTGCCTATTGACCTGTGGGTTTTGTTTCACATACTTAGCTACTGCTTGCCTATTGACCTGTGGGTTTTGTTTCACATACTTAGCTACTGCTTGCCTATTGACCTGTGGGTTTTGCTTCACATACTTAGCTACTGCTTGCCTATTGACCTGTGGGTTTTGTTTCACATACTTAGCTACTGCTTGCCTATTGACCTGTGGGTTTTGTTTCACATACTTAGCTACTGCTTGCCTATTGACCTGTGGGTTTTGTTTCTCATACTTAGCTACTGCTTGCCTATTGACCTGTTGGTTTTGTTTCTCATACTTAGCTGCTGCTTGTCTGTGAATTTCCGGTTTGGTTTTTGTATATTTAGCTGCCGCTTTTTTGTGTACCTCTGGATTTTGTTTAGCGTAACGTTTGCTTGCTTCGGTTAGCTGTTGCTCTCGGGTTAGATTAGACAACTTAGGACGACCGCGCTTTTTAGGAGTTTGGCACTGTGAAGGTGTCACTGGAATGGTTTTTTGGCCGAGATCTCTACGTTTTTTTATAGTAATTCCTGACTGTTCAGATTGTTGCGTTTGCTTTTTCCTATAGTTAGATTTTTCACTCTGAGAATTGTCACCATACCATGAGAAATATACATAGCGACCTTCCTGTCTTCTTACTTTCTCGCCCGTATGTAATACATGGGCTGAAAAAGTTATGTCGTGGTGCAAAATTTTGATTTCAAGATTTTGGGTTTCCCATGATCCTGGAGGTCCCACGAGTCCAAAAAAGTGGTTTTTAAAAAATGTCCATCCGACGTACATACGTACGACAGTCTGTCGCCGTTCATCCGATTTTGCTCAAATTCGATATGTAGGTAAGTACCTAATGTAAATATGTGGACATGTTTTTTTTAATAAATTATGATTCGCCTTATCCGCCTACCACGTATTTCCATAAAATTTCCGCCTTTTCTTCATTAGGACCATTGGGGCACTACATGCTCCTACTTCCGTCCAGCTAGGTTGAAAAATGAGAAGTCAGAACTTTCCCAACCTGGCTACGCCTCAGTTAAACTCGTACACGGTTCTGCTTTAACGTATTCCACGTTAGTACCACCAGTAGAGAGCACCTCGTTACAGTGACAACGTCCGGTGCATCAACATCATGTATCGCACAATGTTTCGTAATCCTGGATGCTGCCCTGGCTTCCTTGAATTTGCGCCACTTTCCGCAACATATTCTTCCTCGGGGTCACTCCGGCACTACACCCTCCGACTCCCGTCCTGCTACGTCCATAAATAATTTACCAATCCTGGTGACGCCCCTGATTAATGCGCACTTCCTGTTATTTCGTCACATATTCTTCATTAGTACCACCAGTATATTACACCTAGTGAATATCATGACGATCGGTTGATGAACAGAATGTGCACAATCTGGGGTGCCCTGGCTACGGCCCTGGCTAATTGGAATTTCCACCACTTCTAAACATATTCCTCATGAGGGTCAGTAGGGCAATATACCATGCGACTGCCGTCCGCGTGGCTCAATAAATGAAAAGTCCGAACTTTTTTCATCCTGGCTACGCCCCTGAATAATGCGTCCATTCCGGTGGTTTCTCCATATTCGTCACTGGTACCAACAGTAGAGACCACCCTGTGACCATCGTAACGATCCGTCCATAAACAACACGCGGTCATCGAACTCGGTTAATCCTGCCTAAAGCCCTGGCTAATTCGAATTTCCCCCATTTCGCACTATATTCGTCACTGGGGCCACCAGGCCTCTGTACCCTGCGACTGCCGTCCGCGTGGCTCAATAAATGAAAAGTCCGAACTTTTTTCATCCTGGCTACGCCCCTGAATAATGCGTCCATTCCGGTGGTTTCTCCATATTCGTCACTGGTACCAACAGTAGAGACCACCTTGTGACCATCGTTACGATCCGTCCATAAACAACACGCGGTCATCGAACTCGGTTAATCCTGCCTACGGCCCTGGCTAATTCGAATTTCCCCCATTTCGCACTATATTCGTCACTGGGGCCACCAGGCCTCTGTACCCTGCGACTGCCGTCCGCGTGGCTCAATAAATGAAAAGTCCGAACTTTTTTCATCCTGGCTACGCCCCTGAATAATGCGTCCATTCCGGTGGTTTCTCCATATTCGTCACTGGTACCAACAGTAGAGACCACCCTGTGACCATCGTAACGATCCGTCCATAAACAACACGCGGTCATCGAACTCGGTTAATCCTGCCTACGGCCCTGGCTAATTCGAATTTCCCCCATTTCGCACTATATTCGTCACTGGGGTCACCAGGCCTCTGTACCCTGCGACTGCCGTCCGCGTGGCTCAATAAATGAAAAGTCCGAACTTTTTTCATCCTGGCTACGCCCCTGAATAATGCGTCCATTCCGGTGGTTTCTCCATATTCGTCACTGGTACCAACAGTAGAGACCACCTTGTGACCATCGTTACGATCCGTCCATAAACAACACGCGGTCATCGAACTCGGTTAATCCTGCCTACGGCCCTGGCTAATTCGAATTTCCCCCATTTCGCACTATGTTCGTCACTGGGGCCACCAGGCCTCTGTACCCTGCGACTGCCGTCCGCGTGGCTCAATAAATGAAAAGTCCGAACTTTTTTCTTCCTGGCTACGCCCCTGAATAATGCGTCCAATCCGCTGATTTTCCCGCATTCATCACTGGTACCAACAGTAGAGACCACCCTGTGACCATCGTTACGATCCGTCCATAAACAACACGCGGTCATCGAACTCGGTTAATCCTGCCTACGGCCCTGGCTAATTCGAATTTCCCCCATTTCGCACTATATTCGTCACTGGGGCCACCAGGCCTCTGTACCCTGCGACTGCTGCCCCCCTGGCTCAATAAATGAAAAGTCCGAACTTTTTTCATCCTGGCTACGCCCCTGAATAATGCGTCCATTCCGGTGGTTTCTCCATATTCGTCACTGGTACCAACAGTAGAGACCACCCTGTGACCATCGTAACGATCCGTCCATAAACAACACGCGGTCATCGAACTCGGTTAATCCTGCCTACGGCCCTGGCTAATTCGAATTTCCCCCATTTCGCACTAAATTCGTCACTGGGGCCACCAGGCCTCTGTACCCTGCGACTGCCGTCCGCGTGGCTCAATAAATGAAAAGTGTCATGACCTTCGGATGACCCTGGCTACGACCCTGGCTAATTACAATTTTCGCGAATTCACATCATATTCGTCATGGGGGCCATTGGGGCACTCTACCCTGCAAGTACCGTCGCGCTGGCTCAATAAATAGGACGGCTCAAAATTTTGATTTCGATTTTTTGCTGACTCAGCAATTGCTGACGGGGATCGCTTAACCCCCGTTCAACTCCGTTTGGGACCCCCTACAACCTGCAAAAAGTTTCATTGCGATCGGGCAATTAGGAGCGAAGAAAATGAATTATGATAAATGAGTCAGTGAGTGAATGAGTGAGTGAGTCAGTGTGTCAGTACCCTTCAATCTTATAATATAGAAGATATATAAAACGAGAGTTCAAAAAGAAGAAAAAGGGGATTATTTTCTTTGGGTTATGCAACAGCATGTTTTTTGCTATTTTTAAAACTAACAATGCCAATATAATGCTGAGGAAATCCAGAACGCAAAAGCAAGCTAGCTTGAATATTCACCTGAATATTCCCTTAAATATTCACCTGTTGGGCGCCAATATTAATTTAAATTTTCCCACTTGAAACGTATTAAATATTCAAAGTCATGATTTCCGAGAAAAGGTTTAAAGCTCTTCTTACACGATATAAAAAACCCGATTAAGGGTGCGTCCCACCATGCCCAGTTAAAATTAAACTGGAGATTTACCATGTTTAATTTAACTTAAAAGTTAAATTTCACATGGTAAACATAGGACAAAATCTCCAGTTTAATTTTAACTGGGCATGGTGGGAGACACCCTAAGGGTGCGTCCCACCATGCCCAGTTAAAATTTAACTGGAGATTTACCATGTTAAATTTAACTCAAAAGTTAAATTTAACATGGTAAACATAGGACAAAATCTCCAGTTTCATTTTAACTGGGCATGGTGGGAGGCACCCTAAGTTGATCAAGTTAACAATGAAGGGGCTATTCTAGTTATGTGATTGGTAGAGATGGGCGGTAATAAAAAACCGTTCTGTTTTTTTTAAAAAAAACGGTTTTTAAAACAAAAAAAACACGAGGCCTTGTTTTTTTTGTTTTTTTGTTTTTTGATTGGAGTCACTAAATGATAGTTAATATTGATAAAACACTGACCTAACAAAATGACAAGAACAAATTTAGAACAAATTTTTTTAAATCTTTATTCAGAAGACTCAGAAGAGTCTGAGTCTGATGAATAATCAACCGATACAACACTCATCGCATCGCGGAAAACAAATTCACCCATAGTTGTGTTTTTTAATCTTGGATACTTATTTGTTCTGAAATAATAAACCTTTTTAACGTCCGAAGCTGAGGTGTAGAATAGCGATTTTGCGATCGAGTGATTTTGGACAATTTTTTTATTGGCAAAAATACCCGATCGTGTAATCACTATTCTATTGGTATAGGTACTTAGGAACTTAGGGACCTGCATTAGTTTCTGACGTTAAAAAGATGCATTATACTTCAGAACAAATAAATATTCAACGGTTCCTACATGAATAAAATAAAAAACGTAAACAAACCCGAATTGTATATTATTCATCGTTGAAAATTGATTTAAAACAATAAAAAACAAAAAAAACTGTTTTTTTTGTTTAAAAAAAACGGTTTTTTATTGACTTGAATAAAAAACCGTTCTAAACCCATCTCTAGTGATTGGTTCTTAACATAACTTAGTTACCGGCCTGTGCAATCCGGCCTTTAAAGTTATCTAGTGGCCCGACTAGTTCGAAACTCGGTGCTCTTAGGGTGCGTGACACCATACTCGATCAATGGTTAAACTCCAGTTAAATTCGGTTTTTACCGTGCAATCATTGAAATTTAACTGGAGCTTAACGTTAATCGAGTAGGATGCACCCTTAGTGGTACCGCATACGCACTACAATGCGACCAAAGTTATCAGAGACTTTTCAAGAGAACTCGATTTTTCACGAATCCATTTGGAAATTTTGAAATCCAGCAACAAGCAGAAATGCTGTAGGTCTAGGGTGAAACAGGAAGTTACCCCCCCCCCAGCCGCCTTGCAGCCCCCCTTCCCTTTCCCCCCACCCAAGGCCTAACTTGATTTCCTGGTAATACGGGAAATTACTGTCTTAAGGCAAAATCAAATACCTGTATCTTCAGTACCTGATTCAAAATACCCCTCAGTACATCCTAATGGGGGATCATGATAATTCCTCGACCCCCATAGCGTTGATAACGTCTTTGAAGGATTATTTAATAATTATTTCGTAGGATGAACTTCAATGATTGGATAAATTTGTAATGTGTATGCTTAACTTACCCAAATGGCAACCTTAATCTTTTAGGGTGAATTTTACCAGTAACTAAAGTCTACTATAGTGAGGAGTTCACTTTAGCGTTATCCTCAAGAAAAGTTAGTGCTTTTCACCATCCTGCCGATAGCGTCATTATCATAACGTTACCTAACATAAATTCCCCAGCTTTATCTGCCAGGTACGTAACTGGTAAAAGCTATACCTGACGATGCATTTTTTGCCGCCCATAAGACTAACATTGCGAGCGGCGATTCATTTTCAAAGTTTACCCTTGGTTGGAAAGACACAAAATTTTGCCTGTACCTAGCCCTAACAATGTTCTAGGGAGTGTTCGAAGCAGATTTCCCAATTTCTCACTGGTTTCTTTTATTGCAACTGTTTTGCAAATGCTAGCATCGCACACCTCAAGAAAAGTGCTGTATCTCGAAAACCAGTAAAAAAATGGGAAATCTGCTTCGAACACTCCCTAGAACATTGTTAGGGCTAGGTACAGGCAAAATTTTGTGTCTTTCAAACCAAGGGTAAACCTTGAAAATGAATCGCCGCTCGCAATGTTAATCTTATGGGCGGCAAAAAATGCACCGTCAGGTATAGCGGACCCTTAAGGATCACTTTTCAATTTGTTTTCGCCATCGCTCGAAAAAAATCCCTCGGTTTTTACAAAGAATTTTAATTTTTCGAAAATAGTACAAATTTTTTTTAAATTAAAATTAGGACATTCTTTCGCAGGACCTTTACGGGGAAACTTTTAAAAATATTGAGATAGGATGGTTAGGGTGTACACCTTTAAAATGTGGTTCGAAATACCCCCGTCCCAAATACCCCCCCTTTCCCCTACCTATATCCCCCTTGTTATTCTATACGCGATCTCTGTATCAGAGATTCTCCGAAAAATATTTTCACTTCCAATATTTTCAGAACTTCAATTCACGCGATCGTCTAGATTTACTAGATATATTTTGCGTGAAATTTGAAGCCAGTGTATCATTCACAGTACATTTCTATTACGAAAGAGGAATCGAATTGGAATTGCATGTGCTGCTCCACCGTGGTCAAACGGGAAAACACTAGACTTGTACGACTGAGGTTCCAATCTCGGTCCCAGCAATTTTTTTTGGTAGATTCTGACAACTAAATAAAAATTTATTACACTCAAAAGTGGCCGGATTTTAGGTTGGTATAGGTGGTGAATATATCGAAAGTGACGTAAGCTTTGGCTACTTCTGCTAAGCTCCTCGTCTTCTGCTACCTAGCTCACTGTAAGCTAACTGTAGGAACTATCAACAAAAGATATCGATATATCAAAGTCTGAAAAGGACACAGCTACTCTACTGCCTCAACTACGAAACCGGAAATCAAAAATTTCAAATCGCTATATCTACGAAGGGAGAAGACCTTGGAACAAAATTAGGGTTCTACAAAACTGCTTAGAAGTTCTTTATCGCGGGATTCTCCAAATTCGATACCATGCAATAACCTCATTAGGAATTTTTCTTGATGACATATTTAATCCAAACTTTGACCGTGTGGACCCTTAATCGAAAAGCGTAAGCTTGACTATAGTTTTACAAATGGCTCAACATAAAGCACACGTGGGGTCTGAAATAATTAATAAAAGAGAGTTACAAAACCTCACGGTGGGGTAGGGAAACTGATAAATAATTTTGCGCCGGGGTCGGCACAAACCTTTCAACAAGGAAGGGTTCCCAAATCCAAAACTATAAATTAAAAATGATTTACGTTTACGTCTTAAATCGTGCACATCCATAATTTAGTTCACTTTCGTCGCTATAGAGCTAAGTAAATTATACCCCCTGAGGTACAAAATAGGCGGGCTACTTAAGTACTTAACAACTTAGCGGGGGGCTAAACGATTTCCATTCATTTCCTGCTTAAGTGAACGCCACTTCATAAAAAAAACTTCACGCTTTAGTAGGAAAGAGTTCATAGTGGAACTCCAGAGTTCAAATCCCAGACCCAGTACCGACGAATTTCTCGGTCAACAGAAATAATAGGCTTCTGTCTATACACGCCGAACTCTCCATAAAGACAGTACCTATAACGAGAACCCCTCTATAACCCCTCTATAACGAACACAGTCGTGCGAGTATTGTGTTTTCCAACAAGACCACTGTTTTATACAAAATTGTAAGTGAGCATGTGAAACGCCTATGGCTTGGAAAAGCGAGAACGTGCTTTTATACCGGGACTGGAACGCAGACCCCTCAAGTACTTGATCTATAGATACCACGGAAAGTTCTCGAGTTTTGCGCTATGCTCAGAAACGGATCGACTCTCATTAAAAGCCACATGCATGTCTGTTAAATAGGTTGGTGAATGCTGCTGCATATAGGTTCGAGGGTGGAGGTCCTTAACCAACCCTCGATGCATGCCCCACGGATCTTAAGGGGATGCTCTCCCCTCTACTTAAGGGAGTCTCCCATTCCCCACTCACATCACGGGTACATAATTCTCCCCACTCAGGGGGAACTCGATAAATTAAAAAAAAATCCTTTCAGTTCCTTCTCGTCCAAAGTAGTTCCTCTCTAAAACACGTCCAAGAGAACTCGCTATAGAGAGTCAAGGGACCGTAACAACGGAATATACAGTGCAACCTCGATATAACAAATCGGAGGGGAACAAGAAAATATTCGTAATATCAAGTAATTCGTTGAACTGAGGTTTGTTATGTTGAGGTTGGATTGGTCTAAAATTCGTTATAAAGAGGTAAAAGAATAGTTTTAATAATTAATAATCAAAAACAATTAACAATGTGGTTATATAGTAGCTTAATCTCAATTTTGTTCATTGATTAGAAAAAAAATCATTGATAGTTGTCTGTTTACCACCGGTATGAGTTATGACATCCAAAGCGCAATCTAATTTCGTGATGGATTTCACTACATCGTCACTCAAACCTCCCTTTTTGAGAAACACAGATAGTTGAAAATTCGTTATAAAGAGGTTGTACGCAAAGAATGTTCGCAATGTAAAGGTATATTTTATATTGACTCTTATGGACAATTCAAGGGGATTACGAAGAATTTGTTAAATCGAGGAAGTCGTTATATTGAGGTACGTTCTATTAAGGTTGCACTGTATTTACACTGTAGCTAAATGGTTCTTCCATGAGTACCAGAGTAAAGGGTTCAATCCTCAAGCACCGGGAATTTTCTCGGTAAAGTCGATAAATGCAACCAATAATTGGGGACTGTTCATCGTACATTGTAATGTTGCAGGATAGAAAAAAAGGAAAAAAGTAGTACATGAAAAAATTACAAAACAATAACAAGAACAAAGGTGAAGTGAAATAGTGATTACTTACTTATTATCGGAAGCAAATAAGTAACTCATGATGAATGTACAAGAAAGACAATAGTCATTGTTCCTTTATTCGACTAATTAGAAAGCTGCCATGAAGAAATCACACTATTGTTTCGAAATCCCCCTCTTTACCGGAAAACAAGTGCAAAAATGAAAATCACTCATGTTTAAATAATACTGCTAATAGCTGCTTCTTTCCCTCCCTTCCTTCCATGTTCTATCTTTTTTCAGTTAACAAAACCGAAAACCAAAAATTATCTACACGTACAGTGGTGTAGATGGTCGTCTTTAAACTAGAGGAAAACTTAGACCCGGGTTCAATCCCGGTCCTGTCAAAATTTTTCTGTTCGGCATTCACCTCTGATATGCTCGGAACTCACCTTAAACTGTAGGTCTCCACCATGTACTTATACGGCGGGTGGGGAGCTATTATTTGGTAGTGCTGCCAGTAAGTAACTTTTACTTTCTCGATGCATCATTGAACTTACCTGGAAAAAAATTAAATCTACAGTTAGAAAGGCAGGAAACTTATCTGGCGTATATATAAGTTGTTTACTTTTTAATGTGTTTTTATTAGTTATAAAAGGTATATTTGCTTAAAATAAGACTAAGGTCTTCATAAGTAACTGGTAGTTTGATCAATAATATATTTGCGATGTAAATAACAATCCTCATTATAGTGACAAAATGTAAATAGCCCCTTTACATTCGTTATAGAGGGGCTGCTGTAACTAAAACCTAATTTTTTCTTTCCATCAGAAACCATAACTAACGAGTAAAAAAAGGAAAAAATAACAAAATAAAAATTCTACTGTCGGGATTCGAACTCGGATTCTCTGGCATTCAAGGGTTCGTGTTATAAGCCTCAAAAGCCACTTAACCTCCCCCCAAAGGAGCTTTGATGACGGAATGGAAGGGGGGGGGGGGGGGGGGGTAACTTGAAGGAGGAATATTATACCTGGAACCCTAAATCCCAAAATCTTTAGTGGGATTTTCCAGATAATATGAGGTAGCACTGAAAATCTATCACGTTATTTCTTTTATCCTTTTGTTCGGCTGAACCTTTTCGGATTCAACTTTGTTGTCGGCTTTCAAATCTTTCCCTTTCTACCTTTTCGCATAAGGTCAGAAACTATTGTACCCGTTCAAAATTCCTCTTAGGGTTTTTGGTTTTCATAGAAGCCCCTAATTCCAAATTTTTCCGCATGTTGCTCCTACCCAACAGACTTGATAGCTCAGTGGTCTAGATGGCTGCCTTTAGAGGAGCCGGTCACCCCGGTTCGATCCCGAACGTACCGAAGTTTTCCTGATCGGCTGGTTTGTCCAGCGTCTCAAACGAAATGTGGTGGTTCGGAACCAGCCGAAAACTGTAAGTCCTCATCGTAAACTAACTAAAAGAATAATAAGTAATTAAAGTGACATAAATGAACATCTTTGGGAAAATCAGAAAATTCAAATCAAACTTGTTCACCAATTTAAGAGAAGTAACACGGAATGGAAAAGAAGAATGTAAATAGGCTGATTAAACCAGCAATTAAGATAAAGAACTTAAGAGGCAATGACGACCAAAAGAAAAACTGAAATATTTTCCTATTATTCCCGATATATAAACGCTGTGCATATGCATTTCAAAGCGCGCATGAAAAATTTATTGACTGTTCCCGAAAAAATGCCGTAAAACGAAATTTCGAAATTTTTTATCCGAATTTCTTCTAGACGTATTAAAAAATAAAAACGACTTTCTAGAATTATTGTGAATTTCATATATTCTCTCAATAACGTACGTAATTTGCTCGCTACAGAGAGAGGTCACTAGAGAGAGTTTAAGAAGAGAAACGATTCAACCGGGAGAGGCCTAAGCTTAGTGGCGATAAAAAAAAAGATTTTTTTTTGAAAAATTTCAGTTTCAACATATACCCTTAATTGCAAATGAAAGGAAGGCGAAAGAAAAGGAAAAAAGTCCCATAAAAAACATAATTAGCTTAAAGTGGGCCTCCCGATCGATTCAAAAACTTCACAGTAGTTAAATCTGTGAATCGAATTACAACTGTCAAACGAGTCTTACACTTTCCGTTGGTTCTTTTTCAATATCAGGCTTGATTTTAAAAATTCCTGAATGATTATCTTCAAAAAGTGGGTCAGATTAGCTCAGTGGTGGGACAATTTCTTTACCGTTTTCACTGCTGGGGGAAATTCGACTACCAGTCGTGATTCTGACTAAATATGGAATCTGCCGTAATAACACTTTCATAAAAAAAAAAGTTCGATATTTGAAGCACTATAATAGTTCTTTCCCGGTGAATGTCTCCCGGTTTACCTACCCCTGGTGGGTACCTGATTTTCACCGACTGGGGGAAAACTCGACAATCTGGTGCGATAGTGACTAGGTCACCCCCTTGTGTACAGAGGTCACGTAAGGTGGAACCCTGTGCCCCCCTAGGCCCTGGTTCCCCTAAGACTGTAGGGTATCATCCATAGATTGCCTGAGTCTACCCTGCCCTGCAGGTGTATTCCCTTTCTCAAACGCCAACAAACCCACTCAACTAACACCTTCAAAATTTATTGTAAGAAGATAAGGCACGCCACGATGCAATATATGGAGAACAGTTCTTCTTACAATAAATTTTGAAGGCGTTAGTTGAGTAGGTTTGCTGGCGTTTGAGAAAGGGAATACACCTGCTGATGGGTACCTGGAACTCACCTGCTGAAGGAAAACTCAACTGTCAGACGAGCATTATACTCTGTGGATGAAATTCAGGTGTAGGTGACGGATATTTATCAATACATCTCTAGTGCATGGAAAGAGTTATTGGCACGACAAATAACGTAAAACTTTCCAATAATTCGATTTACCCCACAAACTTCATATGATTTACAATAAAAAAAATCCGCTCCCAAATGTCGCGAACTCGCAATCGTGAAAGTTATGTGAAGGAAGGAAAGGGTGCTAACCGCAACATATTTACAAGCAAAACATAAAAATTTATACATTCAGACATAAAAATATCTTTATAAACTTACTAACTATTTTATGTACTTAGGTTCAAATCTGGTTTATGTTACTCGGATAGTTTGCCTTGTATGGACAATAGTAGTAGAAATCAGGGCTATAGTCCTCCTATAACGTCAGTCATATCCAGGGTGAATAATAGACTACACAAATGTCATTTTTTTTTTTTTTTTTTTTTTTGCGCCGATGGTTTGTTAGATTTTGTGGCCGAAGCCAGTTTAGGAGTGGGCCGAAGTCACATCCATATCAGAAGCGGAAAATTTTTCCGTTCCGTCGGGATTCGAACCCGGACCTCTCAGGACACAAAGCGGACCCCTTGACCGCTCGGCCACTGAGAGGCACTCAACAAATGACAATTGTCGTTGGTAAACTCATTCAGATCCTTGTGACCCTTCTTCTTAAGTCTACTTCTCGTATCAAACAAAGATATGTATGTATAATATATGCAAAAGATAAAAAATATTATAACATTTTTTGTAAGGCGCAGAGCCACTTGTGTTCTGGGGGAAGTCCTCGGTAACAAAATGGTATATAAACCAATTATTATCAGTGTTATACTTTGGGGGTCTCCAACTGAAAAGGTAACCATGGCTTCAGTTTGGTCTTGAGACCGGCATGGAAAACTCAAACACTAAAAATAATTAAATTTGAAAGGTGTAAAGTTCTGGCTAAATTCCACGACCCTTCGTTAAGTATCAGTCAGCGTTATTAGGAAATAAAATAGCTATGTTAAACATCGGAATAATCTTCAGTTCAATTTTTAATTTTATTTGAAAACTTTTCGTGTTAGGAGAAAAAATAAATATGTAGCTCTTACATGCTCGCTATAGAGAGAAAGCCCAGCGTTTGCTCGTTATAAAGAGTGACACCTGTATAGATGACAACTGTGTACTTTTTGGCCGAAGCCGAAGCTATACAACAGTGAGACAGTTCTTTATATAGCGGGATTCGAACCCGGACCTCTCAGGATGTAACCAGGCGACTATAGAGCAACAATTTTCCATAAAATACGTATCATATCAACGGTATCATGAAAAAATCCAACAAAGCCGAAAGTGACAAAATTATTAAAATGTTATTAACGCATGCAAATTTTGCACTTTGACGTTACCACATGGGGGGGTTACTCAGCTTCTGCTTCATTTTTTCGTCAATTCAAATTCATAGAAATTCACATGGGTTGTGAGCTCCGAAACGAAGATTTTGTTTTTCATCAATGTGTTTGATAGAGGGGAAATTTTTAGCGTTGAATTTTTTTTTTGGGTATAGTCTTCTAGATAAAAAAATAAACAGAAGCTGAAAAAAATCAGGTACAGATAAAATGGAGGAGGCCATTCCTTAAATATTGTACTGAGGGTGGATTTCACCAGGCTAGTATAACTTTATAAATAACACAAGCATTTTCATGTAAACAGGCTTTTGGATTTTTCATTTATATATTGTTAAACTTTCTTCAGATCTGATTTTAACCGGAAGAGCGTTGTGCATAGAAAATAAACCGCAGGGTATAACTGAGCATCGGTGAATCAATTCAGATCCATCAAAATTATCATCACTAATCTCACAGTGTAAACAGTAATACCCCCAGCACATCCTCAAATTCCAAAATCAGATAACTGCCACAGTTCTATTTACCCGTAAAACATAAACAAGACGAGTAATGAAAATAAGCTGTAATACGAAACGGAAAAGGTAATTTTCTAATGTCCACAGAATAGTATAGAGCCAGTAGAAAATACCCCTTGATGAAGCGTACCTTTATGCAGCGCTATTCTCCGTCCCCCTTCAATTACCTATCTATTTGAAAGGGCACAAAGGAAACGGGGGATTTGAAGTGAGTTTTGAATTATAATATTAGTTATTACCATCCCCCTAGTTACTCAACCCCTTCCCCTCCACCCCCTCACTTGCTCATGATTAGTGCAATCGACTGAAGTACCTGCGTCCCCAGCATAATTGCCCTGCTTGTCACCGCTTCCTTTCACAACCTTTTTACTTTCCCGCTACACACGAGACTTATGCCAAGGTACAAAATATACAGATTGAAGGTAGGTTAAGGCTATGTGTCTAGTGATGCACGAAAATTTATTGTCTTGCTTTTGTTCTTGAATGCAAGAACAAGAACTGACTTCCAAGAACAAGATCTCTTGCAAGAGTCTTGCATAAACCCAGGCAGTTTTTATCCAAAGCTTAATTCATGATTACAGTCCATATTTTGTACGAAAAACTCTGCAGACTATGCGACGATAGATTGCACTTGAAATGGCCGCTCGTTAGGCAAAAAACCACATTTCAACAACAGAAAATTCCATGTGTATGCAAGAATCTCGTAGCAAGAACAAGAGCAAGAAATGATTTCTACTGCAAGAACAAGAACAAGAACAAAATAGAATTTTACCAGCAAGAACAAGAGCAAGAGTCGTTAGAACAAGAACAAGAATAAGAAATGTCGTTTCTTGTTCTTGCTCGCTATAGAGAGTGACGACTATATAATATGGACAGTCCACCTTACTTTTGGATGAAGGTACCTAACGTCAGTGGTGGTGAGCTGGAGAAGCTTCGTCAGGTCAGACCCTATGTGAATTTGGGAAATAATATGACTCCAGTCAGGTCGGGAGACTCAAGTTGTCCACGACGTAAAACTACTTATAGGTGGTGCATATCTGCCACCCATAAGATTAACATTGCGAGATATAGTCCTGCTAATTTCGTAGCCAAGTACTAACGCAAACTGAAACTAAATGATATGTTTCTGGAGGCGTAACAGCTACGAGAAAGTCAGACGCGACCATAGTCAGACCCTTTCACTCTGTGCGAATAAAGAATTGTAGGTTTCTATAAAGAAGTAATGCACGTTGCGTATCTCTAGGTTGTAAGAGGAGTGGTTGTATTGTTTTGGGAATAATGACGTAGGGGGATTTGAAAACCCACTCGTAGAAAACTACCCTCTAGTTGCCATAGTTAGCCAATTAGAAAAAAGCGCCAATATCCAGAAGTTAAAGTGGTACCTACACACTTACGTTTCCGAACTCTTTAAAAAATTCTTCACACCCCTTCCCCACTTTGGAAATTCTATTCACGGGCCCCTATACTCAGTGGCGACAAAAAAGTCAAGACTTCCGCAAATGGGGGTTTAGGGCTTTGTTGGGCAACTAGAAGGGGGAAAGGGTTAGGGAAACGTAGTAGGGTATAGATGGTAAAAGGTTCAAATGACATAAGTACCTATAGAAGAAATGAAGCAGCAAAAAACCTCGATGACTGTAAAGAAATTAACACTGGCAGGATATCCGTCAATAATTGCTCAGTTATGTGGAATTAGAGATTTTCCAATGTTAAAACGGTTCCAGTGACAGATCATTTGCAAGAACGTTACTCAACTGAACGTCCAGGAAAAATACTCAGTACTCCTCAGCAAAGGGGAAAAAATAAAAATTTGTGTTATGGGAGGAAAAATGCTTAATCAGCAGTAGTCTGACCAAAACTGAAGTTATCACGCGCTAGCAAACTCAAAAAGAAATCAGAATCCAACGAGGCGCGGCCCAACCCAAGATTGACCAGAAAAAATTTGAGCAAGTCGGGACTAGAATGTAGGTGCATGGAAAAACCGTGCTGGGACTTGAACTTGGCAAGCGCCAAGCACAATTGCACGAGATACAAAACTCGGTTAAGTTCAATAAGTTACCGATAAAGGGCCTATTCTAGTTCTCAATATAACAACGCAAACAGAGTTAACTAGAGAACTAATCGTAGAACCAGAATTCTTCATAGATAACTTGGGGAATTAACCCGAGTTCAGTAATAAGGCCTTTCCGGATTAAAACATGGAATTGAAATAAATCAATAGTTAATTAGAATAAGCTTGGCTTCAGATTGAAAATTGGAATCGAAAAACTATGCAGACTGCAGACTGCGTGAAATTGAAAAACTCATTCGAGGTATTTTCGTATTTTTAATTCGTAAATTAGACCGAATCACTCACCCTGACCTGTTTCTATTATTGTTCCTCTTTTCACTTTCTCGCCAGTATGTAATACATGGGCTGAGAAAGTTGTGTCATCGTGAAAAATTTCTATTTTGAGATTTTAGGTTTCCCATGATCCTGGAGGTCCCCCGAGTCCAAAAAAGTAGTTTTTATTATTTACAGAATGTTCTAGGGTGACTATCCTATGCGAAAAAATTAGACAAGTACCAGCAATCACACCAAACATTCATTTGACTTCGGCCAACAATCAGTTTGTTTAACAATTAACATCTGTGCCTTGGGGCCAAGTAACTGTAACCACCAATAGAAACTGGGGCCCTTCGCTTCAAAAAACCAATAACCGTTGAAATTTTTCTGATTTAGGAAAAAAAATCTGACTGAATATAGTAATGAAAGTTTAGCTTCTTTAAGTTCATCCAATTTTCATCCAACCATTACCTATTTTTTTCATCTGAGGATATAAAAAACTTAATTGAGATTTTTTGTTGTTGTCCCATACAGTTGCTTTTTCTCATTAGCCATAAAAAGAACAGTAGGTCTCTAACTCCTACCATACATACATCCTATGTTAAAACGACTTTTTATAAACTTATAGCGTTACCTGGTTGACAACTTGACTCTCCCAACCCGACTGTAGTTCATTTGTTCCCCAAAAGAAATACCTAAGGGAGATAGTATGTGTTCTTTGTTTGTAGATGCTAGCTGAGGGTTGGGGGGACAAGCCCAGCAACTAGACCGTTTCAAGAACTATCCATTGTGCTCAGCAGGCAGCACTACCAAATACCAGCTCCCCAGCCATCGTGTAAACGATGGGGACCTACAGTTTTAGGTGGGTTCCGAACCACCACAGCCTCGATATACATTTCACTTAACATGCTGAACATATCAGAGGTGAATGCCGAGCAGAAAAACTTTTTGGTAGGATCGGGATCGAACCGGTGTGACCCGGTTCTCACTGCTCCTCAAAAGTCGACCATTTAGCCCACTCGGCTATCGAGGCCTTGTTCTTTGTTTGTACTATGATCCAGAACATCTCGCTCTCTATAATGAAAACATCTCTATAACGAACGACACCTTGTGCCCTTGACAAAGCCTGACTTTGCAACTGTTCTCCCTTTTCATTTCATGAACTCGATGTCTTTCTGCCCTTATTAGACTGAATTCCCTCTCCATAGCGAACACTCTTTATAGCGACGGTAGTTTCAGCTTGAAAAGCTGTTATCACACCGCGTAAAGAACGTTGAAATTTTTGTTGTTACACTTTTTCTTGATTACATATTTAATCCAAAATGGAAGCGTGTGAGTGGGCCTTTATGGAAAATGGTTGTTCTCCCGGTTGCTTTTAATGTTAACCAGTATAAAGTGCAATGACCAATGCCACTCCTAGCGGCCAGTGGAGGAACTAATGCCATGGTAATCTATGCCAGCTTGGTGCATACACAAACCTAATGGCGGCACTTTTCGTGACTCCTGCTTTAAAGAATCTAGACACGGCCTCATTTTACTTTCTCGCTAGCGAAAAATAATTTAAAAAATTTTTCGGGCCGCCGCCGTGGTAGTCAATGGTTGAAGAGTTTACGAGAAGGCGATCTGTGCAGCTGGAAATTTTTTGAACGATATAGTATTAAATTAATATTCATAAATAATATGTATTACCTTACAGTAAGCTAAAAATATGCGTCATATGCTTATAAATTTAACTGGCAGTTAAACTGGACTGGTGGATCCTTAATCGGATCAGGGGGAACAAGAAAGTACTGTAACCTCTTAAAAATGGACACAGATACAAAAAATGAATCACTCACCAACTGAGAAGAATACTTCGTGAATTATTCGCATGGTTCAAATGCGAGAAAGTTCCATAGAACCATTGTCATAAATTTTTTTCTATCAGTCCGACTTTTTCTTTCTTATCTGAACTCGGGAGCCGAAGCACCACGCTTTAAAAGTGGTCCAACTTCTTTTTTTTCTTGGAGTTAAGAGGATCCTGGACTGTTGTATAGAACTCTCTGATAAACAGAATACTTCTTCGTTTGGGACTCTTAATCTGTTTTTTTTTTTGACAGGTGGGCTTTACAAAATTTTAAGACCCAGCGAAAGTCAAAACGACGTTCTTTCCACAAAGCACAAAATCGCAACCAAAAAACTTTATTTCTTTTTTTATACAGAGTGCCGTTGGTGTTTATTTAACCGAAGCCGAGGTGGGCCGAAACCCGACAACATATACTTATGCCAGGATTCGAACGTACAGCTCTCAGCATACATGGACTTGCCCAGAAGGGCTGTAGGGCGAAGCCGAACACAGGTAGAAGAGATACATGACGATCAGCTAAAAATTTCAAAATTTTAAAAAGGGTGTCTTCCCAAAAAAAATAGCCGAAAACTGTATCTTACCGTTAAGGGTCCGCTATACCTGACGGTGCATTTTTTGCCGCCCATAAGATAAACATTGCGAGCGGCGATTCATTTTCAAGGTATACCCTTGGTTGGAAAGACACCAAATTTTGCCTGTACCTAGCCCTAACAATGTTCTAGGGAGTGTTCGAAGCAGATTTCCCATTTTTTCCTGTTTTTCGAGATACAGCACTTTTCTTGAGGTATGCGATGCTAGCATTTGCAAAACAGTTGCAATAAAAGAAACCAGTGAGAAATTGGGAAATCTGCTTCGAACACTTCCGAGAACATTGTTAGGGCTAGGTACAGGCAAAATTTTGTGTCTTTCCAACCAAGGGTAAACCTTGAAAATGAATCACCGCTCGCAATGTTAATCTTATGGGCGGCAAAAAATGCATCGTCAGGTATAGCGTCCTCTTAAGAAAAAAAAATAAAAATAAAAAGAAATTTCATAATGGTAAGACAGCCCAGTCCGGCGGCCTCTTAAAACTCCGTCTTCTTAACCACTTGTTCCTTGTTGGTTTGGCAATTCTTCCATCCTTGTCTGCAGTCGTGACTACTTTGGTGTTTATCAGTCCAAACCTGTATTCTTTTCCGGTAGCTTTGCAACGATTTTGTCTCAATAGGTACAAATACACGATCGTCTGTTAATTGCCAGTTAGATTAACCTCAAGCTAAGGGTCCTATTACACGGTCAAATATGTTATCAATAAAAATGTTAACTCTCTTTCAAATGTATTCATTTTTTAAGTTAATACATTTTTCTAAGTATTACCTGATAGTTAGGCATTATGATTTAGTACACATCAGTCAACTAAACACTCTTAGATCATTGTGACCCCTTCTTCTTAAGTCTACTTCTTGTTCTGAACCAAAAATAATTCGTCGGTCCAATGTAACACTGAGCTAAGTTGGAAAATCGTAGTTTCGAGATATTGCTGTTTATAGATAGCACTGACCAGTCAATAACAACCAATATGTTTAGCCTCACTTCACAAAAGGACGACAAAGTACCCGTGACACTACTTATTTTCATGCTTAATACCTACTACTTGCTAACCATCCGTGAAATTACGATTTTTGGCTCATTTTAGGCCCTCCAATACGACATAACTCACTGTTACACTGAAGTTTTATGTGAGTGAGTTATTTACAATTAAGAACTTCAGAGCGGGTATATCGACCAAAACTCGATTTGTTATTTATTGAAGAGTGAACCTTCACGGTCCCAAATCTGCAGAAAACACATTTTTGAAAACAACTGACTTAGCTCACTTTTAAACCGGACCGACGAATTTGTGGAACCCTGTGTTTCATTGAGACCAATGTGTGACGTTAAAATCCAAAAGTGAGGTAGACTATATTCCGACGAAGGTTCCCCAGTAATTTTCTCTATTTCAATTGGTGTTCGCGTGGTGTAACTCAAATAGAACTTGTGCACCAGACGGGAAGACCTGGCGGTGATATCTACCCTCGTGAAGCCTGCAACTGTAAATACCTGTATTTTCTATGCTATTCCAGAAGGATCGCTTTTGTGAAATGTATCAAAAGGAGGAAGAGAATTTCTGAAACATGTCAAATGCAATCATAAAGCGCTGAATCCCAGGATCGACATTGTAAAGAATATTTTCCGAAAACTACATCAATGCAGTAACAAATATTTTCCTACCGGAAATCTCGTTCAAAGAATATTCGCTGCTATGATTTTCCTTTCATCAAATGAGCCTATATCTGAATACCGTCCCACGACCTGCATTCAACCTTTCAGGTAAATTTCAAAGAAATATTGCCTATTATAGTCCCAACAGTGCTGCTATTTTCTAAAAATTTCATCATGTTTCAGACCTATGGGGCAACTATTTCAAGAATAATCCATCGTGGTCGCCTGGCAGCACTACCGAATACCAGCTACCCACACATCGATGGGAACCTACAGTTTTAGGTGGGTTCCAAACCACCTCAGCCTCGATGTACATTTACCGCGACATGTTGAACATATCAGAGGTGAATGCCGAGCATGAAAAGTTTGATAGGATCGGAATCGAACCCGTGTGAGCCGGGTCTCAGGCAGTGTTCGAGGCTCTTCTTCCCTAAGCCTTCTTGCTATATCTGTAACCTAATTATTTCAGACCGAAAGTCACAAACTAGAACCGAACAAACAAGCATTCGTAACAATGGGGACCACTCAGAGTGATTATTTGAATCTCTAATATGAATAAAAACTGCTATGAATAAACATATCTACAAATTAAAAATTCGTCTCGCAATTTTCATTTTGAATGTCAACGACTTTTTGTGATTCCGTTTCGTGAGAGAAAAATATTTATAGTTGAATTTTCAAACTCGAAGAGAAAAATATGGTAAGTACTATAACTCTATTGTACTTTGAAAACCACTCGAAAAGTATTCATTTTGCTGAAAAGACTCCGGTTGCATTTTTACAGCCTCCTTTTTTACCCATTGTATTCCCCTGCATTTTATATTTTGCTATCTAAGTACGGATACAAGTACGGAAATAAAGTTAAGGACCCAACCATTTTCAATTCAAGATTTTCCTTTCTCGTTTATTATTTCTCTAACACTGAAGAGAACTTGAGTTCAAATAATGGGTTTTACAATGGCCGCACTTGACATTCTCGCGCCATGGTCCGTTTTTTTGTGATATTGCGGGTGAGAGGTTAAGCTGGCGACATGAGACTTGTCAAGGAATGGAGGGGCTGGAATGCAGTCATGCTATGGCAACTCAGGGATGCGAGTACCCACAAAAAAATGCCTTCCCTTTCCACTTACGTTACTCCCCAGAACGGCCGTCCTGAGAGCCTATAGTGATGCACAAACATTTCTTGTCTTGCTTTTGTTCTTGCATTTCTAACAACAAGAAATGACTAGCAAGAGTTCTCGCAAGAGTCTTGCATAAACCCAAGCAGTTTTTTTCCAAAGCTCCATTCATAAGTGACCATGGATTGCAGTCCATATTTTGTACGAAAAACTCTGCAGACTATGCGACGATAGATTGCACTTGAAATGGCCGTTCGGTAGGCAACAAACCACATTATAACCGCGGAAAATTCCATGTGTATGCAAGAAATTGCAAGAGTCTCTCAGCAAGAACAAGAACAAGGAATGACTTCTACGAGAACAAGAAAGGATTTTTACTACAAGAACAAGAGCAAGAGTCGCTTTGCGAGAACAAGAAAAAGAACAAGAAATGCTATTTCTTGTTCTTGTTCTTGTATCGTGCATCACAACACGCGAGGATCGTTTCAAAGAAGCCTAATAAACAAAAGGCTTTCAATAGGAAGCATGTGAAGACAGCGCATTTTATTCAACATTTAAAAATTTCCCCTATTTTACAATTTCATTTTTGGGAAGCAGGATAGGCACTTTGGGTTAGAAAAGAGTTTTCAAACAAATAAAAAAGCGGCGTTTTTTTTCTTTTTTGAATTTATACTTTCCCACTTCTAACTTCTACTGTGTAAACTAATTTCCAGAAAAGTAAAACAACGATCCCACTCGGAGTTTTATGAGTTTATAAACCAAACCATGTCTAGTCTAAGTTTTATTTTTTTCCCAATAAACTTTTTATTTTATATAACTGAATGTCAAATAACGAGAATGAGGAAACTTATTATGTTGCACCAACTTCGCGAAACATAAATAAAGTGGCTAATAACGGCAAAATTTAACTTTCCCATACCCTCTCTTTGGTTTCGCAACATTGTTTCTACTTTTATTTTACGAATTATTCTGGAATATTTAGGGTGGATTTCACCAACTTAACTGAGAGAGATCGATCTCGATCTTACCGAAAAGTTTTTCTGAGATGTTCAGCATGTCAAGTAAAATGTATATCGAGGCTCTGGTGGTTTAGAACCCACCTAAAACTGTAGGTCCCCTTGGCGTACCTTGGCGTGAGCACCTGGTTGTGCAGAGCCTAACAGGAGTTTGGCCGAAGCCGAAGTGGAGGTGGCCGAAGTCAAAAGTGGAAAATATTGCTTACCCCGGGGTTTGAACCCAGACCTCACGAACCCCTTGACCACTGAGAGGCACAATAGCACATTATTATTGTAGCGCCAAAACAGGTCATTCGTAAATTCACCTATTTAAAAAGCAACGGCAAAATATATGTGACGTCTGGAATAGCAACTAATAAATAGCAATATTTTTAAACATAGTACATAGTGCAACAATAAATATGTACTAACGCTCTTGAAATATACAACATATTTTATTTTAAATAGGCTTTCCTTCCAAGATCCATATTTACGCAGGAACTGCACTGGAAGAAGTCGTGACTAAAAATAATTCATGCAGTTGTGAACTTGTTGAATCATAGTTCAAAGCTAGAGTGCCGAGTACCTATATATTACACTTGTACGGGATTAGTGCGAAAGAGGAGATTATATTATAAACTGATTATTTTAGGGTGCGCCCCACCATGCCCAGTTAAAATTAAACTGGAGATTTACCATAAGTTAAATTTAACATGGTAAACATAGGACAAAATCTCCAGTTAAATTATAACTGGGCATGGTGGGACGCACCCTTAAAGAACTATTTTTCAGGTTTGGGTTTAGCTGATGATGAATTTCTAAGGTTAACATTTTTCCCTTATTTGAGGGAGTGCCGTGAGCGAAAATATTGTTTCCCACGGGAGTCGAACCCAGACCTCTCAAGACACAAGTTGGAACCCTTGACCGAAAAGAAGAAAAGAAGAAGGGGAAATCAAATTGTTTCCCTTAAAGCTGGGAAAGCACCCCTAGTAGGGATGAAATTCTTGGGGACCCAGACAAAAGAAAGGTTTATTGTAGGTATTTCTGGGGGTTAAATCTACCAACATCATTAGCTAAGTAAGAAACGAAGGAGGAAGAATGACAAGAATGCACGGGTCCAGCTCTAACAGGGACCGGGCTACATTGTTAAGTTACAGTTACTGAGGGTGGTTTTCAAAGGTTCCATACTGGGCAGATAACGTTAAGAAATTTATCCTCACAAATACATAATCTTGCCGTTAAAAGTCCACTAGCTATAGGGTTATGGTAATGGCGCTATCGGCAAGATAGTTTTCTTTTCGGAAGGAAAACGCTATAGTGAACTTTTAGAGGACACTCATACAGTTCTCAAATTTATCACAACATTTAACTGGAGGTTTTTTACAGGGAGTACCTTATGGACTTTAACTTTAGGTCATGAAAACTGACCTCTATACTCAAGGAATTAATTTGGAGTTTTCCCTCGGCCATTGAAGGCCAGGAAAAATTTGCTTGGGTCCTCTTGCTTAACATTCAGTGTCACTACGCAAATCCACCCCATAAAGACGCAGCTATGGATTAACGAAAATCGATTTATGCAATGGCAAGTAAGTCCAAGTTAGGTCGCGAGTGATTGGCAAGTGGCTGATAAACTCCCTCTTAATCCTTTCCGTTATTAAGGAACGCTTTGACGAGGGTAAAGGCTCTTTGTCGGTCTGCGGGATCTTAAGCCCTCTCCCACACCTTTTAAGGGGTGAGGTCCGAAATTGAGAAATTGCCGGTCTATCTGGGAACGTCTTACCGGCGTCTAACGGATCCTGAGAGTCACGTCTTTCCGAGTAATGGCTAACTTATTACCCTGGACGTTAAATAAGGGTGACTTGCACCAGATTCCTTACCGTGTTGATAAAGGTAGTAATTTATCTCCCCGATAAAGTAGTTTGAATGTCCACTAGCAGACGTTGCGGTGTACAACCCTATAGTGACCTTTTAGGGGACACTATACTAGACTTTAGCAACTGGTGAAATCTGCCCTAAGTTACTTATAGGCAGGATAGTGGAAGAGCGCACTGATTTCTTTCGGAAAGCAAGGTATGACGATCTACAGTTCATTTTAACTGGAACTGGAGGTTGGAGAAACTTTTAGCTCAATGGTTAAAGAGGACGCTATACCTGACGGTGCATTTTTTGCCGCCCATAAGATTAACATTGCGAGCGGCGATTCATTTTCAAGGTTTACCCTTGGTTGGAAAGACACAAACTTTTGCCTGTACCTAGCCCTAACAATGTTCTAGGGAGTGTTCGAAGCAGATTTCCCAATTTCTCACTGGTTTCTTTTATTGCAACTGTTTTTCAAATGCTAGCATCGCATACCTCAAGAAAAGTGCTGTATCTCGAAAACCAGTAAAATAAAGGGTCCGACAATGGTCGCACTTGACTTTCTCGCAATTTTTACGCCAGCGGTATCGAAAATTTTGATTTTTTTTTACGTAATTTTTTTTTTTACCAAAATTTTAACTTTTTATAAAAACTATTTTGCCATACACTGGACAATAATTTTAGGCACCTACTCACCGGATTTCAAACATATCCGTCAAATGGTGAAGTGTCGTTCGACGCGCAAAGTACGTGTTTCCTATTTTCCATGTCACGGCCTTAATTTTCAAGTAATTGAAAATCTATTGAAAATGACCTTGAAGCATCTATCTGAGACCACTTTCACCAATTTTCAAGGAAATCTGTCGATTAGGGTTGTTGCAAATCCGTCTGAACCAATCAAAAACGTGATTTCCATTTTTGGAAAATTTTCCTACGATAATGCCAATATTGGCCACAATTATTATGTTGGATAAATTTCGTTCGGTAAAACATCAAACTAGGTTAAAGTACACCTCCCTACCAATTTTTAATGAAATCGATCGAATAGTGCTACCGGAGTGACGACCAACGCGTTTGGGCCAAAACTGGGCCAAGTTATTGGCCCACCTCCAAATGATTGTAAAAGACCTAAAAGCAACTATTCAAAAACACTTTCGCAAATTTTCAAGGTTCCAACTTGATATACGTAGCTTCCCGCCCTTCTTAACTGTCAAAAAAACACGATTTTTTGCCTTTTTTTGACCATAGCAGGCGCAATTTTTGAGTTATCAAAATTTATCAAAAAACGGGTCCAGATATTTACATTAGGTACCTACATACCGAATTTGAGCAAAATCGGACGAACGGTGTGACGTCCAGTTGCGCGACAGAGTGACGTACGTACGTACGTACGTACGTACGTACGTACGTACGTCGGACGGACATTTTTTAAAAACCACTTTTTTGGACTCGGGGGACCTCCAGGATCATGGGAAACCCAAAATCTCAAAATCGAAATTTTGCACGAAGACATAACTTTCTCAGCCCATGTATTACATACGGGCGAGAAAGTAAAAAAATGGGAAATCTGCTTCGTACACGACCTAGAACATTGATAGGGCTAGGTACAGACAAAATTTTGTGTCTTTCCAACCAAGGGTAAACCTTAAAAATGAATCGCCGCTCGCAATGTTAATCTTATGGGCGGCAAAAAATGCACCGTCAGGTATAGCGGACCCTTAACACTAACTGACAGTTAACAGAGGGTCGTTGAGTCCACCACCACCGCCCGCAATTTCCTCTGGTTAATTCAGATTCGCCCCTTAAGCTGGCCTCATCCCACTCCCTAACTGTTAGTTACCCTATCCATTTCATTCGGATCAACTAGGTTGTAATTTGACAGCGTCTTGCTCTCAACCCCGAAATTAATGCCGGGAGGTTGGGAGGGGGGAGGGGGTTGGAGGGGGAGGTGTTTGAAATGACCAACGCCTGACTCGCAATTGCAATGCTGACGTACTGTGTTCACCAACCTAAACTGATTCTCCTGACCTAAAGTCTGAGGTCCAGGTTCGAGTCCTCCCAGCGATAATTTTTTTAACCGCATAGATTCCTCCCCATCTAAGATCATTATCATCTGGCTGAAATTTTTCAGAGTACTGAGCTCTCTGTACGAGGTCCTAGGTTTCAAAACGCTCCAGGTTGGGTTTTAGAAGTCCTCGCTTATTTTTACTAAAAATTTATACTGATAAAAAAAATGAGATTGAATTTCTAAAAACTGGCTGATAAGGGCAGAGAAAGGGCACCTAATCATGTTCAACATCTCTACCTTTAAGGAAACTGAATGGGCTGTAAGCATTGAAAGCAAAACCCCAAACCTTTTTTGAAAGGAAGGTATTCTAACAAAATTCAACAAAGTCAACAACTTCCCCTAATTCAAAAAAACCACCAAGATAAAAAAGTGCAGATTGACATCATGGTGACCAAGGAAACATTATTAAGGCTCGCCCCAACTTTTAAGGCCAGAAAAAAGTTTCCTAGCAGATCGAATTACAATTTCCAAATATTTGGTTAGCCTCCCCACTAGTCATTTGGGCTTTTTTTTTCGAGTCTAAAGTTTGGAACGGCCTTTTCTTCCCCCCCCCCCCCCCTCCCCCCATTAACTTTGCGAAACTTGCTATCGTGTTTTTACTACCCACAGTTGTCCTTTTCATTGGCCCAGTGGTCAAGTGGTCCGACTGGTCTCCTGAGAGGTCTGGGTTCTAGTCCCGGCATAGAAGAACTATTTTTCACTTACGGTATGTTTTCATATTTTCGGCCTAACTCCTGAGGTGTTACTTCCACACTCACACCAACAAAAAATTATCAGCAATTTTTTCTCCGTTTTTCAAGTGAAACTGCTAATAAGCCGTTTCCAACACTCAACTTCGGAATTTTTATTAATTTATTTTAAAAAATGAAGTAATTATCCAGAAGTTATATAGATAATATACTTAACGGCACCTTTGCCGCTGCACTTACCGCTCGATGTTGAGTTTTTTTGCGACACGCGCAAAATGCAGTCGCTAAAGATGCTTTCTATGTTCAGGGCGACGGGTACATACCTACGTACCTACCTACCTGTACGACCGGTTCACGTTTTCCAGAACTCCAGAAAGCTATTTGCAGAAAGGGGCCACATCCATTTCACGCAGTTCGGACCTCGTACCTTTGTTTTTATTTATTTTATTTTTCTGTTCGTCCAAAGTTCTTTTTCTTTCTTGCTGCTTACAGCCAAAAACACTGGCTCTAAGGCATGTTGATTAAAAAACCTGTTTGTTGGTCGGAGCGAAAAAAAATTGGTGTGACATCCATGCTACCAACAGGTACCTCAATCGTGGGAGTCACGTGTTTGAAATTCCGCAGAGTACTCCGTGTAAGAACGCCTTAAGGGATATACCTACAAGCAAATTCTCATGCTTTACTGACCATTAAAAAGCATTCAAACTACTAAGATAGCACTAATAAACAACCGTAAAAACACGATGAATAACAATAATTTGAAGTTATAAACAATAGCTAATAGATAAGTATAAATGGTCCTATAACTCAGGGGCCATAAGGCACTGAATTATTGACAGGTTTAACTCATAAACCATAAAACTATTTTGCTTTGCAATTTCTACAAATTGGTGCACGCAGGCTGCAACTTCTGACGGTAACCGTACATCCACACAAGCAAACAAGTCCCTCTCAGTGGTCAAGCGGTCCTACTTATATCCTGAGAGGTCTAGGTTCGAATCCCAGCGGAAGGAATATTTCCCGCCAGACGCATCTATACGTTCTCATTGGACTATTTCAGGAGTTATCTGCTGTCAGCACTAACACCTACCTACCTACCTACCTACAGTTTCAGGTTTCACCACACCCTTGCTATAATATTCCACATGAGATATCAGAGCGCTAATGAACAAAAAAACAAAAAAAAAAAATCAGAAGTGAATGTCAATCAGAAAAATTTTGATGAGGTTGGGATCGAACCTGCTCTCAGTGTTCCTCTAAAGTCTAAAGACAGCTACCTACACCCCTCGTCTATGGAGGCTGCTGAGAGGTGAATTTAGTTTAGTTGTACAGTTTTGGGGAGACTCAAAAGTTGCGTCGGAATGATTTGTTCTAGCAATTGAGCAAGGGGCCCTTCCGTTCTATAAGTTGAGGGATTATTCCACTAGAGTAGATTCTTAGATCGATTTTGATCAGAAGTTCCGAATTCCTTCCTCCTCTCAGACTCTGCAATTAAAATTGGGACATCGTTGGGCAAAGTAGAGAAACCTCTTTGACGTGCACCACGTGACCAACGAAGAAGAAGAAAATAGCGACGATAGACGATAGAAACTTTCTTGCATACCTAGAAACTAGTCAACAAAGTCAGCATTCAACTGAAATGTATATATGTCCATATAATGTACTAACGGGGAGCTGATATTTGGTGAAGTGCTGCCAGCTGAGCACAATGGATAATTCTTGAAACGGTCCAGTTGCTGGGCTTGTCCCCCCCCCCCCCCAAGTCCAACCTTTCTGATTTTTCTGTGTAAGCCGATTACATTTATTTTCTCGATACTATTTTTGTCTGCTGACCCAACGGTTTTCCCAAATAGCTTCTTCCCATTGTTCGGGATATTTAACCGTAGGGTAGACTTCGCCATCAGTCCAGCTTAACGGTAAGATGTTGTATAAATACTCCAAGCATATATTTAGCTTATGGGAAGAGGGAAATTGTCCTCAAACCTTGCAAGATTTTTATTACCGACAACCTCTTTTTCAGCGAACTCTTTTTCAAACTATGTCTATAGCAAAAATTCTCTATAACAAGTAAATTTCCCTCGACAGTCGTTACAGAGAAAGAGAGAGACAATTGCTTCCATTTTATTAAAAAAATATATTGAAATTTGGTATGTACCTATCTATAACAGCTGACAGGGGAGGGAGGCTACTGTAGTAAAAAATAAATTTCAGCGTGAAATTATTTCAAAGTGCGAAAAAAAAGTTTCAACAAAAAATAAAAAAATAAAAAAGCTCTATCGGATGCGAATGAAGTGCATGCTTTGAAATTTCAATTTCCAATCGCCAACAGTATTACGTACTTGTCGGATAGGGCGGAATTAAAAATATAAATTTCATAAAAAAACTTGATTTATCAGTTTAAAAATTAACTCTCACTAATTTCACTAATTTAATTGAAATACTGGAAAATAATCTAAAAATGATTGCACTCATTATGATTCTGAATCTATCACGACTCTCGTCCGATTAGAGAGATAAAAATTTATTTTCATTTATCAGTAATTACAATTACACCGTTATATTAGCGAATTAAGGGCAATTTAAATCGAAAACCCATATCACAAATATTTTACGTCAATTTTTTTAATTTTATTTTTGCACGAAATAAATTTTTGACTAATAATAATTGCTCAATGCCGTTTGCATAGTAGTACATTTTCAAGTGCCTAGTGGACAACTCGAGTCCCCCACTAAGTCTGTAGTCTTGAGAGGTCTAGGTTCGAATCCCGGCGTAAGAAATATTTTCAGCTTACGGCATGGACGTAATAACTTCGGCCCACTCCTAATCTGGCTTCGGCCCGCAAACGTATTCGGCTTCAGCCGAGGGGTTAACCACTCGTTGGGAATCTCGTTGGGAATCATTAGAAATCTTTATGAAATCTCAGGGAATCTTGGAATTTTTTTTGGAGTGGTTACCCCTTCGGGGTTCATCTATCTATGAATCTCGTTGGGAATCTTTGGAAATCTTTATTGAATCTCAGTAGAATCTCAAGGAATCTCTGGAGTGGTTACCTCCTCGGCTTCGGCCCTGTGGTGTTTTCCCCTATCTTGAGCTTACACCCATGTAAAAAAAAAATAGCACTGTTGAGGCACGAGCCTGGGGACAGAAGCCGCTCCTGGCAGTGACGGATCATAGTGCTTCAGTGCCTGGCTAATTTATTGGGTGGGGTACCTGTGATACCTGAAATGCAATCCCCCACACACTGTGATAAAAAAGTAACTCCTATGTTTGACTTACGGCCAGACTTTGTTTTGACATCGAGTTATACCGATTAGTATCGTATTCGTGGTACCTGATATTCCTTGGGAGGAATTGGGTGGAGAATTTGTTTAAGGTAGCGGTTGAGTGCGTTCACTCTACTTGATGGATTATATATAAACACACTTTAAGGCTATGCTGCGCCTGATGATGCATGTCTGCCACCCATGACTGTTGCCTAAAACTTTTCTGGAGGATAACACTATAGTGAAGTTTTGAAGCACTATAGCAGACTTTAGGAATAAGTTTTTATAGAGCAAGGAAGGGTATTAAAAAACCACTGGCAAATTGATGATCTTAGTAGGAACTTAGCAAAGGTCAATTACTGAGGTTAGACGTCTAGCGAAAATTTTAAATCCTTTCGACAAGGGAAATAAAAATAATCCGGCGCTCGCAATATCGTCTGGGTATTAGAACTGCACCTTAAGCTGCTGCATTACCTTAAAACTCCCTTAGGGCCCAATTAGTTCCGATTAAATAGGTACGCAATCAAGGTACGTTCTTTCAAATATGTCAATAAGTCACCCAGGTATCGAAAATTTAATTATATTTCCATTCTCGCTATAGAGAGGGTTTCAAAATGAATCAGGGTCTGTAGCGTTCACTCGTTATAGAGAGGTTTTACTTATAAAAAGTGATAACTGTATTTTAACTGTAGTTACATACTTGCTTAGCTATTAACTGGCAGTTACTTGTAATATAGGTGGTGAAAATAATAAAATATTCTTGGCTAGTGCCATGACTTTTATGAGGCGCCAACGACGGTGAGCTATTTTTAACCCAAAATCGCATTCGACTTCAATTAGAAGATCAACACTGGAGGTCCTGTGGCTCCACTGTTTACTTCTTGGTCTTCATAGTAAGGGCCCTCCCATACGCTCATTCATACTACAGCCTCTGTAACAAAGTGATCTAGAGCTTGTCTCTAGAGAAACAACGAACCACGGTTCGATTCCGATCATATCAAAAAAATTCTGGTCGGCATTCACATCTGATACGTTCAGCCAAGTGAAATGTGGATCGAAGATGTGGTGGTTCGGAACCCATTTAAAACTGTAGGTCCCCATTGTGTAGTAACACGACTGGTGGGGAGCTGGTATTTGGTAGTGCTGCCAGCTGAGCACGATGGATCATTCTCTACTAATGTACATTTGAGCCTAAAATAAAAAAAAGATGAATAATTTTGTTCTAGTTATTTCTAGCTGCCGCTTCTTCTAGTTAAGTGTCAACTAAACTGTATAATAACCAGACTCTTATGTAAGATTGTGTATGTCAATTCTAGATTCAAATTGTAAGCGGGTTTAAATGCATTCCAACCAATTGACGGCTCCATTGTTGCAATCAAGCTCGAAGTGTCAAGATACTTTCTCACTAGTCAAATAATATAAGTTGAGAAAGTAAAAATAATAAAAAACCTTTTTAATGTTCCACACTAAATTTCATGTGGACATTTTTTGAAACCTGAAAATTACTGCGCCTATATAAGTCTTGTAATTTTCCGTTCTGTGTTGCTAAAAATTGTTATGTACTTGCCCTAAATTTTTGTAACACCTGGATTCGAACCTAGTATCTGTACACTCGGACATGAGAGTGATATCCTACTCAATAGACATAATTCCATTCAGGGTTAGACATTATGTATAGACTATTTCGAAAACGCCAGACAATGACGCACTAAAGAAATGTGTCTTTCAACTCATCTGTCTAGATTAGTTGTCTTGGGTGTTGCTAGTGATTTGGACCCACCTTGAGTGATGTGGTTATGTCTTTCACCAGTCAATCACCGCTCATGTTATCTTATGGATAGTAGAACTGGTCATTAAGGCCACACGTCCATTCACATGTAATTAAGGCCTGCGCACACGGAGACCAGAAAATAATCATTGTCTTTCGTTCATATTTAGAAGCTGGGTTACAGTCACTGAGATAAGAAACCACAGTTCTTCTCACTATCAATGAAATAATAGGCCCGACAACGGTCACACTTGACTTTCTCGTATTAAGAACTTTACTCATACTTAACTGAACCTGAAATGGTACTGGCAACAAAAACTTTTTAAGGATTTTTATTTTTATTTCTCTGACAAATTTCTGAGCTATAGGGAACGGATCGACTGACGAGAAGAATTTTTGCTCTTTTGTCGGTGACACGAACAGCAGGAATATTCCATGGAAGTAAAAACAGTAAATAAATGTGTACATGAGTGACATGCCAGACCGGTTCGGACCCAAACGTGACAGGATTTTTTTTTGTCACCCCGTGGGAAAAAGAAAAATTGAATTTTCAAATGAATATAGTATTTTCTCTTGAAAAATTAAATATGAAGGTTCCTATTGCCGGAATGATAGTGACCCATTAAGGGCGAGTTTCACCAGTCCAGTTTAACGATAAGATTAAATTTACAAACAAATGACGCATGTATTTAGCTTACGGGAAAAGGCTTTATACTGGTTTGGTGATTTGGTGGGTGGATTTTAAAAGTCCACTTTAACGGTGAGTTAAATTTATAAATATTTCTCGGATATGTTTAGCTTACGAGAAGAGCCAAAACATCCTATAAACTTCCATACTGGACGGTTCAGTACTTGCAATAAGCTAAACATTTGCTTGGTATATTTATAAATTAATTTAACTACTGCTTATATTGGGCTTGTGAAGTTCACCCTTATAGTGACTTGTGGACGTGCCTCCACCGTCAGGGAAGGTCTTAACAATGGCCCGGAAGGGGGGGGGGGGGGTTCTAGAAGCCTTATGCTTAATTTCATTCCAAGAAAGCAAACTTGCAAAATGTAAAAGCGATAATAGGAATTTTGTGAGGAGGCGTTCTTTCCATTTTCGTAATATTTTTGAAATATCCTGGATACTATACGTTCCAGTTAAGTGAAATTTAGTACAAATTTTAGGTTAGTTAAACCGGAGAAAGCTTTCTCAGTCGGCAGCCTCCCAGACGCAACTGAATTTTTTTTCACCACTACTTTGTCTATAACTTTTGTTGCGTAGTTCTGTTTTAAAAATCCTTTAAAGTATACCTGAATCAGGAGTTGAGAAACGTCTACAACAAATTTCAGTGTAATAGGGTGAATGGTGTAACCGCTAGGGCACTACGCGGACGGACAGATTTTTTCGAGAACCGTTGGGAGCATCAATTCCGAAATTTCTTGCCATTTATTTCATATGTGGTCGGACTTCTATTGTATATTTGTCCTCTGTGATAGTAATAGTACGAAAACAGCAGCACCTGTACAACTGAATAAAACCGCCATTAAAATGAAAGAAGCCAGAAAAGTCAAGGCCACCCAATGCATTCGAACCCGCGCGTCTCAAATGTTATAGTCATAAAAAGAATAAAATAAAAATAAGTCACAAAGAAGGGGGAGGGACCGACAAAAATCTTGACTGACATTTTTGTCACACTTGGTGATACGATAATTTGTCTGTTTCGCTTATGGCGGCGTTATGTCCCACCACAAATACAGGTGTGTTTAACCCTTGTGTGGTCTCAATGGTGCAATAGCAAAGCCGTCGGCCACACACCGCGTTTAACCTACCACGGACTTTCCATATGTGTTAATCACCACAGTGCTAACGTCTATGTTGATCTTATGGAGTTTGAAAGTATGCTAGATTGTACAGTCGTCAAGAGAATTCACCTTGTGGTAGTTTTCGCGAGTTGTGTTTTACTAAAGAACAGATAAGTACAAAATGGGAACGATGTAAGGACCCGTTTACACGCTCATATTATGGATAAAATATATTATTAGAAAAATTTTAAGGCTCTGCTTCAGCTGATGATGCATTTCTGCCACCCATAAGATTAACATTGTGAGCGGTATTAATGTTTTTCACTGGTTGCAGAGACTCCGAATAACTTTAAAATATACTACATTACTAGATCATACTATAGTGCGATTAAACTTGCCATAAGCTAACCATACGATTAGATAAATCTGTTCGATAGAAGACTCTATAGTATACTATAAGAAAGCGGTGAAATCTACCCTTAACCTTCGTTAACTTCTAGGGAATGCCAACACAGATTCCAGTAAGCATATTATGTTCAGCTTATGGGAAAAGGCAAACCGCCCTATAAACCTTGCGATAAGCTTAACATTTACTTGCAGTATTTACACAATTTATCTTACAGTTAAGTTGGACAGGTAAAATCCACCCTAAATCACGTTTTATAAAATTTAATAATATTTTAGAGTCGACACAATGTAGACACCATGCTTTAAAAATTTTGAATATAAAATCCTGCTTAGCACCATAAGCACGTATATATCTCTCTAAAAAATTTGTAAGGTCAGCTTAAAAGCAGTATATAATGTCCAACTTGAGATTCTAAGGGGGTTCTCCTAGTTCTCAAACTTTTTGCTCCAAAAACTTTTTACACTTTCAACTGTTGTATTCAAGCTCGGAGAAATTTAGAAATGCCCATAAAGAAATCAAGGACCTTTGTTGAATTTTTATCTTTCTTATCCTATACATAAGGGAAAAGGTCTCTTAAGGTCAAAAGGCACGTTCTTACATCCCATAAGATAAACATTGTGGTCAATTGTTTTTAATTTAATTTAGGTATAGGAAAGTTCCAAAATATTACGATCCATTGACCCCTGGCTCATTTTGAAAGTCTGTCTATAGTGAACTCTCTTTATAACAAGCAAATTTACATGGTATATAGAGAGACTCCTGTAGTTAACTTCTTTTATTAACAAGGTTTAGTCAAGGCCACTTTGAAAACAAAGTAAATAAAGTTTGAGATTCCAGCGGGAAGAATGGTTTTCAACTACAAGCAGACAGACAGACAATTCTAACCTAATCATGCGAAACAGAACTAATTCGTTAGAAACGTTACGCTCACAGAATAACAATAATCACATGGACAATGGCAATACTTCACTTTCCCGTTGCAGCTATATCTATAAGCTTTGGAAAGCTTGGAAACTAATAACTGAAAACTTTGTCAAAAATTTTGGTAAACATCTCGCTTTTTTTTTTTTTTTTTTTCAAAAATTGGCAGAAAAATAGAGTTTTCCACACAGCCAGATAAGTGCGAAAAAATTCTGGAATGCAAAAGCAGACTTTTCTTATGATTACTTTCTACTTCATTCTTCTCTAATTTTGTCTTAGGCAGCGAGAAAGTATAAACGATCACGCTTAATTTAAGCCTGGGAAATAAATTTAGGTACTTTGAAGAGTGGACAGAAGAGTACAGAAATAACAGGAAATCGAAACAAAGGCAATGCTACAATATTAGATATATCGATTTTTATGGATGACTTAGTAAATACCAGTAGGCACTCAGTCAGTACCTACAAGCGGGGTGGGAGGCTTCGTTTGTCCACAAGGTCTCATTATAAAGGGTTAAGGTTGCGTTCTGTTAAAGATAAATCTAAATAAAGGGTCCGACAATGGTCGCACTTGACTTTCTCGCAATTTTTATCGAAAATTTTGATTTTTTTTTTTACGTAATTTATTTGTTTTTGACCAAAATTTTAACTTTTTCTAAAAAATATTTTGCCATACACTGGACAATAATTTTAGGCACCTACTCACCGGATTTCAAACATATCCGTCAAATGGTGAAGTGTCGTTCGACGCGCAAAGTACGTGTTTTCTATTTTCCATGTCACGGCCTTAATTTTCAAGTAATTGAAAATCTATTTAAAATGACCTTGAAGCATCTATCTGAGACCATTTTCACCAATTTTCAAGGAAATCTGTCGATTAGGGTTGTTGCAAATCCGTCTGAACCAATCAAAAACGTGATTTCCATTTTTGGAAAATTTTCCTACGATAATGCCAATATTGGCCATAATTATTATGTTGGATAAATTTTGTTCGGTAAAACATGAAACTAGGTTAAAGTACACCTCCCTACCAATTTTTACTGAAATCGATCGAATAGTGCTACCGGAGAGATGACCAACGCGTTTGGGGCCAAAACTGGGCCAAGTTATTGGCCCACCACCAAATGATTGTAAATGACCTAAAAGCATCTATTCAAAAACACTTTCGCAAATTTTCAAGGTTCCAACTTGATATACGTAGCTTCCAGCCCTTCTTAACTGTCAAAAAACACGATTTTTTGCCTTTTTTTGACCATAGCAGGCGCAATTTTTGAGTTATCAAAATTTATCAAAAAACGGGTCCAGATATTTCCAATAGGTACCTACATACCGAATTTGAGCAAAATCGGACGAACGGTGTGACGTCCAGTTGCGCGACAGAGTGACGTACGTACGTACGTACGTACGTACGTACGTACGTACGTCGGACGGACATTTTTTAAAAACCACTTTTTTGGACTCGGGGGACCTCTAGGATCATGGGAAACCCAAAATCTCAAAATCGAAATTTTGCACGAAGACATAACTTTCTCAGCCCATGTATTTCATACGGGCGAGAAAGTAAAAAGTGGACATTTATTGATTTGTCGTTCTGGTTTACAATTAAAACAATCGTTTCTTTGATTGCTGTGGAAAAAAACCCAGAGATATTTATCATCAGTTTAAGCACCATAACTTTTGCCATATTATATTTAAAGGGAAAATTGTCCCCTTAATAAAATTTTATGTTGCTTTAAAAATCTTCCACTGAAATGGTGTAAGTACAGAATTTTGATCAATAATGTAATTTTGCAATTTCGATTGTCCCCAGTTCTAAATTTATTTTGAAAATCACAAATTGTAATTTATATACTTATTCAATTATTGTCCATCGCTGACAATAGGCCTGAAAAAAGACTTCAAAAAAACTATCTCGAGCCTGAAAAGAGTAGGTAGGAACCGTTAAAATCATAGCGACAAAAAAGAAATATTTTTTCATTGTACTACTAAATGGTGGCCGAGTTGTGGTCAGGCATTCACAATAAAACCTATTAAATATTTATGCGCTAAATACGCTGAGTCATATAGCTTCAAGAAATTTTTCGAGACCACGTGACTAAGGTTTAACATCTGCGCAGGCGCCTCAGCTAGGTTCAGGGCTTGCGGGGGCAGGGCTGACCAAAATTTCAGGTTTTTTGTTTTCTGTTTATTATTGGGTTTACTTATACATCCAGCTCCAAACAGACCAGTATGCCGACCGGTAAAGGTAGGACAACAATGATTCTTTTGTTATTGATCATTATCATTGCCAAAGATGTCATTGCAACACGGATGGTTATTGAGACCCACTATTGAGATCCATGTTCCCAACACAATATCTGCACTACCAGGATTCGAACCCGTGGTCCTCCGATTACATGTTGTGTGTTCGACCACAAGACCACGAAGGGGCAAAATTTCAGGTTCTTCAGTGACTAACCTGATTTATAAATATAATTTTCAAAGTGTTGGGTATACAGACTATCCACCTAAAGACATTGTTTCCAATGTGGCATGTATTAAGGGTCCGCTATACCTGACGGTGCATTTTTTGCCGCCCATAAGATTAACATTGCGAGTGGCGATTCATTTTCAAGGTTTACCCTTGGATGGAGAGACACAAAATTTTGCCTGTACCTAGCCCTAACAATGTTCTAGGTCGTGTTCGAAGCAGATTTCCCATTTTTTTTTACTAGTTTTCGAGATACAGCACTTTTCTTGAGGGATGCGATGCTAGCATTTGCAAAACAGTTGCAATAAAAGAAACCAGTGAGAAATTGGGAAATCTGCTTCGAACACTCCCTAGAACATTGTTAGGGCTAGGTACAGGCAAAATTATGTGTCTTTCCAACCAAGGGTAAACCTTGAAAATGAATCGCTGCTCGCAATGTTAATCTTATGGGCGGCAAAAAATGCATCGTCAGGTATAGCGGACCCTTAATCAATTTTAAATTTGTTTATACAGTAGTCTCTCTCTATAGCGACCGTCAAGGTACCCGTAAATTTCCTCGTTATGCGAAGAAAGCCCAAAAAAAAAAAAAATCCTGATAGGATTCGAACTAGTGGCAGTTAATTTTGGACAGCACTGGTTTATCCATTACCTACTCTTCTTAGGTACCTGATGGACTGAAGCATGAAGGTACCAGAGTATGTACCTACCTGCTCGTCCTCAAGCCTACTCCCACAATGCTTTAGGGAGTTTAGGGCCATTCTCTGTTACTTCCCATAAGCGCTTTATCTCATTTTAGGCTCAAATTCGAGGAAACCTATTGTAGTGGTCAGTGTTCCAATTTCAGAAAACATTTCTTTATAGTTTTTATTTTCATGGTGCGTTCTTTACACTTTCAATTCGCCTTAATATTGGCTAAAACTGAAGAAGTTTCTACGATGATGTTTATATTAGAATATTAGAAACTAGCTTCTTTATTGAAATAAAAACATTGTGAATACTTAAACAATTTGACATTGGTTATTTCACAGTGTTTTAATTACCAAACATCAACAAATCCACTGATCCAAAATGTGGAAACTGTTATTGATTGGTAATTGACTAAGGGTGCGTCCCACCATACTAGGTTAACCGTTAATCTCCAGTTAAATTTCAATTATTGCACGGTAAAAACAGAATTTAAATGGAGATTAACCGTTAACCAAGTATGGTGGATATCTTTTTTGTTTTGGTTCAGATAAACATAAATAAACATCATTACTTCCACTTCGTCTTAGCTGGAAATAATATTTTGAGGACGACCTAACCTGAAACTCTCAGCCTTGACTTTTCCATCACCTGCTAATTCTCATTAAAAAGATAAAGAAAAAACGAACCAGGTTTAACCAGAAGTTGTTATATCATTAAAGCCAAACCGAAATGGCGGTCACTCAATCGTAAAATATTTTTATTGTTACTATAAAGTTAATAGATATTTTATTGCTCGAACCACACAGGTAGAAAATAAGAAACAACATAAGTATTTCTCTCTCAGTGGCTGAGCGGTCGAGCGGTCCGACCTGTGTCCTGAGAGGTCTGGGTTCGAGTCCTGGCGTTAGCAATATTTTCCGCTTACGACATGGCCATAGCAATCTCGTATTCGGATTCGGCCAACTCTCACAACTGAGGTCCTGGGTTCGAATCCCAGTAGTTACCAGCAATTTTCCGTTGGTGGCATAGATGTCCAGATGTCCCACCCACTTGATTTCGGCCAATTTAGGCTAACAAACCAACAAATAAAACTAAAGCAGTACACCAAAACTTTTAACGGAGATTCTATGAGGCCTCTCCGAAGCTGCGGTTCATCTAATCGGCGGTTAATGGACCTACCGGTACGGTTGGTTTAAAACAATAGTAAATAACAGGCACAAGGGTTGTAACTGTAACAATACAGCGTGGTCGTATTGTTCAATGTGGGGGGCCATACGTGTTTTTTATAATTTTACAGTAATTAGATATATGTTCCGGTTAAATAGATAAATATCCCGATGTTTGTTTCAAGTTGAAAGACCGCCCAGCTCGACTTAACGTGGGTTCAGTTAAATTTAACTGAAAGTTAGTGCGATTTTTACCCAACGGACTTTATCCCTCGATTAGGCTAACTGATACATAGGATCACTATATCGTTGAAGACACTCATAAATGCAATTATCCAATTCCAAATAAACTTCATGCACACAAGTCAGCTTAAACTGTAGGTCCCAGAAATTACTAGTCAACAGGTAATGATGTATTTTTTCGATTCATAAAATTATCATAGTGATCGGCAAAGTTGACATATCAGTAGTGTCCTCAAAAAAAAAAATGAAAAAAAAATAGTATGGTAGGTTTCAGAAAAGCTCGGTAAATTGGCAGAACGGATGACTTGAGGCTTCACGGTAGAAGCTCAGAACTTTGACGCAGGCTTAGAAAACTGATGGCTTGCTGTGCGCTGCCTCTACCAAGCGGCTACTTAGACTACCTTGGCACACCGCGGTTTTCTGAAAACTCCAGTAGCAGTCCAGCTTAGAAAAAATTTTGAAGGAAAAAGAAAAAATGTCTCAGCTGTTTTCACGCAATAAAAAAAAACCAAAGACATTTTTAACCACCTACCACACAAATTCAACCAGAAAGAAGAAACGTACGATTGAAAAGCAAACGAATGATGTGGAAGTTACAGATGTCGGGATCATCATCTTCTGAGTGAGTAGATGAAAGATGGAAAGAAAGAGAATAGATGAAACAAGGGAGAAGATCCGAAAAGAGAAGAAGGCAGATAATGACGGCAGGTGACAAAATTCTCACAGGCTTCATTCCCCTTAAACGCCTGCTCCCCAAAATATACATCACTAGTTCTATTCCTCAATTTTGAGGGGGCTAGGCACCATTATTGCTTTTTGGAGAAACTCGGTTTTCTTTGTTTTTCTTAAGGATGGGTAGGCATCAAACTAAATCGTCTCCAAACCCGAACCGCTTGGGAAAATGAGCCCGCGATCGATACATATTGCTTCTTGGTCCTTGGCCGAAGCCGAATATAGGAACAGCCAGTGAAAGAAATCTTAAAACAATGATAACAAAAGCAAAAACTATTAAATAATTAAAAAAGTAGTAAAAAAATAATAAAACCCGGTGTATGACTGTACAATCCGCAAAGAAAGTAAAAAACCTTACAATGATTTTTATTTTCTCACACCCATTACACACTCCACCAGTGCAGTGGTGTGGAAGTCGTATATGGTACACCAATCTCATCCCGTAAATAAAACGAGTATACTGCCCCGTTGCACTGTCGCGGTAAATTCCATAGAAATTTTGTCGCAATTTCGTCACGAATTTGCTGACAAATATTCGACATACAGACAGGCTGTATTGACAAATCCACATTTTAACTTCCTTAATACGAATGACAAAAGGCTGTTTTTAAAGAAAAAAGAGACAGGCTATAAATAACACCAAGATTAGACGCTTTGGGATTTGGTGTCAGTTGACCACTGCTCCATAATGAAAGCCCCCTCCCCTTTTTACTTTCCCGCTATTCAAATATAGTACGAAAAGTGAAAAGTTCTGATTTTGTGTTTGCCACATCCCTAAGAGTTTCTCAAGCCAAAAATGTTTTTTTTTTTCCTAAGGTCTGTAAGGGTGGCTTTCAACAGTTCCGTACCGTGCAGATAAAGTTCAAAAATTTATTTTCCCGAAGCTGGAAACATTATTTTGCCGTTAAAAGTCCATAGCGTTAAGACAAGGCAGCTATCGGGAGGACGGTAAAAGTGACTACCTTTCCTTTCCGAAAAGATATCACTATAGTGAATTGTTAGGGGAAAATCTAATAGGCTTCAAGAACCGGTTTCGGGTTGACAGGACAAGAGCTGGGGATGGATGGATGCCTAGGTTGCAGGTATACGATGTTAATAGAACGATCCTGAAATAAAGTGTATACAGCTTTCCCAAAACTGCAGACCAGAAAATTTTCAACTTCGTGGCTTCCTAATTAGTAAACCACATGCCCATTTCTGCTGATTTATAGTGCTTTCCATTTAACGCACCGGTGCAGCGGTGGATTGCACTCAATCAGTGTACCTCGCTAGCTTTTCGACTCTCTTTCAGTGATACAAATTACTATTAAATTTTATGTTTTTTTACGTTCTCGCTACCCAGTAAGGCGACATGGTAAAGTTTTCGTGAGAAATTTCGAAAGTGAGTTTATATGTCTTCCATGAGTTGAAAAAGTTGTTTCTGGACCTGGACCTGTCTAGAGAAAATTATGTAAAAAAAAAAAAAAAAAAGAAAAATACTACAACCTAAAAAATCACATTTAGCAGAATACCATGCCAGCCAAATACGAGAAAGTTAAATGCGACCATTTCCGGACATTTCATTTATATTTTTTTTACGACAATTTTTGCAAGACTGAAAATAAAGACGTCTGTCGGAAAATTTATCGTCAAGGGCTCAAGCCGCTTCACTGTGATAAATTACGAGAGATGCGGGAAAGTGAAATGGGACCGTTGTCAGCCCCTTTCATTGTTGGGACCCCCCCGATTCATTTCTTTGTGTGTGTCAAATTCCCGGCTCCAACTGACTTACCCATTCAGGTTTCGTATTTCTTGCCCGCGGGGTTAAGCTCCCTCTTTTATTACAAAAAAAAATGTCTTATTTGTATTAGACTTTTATTTTGAGGTTTCCCTTACTTTACTTCAGGGCATAATACATCTGATTTTTTCAAATTGGCAACTTCTTTCATAACATTTTCCTTTTGTGTTTTTTTGGGGGGAAATTACTGGGGACGTAACGAAATTCGTACATACAGGATGGGCAATAACAGTTCATCAGCACATGCAAATAGTTATTGTTCTGGTAGTAAAGTTAAGGTTAAATTTAACTGGAGGTTAGAGTAGAGTTTAGCTTACGGGCTTAGTCCCATCGCTAGGCTAACTACCACTTCGCCGAGGATTTGGGAATATATTCTCATCAAGAAAAATGACTGTATAATGGATAACCAACGGAGTTCCGAAGCGAAGGAATTTTGACGTCACTGACCACACGGTACGCCACTTAAATATCCATAAAAATATACTAAAAATCAGAAAATAAAATATATAAAGTTGATGTAAGAAAATCTTATTTTTCTGATAAAGAACTACGAAGGGCAGGAAACCAATAAAAATTGCCCATACTTTATTCACAAGTATCAACCTACCTGACGAGGTCATAAAAATATATGTCCGTCCGTCCGTCTTTGTACCTATTTATTAAATAATAATTACTTGTAAAAGGAAGATGTGCCTATAAAAAACAGCTAGTACTAAACTGCTCTTCTTGGAACAGGTATCCCACCTCAGCCAAAGAACGTAAATACGCACTCATTTTATATACTTTTACTATGAAATAACGACCTCACCGTGGTCTCGTGGGAAAGCACTAGACTCGCACGACTGAGGTCCTGGGTTCGAATCCCGGTAGCAGCAATATTTTGTTAGTAATATGAATGCTTCGGCCAACTATCAGTTTGTTTAAGAGGACGCTATACAACATTGCCAGCGGCAATCCATTTTCAAGGTTTACCCTAGGTTGGAAAGACACAAAATTTTGCCTGTACCTAGCCCTAACAATGTTCTAGGGAGTGTTTGAAGCAGATTTCCCAATTTCTCACTGGTTTCTTTTATTGCAACTGTTTTGCAAGTGCTAGCATCGCATCCCTCAAGAAAAGTGCTGTATCTCGAAAACCAGTAAAAAAAATGGGAAATCTGCTTCGAACACTCCCTAGAACATTGTTAGGGCTAGGTACAGGCAAAATTTTGTGTCTTTCCAACCAAGGGTAAACCTTGAAAATGAATCGCCGCACGCAATGTTAATCTTATGGGCGGCAAAAAATGCACCGTCAGGTATAGCGGACCCTTAATTAACATCTCTGCCTCGGGGGCCAAGGGCTTGGGCTGTAAGCATCAATAAGTACTTTCGCTGCTACCAGGATTCGAACCCAGGACTTCATCGTGCGAGTTTAGTATTTTCCCTCAAGACCACGATATGGCCACATTTTTACTGTCCTATCTTTTTTTTTTTTTAATGCGCGACGTTCAGAGAACATATGCGCCGATGAGTTGGTTATTACATTTTTTTGGCCGAAGCCGAAGACGAAGTGGCCGAAGCCGAATGTGAGTGGGTCGAAGCCAGTTTAGTAGTGGGTCGAAGCCGATACATCCATGTCGGAAGCGGAAAATTTTTCCATTCCGCCGGGATTCGAACCCGGACCTCTCAGGACACAAAGCGGGCCCCTTGACCACTCGGCCACTGAGAGGCACTACTGTCCTATCTATAAACCCTTGTTTATGCAAATATCATTAACAAAACAAAATTTCATTAGAAAGCTATCAAGTTAAAATCCTAGTTTGACTGCCCTAGAGCAGTTCATCTAGGAATCATCCAATCTAAAAAGTTTCTTGTTTTCAGGAAAATTTTATGAAAGTAATTATTTTTGCAATTTTATTTAGAGTGTACTTTTAAAATCTTTTGAATCTATTTACGAAGATAAGTCCTGAAACTGGTTTTCGAACCTACCGGGTACGAAGAGGACTGTAAGTTGAAAATCTTTCAGCGGTCGAAATTCGAACCTGGCCTCTACTGTTTACTAAACTGGGCGCTTTATCCTCTCTGCCATGCATGAAAAATCCAACTCATTTCAGAAATTTTCGGTACATTAAGGAAGTATAGTAACGTAGACGGGAGATTATACGAGTACATGTTAGCTATATTGGACAGTGATTGATCTTATTTGAGATGTCACTTCCACTTTATAATATAACAAGCCGCCTCGCGGCGCTTCGCGCCGCTCGGCGTCTTGTATTGGTCCGCCGCCGCCCCAGCGGCGCCGCCGTTCCTGAAATTATCGGTGCCACTGTTCAGCGGCGTCAGTTTTTGCACAATATGAGTTATCCTGGGTACAGGATCCATTGCGAATTGGATTTGCCACCGTATTATCAAATATTCGTCATGGGGGCATTGTAGCAATATACCCTATGCCTACCTTCCGCCTGGCTAAATAAATAGTGAGACGTCTCGACAAATTTGAATCCCGGGTACGACCCTGTCTTACCTCGCTCATTTCCCCAATTTCCATAGATTTAGTACTGGAGTAATTACATAAAGGATCGTAGTCAAAACCTGCACCCTTAGTCACGGAAAGTGTCTTCACCTTCCTTCGGTTACGCGTCTCGTCTGTTTTCGTTTTGGGGTACTTAGCGACTGCTTTCCTATGAGCCTCTGACTTCTCTTTCTGATACTTAGCTGCAGCTTGGCGATGGACCTGTGGGTTTTGTTTCACATACTTAGCTACTGCTTGCCTATTGACCTGTGGGTTTTGTTTCACATACTTAGCTACTGCTTGCCTATTGACCTGTGGGTTTTGTTTCACATACTTAGCTACTGCTTGCCTATTAACCTGTGGGTATTGTTTCACATACTTAGCTACTGCTTGCCTATTGACCTGTGGGTTTTGTTTCACATACTTAGCTACTGCTTGCCTATTGACCTGTGGGTTTTGTTTCACATACTTAGCTACTGCTTGCCTATTGACCTGTGGGTTTTGTTTCACATACTTAGCTACTGCTTGCCTATTGACCTGTGGGTTTTGTATCTCATACTTAGCTACTGCTTGCCTATTGACCTGTTGGTTTGTTTCTCATACTTAGCTGCTGCTTGTCTGTGAATTTCCGGTTTGGTTTTTGTATATTTAGCTACCGCTTTTTTGTGTACCTCTGGATTTTGTTTAGCGTAACGTTTGCTTGCTTCGGTTAGCTGTTGCTCTCGGGTTAGATTAGACAACTTAGGACGACCGCGCTTTTTAGGAGTTTGGCACTGTGAAGGTGTCACTGGAATGGTTTTTTGGCCGAGATCTCTACGTTTTTTTATAGTAATTCCTGACTGTTCAGATTGTTGCGTTTGCTTTTTCCTATAGTTAGATTTTTCACTCTGAGAATTGTCACCATACCATGAGAAATATACATAGCGACCTTCCTATCTTCTTACTTTCTCGCCCGTATGTAATACATGGGCTGAAAAAGTTATGTCATGGTGCAAAATTTTGATTTTAAGATTTTGGGTTTCCCATGATCCTGGAGGTCCCACGAGTCCAAAAAAGTGGTTTTTAAAAAATGTCCATCCGACGTACATACGTACGACAGTCTGTCGCCGTTCATCCGATTTTGCTCAAATTCGATATGTAGGTAAGTACCTAATGTAAAAATCTGGACATGTTTTTTTAATAAATTATGATCCGCCAGATCCGCCTACCACGTATTTCCATAAAATTTCCGCCTTTTCTTCATTAGGACCATTGGGGCACTACATGCTCCTACTTCCGTCCAGCTAGGTTGAAAAATGAGAAGAAAGAACTTTCCCAACCTGGCTACGCCTCAGTTAAACTCGTACACGCTTCTGCTTTAACGTATTCCACGTTAGTACCACCAGTAGAGAGCACCTCGTTACAGTGACAACGTCCGGTGCATCAACATCATAAGAACTTTCCCAACCTGGCTACGCCTCAGTTAAACTCGTACACGCTTCTGCTTTAACGTATTCCACGTTAGTACCACCAGTAGAGAGCACCTCGTTACAGTGACAACGTCCGGTGCATCAACATCATGTATCGCACAATGTTTCGTAATCCTGGATGCTGCCCTGGCTTCCTTGAATTTGCGCCACTTTCCGCAACATATTCTTCCTCGGGGTCACTCCGGCACTACACCCTCCGACTCCCGTCCTGCTACGTCCATAAATAATTTACCAATCCTGGTGACGCCCCTGATTAATGCGCACTTCCTGTTATTTCGTCACATATTCTTCATTAGAACCACCAGTATATTACACCTAGTGAATATCATGACTATCGGTTGATGAACAGAATGTGCACAATCTGGGGTGCCCTGGCTACGGCCCTGGCTAATTGGAATTTCCACCACTTCTAAACATATTCCTCATGAGGGTCAGTAGGGCAATATACCCTGCGACTGCCGTCCGCGTGACTCAATAAATGAAAAGTCCGAACTTTTTTCATCCTGGCTACGCCCCTGAATAATGCGTCCATTCCGGTGGTTTCTCCATATTCGTCACTGGTACCAACAGTAGAGACCACCCTGTGACCATCGTAACGATCCGTCCATAAACAACACGCGGTCATCGAACTCGGTTAATCCTGCCTACGGCCCTGGCTAATTCGAATTTCCCCCATTTTGCACTATATTCGTCACTGGGGCCACCAGGCCTCTGTACCCTGCGATTGCCGTCCGCGTGGCTCAATAAATGAAAAGTCCGAACTTTTTTCATCCTGGCTACGCCCCTGAATAATGCGTCCATTCCGGTGGTTTCTCCATATTCGTCACTGGTACCAACAGTCGAGACCACCCTGTGACCATCGTAACGATCCGTCCATAAACAAAACGCGGTCATCGAACTCGGTTAATCCTGCCTACGGCCCTGGCCAATTCGAATTTCCCCCATTTCGCACTATATTCGTCACTGGGGCCACCAGGCCTCTGTACCCTACGACTGCCGCCCCCCTGGCTCAATAAATGAAAAGTCCGAACTTTTTCATCCTGGCTACGCCCCTGAATAATGCGTCCATTCCGTTAGTTTCTCCATATTCGTCACTGGTACCAACAGTAGATACCACCCTGTGACCATCGTAACGTTCCGTCCATAAACAACACGCGGTCATCGAACTCGGTTAATCCTGCCTACGGCCCTGGCTAATTCGAATTTCCCCCATTTCGCACTATATTCGTCACTGGGGCCACCAGGCCTCTGTACCCTGAGACTGCCGTCCGCGTGAATGTGCATAATCTGGGGTGCCCTGGCTACGGCCCTGGCTAATTGGAATTTCCACCACTTCTAAACATATTCCTCATGAGGGTCAGTAGGGCAATATACCCTGCGACTGCCGCCCCCCTGGCTCAATAAATGAAAAGTCCGAACTTTTTTCATCCTGGCTACGCCCCTGAATAATGCGTCCATTCCGGTGGTTTCTCCATATTCGTCACTGGTACCAACAGTAGAGACCACCCTGTGACCATCGTAACGATCCGTCCATAAACAACACGCGGTCATCGAACTCGGTTAATCCTGCCTACGGCCCTGGCTAATTCGAATTTCCCCCATTTCGCACTATATTCGTCACTGGGGCTACCAGGCCTCTGTACCCTGCGAATGCCGCCCCCCTGGCTCAATAAATGAAAAGTCCGAACTTTTTTCATCCTGGCTACGCCCCTGAATAATGCGTCCAATCCGCTGATTTCTCCATATTCGTCACTGGTACCAACAGTAGAGACCACACTGTGACCATCGTAACGATCCGTCCATAAACAACACGCGGTCATCGAACTCGGTTAATCCTGCCTACGGCCCTGGCTAATTGGAATTTCCACCACTTCTAAACATATTCCTCATGAGGGTCAGTAGGGCAATATACCCTGCGACTGCCGTCCGCGTGACTCAATAAATGAAAAGTCCGAACTTTTTTCATCCTGGCTACGCCCCTGAATAATGCGTCCATTCCGGTGGTTTCTCCATATTCGTCACTGGTACCAAACGTAGAGACCACACTGTGACCATCGTAACGATCCGTCCATAAACAACACGCGGTCATCGAACTCGGTTAATCCTGCCTACGGCCCTGGCTAATTGGAATTTCCACCACTTCTAAACATATTCCTCATGAGGGTCAGTAGGGCAATATACCCTGCGACTGCCGTCCGCGTGACTCAATAAATGAAAAGTCCGAACTTTTTTCATCCTGGCTACGCCCCTGAATAATGCGTCCATTCCGGTGGTTTCTCCATATTCGTCACTGGTACCAACAGTAGAGACCACCCTGTGACCATCGTAACGATCCGTCCATAAACAACACGCGGTCATCGAACTCGGTTAATCCTGCCTACGGCCCTGGCTAATTCGAATTTCCCCCATTTTGCACTATATTCGTCACTGGGGCCACCAGGCCTCTGTACCCTGCGATTGCCGTCCGCGTGGCTCAATAAATGAAAAGTCCGAACTTTTTTCATCCTGGCTACGCCCCTGAATAATGCGTCCATTCCGGTGGTTTCTCCATATTCGTCACTGGTACCAACAGTCGAGACCACCCTGTGACCATCGTAACGATCCGTCCATAAACAAAACGCGGTCATCGAACTCGGTTAATCCTGCCTACGGCCCTGGCCAATTCGAATTTCCCCCATTTCGCACTATATTCGTCACTGGGGCCACCAGGCCTCTGTACCCTGCGACTGCCGTCCGCGTGGCTCAATAAATGAAAAGTCCGAACTTTTTCATCCTGGCTACGCCCCTGAATAATGCGTCCATTCCGTTAGTTTCTCCATATTCGTCACTGGTACCAACAGTAGATACCACCCTGTGACCATCGTAACGTTCCGTCCATAAACAACACGCGGTCATCGAACTCGGTTAATCCTGCCTACGGCCCTGGCTAATTCGAATTTCCCCCATTTCGCACTATATTCGTCACTGGGGCCACCAGGCCTCTGTACCCTGAGACTGCCGTCCGCGTGAATGTGCATAATCTGGGGTGCCCTGGCTACGGCCCTGGCTAATTGGAATTTCCACCACTTCTAAACATATTCCTCATGAGGGTCAGTAGGGCAATATACCCTGCGACTGCCGCCCCCCTGGCTCAATAAATGAAAAGTCCGAACTTTTTTCATCCTGGCTACGCCCCTGAATAATGCGTCCATTCCGGTGGTTTCTCCATATTCGTCACTGGTGCCAACAGTAGAGACCACCCTGTGACCATCGTAACGATCCGTCCATAAACAACACGCGGTCATCGAACTCGGTTAATCCTGCCTACGGCCCTGGCTAATTCGAATTTCCCCCATTTCGCACTATATTCGTCACTGGGGCTACCAGGCCTCTGTACCCTGCGAATGCCGCCCCCCTGGCTCAATAAATGAAAAGTCCGAACTTTTTTCATCCTGGCTACGCCCCTGAATAATGCGTCCAATCCGCTGATTTCTCCATATTCGTCACTGGTACCAACAGTAGAGACCACACTGTGACCATCGTAACGATCCGTCCATAAACAACACGCGGTCATCGAACTCGGTTAATCCTGCCTACGGCCCTGGCTAATTCGAATTTCCCCCATTTCGCACTATATTCGTCACTGGGGCCACCAGGCCTCTGTACCCTGCGACTGCCGTCCGCGTGGCTCAATAAATGAAAAGTGTCATGACCTTCGGATGACCCTGGCTACGACCCTGGCTAATTACAATTTTTGCGAATTCACATCATATTCGTCATGGGGGCCATTGGGGCACTCTACCCTGCAAGTACCGTCGCGCTGGCTCAATAAATAGGACGGCTCAAAATTTTGATTTCGATTTTTTGCTGACTCAGCAATTGCTGACGGGGATCGCTTACCCCCCGTTCAACTCCGTTTGGGACCCCCTACAACCTGCAAAAAGTTTCATTGCGATCGGGCAATTAGGAGCGAAGAAAATGAATTATGATAAATGAGTCAGTGAGTGAGTGAGTGAGTGAGTCAGTGTGTCAGTACCCTTCAATCTTATAATATAGATTTATTCTTTTATACTGTCCTGAGTTTATTAGATTTTCAGAAAAATTTTCAGGAGAGAGAACTGTTAAATGAATGGAATAATTCAAAATAAAATTAATTTCGTGAAAATAACGTTGCGCAAACGCTAAGAACGTTAGAAACTTCATACGTGCGTAATTTTGTTTATGAGCTCTCAAAGGCCATGCTATACAGGTTGTTCCAAACCCCCCCCCCCCCCCCCCCCTTATCTTTTTCAGAGAAACTTCCCGTGATGAAATTTTCTAGGTTTTGCAATTTCGGAGTTCCCTATAGTGGAAGCTCGGCGCTATGAGGACCCGGGTACAGTGGGATACATTTCTGTACATTAGGGGGTGATTCGTTCAGGATTACGCCCCAAAGTCATGTTTTCTCCCAGCGGGGCTCTATTTACCAGAAAAAATCTCACCTTGGCAGAAATAGAACCCGAGTCCTCCTGCTTCATAAGTCAGTACCCTGTCACTGAGTACATATGACCAACTAATAAAATTTAAGAGAGCTCGAAAGTCATATAAGTAGAAGGTTACTTTTAGTAGCAATGCCAAAAAAATTGAAATTTATTTTTATTTGCAACCAAAACGTAAATAAAACCATTTTACGTTAATAGTAGGATTCTTTAGACCGAATTTTTAAAAGAAAAATATTATGGCTCAACATAAGTATTTTGGGAATAATAAAATAATTCAGTTTTTCCATTTTGCAAGAGGAGTTCTTACACAAACTCAAGCATAACTGCGTTAGAGGGCAGATAAAGCTAGTAGCCAAAAAATTAGAAGTTAGAAGTCCACTAGCTCACACTACGGCGAGGGCGCTATCGGCAGGATGGTGAAAGGCAAAGCCACCAACTTTACTGTTCTATAGGATAACGCTATAGTGAACTTTTAGGGGACACTACAGTAGACTTTAAAAACTGGTGAAATCTACACAAACTGGACTATAGCGTTCCACTTCTTTCTTTCCAAGACATCGTTCAAGAAAAGTCCCCTTTCAATGTGAACTATTCCCCCTCCGTTCAGCCAAACTACCTGTTAACAATATCCGGAACGTAGTCAATGTGCACAACAGTTAATAGGATTGTCTGTCTGACATCCGTTAAATTGACTTATGCGGGAAAGTTATAAAGAAATAAGTAATTGTTTGTAATTATAGTAGAGACGTTCACAATGGGGGATGGAAATTGTTAAAACTAAAAAGGTGACGCAAAGTTGGGAAATTACTTTGCTTATTTAGTCACGCATGAAATTTCCTTCGACGACGATCTCAGTTAAGGTGTAATGGGAGAGGACATGTTTATTTATTTTCACCTGAACGAAAACAAAGCACTTTTTCTCACGTTGTCATAGAAACTGGCGTCCTAATTGAAATAATAACATATTAGATAGTTGAAGTGACGTATGGTTCCTTCGCAGGGTTTGCATTACCAAACATCAAAAGACTTCACATTTTGGATCAGTGCATGGGTTTATTGCTGTTTGGTAATTTTAACATTGTGAAGTTACCAAAAGTCATTTTAATGAATTTTTAGTTACTTTTTTTTCTTAAAATAATTTATTTAGAATGTATTTATTTCAATGAAAAAGTGCTTTGATTTGGTTTGAGGTGTGCATAAATAAATAAACATGACATTTCACTTTAAGAGGACGCTATACCTGACGATGCATTTTTTTCCGCCCATAAGATTAACATTGCCAGCGGCAATTCATTTTCAAGGTTTACCCTTGGTTGGAAAGACACAAAATTTTGCCTGTACCTAACCCCAACAATGTTCTAGGGAGTGTTCGAAGCAGATTTCCCAATTTCTCACTGGTTTCTTTTATTGCAACTGTTTTGCAAATGCTAGCATCGCATACCTCAAGAAAAGTGCAGTATCTCGAAAACCAGTAAAATAAAGGGTCCGACAATGGTCGCACTAGACTTTCTCGCAATTTTTACGCCAGCGGTATCGAAAATTTTGATTTTTTTTTACGTAATTTATTTTTTTTGGACCAAAATTTTAACTTTTTCTAAAAAATATTTTGCCATACACTGGACAATAATTTTAGGCACCTACTCACCGGATTTCAAACATATCCGTCAAATGGTGAAGTGTCGTTCGACGCGCAAAGTACGTGTTTTCTATTTTCCATGTCACGGCCTTAATTTTCAAGTAATTGAAAATCTATTGAAAATGACCTTGAAGCATCTATCTGAGACCACTTTCACCAATTTTCAAGGAAATCTTTCGATTAGGGTTGTTGCAAATCCGTCTGAACCAATCAAAAACGTGATTTCCATTTTTGGAAAATTTTCCTACGATAATGCCAATATTGGCCATAATTATTATGTTGGATAAATTTTGTTCGGTAAAACATGAAACTAGGTTAAAGTACACCTCCCTACCAATTTTTATTGAAATCGATCGAATAGTGCTACCGGAGTGATGACCAACGCGTTTGGGCCAAAACTGGGCCAAGTTATTGGCCCACCTCCAAGTGATTGTAAAAGACCTAAAAGCATCTATTCAAAAACACTTTCGCAAATTTTCAAGGTTCCACCTTGATATACGTAGCTTCCAGCCCTTCTTAACTGTCAAAAAACACGATTTTTTGCCTTTTTTTGACCATAGCAGGCGCAATTTTTGAGTTATCAAAATTTATCAAAAAACATGCCCAGATATTTACATTAGGTACCTACATACCGAATTTGAGCAAAATCGGACGAACGGTGTGACGTCCAGTTGCGCGACAGACTGACGTACGTACGTACGTACGAACGTACGTACGTACGTACGTACGTCGGACGGACATTTTTTAAAAACCACTTTTTTGGACTCGGGGGACCTCCAGGATCATGGGAAACCCAAAATCTCAAAATCGAAATTTTGCACGAAGACATAACTTTCTCAGCCCATGTATTACATACGGGCGAGAAAGTAAAAATGGGAAATCTGCTTCGAACACGACCTAGAACATTGTTAGGCAAAATTTTGTGTCTTTCCAACCAAGGGTAAACCTTAAAAATGAATCGCCGCTCGCAATGTTAAACTTATGGGCGGCAAAAAATGCACCGACAGGTATAGCGGACCCTTAAGTGCTGAAAGCCACGATAGCTGAGTGATCTAGATGGTAATCATTAGAGGAACAACGCGAGCCTGCTCACGCAGGTTCGATCCCAATACCATATCAATGTTTTTCTGATCGACATCTTATAGGTTGTAGAAATGAACCATTTGTCGCCAGACCTCAACTTCTTTACACATTTATTTTTATTTTTATTCCGAGATATTTCGACAAGGAGATATGATTTTTCTGTCGGCATGTGAGTGTAAATCGATAGTGGGTCATTGTGACGCAAGACAAACAATAGAGCTTTGTCACGTGGTTGAAATCGTGCGTAGCATCCCAACTACAACTTTTCGATGTCTCGATAAAAAGTTGATTTTCTATTTCGAGATTTTATTATACCTTCAACAGTCTGATAGCGCTGATCAATTTTTTCACTTCTAGCGCAGGAAAAGATTTTTCTATATTGTTATTGGAAATCTCGGTCCTTGCAATGGCCCAGCTGTCAAGAGGTCGGATTTGCGTCCGGAGAGGTTTGGGTTCGAATCTCGTAAGTAATATTTTCTTGGTGCTATGCCCAACCATACATTGTTTAGTCTTCAGATAAAGATAATACATGGTAAACACATGAAAATTACTTATACAGATACAAATTACACAAGAGTTGTTTATGGAACCAAAGCTGTTATCCCGTTAAACACTAGGGGGTAAATTGCCCCGACAGTGTGAAGAGAGCCTTAGGGACAAGTTGCCGTCCATTTTCACCACTGCCAGTTACTCCTTTGGGTATAATTCCATCTATTTTTAACTACGAGATTAATTTTTTGCCCTTTATGACTTAGAACCCTTGTTAGTTTTGGATTTTTGATGGGGGCTGGATTAGGCAGCGAGCTGCTATAAAGTAAGAGGACCGTGGATCTACTCTTAGACTTGTGGAATTTTTTGTAGGTATCTGGTCTTCACCGGCTGGGGGAAAACTCGACTATGAGGCGTCACTCCCTTAAATACGAAGACGAAGAAACACCCTGTACCCCACTTTATCCTGTATGACCACATAAGATGGGTCTTGAACAACAACTTATATATATATACAAGCCGCCTCGCGGCGCTTCGCGCCGCTCGGCGTCTTGTATTGGTCCGCCGCCGCCCCAGCGGCACCGCCGTTCCTGAAATTATCGGTGCCACTGTTCAGCGGCGTCAGTTTTTGCACAATATGAGTTATCCTGGGTACAGGATCCATTGCGAATTGGATTTGCCACCGTATTATCAAATATTCGTCATGGGGGCATTGTAGCAATATACCCTATGCCTACCTTCCGCCTGGCTAAATAAATAGTGAGACGTCTCGACAAATTTGAATCCTGGGTACGACCCTGTCTTACCTGAATTTTCGGAATTTCATTGCATTTTCTTCACCGAGAACATTACGGTACCACATCCTGTTGCTGCCTGTTGCTGCCTGTTCAGCAAATTCAATAAATTGATAATGTAAACTTTTCCATCATGGGTACGCCCCTGGTTAACGCCTACTTCCTGTTATTTTTGTCACATTTTCCTCGTTAGCACCACCAGTACAATACACCTGGTAAATATGATGGTGGCCAGTTAATAAGCAGTATCCCTGCAATCCGAGCTAGCGTGGCTACTGCCCTGGATAATTGGAATTTGCTCCTTTGTGCAACAGTTTCGTCATTGGGGCTATTGGGCACTATACCCTGAGACTCCCGTCCGATTGCCTCAACACATAAACAGTCTGCACATTTCTCATTGTCGTTACGTCCCTGGCAACCCCATATTGCCGTTTCTTTTCCTCGTATTCTCCACTGCGGCAATGGGGACACAGCAGCCTGCGAATACCGTCCGGCTTCGTCAATAAATGACACTTCGGAACTTTCCATCCTGGCTACTCCCCTATTTATCACGTACATTCGGGTACTTTTCCCATATTCATCAATAGTACGACCAGTAGATGGCAACCTGTGACCATCATTACGATCGGTGCACAAACGACATGAATTGCACAATATTGCATAATCCTGGATAGGGCCCTGCCTAACTTGAATTTGCGCCATTTCCCATCATATTCGTCATTGGGGCTATTGGGGTGCTATACCGTCCTGCTACGTCCATAAATAATTTACCAATCCTGGTGACGCCCCTGATTAATGCGCACTTCCTGATATTTCGTCACATATTCTTCATTAGTACCACCAGCATATTACACCTAGTGAATATCATGACGATCGGTTGATGAACAGAATGTGCACAATGTGGGGTGCCCTGGCTACGGCCCTGGCTAATTGGAATTTCCACCACTTCTAAACATATTCCTCATGAGGGTCAGTAGGGCAATATACCCTGCGACTGCCGCCCCCCTGGCTCAATAAATGAAAAGTCCGAACTTTTTTAATCCTGGCTACGCCCCTGAATAATGCGTCCATTCCGGTGGTTTCTCCATATTCGTCACTGGTACCAACAGTAGAGACCACCCTGTGACCATCGTAACGATCCGTCCATAAACAACACGCGGTCATTGAACTCGGTTAATCCTGCCTACGGACCTGGCTAAATCGAATTTCCCCCATTTCGCACTATATTCGTCACTGGGGCCACCAGGCCTCTGTACCCAGCGACTGCCGCCCCCTGGCTCAATAATTGAAAAGTCCGAACTTTTTTCATCCTGGCTACGCCCCTGAATAATGCGTCCATTCCGGTGGTTTCTCCATATTCGTCACTGGTACCAACAGTAGAGACCACCCTGTGACCATCGTAACGATCCGTCCATAAACAACACGCGGTCATCGAACTCGGGTAATCCTGCCTACGGCCCTGGCTAATTCGAATTTCCCCCATTTCGCACTATATTCGTCACTGGGGCCACCAGGCCTCTGTACCCTGCGACTGCCGTCCGCGTGGCTCAATAAATGAAAAGTCCGAACTTTTTTCAACCTGGCTACGCCCCTGAATAATGCGTCCATTCCGGTGGTTTTTCCATATTCGTCACTGGTACCAACAGTAGAGACCACCCTGTGACCATCGTAACGGTCCGTCCATAAACAACACGCGGTCATCGAACTCGGTTAATCCTGCCTACGGCCCTGGCTAATTCGAATTTCCCCCATTTCGCACTATATTCGTCACTGGGGCCACCAGGCCTCTGTACCCTGCGACTGCCGTCCGCGTGGCTCAATAAATGAAAAGTCCGAACTTTTTTCATCCTGGCTACGCCCCTGAATAATGCGTCCATTCCGGTGGTTTCTCCATATTCGTCACTGGTATCAACAATAGAGACCACCCTGTGACCATCGTAACGATCCGTCCATAAACAACACGCGGTCATCGAACTCGGTTAATCCTGCCTACGGCCCTGGCTAATTCGAATTTCCCCCATTTCGCACTATATTCATCACTGGGGCCACCAGGCCTCTGTACCCTGCGACTGCCGCCCCCATGGCTCAATAATTGAAAAGTCCGAACTTTTTTCATCCTGGCTACGCCCCTGAATAATGCGTCCATTCCGGTGGTTTCTCCATATTCGTCACTGGTATCAACAGTAGAGACCACCCTGTGACCATCGTAACGATCCGTCCATAAACAACACGCGGTCATCGAACTCGGTTAATCCTGCCTACGGCCCTGGCTAATTCGAATTTCCCCCATTTCGCACTATATTCGTCACTGGGGCCACCAGGCCTCTGTACCCTGCGACTGCCGTCCGCGTGGCTCAATAAATGAAAAGTCCGAACTTTTTTCATCCTGGCTACGCCCCTGAATAATGCGTCCATTCCGGTGGTTTCTCCATATTCGTCACTGGTATCAACAATAGAGACCACCCTGTGACCATCGTAACGATCCGTCCATAAACAACACGCGGTCATCGAACTCGGTTAATCCTGCCTACGGCCCTGGCTAATTCGAATTTCCCCCATTTCGCACTATATTCATCACTGGGGCCACCAGGCCTCTGTACCCTGCGACTGCCGCCCCCCTGGCTCAATAATTGAAAAGTCCGAACTTTTTTCATCCTGGCTACGCCCCTGAATAATGCGTCCATTCCGGTGGTTTCTCCATATTCGTCACTGGTACCAACAGTAGAGACCACCCTGTGACCATCGTAACGATCCGTCCATAAACAACACGCGGTCATCGAACTCGGTTAATCCTGCCTACGGCCCTGGCTAATTCGAATTTCCCCCATTTTTCGCACTATATTCGTCACTGGGGCCACCAGGCCTCTGTACCCTGCGACTGCTGCCCCCCTGGCTCAATAAATGAAAAGTCCGAACTTTTTTCATCCTGGCTACGCCCCTGAATAATGCGTCCATTCCAGTGGTTTCTCCATATTCGTCACTGGTACCAACAGTAGAGACCACCCTGTGACCATCGTAACGATCCGTCCATAAACAACACGCGGTCATCGAACTCGGTGAATCCTGCCTACGGCCCTGGCTAATTCGAATTTCCCCCATTTCGCACTATATTCGTCACTGGGGCCACCAGGCCTCTGTACCCTGCGACTGCCGTCCGCGTGGCTCAATAAATGAAAAGTGTCATGACCTTCGGATGACCCTGGCTACGACCCTGGCTAATTACAATTTTCGCGAATTCACATCATATTCGTCATGGGGGCCATTGGGGCACTCTACCCTGCAAGTACCGTCGCGCTGGCTCAATAAATAGGACGGCTCAAAATTTTGATTTCGATTTTTTGCTGACTCAGCAATTGCTGACGGGGATCGCTTAACCCCCGTTCAACTCCGTTTGGGACCCCCTACAACCTGCAAAAAGTTTCATTGCGATCGGGCAATTAGGAGCGAAGAAAATGAATTATGATAAATGAGTGAGTGAGTCAGTGTGTCAGTACACTTCAATCTTATAATATAGACAATTGCTGACGGGGATCGCTTAACCCCCGTTCAACTCCGTTTGGGACCCCCTACAACCTGCAAAAAGTTTCATTGCGATCGGGCAATTAGGAGCGAAGAAAATGAATTATGATAAATGAGTGAGTGAGTCAGTGTGTCAGTACACTTCAATCTTATAATATAGATAGCAGAGGGTTGGGGGGGACAAGCCCAGCAACTAGACCGTTTCAAGAACTATCCATTGTGCTCAGATGGCAGCACTACCAAATACCAGCTCCCCAGCCATCGAGTAAACGATGGGGACCTACAGTTTTAGGTGGGTTCCGAACCACCACAGCCTCGATATACATTTCACTTGACATTCTGAACATATTAGAGGTGAATGCCGAGCAGATAAACTTTTTGGTAGGATCGGGATGGAACCTTAGTGACCCGGCTCTCACTGCTCCTCAAAAGTCGACCATTTAGTCCACTCGGCTATCGAGGCTGTTTGAACAACAACTTAGGGATAGCGGGTATAAAAAAAAAAACTGCCATTCCTGCTCACTAACGTCCCGGGATGCCACCTCTCCAGAATGGCCGTGCAGGACGCGTCGTGCTTTTAAACATAAATGGTGGGATCAGGCCTAAATGTCACCACGTTGTGGGATCTTACTTGGGGCATATTAGGGCCAAAAAATAGGCATATTTTATGAAGGGTGCAAACTATATTTCACCCTGAAACTACAAAACTAGGATCGTAATTTACGGTAACGTCTTCATATACCTAATATTACATTCTAGAGACAGGTTTTTCTCTTTTTATGTGCTTTTAGTTTTCAACTTTACTCTTGCAAGTTGGAATATTTTCAGATTTCTTTCCTAGGGTGCTAGACATACTGGCGCAATCTTGAGTTTCAACCTCAAACTTTTCATATATTTTTTTTGCTAAAAATTCTAGGAGTAAAAAAATATTTGTCCTTTTATTTACAACTGACACTCTCTGTAACGAATACTTTATATGACGAACGGTCTCTACATCATCCCTTGACGGTCGGTTAAAGATGGACTAGTGTACCTATGTTAAGTTCTACCAAGATTTCTATAGGTATGCAAGTTTTAAAATACCATGGTATTTCTAAATGTTCTTACGTCTATATTGTCAACAACACTGAAATTTGTAAATAATTTGGATAATACCATTACTTGACTTTTTTCATTCACAGTTAAGGGCCCGCTATACATGACGATGCATTTTTTGCCGCCCATAAGATTAACATTGCGAGCGGCGATTCATTTTCAAGGTTTACCCTTGGATGGAGAGACACAAAATTTTGCCTGTACCTAGCCCTAACAATGTTCTAGGGAGTGTTCGAAGCAGATTTCCCAATTTCTCACTGGTTTCTTTTATTGCAACTGTTTTGCAAATGCTAGCATCGCATACCTCAAGAAAAGTGCTGTATCTCGAAAACCAGTAAAAAAAATGGGAAATCTGCTTCGAACACTCCCTAGAACATTGTTAGGGCTAGGTACAGGCAAAATTTTGTGTCTTTCCAACCAAGGGTAAACCTTGAAAATGAATCGGCGCTCGCAATGTTAATCTTATGGGCGGCAAAAAATGCACCGTCAGATATAGCGTCCTCTTAACTGCAATGGTTCTAATCTCTACGAATACAAGTGGTGCGGGCCGAAACCAGTTTTAGGAGTGCGCGGAAAATATTGCTTGCACCGGGATTCGAACCCAGGTCTTTCAGGACACAAGTGAAACCTTTTGACCCCTTGGTCAATGGTGACAGTGTGAGGCAACCAACTACCAAATAATTCATTGCGTTAATGCACTTCCCAAGGGAAAAATAACGTTTAACAATGGCGAAAAAATAAAAAAAAATATCTTTGTTTATTTCCGCTCCGATTCCAAAAGTTCACTTTCTTTGTTCAAAACTTGGTCTGGACATAAAAAGTAACAAACGACAGAAGGGGCGAACTCGATGATTGGAGAAAAAGCTCCCCCTCCCCTCCCCTCCCCCATTCCCGGCCTAGTCGCCCTCGCTCATATATTTCTTGATATGTTTTTAAGGAGAAAAAATTGGTGGGAAATATATGACGTTTTATGTGAAACGTTTAGAATGTATTTCACCACACCCTTTTACAGGCCGGATAAAATTTGTCCTTTTTTTGCAACTCTCTAAACTATGGTCACTCTCTATAACGAGCAAACACCAGTCGTTATAGAGAGACTGCTGTATCTGGCACATCTCCAAAGTTGTTTCCTTTCAGGGTCACCCATCATCAAGGTAACACCACCACCAAGGCTGCTTATAATAAGCCTTGATAGTGCAAGAGGCAGCTTCCCCAAATTCACGATTCTCAAGACCAAACCTATTCGGTGGGAGCCCTCCGAAGTAAAGCACTATTTCCTGGTTAGTTGAAATAAATATATTACTTTTTTTTTTTTTTTTTTTTTACGCGCGACGTTCAGAGAACATATGCGCCGATGAGTTGGTTTGTTAGATGTTTTTGGCCGAAGCCGAAGATGTAGTGGCCGATGCCGAATATTAGTGGGCCGAAGCCAATACATCCATGTCGGAAGCGGAAAATTTTTCCGTTCCGCCGGGATTCGAACCCGGACCTCTCAGGACACAAAGCGGACACCTTGACCACTCGGCCACTGAGAGACACTATATATTACTTTTATAGCCAATGGTAAGAAGGTATTTGGTAACACTGTAATTTGTAAAAACCACTTTTTTGACTCGGGGGACCTCCAGGATCATGGGAAACCAAAAATCTCAAAATGGAAACTTTGTACGATGGCATAACTTTCTCAGCCCATGTATTACATACGGGCGAGAAAGTAAAAATGTGTAACAAATGGTAGCGACCAATGACAGGCTCCTCTCGTATGTAGATTTAGGCCGTTCCGATAAGACATGTTAAATACCCCGGAGTGAATGCGGGATGGCTCCGATCAATCATTCAATTTATCTGCCAACAAGCAGTCATTACTGATTTCTACCAAGGCTATCGTTTACATTTGTCATGTCTTCTATATAGCAGATGAATGGAATGCAAAAGCGCAGTTACACAAATGAATTAGGGTTGATTTCATCAGTTTCTAAAGCCTGCTATAGCGTCTCCTTAAAGTACACAATAGCGTTATCCTCCTGAGAAAACAGGTTGGCGCCTTTCACCATCTTGCCGGTAGGACTGTTATGTTTATCACTACCCGGTAGGACCTTTATCACTACCTTACCCAGTGAACTTTTAACGACAAGATAAAGTAGTCGGGAAGATAAATTCACCATCCTCGGTTGAGAAAAATGTCGATTTTCTTGGAAATGTAACATGGTAAAATCCGAGGGGTTAACCACTCGTTGGGAATCTCGTTGGGAATCATTGGAAATCTTTATGAAATCTCTGGGAATCTTGGAATTTTCTGGAAGGGTTATCCCTTCGGGGTTCATATTTCTATGAATATCGTTATGAATCTTTGGAAATCTTTATGGAATCTCAAGGAATCTCTGGAGTGGTTACCCTCTCGGTAAAATCACTTTATCAAAAAAATTTCATCTTGCTGTTAAAAGCTAACTAGCTGACGTTATAATAATGGCGTTATCGTCCGAACTTTTCTTTTCGGAAGGTGAAGTTTTAGTGGGTAGAAGACTGTTTAATTTGTTGGAAAAGAATATAACTGCACCGTTTATGCACTGGCCTTTAGAGTACAAATAAAGGGTTCGACAATGGTCGCACTTGACTTTCTCGCAATTTTTATCGAAAATTTGTTTTTTTTTACGTAAATAATTGGCAGAATTTTAACTTTTTCTAAAAAGTATTTTGCCTCACAATGGGCGATCCTTTTAGGCACCTGCATACCGAATTTCAAACATATCCGTCAAACAGTGAAGTGTCGTTCAACGCGCAAAGTATATGTTTTCTATTTTGCATGTCACCGTCTTAATTTTTAAGTAAATGAAAATCTATTGAAAACGCCGTTGAAGCATCTATCTGAGACCACTTTCACCAATTTTCAAGAAAATCCGTCGATTAGTGTTGTTGCAAATGTGACCTAACCAATCAAAAAAGGGATTTCCATTTTTGGAAAATTTTTCCTACGATAATGCCAATATTGGCCCAAATTTTTGGCCCATCTCAAAAAGAATAAAAATGATCCTGTAGCATCTATTTGGGAACACTATTGCGAAATTACAAGGATCTAACTTAATAACTGTAGTGCCAAATCCGTCTTGACCAATAAAAAACGAGATTCTAGTTTTTTTTCCTATTTTTGACTTTATTTTGCCTATATTGGCCGCAATTTTGAAATGATTGAATATTTCTTCCACAAACCTTTAAGTAATGTTATTAAGCACAAGTTTATGGATTTTTGTGAAATTCCGGCTAATACTGTTCATGGGGCCAAGGTTTTCACGTATGGGCCAATTTTGGCCCAAATTTTCGGCCCATCTCCAAAACAATAAAAATGATCCTGGAGCATCTACCTGGCAACACGACTGCAAAATTTGAAGGTTCTAACTTTATTACCGTACCGTGAAATGCATCTTGAGTAGACAAAAACACGATTTTGAATTTTTTTTGACACTTTTTTGACAATAGTGGGCGCAATTTTTGAGTAATCAAAATTATATTAAAAATGTATCTCGGAACTGATTTTAGACATCTATATTCTGAATTTGAGCCAAATCGGTTGACTGGTGTGACCTGTAGCCGCGCTACAGACAAACGGACGGACGTACGTACGTACGTACGTACGTCGGACGGACATGACCTAAAAACCATTTTTTTGGTATCTAGGACCTCTGAAACGCCTTTTGCAATGAAAATCTCAAAATCGAAATTTCGCAAGATAACATAATTTTCTCAGCCCATGTATTACATACGGGCGAGAAAGTAAAAACTCCTTTTTTAGTGAAGCAACTGAAGTTATTTCGTCCTCTGTTATTTAAAATTCCTATTTGCATTTAAAAGAGTAAATATTTGATTTAACAGTCCATTGTAGGAGTTTCTCATGTGGACGAGAGGTATCCATTTTTGTTTATTTATTTATTCTATGACATTGCGGTAGAATTGTTAACGGTTTCAGGCGCGTCCCCATTATCTAGTAATATGCCAAATCGTCAAAAAGTCAAATACAATGGTTACTTAGCGAAAACCTCTCTATAACGAGCAAATGGTACGGTACCTCGAAACCCACTCTCTTTATAGCAAGCTATTTTATTACAATCATGGGCCCGTACGGGTTGTTACAGAAAAAGACTACTGCCAACAACATCTTGCTTATTTTTGTTTTAAATTGTCACTGTTTTAATTTATTATGACCAGTTAATATATTTTATCGCTGAAATTATCTAAGCTGAAAAAAATACGGTGCCCAAATCTCTCTGTTATGTCTAAGAAGACTTGTATGAGGGATATTTCAAGAGATTTTTGAGAAATGAACCTAATCAAACCGTCTACTATACAATCCAGCCTGTTTAATTTTAGAATTCTAAGAAGAGCTGAAAATTGCTTCTTTCTCAAAGAAAGCGCCAGTCTTCCTAGACGTTAGAGAGCGTTATGGACAAGTACGAGGTTATCATGGTTCCACTTTAAATTGGAAAAAAAAAATGAAAGAAACTTACCCCTGCCGTTGGACATTTTCCATCAAGGATGAGACCGGAAACGTAGTCCAGGTTACGGTCCTTCACACTTCCGTTGAAGCACATGTGTATGTTTTCGTTGAACTTGGCTTCGATATCTTGCAAACTGTAGACACAGACGGCAGATTTTCTCTGGGGATCGTCATCTATCCCCCTGCTAGGGGAGAACACTCCCACCAGAACGTCATCCCCTCGGTTGATCCCCAAATTCCCGGCCAGTTCCGCTCCTGCCCAAGTCACTTTGGCGTCCTGGACCAGATTGTAATTGACTAGTTCATTTTCCTGTACCATGCACTGTAGTGTTACTTCCGTATAACTGTCGTAGTTCGCGTCGTTGATGCAGGTTCGCGCCAACCGAGAGACGTAGCCTCGTTCTTCCTGCCCGGGCAGATGACTTTGTTTTTGAACAGTCACAAAATACGCGAATTCGCTCGAGTTGAAACCGTACACGTACTTCACCAAGAAGTGATCCCGGTACTTCACGTCGATCCTCAGAAGGCTCTGTTTCGAAAACGTATACTCCGCGAAATTCAGGTTGTACAAATTTCGGCTCGCAATCGCTGGCACATCATGGCGATATTCGCCATTGTTGGTAAAAGTTGTGCCAACATACAGAACGTTGTTTCTACCCCTTGGGTTGTAATTTTCGGGGCCAATAAACGCGTACGTTGATGACGTCTCGTCGTTAGCAGCGATACTGATCGGCATAAACTTCGGTGGAATTGAGATGTTGGATACTTTGTATTTTTCGCAGGCCCCCTGGTAGAGAGACCCACAAACGATCAGAGATCGCGATTCGGGATCCAGAATCAAAACCTTGTTCACGTTATTGGTAGTGACTTTCTCGACGTCCTGGGCACTGCAGCCGCTTGAGTGGCATAAAGGGCTATCGAGCCTAGGCCCAGTGGAAACTTCTTCCTCCAACTTGAGGTTGAGGTCGAGCTGAAAGATGTTGTTGACAGCGCCGGCGTAGATTTTCCTGGAGCCGTAGTCGATGACCATGTGCGTGAAGTGGGTGTTGTTGTGTGGAGGGTATTGGACCAGAATTTGGCCCACATCCGGCGGGGCTGGGGAGGGGGTAGGGGGATGGCCCAGTGCAGTGAGGGGCAGCAGCACCCCCACCACCAAAAAGGCCAACAGCCTCATAGGGCCTAAGCCGCCCACATTCCGCCACCTGCAGGACAAACAAAAAACAAATTAGTATGATTCTTTTACTTGGAGGATTTGTATATACTTTCTCGTATTAAGGGTGTATAAGATTCATGCCATCAGAAGGGAGAAACTTCCTTACACCGGGATTCGAACCCAGACCTCTCAAAACACGAGTCAGCCTATGAGGCAGCTCGGACACCGTGGCTTCATTTGTACAAAAACTTTTCCCTATGGGTCGGAATAGAGCAGTGGCAGAGCACTGGAAGGGGTATGGGTATGGTTTTCTAGTTGTCGGTCTGCGGGTAGCGAGAAAGTCGATTGGCCGGCGGTCGAGAGCAGGGACCCCACGGCCGGAACAGGGGGCCTTTTTATGTCAAACCCCCCCCTATTGTTCCCGCAAACGTGGAACGCCAACCACTTTAAGGCCTGTCGGTCAGTTTTCAAACCGCTCCACACAATGCTATTTGTTGACGTTTTTTTAACGCCCATTTTCTGAGGAACCTTTTGGATTTTGTGCTGAAATATAATATGCCTATTTAACGTTAGAAATTAGTTAAATAACAGAGGAGTGATTTTTGTAAATAAAAAAATGAATCGTCAATAAATAAATATCCAATATATAGTCTCCTAAGAAAATGGATCATAAAGAACATGATTGTGTGAATAAGGTTAAGAGCCGTCTACACCTCTGATTGTAATGAATTGTAAAATAATTCGTTTCATAGAATTTTCAGTTTATAGGTATTAGTAGGTCGCCGCTCAATTTGACTACGGTATTCCTCACAATGGTCCACAGAAATTTATTCAAAAATTCATAGAATTTTGAAGCTCTACGTATACTGTGTGATTTGTTTTTCTACCTCTTTGTATTGTGCCTATCTTTAATTTGAAGGGACACAAAACTAGTTTAGTGACTAAATGGCACAGGAAAAAAAATGTTCTCCTTGAAAATAACACTCACAGTTAAACTCGCACTGAATTTTACACAAAATTACCTAAAAACCAGATTTATAAAATAAGACTTTCAAACAAGTCTGAAAGAGAACCCTTCTTTTATAATAATTTCAAAAAAATATTTTCTCATCATCTGAGGCCAACGAGAAAGTAAAAAGACCTGTGTAGATAAGATCAACAAAATGTCAGATAAACCAGAAAATGCGACCCAAATGAATTATTCGCCAAAGCGGTAAAAAAAAATCTTTTTCTTTCATTTAAAAAAAATGCCCTCGCTATGGTAGCTGGGTAAGGGATCTAACGAGGATTGGGGGGTAAAGGGAATGGGGGGAGGGGGGGTAAAATTGTGTCGCAAACAAGTAATGATCAAGGGGACACTGGGGAAGACCTACAAAAGAAAAGGACGTTATTTCCACTATTCCAACCAGAGGCGCTGACTACGGGGGGGAACGTCCAGTTTATTCCCCCCCCCCCCCAACCCAAATAAGTAACCTCAAATTAAATTTTTACTAATGAAGAGTCTCAGGATAGCAAAAGATTATATCTGAACAATAAATATTTTAACGAACTATTCAGGAATTTTTTGAAGCTGAAAAAAAAATTAAAATTTTGAGGCAAAGCCAAACCTTAGCGGGTCGCCTAATTAATCATTAAATAAATAAGAAAATAAAGCAACAATATTATGCCACGTTTTGGCAACGTTCAAAACACTGGAAGCCGAGAAAAAACAAAAGGGAATTTTGAATTTATTCAATCATACTTCGCAGGGGGAAATGGACTATCCACTTCTGCATAGCCTTAAGTGAATAGGGACCCAGTTAGCACCTATATAACACCTACTGGCGCCGGCAAAAACCAATATAGAGGTTAACGAGGGCTATTTATATAAACTGATGGTTGACCGAAGTAAAATGAATATTTGGTGTGACATTCATGCTATGCCAACAGAAAATTGGTGGCACCGGGATTCGAACCCAGGATCTCAGTCGTGTGAGTCTAATGTTTTCCTACTAGACCACCAAAAAGTTTGGTATCCCTGGTATTGTGGAAAAGAATACTAAGGTTTGATCAAAACGGAAAAGAACATAAAGTCCACCACTAAATCGTCACTCGAAAACTCCAGCAAGCTCTAGTTCAAGAAATTCCCACTGGAGGAGTGAACGTTTTTATTCCTTTGGGACTCCCCCCCCCCCCCACGGCCACGCTGGATCAACTATTGCAAAACCTGCAGTCAGACCCTTCACAGTTTCAGCCCTAGGGAACATAGTCTGCTTTCTTAACACTATTTATTCTCTTTGTTTACTTTTTTTTAATGACAACTTTCTTCCGAGACTTTTCTTGTTCCGAAATATAATAATGTTTTTTGAACAGCAAGAACTAGTCCATTACACAGGGGCGGTAAAGTAAATAAAATGTCCCCGCCAACAGCGAGGAACCAACCAAAAACTCTCCGTCTTCAACCAGTAATAATGTAAGACAGCCTTTAGTGTGGTACAACCGTGTGAAAACCGCTTTATTGAGGTACCCCCGGCCTTGAAACCTGTTTACGAGTTACGATGTGCAGCACAGTTGTTCAAATTTGTACAAAATATTAGTTTTTAAGGTAACAATTAGCCCCAGATCGCTGAAATTTTATACCGACATGTTGGCTCCTATAATTAGGCGGTCTACCGATTTTTGTAATTTCTATAACAAGGGAGTTAAGAGGACGCTATACCTGACGATGCATTTTTTGCCGCTCATGAGATTAATATTGCGAGCGGTGATTCATTTTCAAGGTTTACCCTTGGTTGGAAAGACATAAAATTTTGCCTGTACCTAGCCCTAACAATGTTCTAGGGAGTGTTCGAAGCAGATTTCCCAATTTCTCACTGGTTTCTTTTATTGCAACTGTTTTGCAAATGCTAGCATCACATACCTCAAGAAAGGTGCTGTATCTCGAAAACCAGTAAAAAAAATGGGAAATCTGCTTTGAACACTCCCTAGAACATTGTTAGGGCTAGGTAAAGGCAAAACTTTGTGTCTTTCCAACCAAGGGTAAACATTGAAAATGAATCGCCGCTCGCAATGTTAATCTTATGGGCAGTAAAAAATGCACCGTCAGGTATAGCGGACCCTTAATGAGGAAAACATTTCCTCCGAACGTTTTCGTCTTGCCATCTCTCTCTACAGTCTCTACAGTCATTGGGACTAAAAACCAGGGGTAGTTCCTTACAAGTCAAACTCCAAAAATAATGTAAAAGCACTGTCCTTTTTCACTGGAACACATTATGATATACAGAGTTCGTAGTCGAAAAGGACTTTTTTCCTTCTCAAAGAGAATGGAAGGTAGATATTTATGCCGATATCGCGCAAGTCAAAGTAATATAAAGTTTTTTTTTAAAAACAAAGTATTGATGCTTGCAGCCCATATCCTTGGCCCGAAGGCACAGATGTTCATTAAACAAACTTTTTGTTGGCCGAAGCCAAATGAATATTAGGTGTGACATCTATGTTACCAGCAGAAAATTGCTGCTACCGGGATTCGAACCCAGGTCCTCGGTCGTGTGCTTCAAAATTGTGATGAGTGTTTTTTATTCCCCTCCCCCCTGAAACGCTAATAATAACGATGGCTATCAAATTCTGATGAAAGTCTATGATTGAAAACGGTGATAAATCACAAAAATGGCACCCCGCCAATGACTTTTGGAGATGTATCTTTTTAATCAACTACCTCCTCCATGGAATTAACCATACCTCGCTCTGGATATGGAGGCTTGATTTAACTAGAGTTAATATTATCTCACAGTAGATATTCAGGAGTTACAGTAGTCTCTCTCTATAACGTCCGTCAAGGGACCATGTCAATTCGATTGCAATAGAGAGGGGGATATTCTGGAGAAAGGTCTGTAAAGGGACCGTACCGTTATAGAGAGGTTTTCCAGCGTTAACAAGATATTATATTATATTTCAGAACAAAAATTATTGTGCAACTGTTACCTCAGAAAATGCGCGTTAAAAATAAGAATTGCAAATTTTCTGTCCGAAAACATAAATAAAACCAACTTCCTAAGGGTGCGTCCCACCATGCCCAGTTAAAATTTAACTGGAGATTTTGTCCTATATTAAATTTAACTCAAAAGTTAAATTTAACATGGTAAACATAGGACAAAGTTTACAGTTAAATTTTAACTGGGCATGGTGGGACGCACCCTAAGTGGTTCGATTTCGAAATGCAATGGTCACTCTCTCTATAACGAGATTAAAAGCTGTTCTCACAATAGCGAGCATTCAAAGGATATTCCAAATATCTCACAACTAACGACGGTCGTTATGGAGAGACCACATATCTATGAAGCAACCGTTAGGGACTAACTAGTAGTTTTAAACCTACCTTTAGCTATAACTGGGAGCTATCTGCCAAGGTTATTCAGACATCGTACAGTTAGTGAGTCACGTGAGAACTCCCTATCACCGAAATTTACGAACAAACAACGTAGAACCGTATTTACCAACACAATAGGTCCTTCTTTTTGTTGTATTCGTTATTGTCGTTCAATAAACGTAAAAAAGAGAATTGTCACTGCGATTAACATGTCGTTAGGTTTAAATTGTTGTACCTGCTGTTAACTACTTGGTACCTAGCTTGCCAGGTTTTTTCGCTGAATCATTATTTTCATATTATTTCATGAAATAGTGGGAGATTCTCATCATAGATAGTAATCATACATTTGTACCTGCAACTGTTCCTATTTTTCATACCTGGCTCCACTTTTAGTCTCCTTCCGACGAAGAAATGTTGAAACGATTGTTGTAAGGTTTCAGTTTTGAAATTTTGTGGTTTTTTTTTTGAAAATGTTTCAATTTTTTAATGTGTATTTTGAGCGCTTTCACTTCTTTTAAACCTTTGCTATCTTTTCACGCCACTTGGTGCTAACTTGGTTCTCTACTTCGCACTATCTTGGTGCTCTACTTGGTGCTTTATTTGGCACCATCTTGGTGCTGTGTTTGGCCCTAACTTGGTGCTCTATTTGCCGCTTACGTGGTGCTAATATGGTGCTTTACTTAGCGCTAATTAGGTACTCTATTCGGCGCTAAATTAGAGCTGTGACAGCAGGAACTTCCCCCATTGTACTGAGAAAAACGGCAAAAAGAAACGGGAAAGAACTACTTTCGCTTTCGTTGAGAAAAGAATCCATCATTATCCGAAAAAGGTAGAACTAATTTTCACGTAACCAACATCTCTCTTAATATAAGGATGAGTTAGAAACAGGAAAGTGAAGGTCAGATGAAACAAACGGTAAAGTTCGTAACTGCAGGTTACACATATTTACTACAAGTTAGAAGAGAAAATAATATTAAGTTTTGATTTATAGCCCCCCGCCCCTCCCTTCAGTTTCCCCCAAAATGGGGCCGATACACAGATTTAGTCCCAGGTGCCAAGAATTCCAACCCTTCCAACTAGGTTCTATAGTCCAGCTCAACCTTGGGTGAGAGTAATGTGAGTGTGTGTGACTACACAAATGTCAACTATCGGTGCTAAATTCTTTTAGATCATTGTGACCCCTTTTTCTTCAGTCTATTTCTTGCTCTGAAGAAAAATAATTCTGGACACCCTGTGTTTTTTTTAGAACAACGGATGTCGTTACTTTCATCCAATGTGTGGTTCGGAACCCGTCTAAAACTGTAGGTCCCCACCGCGCACCAACACGATTGGTGGGCTTGTCCCCCACCCCTCTACTATCTATACGTCAGAAAGTCATAAGTACGGTTCCCTAACGTTTGGATAAACCTGCAGTTAAATCAATCCTACTCTCGGTATACAGTAAATAGAAGAAACAACAACTGCAGAAAAAAACACACCATATGAAACTCGAGCAAAATGTTTTGGTAATAAAAATGAAACTTGATCAAATGAATAAATAAAGCTGGGCACTGAAAACCCCCATTAAAATGAAAAAAAAGAGTATAGAAGTTTCGAGAACAAAGGCCACAAAGTGATGATAGCAAGGCGGCAAAAAAATTACAATTGATTTTCACCGTTGAGGCACCTGAATCGAGACCTTAAATCAACATAGCTGGTTCAGCGTTTTCTATTTACCCCATGCAATATAATGTGCCTCCGTCCTTGGGCGATTTAAGGTGGGTCGAAACAATTGCAAACATTTTCTACTGGTATGACAGTGCACGAGACAATTTGTATATAGGGTGTGAAGTCATATAGACTTTCGTCCCGCCTTAAATGACTGGTTTCAAAAAAGGATTACAATTTTGAATGTTGGACGTTTTTTTAATACTTCTGTGAAATTTACACAAAAGACTACTCCTGCACCATTCTTTATTGCCCATTCTCTGTAACTATGGAAGTGGGCTTTCTGATTTTTGTACACAGACAAAAATTATTAATTCAAGTATTCTATAGTGTCTCATATCGATCAAATTTTACGAACAGATTTATCTTTTTGTATGTTTAGCTTAAGACAAGTGCAATCGCACTATAGTACTACAGTATACCTTAAGAAGTGGTGCAATCCCAAGGTAGTACAAAAATTATTATTTCAAAAATCTAGAATTTTCACACGAAATTATTCATTAAATTTGAGTACGGTACCTATGAAACTCAAAAGCCAAATATAAAAATTAATTCGGTCCATTTCAGAGGCGAGGATCGCGCTGGTGAAAAAAAAACACTGCAGCAAAAAATTTAGAACGCAAAGGGAAAGTTGTAAGCGTTCAGATCTCATTTAAAAACCGAGATAAAGTTAAGGGCTATTTTGGCAATCAACTGCCCAAAATGGAATTTTTTTCGTGATAAGGTACATTTATCAGGTTGGGAGCAAAATGCTCCTACGACGCCACCATGGGACAACTCAAGCCTCCCATCCCACTTGTAGTTATATCGGTTCTTAAAACCAAACGGGGTCTACCTAACGATACCTACATTGTGACCTCTGTACAAAAGGGGATGATATGGTCACAGTCAGTGGAGTTGAATGTTCACTGTTCACTGTATTTTTAATGTGGACTATGGTGGTTCAGACCCCACCTAAATCAGTACGAGCCTTATAGGGGCTGGCTGTGATAGATCTGCCAGCTGAAGTGAATCCTCGTTCACTGAAGTTACTTTTTTCATGCCCTAAAGTGTCTAAAATTAATAACAGTGGATACAGCCCTTAAAAAACCGAGTTTCACATAGCCTGCAGCGCCCCAAGCGTCGAGCTTCGAAATTACTTCCGTTCCGACTTTGCCTTCACTTGATTTTATCCTGTATTTCAGAGGCAAAAAAAATGGGGTGACATGGCCCATATATTCCCTTATAAATTCCACAGAACATATTGGTTGAACCAAGGTTGAATGCATCCACCAATGTTTAAGCTACCCTCATATACGATGCATTTTGGACGGCCGTTCTGGCGAGTTGTCATCCCCGGACGTATGGTTACTGGGGAGGGATGATTGTTTTTTTTTTTTTTTTTTTTTTTAGGTACCCTCCGTCCCTGAGTTGCCTTTGCATGCCCGCCATTTAAGGACGCATCGCGTGGCCGGCTTAAGTCAGCACTGTTGGCTTTAGTAACGTTAAGGTTCTGCTTCTGCTGATGATGCATTTCTCTCCCTATAACGACCGTCAAGGGATCATGTACATTTACTCGCTATTGAGAGGGTTTCAAAATCAGTCAGGGGCTCGTTATAGAGAGGTAAGAGACTACGTTTAGAACGAATTTGGGAGTCAACCAAAAATAAAAATAATTAGACCCACGCAATGTTAACCTTATGCGCAGAAAAAATACAAAATCAGGTTGTAGACGAACGTTAAGCCCTTATTACACGAGGGTTTGTACCTCGTGTGACAAGAGCTTAAGAGCGCTAGCCAACTGTTGGCCCCACTTGTGCCAATACATGAAGTTCACTTAATTGGCAGAAAACATTTGAAGTGACACTGTCTCGCCTTTATTGAAGAAAAACCAAGGTAGCGAAAAGGAGTGGAGACAATTTTATTTTGTTCTTTTTCTTCTAATCCACTGTTTCAAGTTACTTCTTTCGCCCTGTCGCCTTATAACGGATGACGGCACAGAAATAATATTTCGATAGTCAACCTCTCTCTTTTATGGGAGTAACGTCAGTGATATCCACGGGTGGACAGACTATTACACAAATGTTAATTGTCGTTGCTAAACTCTTTTAGATCATTGTGACCCCTTCTTCTTAAGTCTACTGATTTTGGAAACCCTTTAGAACAATGGGAATCGTTCCTAGTTTCTCTGACAATATTGGAAAAAGTGCTTTGGTTCAGGTGAACAAAAATAAACTTCACCTGTCCCATTTTACCTTAAAGTACCTGCCAAAGAACGCGTGAAGGTGCACCGAGTGCAGGTTAAATTGAAAGCGCTATCAGTGGAGCCCACCCAGATTACACTTCCAGAGAGAAAGGGAAAATGTGTTCAACTCGTTGATGAGCCACACTGGAGACTCCAGAGGGCGAAGGTCACAAGTCTGGTTCCACGCCAGCAAAAAAACCGAAACCCCGATTGGAACTGTTGCAAAATTAAATTTTTTGTTGCTTTACAACCGATTCACAAACTTTTTTTTCTGCCGTGCTCAATTTAACTTTGTTTTTTTTTTCGATGGCTAAGTGAATATATGGTTGAGAAGCCGGCGGTTTTCTGTTCAATCCAAAGTTCTAGTTAGGGAAAAGTTTGTGCCTTTCAGCATCCTGCCGATAGCGCCCTTATCCTAATGTTAGCTAGTGGAGACTAGTTTTTGACAATTTAAAGAATTTGTTTATACAAGAAATCTGGACGTTTTCTTCCTTCATAGGTTTGAAGACAAACTGGTTCGGTCATAGTTTTCTATACCTGCGACGTATGGGCCATAAACTTAACATAAGGGATCTTTATTGGTACTAACTCATCCAAATTTGAAGTATATGTTAATGATTTTTATCTAGCTGTCTTCAGATAATGGCTTCCGGTTGAAAAATGTGCCACATGTATGATTCAACCACTGCTTGCAGTATTCAAGTATTTACAAATTTATTTATTTATTTATTTAGGTTGTATGTGGCAACCATTTTCAGCATAGTAAGTAAGTATCTACCTTAATTTATCTATATTATCTACAATCGACGTAACTATGTTACACTGAAAAAATAACCGTTGACCAAAAAATATCAAAAAGCGTTTTACTTGGAAGGTCTCCCATCGAGTAGGTACCCACGGCCAAGGTTGCTCGAGTTTGGTGTTGGAGCAAACTCGCTACGCTAGGTTGCCCCCTCTTCATAACGAAGTCTCTATATAGCGTGCTTGGTCGGGCCCGCCGAGTTTTTTGTCGCTCGTTCGTTCGGCCGCCCATTTCAAGTTCTAGGGCCGTGATTCTGACGTAGATGAATGCTATCATTCAATTACCCGTCGAGAAATGGAATCACTCACCTAACTTCCTAACTCATTATCCCAACACCGACCTCACTTACCGACTACCTATTTTTATAGACTGAAAACATTGTACGAGTTTCGCGTCCTTGAAAATAATTTAAAAATATTCGGGTCATCGTACAGTGCGCTTTGTTTACTTTTCTTAATTACATATTTCCAAGAAGACTGTTGGATTATTATTATTATTTTTTTTTTTGTAAAAATAATAAATATTTTTTTACATCGATAGCCAGTTGTTGTCTAAATAGTCACAACATCCCAAACAGGAAAATACTGCTTACACTGGGACTCGAACCCAGTCCCCTCAGGACCAGTGAGAGGCACACACATTAAGAAATAGTTTCCATCAATTTCAAGTTAGGTAGGTCTCGTTATAGGAACCTCTAGTAAATAGTGATAGGAACTAGGAACTATTAAAATCGGTAATAATAAATCAAACCTAAAATCTCACTGAAAATTATACCTATTTAAATGGGCCGGCCCGATCAAAATGGGGCCCAAGGTGGTACCTATCGATTTTATGAAAATAGCAATAATTGAATGTACCTGGTAATATAACTATACCTTCTTTTATATCAAGGGCGTATGGAAAAACATTTGGGGGGGGGGGGGGGGGGGGAGGCAAGATTTTTTATACCATGAATGAGAGCGCAGGTGTTGGCCAAAGCCTTTTACAATCACGTCGAAAGCGAAAAATATTGATTACGTTAGGACTCGAACCCAAACCAAGTCAGACCCCTTGATCGCTCGCCTACCACTAGTCTGGGGAACACCGATCAACAGTTTACTGCAAGTCACATTAAGAGGACGCTATACCTGACGATGCATTTTTTGCCGCCCATAAGATTAACATTGCGAGCGGCGATTCGTTTTCAAGGTTTACTCTTGGTTGGAAAGACACAAAATTTTGCCTGTACCTAGCCCTAACAATGTTCTAGGGAGTGTTCGAAGCAGATTTCCCAATTTCTCACTGGTTTCTTTTATTGCAACTGTTTTGCAAATGCTAGCATCGCATACCTCAAGAAAAGTGCTGTATCTCGAAAACCAGTAAAAAGGGAAATCTGCTTCGAACACTCCCTAGAACATTGTTAGGGCTAGGTACAGGCAAAATTTTGTGTCTTTCCAACCAAGGGTAAACCTTGAAAATGAATCGCCGCTCGCAATGTTAATCTTATGGGCGGCAAAAAATGCATCGTCAGGTATAGCGGACCCTTAATAATTAGAGGTTAATACCGCAAGTTACACATTCCGCTAATACTAAGTTCTCTAAATTCCCTTTCATGAAATAGGCTCCACATTAGAATAAAATTGAATGTCCCCTTAATGCAGTAGTAGGCATATGGGCAAAGCAACAGAGACAAATTTGATATGAGATAGATTTAAAATTATAGAGCAGGCTTAAGAGCCTCCAGGTTACAGGGGCTATTACCCGAGTAGTTTCGACGGTATTGGCCATTTTAAGGTGTTTCCCATATTTAACTTATACCTCGTTATTTCGTAATTAAATTCAATGCAACATATTTCAATAAGAATCAATGATTTTAAATAATTGCGTGAAACAACGGGATATCTGTGTTTTACTTTCAAGATTATTATCATTTCTATTTTTTAATTTTCACTTCCTCATAAACGAAGTACGTGACATTTTATAGTAAAAGGTGGTTTTCAAACACCCTCGATAGCTGAGTGCTGTAGGTGGTTGCATGTCTTTTGAGAAACACACACTACGGTTCAATCCCGATCATTCTTTTTCTGATCGGCATTCACCTCTGATATGTTCAGCATGTCAAGTGAAATGTATATCGAGGCTGTGGTGGTTCGGAACCCACCTAAAACTGTAGGTCCCCGTCGTGTACTGGTATTTGGTAGTGCCGCCAGCTGAGCACGACGGATAATTTTCGAAATGGTCTAGTTGCTGGGCTTGTCCTCCCCACCCCTCTACTAACCGACGCGACGGTGGCTAAAGTCAAGTTCCCTACCTAAAGTGGGGTTTTGGAACTAGTGAAATCGACACTTACAGTGCGATCTTTAGACCGAGTTCTACTATAGTTTGGAAAGGAATTTAGGATTCTTTCTCTTTAACGACAGTCAGGGGACTATTGAAATCTTGTTCGCTATAGAGAGGTCTCAAAACAAGTCAGTTTTTGTCAAGCTATTTTAGCGTTTCTTCGTTATAGATAGGGGTAGACACAGAACAACCTTTTTTTCGTCCAAATTTATTTTTATGAAAAATCCGTATTGGAATTAGAGAAAATGAATTTATATTTGCAACAGCTGTCAGGGAAGTGATGTCTATTTGGTCTGTACGTGTGCCGCCTCGCAATGCTCCGCCCAAGTCAATTAAAACTCGAACACTCATGCTCTGCACAACGCTGAACTTTTGAAAAATGGTGACGTCATTGACTAAGCCCCTCAGGTACATTCAGGCCCAGAACACGGCCAGGGGAGAGGAGGGGGAAAATTGACGTTCAGGGACCGTTCCAAAATTTAAAAATTCATGTTGAGGTTCCACCAATAAAGCGAATCCTGTGTTCGACGTTCATTAAGCTTGAAATCCAGTACCAACATTTTAAAGTTAGAGTACACGCTTCCACAAAAAGCACTGACACTCACTGAGGCTTGTGTGGTCTGGGTTCGAGACACAGTGTCAGTTAAATTTTCCACTAGTGACAGCCCTTGACAGCTGAGGTTCTAATGCTAATGGGATGCAGGCATGCAGGACGCCACTTTTCATGACCACAAGGGGGTCATCACGCCTGACAGTCGAATTTCCCCAACCAGTGACGTCCATCAGAGCTGGGTAGGCCATGGGGCAAATTCGAAACTGAAGTGAACCATAAAAAACTTGAAAACCGTTGTGGTTACACAAATATTTTCCACTTTTCTCCAAATTTTTTAAAAATTTGTAGAAAAATCGACGAACGTCCACAATATGTGCCACAAAGGGGACTACAAAAATTTCAAATCAGGAGATGGTGTGTTTTGAAATAATGGCGAAGAGGGCAACTCAAATAGAATTAAAGCTGAATAGCGGCACCTACGTTTTCGTATTTTCGTCTTTTGTCATACCTTCTGCACTAATTTATCTTCTAGTTAAATACCTACGTGCCTTTTAAACTTTTCCCTTATTTCTCTCACCCTAAGGCTGGATGGAACCATCCTACGAATACTTATATAAATTTAAATAGAAGCTAAACACTGACAATTGAAATTTTATTTATCAATCGAAAAAGTTGAGAGCATAAAAAAGGTATCAGAACAAGAAGTAGACCTCATGAACAACTCCAGTCTCCCAACCTGACTGTAGTCATCCTGGTTCCCATCCATGTCAAAAGAGGGAAGATATTCCTGACGTCGGGATTTGAACCCAGGCCTATCAGGGAATAAGCCGGACCTTAAGAGGACGCTATACCTGACGGTGCATTTTTTGCCGCCCATAAGATTAACATTGCGAGCGGAGATTCATTTTCAAGGTTTACCCTTGGTTGGAAAGACACAAAATTTTGCCTGTACCTAGCCCTGACAATGTTCTAGGGAGTGTTCGAAGCAGATTTCCCAATTTCTCACTGGTTTCTTTTATTGCAACTGTTTTGCAAATGCTAGCATCGCATACTTACCTCAAGAAAAGTGCTGTATCTCGAACACTCCCTAGAACATTGTTAGGGCTAGGTACAGGCAAAATTTTGTGTCTTTCCAACCAAGGGTAAACCTTGAAAATGAATCGCCGCTCGCAATGTTAATCTTATGGGCGGCAAAAAATGCACCGTCAGGTGTAGCGGACCCTTAACCACTTCGCCACAGAGAAGCGCGAAAATAGTGTGCAGTTAATTTGGTGGTTACTGATGCACCCCTTAACGTGGGCTTGCAGATTATTTAATTCTTTTTTCTACATTTCCCTCTGCTACTATTTTCCGCTGTGTTTTTCATTCCTCCCAGAAAATCCGACTCAGATTTATTTTTTATTACTTTGCATGTCTGTTTTTTTATTATTTATGAGTTGGTTCTGTAAAGTTTTTGGCACAAAAAAAATTCTGTTGTAATAAGGATACCCTATTTTCAACATGGATATCACGCTGTATTATTCCTCACTCGAAAAATGTCGAGTGTGACAATAGCTTTGGAAACTTTCTCGCGTTCGCGGTGAACGGTTGAGTGGAGTTAATAAAATCAAACCAACTTCTGGGGTTGATTCCATGGAAAATAGTTAATTAAAGCTAAAAATTTTATTCGCTGTGAATAGAAAAATATTTTTATTAGGAAAGTTTTATTAAAATGAATAACGGTTGCTTCAGCACCACGGACAACAGGAGGAAAAACCGGTTGGAGTTGTACTGTTGTATTGTATACCGGATTCATTTATTGTATCTCCGTCTAAAATTCTGTAACTGTCACACTGTCAATTCAGTGAAATTTCAGCTGATGAGACTAACTTTTTTATCGTTCATGTTACCAACAATGCAAAAAAATATAATTGGAGAGGTGACGTCGTCTGCTCTTCAAACGTCCTTAAAATTTTTCGAGCTAATATTCATAATAAAAAAACAAATAACCGTGGAAAGTGAAAAAAGATATATAGTCAAAACTATAACCTTTAGCGAAAATAATTCTCTTCAAAATTATTCCAAAATTTTTTTAGTAGTGAGAGAACACTGTAGACTTGCACGACTGAGGTCCTGGGTTCGAATCCCAGTAGTAGCAATTTTTCAAACGTTCATTTGGCTTCGGACAACAATCGGAGAAACTGGGAAAGAAGTAATCACACAACTAAAAGCATTTTACTCAAAAAATATACTTTATAGATGTACCATATTTGTACAATACTTTGTGCACCAATGGCAAATAGTACGGTGTGTAGGGGCCACAAATGGCATTGGGCATATCTAAATACCTAAATACCTGCGCGCCGTGGTCCAGACAGTAGGTACCAAGTATTATATGTACCAGATAGTACCCAACTCGCCAAAACCTGTTTTTCTTGAGCGGCAATGCTCCCGCCGGTACCAAGTACCTAAACATACAGCTACCTCAGTCTCGCATGCCCACAACAAAAAAAAACAATTAGGCCACATCCAAGCTAAATTATTATCATTTGGCAACTGCTCAAATTTTGTTTTTTATTTTTTTACTTGCCCAGTATGGGTGGATTTCACCAGTTGCTAAAGTCTACTTTAGGCTCCTCTTTCACTTTACCGGTAAAAATTACGAAACTCCTCAAGAACGACGTTTCATGATTACAACTTTTTGTTGGAAATTATGCAGCAGTAAAGCACAAGTCCAGGAACTAGACCATTTCAAGAATTATCCAACGTGCTCCGCTGGCAGCACTACCAAATACCAGTACACGACGGGGACCTACAGTTTTAAACGGGTTCCAAACCACCACATGACATGCTGAACATATCAGAGGTGAATGCCGATCAGAAAAACTATGGTAGGATCGGCATCGAAACGGTGTGACCCGGCTCTCATTTAGCTAGACCACTCTGAAGGAAGCTAAGAGAAAAAAATTTCAATTTTTGCTTCGATAGCTCCGTTAACAGCAAAAAACCAACTCACACCGTCACTGTCGCACTCAGCCTTCCCTACTTTGAACTTAAGAACTTTTCACCCCAACACGTTTTGAAAAGACATCAAAGGCTGCGAAAATTTCGTCCAACACGCATAAAATTCAAATCTTCCTCTAGTGAAGAGGGGGAGGGAGGCACTGCCTTTTATAAAGACATGAGTTATGTTAACAAAGTAAGGGCCGCATGCAGAGCGCATCCGAAAACAAGTCAGCTGATTAAGACCGAACATACATTCCTACTTGTTTACGTTTCTTTTTACGCACTTTATGAGGAAACTATTGGATATTTAAGAGGACGCTATACCTGGCGATGCATTTTTTGCCACCCATAAGATTAACATTGCGAGCGGCGATTCATTTTCAAGGTTTACCCTTGGTTGGAAAGACGCAAAATTTTGCCTGTACCTAGCCCTGACAATGTTCTAGGGAGTGTTTGAAGCAGATTTCCCAATTTCTCACTGGTTTCTTTTATTGCAACTGTTTTGCAAATGCTAGCATCGCATACCTCAAGAAAAGTGCTGTATCTCGAAAACCAGTAAAAAAATGGGAAATCTGCTTCGAACACTCCCTAGAACATTGTTAGGGCTAGGTACAGGCAAAATTTTGTGTCTTTCCAACCAAGGGTAAACATTGAAAATGAATCGCCGCTCCCAATGTTAATCTTATGGGCGGCAAAAAATGCACCGTCAGGTATAGCGGACCCTTAAATGTTCTGAAAAATAGTATGTCTTTTTAACGTCATAAATTAATATGCTGGGTCGGTTAATTTCGGAAAATTTTTTGTTGACAAAAATCGTAAAATCACAACATATATTTCAGAACATTTAAATATCCAATAGTTTTCACATTATAAAATGTACAGAAAAAAATGTAAACTAACACGAATGCGTAGACGCCCGTAAAGGCTTCTTGCCATTTCAACAAACCAGTTAAGGTTACTCCGTACAAAATTGTGTTTATCATCAACTCACTGGCCGAGCGGGCAAGGGCCCAACTTGTACCCTGAGCCGTCTGGTTTGAATCCAGGCGTAATCCATGTTTTCCTCTTACGGCATGGATGTCAGCACTTTTGTCCTTACAACAATATACACAGTTCACTGACGTTATTTAGCTTTTTGTCATTAAAAAAAATCACCCAAACATTTCCTCAGTTCCAAACAGCGAAGTCATTCATCCAGTATCTCTCCCTATAACGGCCGTCTCGCTGTAGAGTGTAAAGTGAGTCAGGGTTTGTCAAGGGACTGCAGGTTCGCTCGTTATAGGGAGATATTTGCTACAGAGAGGGACAACTGGATTTAAAAAGTATAAAATTAAAATTAATTAGTCTCTCTCTGCAACGACCGTCATGGGGCCACGTAAATTTCGTTACAGAGAGTAAAACTATGTATTTAATTCTGTGTAAGGCCGGAAAAGGTCGGCCAATGCTTTAAAATTGACGAATTCACAGCTGAAAACAAATAAGTGTACTTATAAATAGAAATAAACTTGGGTGGCAGAATTTTGACGTTAAAGTCGTACGGATGGCTTCACTTTCGATAAAGGGGACCACCTTCCTTCATACATCAAGTTTTTATTTTATTTTTTGGCCGACTTCCAAACCTCGCTTGTCAAATTGCTAGAACACGAAATGTTCTTTCACATTCTGATGGTTGACAAAGTTATTAGTCTCTAATACATCTACGGAGGTCCGAGTTCGAATTCCAACAGTGACAAATTTTTTTCTTCGACATTGATGTTTTCGGTTTCGGCTCAAGCCTTGGCAGAAAACAATCCGTCATTTCTGATCTCTTAAGGAGGTTGGAGAGTCACGAAGGTTTGAAGATTATTATTTTTTTATAGTTGATAACTAGCTTGAGAGTGATTGAACCTTCAGAGGGGTTATAGAAACATCTTAAGGGGGAAGTCAGAAACAGAAAAAGGAAAACAGAACTCAAAATGGAGGAAAAGGGAAAGTCAAACTAATACTCCTATTGGTGGTTACAGCCTTGGCCCGAAGGCACAGATGTTAATTAAGCAAACTGATTGTTGGCCAAAGCCAAATGAATATTTGGTGTACAAAATTGCTGCTACTGGGATTCGAACCCAGGACCTCAGTCGTGCGAGTCTACTATAGGGTTGGCTTATTACTCGGTCCTGGCACGCTTCTACTGAGTTCCTCGTGTCTTTCCTACCCTAGAAATATCTATATAAACACTGAGAGCAGTTCGATCTCAATCCTACCAAACTTTTTCCGATCGGCATTCACCTTTGACATGTTCATCATCTTAAGTTAATGTAGTATTGAGACTGTGGTGGTTCGGAACCAACCTAAAACTGTAGGTCCCCATCGTATATTAACATAGGTGGGGAGTTGGTATTTGGTAGTGCTGCCAGCAGAGCTGAGCACGATGGATAATTCTTAAAATAACGGACTTCAAAACAGGTCAGGATTGATAAGAGGTGATGGAAGTGAAGGTCAGCGTCACTATTTATCGAAATTGACAGGTATTTTTTCATTGAGTATAACTGATGTCCCTACACATATCATACAGCTATGAAAACAACAAACTAAACAAGCAGGGGCGTATGACCTCATCAATAACACATGTATTCTTTTATCCAAACTTGAACAATAAGATTGTTAGACCACCAATGAGGGAGTCGTATTTACCTAATTTCGATACACAAAAATATACGGCCTTAGTGTGGGAAAACATTAGACTGAAGTCCTGGGTTCGAATCCCGGTAGCAGCAATTTTGTGTTGGTATAGCATGAATGTCACACCAAATATTCATTTGGCTTCGGTCAATTAACATCTGCTCCTTGGGGCAACGGGATCGCAGTAAGCTAAGTGGGTCCTTAGCTCAGTATTCGGTATTTATTATATTTACAAAATTCAGTTTAACAAATTATTCTGCTCCCCTTAAGGTCAAGAACCTTGTGTGGGGCTGCTTTTACATTTTAATTTTTTAGCTCCAACAATGAAGATTACAGTCTTATATACTATAATAAATAACTCGCTATAACTTCTCTATAACGAACGAATGTTACGGTTTGGCCATTCATTGTATAGTTAATCCCGAAAATAACACTAAATTTTAGCAAAATGAAGTCTAGCCTTTCGGGGGTCAGCCCCTTAATTGATACAGCACTTAACAATTGACCTTAATAACTTGTATAGAGTTCTTAAGTGAATCAAGTGGGTGACGATGAATTAGATTGTTATTGCCTGAGACTCTTTCACACTGTTTCAAAGTAGGGCGTAGTTTAAAGTGGGTTCCGAACCACCAGTCATGTCATTTTACATTTAATACAGCTGAGAAAATTAAATCTTGCTATTAGAGTGGTTTCAGTTTTATCAGTGAGTTATCAGTCAGTTTAGTGAGTGAGTGAGAAGTCACTTTTAGTTTCAACCCACCTTAAGCTGCCTTGACTAAGGAACGTTTCAGTATATGTTAAATTGCAGAAGGCCTATAGGCTGGCTCAGTGGTACCTAATTAATATTATTTATTTTTAATTGTGTTTTGTCCTAAGGCCTACATTGAGTAATTGAGCATCATTTGTTACTGCCGTCCTCGAACTACCTACCTAAATTAAGACTCATGGAAAAATGGCCTCGATAGAAAAGTAGTCTGGAGGTGGCTACCACTTGAAAAAACCTTGGTTCAATCCCCTGTACTACCAAATATTTTTAAACCAGTTTTCATGTTCGGAATTCAAACCTAGATCATTCAGGATACAAGTCACACCCTTTAACCGCTCAGCCACTGAGAGGCATATCTGAACTCTGTTAGCACCAAGTTATCGCCTAGTGGTGCAGGCAAATCCCAATAGAAACTAGTGATAACCAAGTGGTAACTGGGTGAGAACTAGTCCCTCAAAGACTAAGTTCATCTAAACGCGCCGCATCGCCATTTCCGATAGGATGGAGTAGCCTGGCCAAGCCATCGAAAACGGTGGAGCGGCAAGATGGAAGTGAACCTTAAGAATTCTCCAAATTTTGGTCACACCTCGAAATTTAGAATGAATGCGATGAATTTTTTTGTAGCCACCCTTTTAAGTACCCTTATAAAGCGGCACACCCTTTGCATGGTAATTCTACGACATGGCTATTAGTCCCAACGCATTAAATAGAGGGTGTGCCGAGATACTATTGTCAGTCCATTCTTACAATAATCCGGTTCTAATTTGTTATCATTTAAATGGAAGATATCGTTCAGATTTGTCTATCTGTAAGTAGTTAACGTTGAATTTGTCGGCACTGTACACTGTTTTTGTTAAATTGCGTAACTTCTTTTCCAAGTATTTAAAAGTCATAGGGTGGATTTCACCAGTTCTTAAAGTCTTCTATAGTGTCCGCTCAAAGTTCACTATAGTGCTATCGTATCGAAATGAAAAGTTGGTGCCTTTCACTATCTTGCCGATAGCGCCTTAGCTAGTGGACTTTTCGGGAAGATAAATTTACTAACACTAACTTTAAGAAACTGGTGAGATTTCATTTTGTGGTTTCGCAAACAAACAATTTTTTCATTGCGAAAAAAAAAATCATATTTTCTATTCAAATCAGATTTTATGAGTTTTTTGCAAAAGGACGATGATTACTTTCCCTATACATTTTGTTCAACGGGAATGTACAAAATGGGAGAGTGAGAAAAAAAGGCAGGGATTGCGGCGAAGCTTGACTAGTCAATATGTATAATTCCCATATATAATGCCCTGCTAGCACGCGATGCCATTGTGCTATTACCGTAATTAGATAGAACCAATCGTTTAACCTACACCGACCAGCTACAACCTCATACTAGCCACATGTATAGACGCTTCGAAGATTCTACCACCAATCTATTTTTTTATGCCTAGGTCTACTGCCAGAAATTCCGCGTAAGAGGCCACCGAGGTAAATAAACTACTCTCATGCCGCTCCTCTTAATGCAAAGGGATTGACAATGGTCGTAGTTTGCTTTCTCGTATATATAAAAAAAATTACGAAACAGAAATTTACAGAAATGGTGTTGCCGCCGGATATTTTTTTTACCGCATTAATGATGTTTTTTTTAATTTAGGCCAATTGGTAGCATAGCTAAAAGAGTTCCTCGACTAAAAAATTAGTATCAATGAAGGAGTTCAAATCCTCGCGTACCAGGAATTTTTTCTAACTTTCTAAAAGTTTTCTTGAGATTACCAGCGAATTTTTACAGCTTTCACTACAGTCATTTTGTAGGTAGGTAACTGACTGGTGGGTCAAATCATAATTTTTGTTTTTGAAAGGGTTCAAATCCTGACGCAACCGGAATTTTTTCATCACTATTTTGTCTATACCTTGCGAGTTTACTATACCTACAGACCAAACTGAAGCAACCTTGTTCATGGGTAACTCGTACCTCAGAGTAAAGCACTGTTTCTTGGTTTTAATCTAGTTACAACTAGAAAATTTCAAGGGCCCAGTTGGAGAAACATTCAAATACTAGCTCCTACCCATCTCCCAGGAACCCCTACAGAGTTAGGTGAGTTCCGAACCACCACCACCACATAAGAGTAAGAAAATGCCGATAAGAAAAACTTTGATACTGACTGAAATCGAACCGGTAACGGCTTTTCATAAACAAGTTATTTACTAAGTGAAAAGGACTGACGGAAATACAAAGTTGCCATACAAATTTACTTACGAATCAGCTTCAATTATCGGGTCCAAGTTACCCCGAAGCTGGGGGACCTTACCTGTAAAAACAAAAGTTTCCGGTCACATTTTATGAATTTATTGGATTAGCTGGTTGGTAGGTACCTAACGCGATTTCGTAAAACTTTTACAAAACTTTTTCTTATTTTTCCTTCGAGACTTTCAGACTGGATCGCGGCCACGGCACGTGAGGTTAAAAATAATATAAACAAACACCTTTTCTGTTTTTTTTTAAATGTAAATTAATTAAAATTAAACCATAATTTAAACTAAATTGGGTTCATAAAAAAATGCAAAATAAGCATTACTTCATGAATACTTGAATAAAAAAAATTAACAAATCAGTAGCTAAATAATATAAATAAAACTTACTAAGCATGTTTTACCAGCTACCTATACCCATCGTGTATAATATACGATGTGGACCTACAGTTTCTAACGACCGATATACATTTCACTTGACATTCAGAACATATATCAAAGGTGAATGCCGAACAGAAAAATTTTGGTAGGATCGGGACCGAACCGGTGTCTCTAAACACAACCAAGTAGACCACTCGGTTGAAATTTTAAATAGGTCCCGAAATGGACAACTTTCATTTTACAGATTCATCTCTCATTTTCACAACCATAGAAAGGTCAGTGAACTATCCAGGTTGAAATATTTAAGGCACTAAGGCAGGTGTACACAGGAAACCTCAATTAAATTTTAATAAATCATGTTCTTTTGGTCCCGCACCACTTCTAATTAATTTAGGTGGGTACCTGTGTCGTTCTAAAAAAAAGACTTGAATAGCCTCTTAAGGTTTTAACGTTTGTGATGTTAATGGTTTAGACCTGAATACAACTGTACAACACTATATAATGTTTCTTTTCTTTCGTTTTATCACACTGGCAATCTTCTATTTTTTTCACTCATAATTTAGGTACAAGTACTACCGAAAGACAGGGGGGGACAAGCCCAGCAACTAGACCATTCCAAGAATTATCGTGTTCAGCTGGCAGCACTACCAAATACCAGCCCCCCACCTTGTCAGTTTTAGGTGGGTTCCGAACCACCACAGCTTCGACATATATGTATTTGCTGAACATTTAGGGGTGAAAGCCCAGGCTGAGAATTCGGAAATGATGTTAGTGGCTAAAGCAGATCAGTCACTGTAAGACAAATTACGTTTTGTTTTGTGGAAAAAAAACGACTACAAGCAGGGTGGAAGGCTTGAGTTGTGTTCACAAGTTGACCCCTGAAAATTAGACGATATGTTATGATTTTGTTATTAAAAATAGTATTTTTAGGGGGTTGTTTTCGGCCCTAACCATAGAAGGCATATTTACACTGACGTCATAAGAAAAAACATGTGTATTCTGGGACTTGAACCCTGACCTCTCAGGGCATGAGTCGCACCGGTAAATAAAATTCGCTTCCTTAGAATTTTCTTTCTCATTCCTCTCAACAAAAAGGTCGCAACAGATTATTTATGTTTAAAAACTTTGTAGACAAGGTAGAAGAAAAACATGTAAAATCAAGACAACGTTTACAGCTTGAAAGCGAAGTAACTTAAGTTAAACTTCCGCCATCTTACTAAATTAGGGTTTCTGTATGTAAGTTCTCAAATCCAATCTCGGTAAAGTTCGCATTTTATTTCTAACTGTTTTGCTGCGTCTATTTTTATGTTAGGTGGTGAGTAGTAGAGAACATAGGACATGGGAGAGGTGACATTAAGAGGACGCTATACCTGACGATGCATTTTTTGCCGCCCATAAGATTAACATTGCGAGATGCGATTCATTTTCAAGGTTTACCCTTGGTTGGAAAGACACAAAATTTTGCCTGTACCTTGCCCTAACAATGTTCTAGGGAGTGTTCGAAGCAGATTTCCCATTTTTTTTTTACTGGTTTTCGAGATACAGCACTTTTCTTGAGGGATGCGATGCTAGCATTTGCAAAACAGTTGCAATAAAAGAAACCAGTGAGAAATTGGGAAATCTGCTTCGAACACTCCCTAGAACATTGTTAGGGCTAGGTGGGCTAGGTACAGGCAAAATTTTGTGTCTTTCCAACCAAGGGTAAACCTTGAAAATGAATCGCCGCTCGCAATGTTAATCTTATAGGCGGCAAAAAATGCACCGTCAGGTATAGCGGACCCTTAATTTACGTGACCACTTTTTATCATAAATAAAAAATAAAAAACATCGTTTATTAAGGTTTGGCTCCAGCTGACGATGCATTTCTAACACACAGTTTAACATTGCAAACGGCCAACTATTTTCTTTCCTTAGCCGGAAAGATCCACCCACGATTTCGCGTAGCCTTAGCAACAGCTGAGACGTTACCTTGCGAAATTCGAGTCCGGGTTCGAATCCCGGATGTATTGGCTTCGGCCCACTTCTTTTCGGCCTCAGCCAAAATAAATAACTCAACCCAATCATCCGCGCCTGTCGTGTTCTCACTAAACGTCGCGCGTAATTTTTTCCCCTGCGCCTTTCCGCAAACCCGTGACTAAATTTGAAAGTAAGTACCTAAGTAAACGGCCTCGATAGCCGAGTGGACTAAATGGTCGACTTTTGAGGAGCAGAGAGAGCCGGGTCACACCGGTTCGATCCCAATCCTACCAAAAAGTTTTTCTGCTCGGCATTCACCTCTGATATGTTCAGCATGTTAAGTGAAATGTATATCGAGGCTGTGGTGGTTCGGAACCCACCTAAAACCGTAGGTCCCATCGTTTACTCGATGGCTGGGGAGCTGGTATTTGGTAGTGCTGCCATCTGAGCACAATGGATAGTTCTTGAAAACGGTCTAGTTGCTGGGCTTGTCCCACCCAACCCTCTGCTAACTAAGTACCTAAGTAAAAAGTAAGTACGTATGTAAGAACCCACTCCCCGGCAAAAGAAGTAAAAACACATAAGAATAAAGAAGTAAGTTGGTGCGAACTGCGTTACGAGTTAGAGAAAAAGCATTAGGGAGCCCAGACTGTTCATAATATCTCAGCCAGTGTATTTCAAATCCGAGCTATCAATAATTTTTCAATTTGCGGCGCTAGTGATATAACTGCTCATGTTTAGCTTACAGGTAGCTCAGTTTATTTTCCTGGATTCACACAATGGACGGCATTTACCTGGGTTCTTGCCTAGCCAGTGGCGCCCAAACTGGTTTGAAAAATAGGGGGAACCAAGAAGCGCTTATACTTTCAATAACCCACCTGGTCAGACGTACGGCTTCGGCCAACAGGTTTTCGGCTTCAGCTTGTGTATCAAAATTCATAAACCTTGTAACTAAGTGCCCTAACATGCACAGTCAGATTTCGGATTAAATATTTTTAAACAAATACTGTCACAATCGGCTTCATCGTGCAAGACTGATGTCCGAGGTTCAAACCCCAGTGTGTTACAACTAATATTTCTTAACTTCGGCCTTTCACTTAAATTTTTCTTTACTTTAACACGGTATTAAAGTTCCATCAAATATAAGTCACATTTTGTAAGTTAGCCCATGTTTGTCCGGGAAAAAAATACACTAGGAAATAAAAATATGACCTAATGCCGAAACACAGATATGCCAGCCAATAGCAAGAAACTATCTGGATAAATTTTAGGTGGGTTCCAAACCACCACAGCCTCGATATATATTTCACTTGACATGCTGAACATATCAGAGGTGAATGCCGACCAGAAGTAACTTTGATCGGGATCGAACCGGTGTGCCCCATCTCTCAGTGTTCCTTAAAAACAACCACCAAGACGAGGCTGTTAGGCGCTAACTTGAACTAGGTGGGAAGGTTGAACTATATCTTAGTGCTTACAATTTGATGAAAGGAGGTAAGCCTGGGTCTCTTTCCTTTAGAACCTTTCGGGAGAAATACGGAGAGGGATCCTTCAAAGGAAGGGAAACAATGGAGTCCAATTCATCATCACTACCCTTTTTAGCATCAAAACTGTTGCCACATTTGCAAATTGCACTTTCTGAAAAAGTAACCAGCGGCAAATGTAAAAGCGTCTGTAAAGATGCCACATTTGCAAATTGCACTTAAAAAAAAAATACCTGGCGGGAAAGTCAAAAGCACTAGTACGGAGACGAAATAGATCCGTTGATAACAATGGTGTACCTCGTACAATAGCCAGCTATTCCTGAGAGCTCGTATTCCGAACACAATCATATTTTTTCACTTTATTTGCGTTTTTAATAAAAGTAATGGTAAAATCCACCTCATCTCATTGCCCGAACCGTCTGTAGAACCACTTCCATTTAGCCGCGCCGCACCACAGTTTTTGATACCATGAGGTATATATATAGGGGCCGCCCTCTATACCTTACTCCATCTAGTGATGCACGATGCAAGAACAAGAACAAGAAACGGCATTTCTTGTTCTTGTTCTCGCAAAGCGACTCTTGCTCTTGTGCATGCAGTAAAAGTCCGATCTTGTTCTTGTTCTCGCAGTAGAAATCATTTCTTGTTCTTGTTCTTGCTGCGAGATTCTTGCAATTTCTTGCATACACATGGAATTTTTTGCGCGGTTATAATGTGGTTTTTGCCTACCAAACGGCCATTTCAAGTGCAATCTATCGTCGCATAGTCTGCCGAATTTTTTGTACAAAATATGCAAGACTCTTGCGAGAACTCTTGCAAGTCACTTCTTGTTCTTGCAGCCAAAATCAACTCTTGTTCTTGTTCTTGCATGCAAGAAATGCAAGAACAAAAGCAAGACAAGAAATTTTCGTGCATTACTACTCCATACCATCAAAAACTGCGGCGCTCGTGGACGGACTCGTGCTGTTTCCTGAGAGGTCTGGGTTCTAATCCTGCAATAGCCAACTTTTAAACAAGTGATTTTCAATATAATTTTATAGACAAATAAGGACACGACGTGACGTCAGTATCCAGTTGTCTATGACGTCAAAAATACCTCAGTTAGCCAAAGCCAGTGGTATATTCCGTACTGAAAAAACATTTTTCTAACTTTCAATTAAAATGTAACAAGGAATCGTCGAATCCACATTTGGACGAGTATGTTGTACAGACAACTGGATTTATTCCTAAAGCTACTACAAGTGTCCCCTTAAAGTTCCTTTTAGCGTTATCCTTCTGAAAAGGAAAGAAGGTGCCTTTCAAGGTATCGTTTTCAGAGAAATGCTAACGGGAAGATAAAGTTTTCGGCTACTTCTTCGGGACGATAAATTTACTAGAACTTTATCTGCATAATAGAAGGTACTGGTGAAATTCACCCTTAGTCAACTTAAAGTTTTGACCACTCCTGGCTCTAATCAAGGTGTCTTTACGTCACAGGCCCCCAGGCACGCCAGGCACTATATATTAAGGCAGATGGGCGCAAACTATTGTGACACCAAATATTTTCAGTACCTGCCTTTAAGAATAGAGGTCACAGTCCTTTTGTTGAAGGCAGCGTTTACTTTTGAGACCAGTTTATTTAAGGAATGCCTCCACCTCTCCCTTATACCTTTTGTGTTGGGTCTTCTCAGGTAAGCTTCGGTCCATTAATTCAAGAGTACGTTCCTTACTATTGATTCTAACGGAATCAAACAAAATGAAGGCTATAGTAGTATAGGTACCTAAAGGTACGTACCTACGTACCTAAAGGGCACGTTTTTTTTAGGCAGATGCACACCAAATTTCATCAAAATCTGTCCAACAGTGGCTGCTCCCTATTGCACTATAGTCCAGCACATTCTTGGATAAGAGTTACGACACTAAGTATTCTTAAAAAACACAGGGTTCCCAAAACTATTTATTGTTAGGTAGACTTAAGGGTCCGCTATACCTGACGGTGCATTTAACATTGCGAGCGGCGATTCATTTTCAAGGTTTACCCTTGGTTGGAAAGACACAAAATTTTGCCTGTACCTAGCCCTAACAATGATCTAGGTCGTGTTCGAAGCAGATTTCCCAATTTCTCACTGGTTTTCGAGATACAGCACTTTTCTTGAGGTATGCGATGCTAGCATTTGCAAAACAGTTGCAATAAAAGAAACCAGTGAGAAATTGGGAAATCTGCTTCGAACACTCCCTAGAACATTGTTAGGGCTAGGTACAGGCAAAATTTTGTGTCTTTCCAACCAAGGGTAAACCTTGAAAATGAATCGCCGCTCGCAATGTTAATCTTATGGGCGGCAAAAAATGCATCGTCAGTTATAGCGTCCTCTTAAGAAGAAGGGGTCAAAATGACCTAAAAGAGTTTAGCAATGATAATTGACATTTGTGTAGTCTATCCACCCCTGGATATCACTGACATTACTCCCATCCATAAGAAAAAAATTCCCTTCCCTAGGATTCGAACTCACACCTCTCGGCTATAGAGACGCTCAAGACATGTGACGTAACGTCACTTAAGACTCAACCACTATAATCCTTTGATATTGTCGTCTCTGCCTTAAATATTTCAGTAATTTCACGAGAACAATCACTTCAATTTTCAAACTTCTTTTTAAAGTCTGAAGAGTTTTATTTTTTGCCGATCAGAAATGAAAAGAATGTAATTAAAAATAGACAAAACCATTATTACTTTTCTCATTTTCTTTGCTTTGACTTTTATCCACTATTTAAATACAGGTTTATACTGAACTAGCGGTAGAAATAGTATTTTTTTAAATAGCCCAAACCCCCCCCCCCCCCCCCCCTCAAAAACGTAGGTTCGCAAACACAAGGGCTCCTAAGCTTCAAATTTTATAAACACTAAAAAGAAAAAAATAATTATTTCAGCCCCCTAATATTTTGCATATAGCGCCATGTAACACCAAGAACCATTCGTAAGACTAGTCAAAATGTCGGTCGATCGTTTTAGGGAGTTTTTCATTACAGAGAGTAACAACTGTAACTGGAATTATTCAAGTAAAAATGGTCGAGGTAAAAAAGAACTAACTCCGAATTACGTAGAACTACGTCACTGTCATTTATAACAATAAAATAAATTATTTACACAAATCTAATCCCTAGTTCAACAAAAACTTCAGAAAGGTCCAGAATTATCAACAAATCTAAACATTACGAACAACAAAAAACAAACAATCCTAGAGAGAGATTGACGCTGTTGATATTCAGTAGCTATACCCAACCCCATATTTATCAAATACTTATCCTACTTAACGTATTCAAGTTTTTTTGATGGACTCAACTATTTTCTCTCCAACCAAAATGTATTCTGTGGATCTAGATATCATTGGACCTTCAGTTTTAGGTGGGTTCCAAACCACCACAACCATGATTTATTTTTATATAGACCGTCAAGAGATCATATGTAAATTTGTTCGCTATAGAGAGAGTTCCAAAAGGAGTAAGGATTAGTCAAGGCTCGTTATAGAGAGTTACATCTGTATAGTAGTCACGATTCTAATGAAACTAATCTGTCTGCGTTGATGACATTTGGCAATATGGCGTTAACTCTGATAAGTGCTCTGATAACCGTTATCCTTTTCTAAATGAAAGAAAATAACGATATAATATATATATATATAAATATTTTTTTTTAACGTTCAGAGAACATATTATGCGCCGATGAGTTGGTTTGTTAGATGTTTTTGGCCGAAGCCAATACATCCATGTCGGAAGCGGAAAATTTTTCCGTTCCGCCGGGATTCGAACCCGGACCTCTCAGGACACAAAGCGGACCCCTTGACCACTCGGCCATTCCATAAGTATATTATTTATTGTAATTAGCCCAACAGAACCAAACCAAGTCTCAAGGGACCGTAAGACTCGATCGCTAAAATAATGACAACTATCCTATGATAAAAATTGAAACCGGACTGAAAAACTTTGAAGTTGAGTAGGATCGAACCTATACACGGCAAGCTATACAGCGTCAGCTATAGAGGCAAGGGGAAAATAAGCAGCGATTGGAAATAAAATGAAATTAGAAGGAACATCGAAAGTCAACTTTATCACCAAAGTCCAAATGAAACTAGAAAAGTAGAACTAGCATCTGAGTCACAAAAAAGTTGTAACATTTGGGCTACGTCAAGGCGACTTCCAACTAGAAAATCAACCGTAAATCCTTCGAAAAAAGGTCGACTTGTCTACCCGAAATCCTAGTTCAGACCGAATAAATCACCTTTCAGACAAACCCACTTTTTACTTTCCCGTCTACAGAAAGTATAGCTACAGAAAGTACTGGAGGTATGCAAACATACATGGTTTCGCCCAGGTTTTTATTTATGTTCACAAAAAGCAAAATTAACCATTTTCTCACATATTATCATAGAAACACCCACCAAATTAAAATAAAAAAATATAAAATCATTAGTAAACTCCATTAAGAGCTTAAAATAAGTAAACTTCATAGATATGACTCTTGGTTACCTCATAATTCATAATCATTCAATAACCGATCATCAACAAACAGACTTGACATTTTGAATTAGTGGGTTCGTTGTGTTTGGGAATTCAAACACTGAAGTAACCAAAAGTCTTTTTAATGAATTTTATCTTACTTTACGTTCTTAAAGGAATTGACTAAGTAAGTACACTGTTTTTATTGCAATAAGGAGGTTAGTTTCGATGATATTATGAGAAAAAGTGATTTGTTTTGGTTCTGGTGAACATATTATAAACATCACCCTGGGGATGTCCCATTTCATCTTAAACAGACCCAGATATGAGCCGTAACCGTCTAAGGCCGAAATCAAAGGTTTTCAGTAGCCCGTAGTCAAGAACGCGCGACGTTCAGAGAACATATGCGCCGATGAGTTGGTTGTTACATTTTTTGGCCGAAGCCGAATATGAGTGGGCCGAAGCCAGTTTAGTAGTGGGCCGAAGCCAATACATCCATGTCGGAAGCGGAAAATTTTTCCGTTCCGCCGGGATTCGAACCCGGACCTCTCAGGACAGTTTGTTACCATACCAGAATTCGAACTTTAACCCTCCGACGTGATAATCAAACACCCAAAATCCGCTTAAATTACAACCAACACATTTTTAGAATTTTCAAACACTTTGGTACCTACACGAAAACAAAAATCAGACTGTCAAAAACAACTTATTGGGCACTTACCAGGCTATGGACAAATGTGGCCAAATAATAAGTAATGGAAAATAATAATAATAATCAAGCCCAAGTTTTCCGCCTGGTTTGTGAAACCCAAAACATTAAGATAACAAAATCAGGTAAATTTATAAGTTTTCAAACCTTTACCTAGGTTGGTAATATTACCTACTTTGAACCAGCAAGGTGGGTAAAAAGATAAGAAGAGGTACTTAGGAAAGTTATTATTTCTAGAATACAACTTATAAATTTACTTCAAAAGACGGCTTCTAAGGTAGGTACCTACTTAAGCAGGCAAAGAGATATAGGTAGGTAAATAGGTAGGTAGGTACGTATAGGTATTATTACTACTTTATGTTGAATTTAGGTAGGTTCCAAAACAATTAGGTACCCAAATGGTGGTAGCTATAGGTAAGTACTAAGGAAAGGAATATTTTAGGTAGATAAATAAATACTTAAAGTACAAATCACACAGATTGGTTAGATAGATCCCAATAAGGTAAAAAAAATTTCAAACAATTCTAACGGTCTAAGTAGGGTTACTAACTTCACAACAACAAACTAACGACATTTTAGTGAAACAAATTGGTTTCCTATGATAGGAATGTTATTTTTCCGGCTGTTTTCAATAATAACAACAATGAAGTAAATTTAAAAATAAAATAACTTACCAGCAAACAAGAAGGGGGGACTGAAACAATTCCCAAATTCTACGAAGAAACAACTATTTACAACACCATTCCGAAAATCCAAACACCGCTTCCACACAAAATAAAAATCACTTTTAAAGAGAAAGAGTCAAAAACACAATTATTTACTAGAATTAAATTAACTTTCTTTAATAAACTTAATAAAATAGATTGTTTTTGTGTACTAACACAAGTTGTTTATGGTTTCAAACGACTGGTAGCTTGGAGGGAAATGACCGACCAACCACCTTAGCCGCAGATGGCTGACTGACTGGCTGGCGGCTCCGATGCTGGAATTATGGAAAGATGGCGCCTCCGTTGCCTTGGAAACGCCGACCAGTGCTGCCAACACACTTTAAATACTTGTAAACAACATAACGAAATATACAAGAACTAATTTTCTTGTAGCAGCGTATTTTATCTATTTCGGAAGATATATAATTAATTGAATATAATTTTTATAACAAAAAATTGGTTTCAGGGGAAGAAAATTCTATCTGAGGATGCTATCTGTTGTATATTGGGTCGCCTTCGTATTCGTTTGGCGCCAAATTTCAATATCGAGATAAGTATTAAGTTTCTCATGATTCCTGAGTTGAAATATATTGTTTCGGTAAAATTGTCTGTCCGTCCGTCTGTGATGAATTTTTCTACCGCCTCCTTTGAATCACAACTCACTACTCAGATTCTTTTTTCAAGGAATTTTCGTAAGAAAAAAAACATCTAGGTAAGTACCTACCTACCTACATAATGTACCTAATGATTAATGATGGATAAATTCCTGTCGCGTCAGGATTTGAATTTTTCCAACATAAGCAGGTATAGGTTGATAGGTCAATTATTTACCTACATTATGATATTATCGAAATTTAAATGGAAATGGATTATCGGCCATAATCCCAAAATTTGGTAGGTGCCTACTTACTTAAGAACTGCATCAAAAATTACTCGCCAAAAGTGACGAAAAAAAATTCCTGATACCTACGTGAGGATCTGAACTCTCTTGCTTATACTCATGCGTTAAGTAGAGCTCAAGGCTCTCTCTCAGTTGCAGCCTTTTCTCTGTAGCCATGACTAGCCTTGTTTGTCACCTCCCGTCTTCTGTGGCGCTGTCTCTCTACGTGGATGACCTCGTGATCTTCGCAAGTTGTCCTGACATTGCCACGATTCAAGATTCTCTTCAGTGTGCTATTGACCAACTTGCTACTAATGCTCTGCGACGGGGCTTCAGGTTCTCACCTGCAAAGACGCAAGCCATCCATTTCTGCCGCCAGCGCACCCCCCACGTACACCCTGCCCTTCACCTCAGCGGTACCCCTTTAGTGATCACCGAAACCGTCCGTCTTCTCGGCCTCGTCTTTGATTCCAAGCTTACCTGGAAACCATACATTGAAGTCTTGCTCCGAAAGTGTAAGCAAACTCTCCACATCCTCCAGTGTCTTAGTGCGGTTGCATGGAGGGTTCACCGGACCGTTCTCCTCCGTCTTTATAAAACTCTTTTTCAGTCTCGCTTCGACTATGCATGTGTCGTGTATGCTTCAGCAAAACCATCCCTTCTCACCCCTCTCGACGCTATCCAAAGTTCTGCGATTCGTCTTGTGTGCGGTGCATTCCGTACCAGCCCAGTCGACGCCCTGCAAGTTGAGTGCGGCGTTCCCCCCTTACGCCTCCGGCGAACCCGTCTTTTCCTACAGTACGGGCTTAAGATGACTGCCATTTCAGCGCACCCAAACCATAAACTTTTCTCATCAGGGCACGACAGTGACCTTCTCCATCGCTTCCAACAACGTCCTACTGTCTCCCACCCCTCTCCTGTTCGTTTTTACGAGTACCTCCGGGCTTATCGCATTCCGTTGCCGCAGGTATACGACCTTCAAGGTTTTTACCTTCCTCCATGGACCTTACGGCTTGCCGCCCTCAGGCTTGACTGTGCCACGTCTTCAAAAGCGAGTACCCCACCGGTCGTACTCCGGGCTCGATACAGGGCTTTACTTGCTGAATACAAGACCGCTACTGTTATCTTTACTGATGGCTCTAAAACGCCATCTGGCACCGGCAGCGCATTCGTTTCTGGTCGAGATGCTTTCACCTGGACTCTTCACTCCGCAGCTAGTATCTTCACTGCGGAGGTCTATGCGATTTGGCAAGTCTTCCTCTACGTTGCTGCCAACCCGGAGGTTCGGCTGTGTCTCCTGTGCTCTGACTCTCGCAGTTCCCTAGTCGCCATCCAGGACCGGTTCTCCGGTCATCCCCTGGTGTCTCGGATACAGCGCCTTTATAACCAACTGCTTACGCAAGGCCAGCAACTCACCCTCGCTTGGATTCCCAGTCATGTGGGCATCAGCGGTAATGATGCAGCTGATCGGGCAGTCCGCTGTGCTGCCGCCACAGTTGTTACAGACCCGATACTACCGTACACTGACGCAAAGAACTTAATTAAAGCTGCCGTTACCACCACTTGGCAATCTGATTGGACTCGTAGCACCTCGTCTCTGCGCCTCGTCCGACCTACTGTCTCTCTGGTAGCCTCCACCATTGAACCGTTTGCTGCTCTCCGTCGAGACCTCTGTGTTCTCACACGCATAAAAATTGGTCACTCCCGACTGACCCACCAGCATCTTTTCAATCGCTGTGACCCCCCAGAATGTCCCCATTGCACCAACGTTCTTAGCCTTCATCATCTTCTGCTGGAGTGTCCTGGCTACCAGGCCCTACGTCAACAGTGCTGCCTCCCACCTACTCTGCCTAAGATGTTCCAAGATGCCGCCTCTCTCAGCGCTCTGTTGACCTTCACCAAAGCCACCGGCCTCTATACAGAAATCTGAACTAATTGCTGTCACCTAAATGTTTGTGCTTCTGGCCATATGGCGCAATGCTGTGGCCTTTTCTTTCAAATTAAAAAAAAAAAAAAAAAAAAAAAAAATATTTCATGCATAACCCTCTGTGGTCCGCAGGGGCCCGCAGAGGCTTATGCAATATTTCAGCACTTCTGCTCAGTGGACGGGCAGCTTAAGAATTCACGGTGATGGTATAAGCCGCCCTGAATATGATACGAGAAAGAAAAAAATTGTGATAGTCATGTATAACAGCCCACAGAGTGTCCAATAATAACTGCTGTTCGGTGCCTCATCTCAGTGGCCGAGCGGTCAAGGGGCCCGCTTTGTGTTCTGAGAGATCCGGGTTCGAATCCCGGCGTAACGGAAAAATATTCTCTCTACGATATGGATGTAGGTATTGGCTTCGGCCCACTCCTTAACTGACTTCGGCCCACTTATATTCGGCTTCGGCCACTTCGTCTTCGGCTTTGGCCAAAAAAATCTAGCAACCAACTCATCGGCGCATATGTTCTCTGAACGTCTATTTTCTTTTCAATACGTAAAAAAGCTTTTTTGAGGGATATCGACGTAGATCTAGATCCTAATTTCTACTGATATGGGTATGGTTTTACATACACGTATGCAGCTTATGCATTTTTGTTTTAATCATCTTATCTACCTAAAATAGTTCCACTTTTGGATTTTTCCATAGGTGATCACCTGGGTAGGATCTTTCTCCCCATTTAGGCAATACACCCCCCGTACAATCCCTGACTGGTACCTCTCCTTCGCCGGCTGGGGGAAATATCAACCATCGGGTCTGATTTTGACCAATGTTGTGTAGAGTTTCTGAAGTGCTGACATCAATACCCGAATGATTTTGGATGTGGATAGCCCACAGGAGAATGGATCTGCACAGTGAACAATCAATCATTCAAAGCTCTAGCAAGCCTTTACCAAGGCCAAACTCAAGCCACCTTGGCCATGGTTTTCTCATCGATGGATGACCCTCGAAGTAAAGCACTGTTTCTTGGTCTCTACCAATTTCCCACACTGCCAGAGTTTCTTTCGATACTAGGTGACGTACCTTATTATTTTTGCATCTTCAATAAATATTCAAAAAAAATCAGGCTAAGGTTTGGCTTGCGAAAGCGAAACAAATTTATTCAGCCTTTGTTGAAAGAAACCTTTTTTTCCGATTAAGACCCTCCACCCTTTGGTGCCGTGATGACTCAAAACAATAGGGAGAAGCTCTACAAGTCCCTGCATGGGTTGCAATTCCGTATTAATTTACTTCTAGGGTGAGAGAATGAAGCCGCACAAGAGGATCAGTATGCATTTCTTACTTCATTCTGCACCTGCTTCGTTACATATTCGCCAAATATACATTATATTTATAGTATAGTATAACACCACGGGAGTTTGGCCGAAGAGGAGAGGGCCGAAGTGGGCTGAAGTCAATTCATCCAGAAATTTTTTTGCTTGACCTCTCACGACTCAAACTGGAAGTGTGATTGAATTTAACTAGTCATACCTACCTACCTGCCTTAATATCTTCTTCATACCTTTTAAGGTTCCGCTTCAGCTTAAAATGTGTTTCTGCTACCTAAAATATTTTCCTTTAGGATAAGAGGACTCCAAATGTTACCTAGGCGTAGCCTCAATAATGTTTCCAGGATTGCCAACACAGATTTCTTAGTGGTTTTTTCGAATTCAGCACTTTTGCAAACGCTAACTTCGTTCGTTAAGGGGAAAATTGGAGATCTCGGACACCACTGGGAAGTTGGGGAATCTGATCGCAATGCTAATCTTTGGGTATCAGAAATATATAATTAACTAAAACTAAACCTTAACTACTCCTGCGATCACTTCAAACCCCCCATTTAAGTATTGATCCTTTTTATTTTTACCTCATACAATCTTGTTGAGAAAAAATCCAGAAGGTGTAGAAATTTCCCCACCCATTCAGTGCAGTTTTGGTCAATCCATTCCACGATTTTCATGTGGTGCAGTTTTGCACCAGTGCATGTGGTGCAGTTTTGCACCAGTGCATGTGGTGCAGTTTTGCACCAGTGCATGTGGTGCAGTTTTGCACCAGTGCATGTGGTGCAGTAAACTGAAAGCGTGTTTATATATTAAAAAAAACAAAAAAAAATCCTGAAACTAGCCTACCACGTGTGGTGCCTATCTGTTTACCTCGTTTGCATGTTCAAATGATTTTTGTTATCTTTAAAGATTCGTGACCAACCGAAGGCCCGTGGAAGTAGGTACGTAAATCCTGGTTAGTAGAAAAGACAAATTCGGGAAATATGTATGAAGGTATAATGTAACATAATTAGTAAATCACCTCATTTAAATTCACCCTGTATTCAGGATCCATTCATCAATTCACCATGCCTCAGGTATGTAGGTATATGCATCAAAGTAACTTAAATAAGTAGTAAGTACCTACGCAAAAACTTCATCACGTCTCCTACTTATATACCTACCTAATGAAAAGTGTGATGATCACGTAATAGACCAAGACGTGCTTGATTGTGCCTACACTAGATACCTATCAAAAACTATAAAAAAACATTCCCCTGCGTTTCCACTTCAATTCGTATTCCCGACGTCATGGTCAAGGTAGGTACGTAATACAGAGTGTTCTTTCCTCGGAATTATTGTTGAACCATTCTATAAAATAATAATATTATATATAGTATATTTATTTCGACTGCAGGGAGTTTGCCTCTGTTATCTTGTACAGCTAGATAACATACAGCCTAAAAAAAAGATATCCTGGAAAAGCTAAACATGGAAGTAGTCTTAATAGGAATAGAAAGTACATAATCGTAATAAGAATTGTAATAAAAAATAAGGGCGCTTTCACCAGTTCCTTACCCTGTAGATAAAGTTAGTAAATTTATTTTCCCGTAAAATGAGACAAAATCTTTACCATGCTATCAAAAGTCCAGCTATCGGCAGGATGATGAAAGGTACGGACTTGTGAACTTTCAGCCACTATAGTAGACTTCAAGAACTGGTGAAATCAACAGCGATTAGAAAGTGTAGGCACCCAAAAAACAAGAAATAAGTATATATTAGAAGATAAAAATATTTGGGTTGTCACTCCTAAAAAATTCCATCCATAAATTCAATGTTTCAAAAAAAAAAAAAAAAAAAAAAAAAAAAACAATTTGGATTTTCTAGATGGTGTCTTGGATTACATCCTCGACCTTTCTGGTCTTAGCTCTTGGGCCATTTGTGGTCCAAGGAAATGGAAAAGCTGCAGAGAACTCCACGCCAGTTGATGAGTATTGGGAATGCTCACCAGAATCGCAGACAGAATTCGGATGCGAGTCCGACAACAAAGGTCGTAAAGGGCCCAAAGGATCTGTACCTGATATTCATCTACCTCCGTCTTCAGGGGGATATACCTGCACACTAAATGAGCCACCCAAACCACCGGTAAGTAGACCAACATTTACGTAAGAGCCCACATGCCATATTGGCCTTCGCAGATTCAGTAGTATTTTGCCAAAAATTCGTTGCTCTTGGTCTGAATAAATGTGGGCAAGTGGAGGGGGTGTGGGACATGACAGGAATTGGTTCTAGTGGGAAAAAGTCGATTCGCACGACTGAGGTCCCAGGTTCGAATCCAGACACCGGCAATTTTGTGTTGGTAGCCTTGGGTTATCACGGGCCATAGCTTACAGAAACACTTACACAGGATGGGCATCGCCAAGGAACCCACCAGCACTAGACCCTGCTGAGCCCCCGGTAAGATAGAAAAGTCGGAGTGGCACAATGGGCTTCAGTCTACCCGCCAAAAAATAAAAAATAAAAAACAGCAAACAACTTTTTTCATTTTTTTTTTCTTTTCAGATTTCAATACTCTATTCTACTTCAACTAAAATGCTAGAACACTTCGGGAAAAGACTAAACGTACAATATATTCCTTTCCTCCACCGAACAATTTTCTTATTAGTTTTAAAGAACCCTAGATATCACCTACTCCAGTCGCAGTTGAAACAATACTGAAAAAAACCATCAGTCCGCAACTGTCGCGAACATGATAACTGACAAAATTACCAACTTATATAGTTTTGATTTGTTTGTCAACAGGCGTATCCTCAAGAGAGCGACAAGTCTTCCTCATCAGAACAAGAAAATAAAGGCGACAAGTCTCCCTCATCACAAGAAGAAAATAAAGGCGACAAGTCTCCCTCACCACAAGAAGAAAATAAAGGCGACAAGTCTCCCTCACCACAAGAAGAAAATAAAGGCGACAAGTCTCCCTCATCACAAGAAGAAAATAAAGGCGACAAGTCTCCCTCATCACAAGAAGAAAATAAAGGCGACAAGTCTCCCTCATCACAAGAAGAAAATAAAGGCGACAAGTCTCCCTCATCACAAGAAGAAAATAAAGGCGACAAGTCTCCCTCATCACAAGAAGAAAATAAAGGTGACAAGTCTCCCTCATCACAAGAAGAAAATAAAGGTGACAAGTCTCCCTCATCACAAGAAGAAAATAAAGGCGACAAGTCTCCCTCATCACAAGAAGAAAATAAAGGCGACAAGTCTTCCTCACAACAAACAGGAAATAAAGGCGGCAAGGAAGCTGCTGCTGCGTCCGGTGCCGCTGTAAGCGGTGATGGTGGTGGTGCTGCTGCGTCCGGTGCCGCTGTAAGCGGTGATGGTGGTGGTGCTGCTGCATCCAGTACTGCTGCAGGTGATAATGCTGCTGCTGCATCCAGTACAGCTGCAGGTGATAATGCTGCTGCTGCATCCAGTATTGCTGCAGGTGATAATGCTGCTGCTGCATCCAGTACTGCTGCTGCATCCAGTACTGCTGCAGGTGATAATGCTGCTGCTGCATCCAGTACTGCTGCAGGTGATAATGCTGCTGCTGCATCCTCTGCGGCTGTAGGTGGCGCTGGGGGTGCTGATGCGGAAAAAGAGCAACGAGAAAGCCAGCTTGAGGAAAGAAAGAAACGGGTACAGGAACAGATCAAGCAGGCGTACGAGGTTCAAAAATCTCGAGATATAGCGTTGAAACAACGGATGCAAGTAGAATTGGAGCAGAAAAAGATTAGGGAAGAGCAGTTAGCTCTTGTGATTCAGCAAAGAAAGGATGCACAGAATAAGCAGAAGCAGCAAAAGCAGGGAGGATCAGGCGGTTCCTCTGCTGCTGCAGCCGGAGTTGCCGCAGATGGTAGCAGTGGTGCGACTGCTGCGTCCAGTGCTTTCGCAGCTGGTGACCGCGGTTCTGCCGCTGCATCCGCTGCTGCCGTAGGTGGTGCTGGTCAGGATAAAAATCAGAGAGATAGTCAGCGTGAGGAAAAAAATAAACAGATACAGGAACAGATCAAGCAGGCGTATGACGTCGAAAGATCTCGCGCTATAGCGCTTCAACAACGGAAGCAAGTAGAATTGGAGCAGAAAAAGATTAGGGAAGAGCAGTTAGCTCTTGTGATTCAGCAAAGAAAGGATGCGCAGAATAAGCGGAATAAGCAGAAGGAGCAGAAGCAGGGAGGTTCCGGTGGTTCCTCTGCTGTAGCCGGTGCTACGGCTGGTGGTACCGGTGGTACTGCTGCTGCATCCAGTGCTGCCGCAGGTGGTGGTGGTACTAATGCTGGTTCCGGTACTGCCGTAAATGGTGACGGTACAGCTACAGCATCCGTTGCCTCCGCAGGTAATGCAGATGGTGCCGTAGGTGTTGCCACCGTTGATGATTCCGATAACACCAAAGGTAGTTCTTCTGCTACTGCAACCAGTGCAGCCACCGATGCTGCTGCCGCAGGTGGTTCTAGCGGTGATGATGATGCTGATGCTGCCGCCGCCGCCGCTGCAGCCGCAGGTGGTTCTGGCAGTGGTGCTGCTGCTGCTGGTGCTGCTGGTGCAGCATAAGGTGACGGTGGTGCCGGTATATCTGCTACTGCCACCGCTGCAAGTGCTAACAATTGAGCTGGTTTCGGTGGAGGTTTAGCTTTTTCTGGATAATATAAAGAATGACGTTTTACGTACACATTATTTTCCATTTAAAGGACCCGTGCCCGTCGTGATTTCATTGACAACAACAAAATTTCTAATTAATACTGACTTATTGGTTATTTATTTTCTACATTAAAGAAAGCAGGGGTGAGAAGTCCTCTATTTCAAAGTTACCTATCCGTACACTTGTAGCTACAAAAACCATATTTTTTAGTTCAATCACTCAACTAATTTAAGAGCCATAGGTAAAGCATCTAACAGTTTCTCCAGAGACATCCGACGCTAAGTAGAGAGATACAGTGAGACCCTTAATTTTGCTGACCACTTTTCAAGACTAGGTACGTACCTATAAAAGAGCGGTTTGTTACGAAAATGCCACACTTACGATGCATCCATTGACACTTGTGGGGAGTCCTGCAACAAATTGACGCAAGTGCAGACTTTTTCATTGGGGAAGAAACTGTCTCGAAGCACAGTAATCGCTCCTGGCACCAAGTCCGGGGTCAATGCCACCACCTTCAAAGTAGTCATGATAGACCTGCTTGGGAAAAAAAAGAACTTACTTAGATGGTGTAGATACTTATAGTAGTTTTTCTTTAGGTACGGTAGGTATATCCGTAGTTTTGAGTGTGGTAGGGCATGTATGGGGAAATTCTCAGAGGTAGTGTTAGTGCTCAAAGTCCGGCAGAACGGGAGAGTGGTTAGGCAGTCTGGTAAGTTAGCGTTAGTACAGTTAGCTGTAATTTTTAACAATATCTTGGTTGAAAAGAAGAACACGGATTGAAATAAACCTAAAATGTTTTTGTAATAACATATAATTGTCTAAGGATAATTGTTTATAACAATCGCGGAGACAACATTATCTCACCTTAAAAACCTCCAACCAACCATATGAGCCCCTGGAGCTAGGCCAGATTTACATTTGCTATTTGTTTACGTTTTTCCCACTAATTTTTTGAGGATATTGAAATGTTCTGAAATATAATGTGTCTTTTTAACGTTCACCATTAACTGGCTATGTTGAGATTTTACGACCTAGCAATTTAAGACAAATTTTTGACTGACGAAAGTCAAAATCACAACAAACCCAGTTAATTTCTGAGTAAAAAGACATCATATTTCAAATTTCCATCAGAGTCTCAAAAAAATGGTCGGAAAAATCAATTTTATGATGTTAAATTTGTTTACTACTTTCTAGATAAAAGGACTTCCCGATAGTTTCCCCATTTTTCTGCGCATAAAAAGATTACTTTTGTTATTGTTTTGAATATTTCATAAATCAGGCATAGCTACGCTAAACGGATTTATAACCTGCGAAAAAGTGAACCAAAATGTTTACCGAATGTGATGGTGGGCCACCCGGAGCCATTTTTGGAGTCAGTAGAACATCACGCAGTGCAGAATGCTACGCCCGCATTTTGTTTCAAACTCGTACAGAATTTCTTCGATTTCATTGTCCAGATCGTCACTTTCAGAAAGCTGAAAATAAGTTAGGTCAGTTTAGACAGCTCCACAGAGTTCCAGTTGGATTTCATGAGACCTCATTGTCCTAAAGTGGAAAATTTCCGTATTTGAGGCCAACAGGGTGATGCGTACTAGCTGGATTCAAAAAAGGTACTATTAAATAGAAAGACATAGGTACGCAGTAGGAAACAAACCCATACCGAGACCTGTCGGGAAGAAAAGTCAGTATCGAGCCCCGCTACCGGCAATTTTCTGTTGGTAATATTCATTTGGCATCGGCCAACAATCAGTTTCTTTAATTAAGAGGCCGCTATACCTGACGATGCATTTTTTGCCGCCCATAAGATTAACATTGTGAGCGGCGATTCATTTTCAAGGTTTACCCTTGGTCGGAAAGACACAAAATTTTGCTTGTACCTAGCCCGAACAATGTTGTAGGTCGTAATCGAAGCAGATTTCCCAATTTCTCACTGGTTTCTTTTATTGCAACTGTTTTGCAAATGCTAGCATCGCATACCTCAAGAAAAGTAATGTATCTCGAAAACCAGTAAAAAACTGGGAAATCTGCTTCGACGACGACCTACAACATTGTTGGGGCTAGGTACAGGCAAAATTTTGTGTCTTTCCGACCAAGGGTTAACCTTGAAAATGAATCGCCGCTCGCAATGTTAATCATATGGGCGGCAAAAAATGCATCGTCAGGTATAGCGGACCCTTAACGTCTGTGCCTGCTGACTTACCAACTCAACTAATTCACAGATCATGAAGGCTCCAATAGTGGCCTCTTCGTGGTTGTCCTGGATGTCGATGTTAATTATGTGCACCGGGGTGTTGTCCTGGTCTTCTCTGCTTTCTAGGTCTGAAAAATCAAAATAATACATAACGTCAGAATCACGTCCTCAGGTCAGTATTCGGACAAGGCAGTATTGCTCTTTTGAGCAATAGAAAACTGAGAAGATTCAAGAGATTCATTCAAGAATTTGGTTCCACAAAGACAGTAAAACTGAATTAGAATTTAAAATACAAACATTTTCGAAATACAGGATGCACGCGCACTCGTGTGTTCTCACTTTTCTGCTCTTCGCCGCGCTTCTCTTCCCTTCGCTGTTGCCCAACGGACGGGCAGCCTTAAGGGTGGATTCAGTGATCCTCAGTCAATCCAAGTGTGAATTGAAGTGAAATATTGCACTAACCTTCAGTTAACTGCTAACTGAGCAAACCTAACGTTAATTTCTTCGTCACATAAAATTCTTACCTTCAACGACTTGATCGTATACCCTCTCCTCGCAAGTGATAATAATGTCGAACTTTTCTTTGCAAGTTTGGAACCTTTCTGGTCCAGGTTTGATCCTTCGGTTTCTGTCTAACATATTTAACAGTCCATTTTGCGTGTAACTACAAATATAGTCAAGGATTTTTTATCGTGGAATAGATTTAGGTATTTTAAGGTGCCAGAATCGAATACCTATCTAATGTATGGAGTCACTAGTGAGGGTAAATAATAATAGTAACTGCTGAGGGTTGGGGGGACAAGCCCAGCAACTAGACCGTTTTCAAGAACTATCCATTGTGCTCAGCTGGCAGCACTACCAAATACCAGCTCCCCAGCCATCGAAAAAAACGATGGGGACCTACAGTTTTAGGTGGGTTCCGAACCACCGCAGCCTCGATATACATTTCACTGAACATCTGACCATATCAGAGGTGAAAGCCGTGCAGAAAAACTTTTTGGGAGGATCGGGATCGAACCGGTGTGACCCGGCTCTCACTGCTCCTCAAAAGTTGACCATTTAGTCCACTCAGCTATCGAGGCCGAGACCTCAAGTGATGAAACATTTAACTCAAGTGAGAAAGAGCTATTCAAAATACCACGGTGGTGTTGCGTAAATAACAGCGTCATAGCCGTATCCACGGGGGGGGGGGGGGGGGGGGGGGTTTAGGGGCTTATACCCCCCCCCCCCCATGACCGGAAAATTAACATGGTAATGCCGACGTGAAGCAAAAAAATATAGGCTAAACCCCCCCCCCATGACCCCAAACCCCCCCCCCCATGACGGCTTTCTGGATACGGGCCTGAACAGCGGTATGTATTTGAAACAGGGCGACTCAGAATACAAGATAATACAAGTGCGCAGTCGATTTTGAACTTGTTACTTCAGATGGAATAAATCAGTCTGTACCTATCACTTGAGAGGACCATGTCACTCAGTGAGTTGCGGAAGTTCCGAAAGAGAAAAAGAGAAGTGAAAATCGAGTGTCAGGTGGAAGTGAGCTTAAATTCCATATGATTGTGAATAAAATGTCCGGCAATGGTCGCATTTGCAAGGCTATGTAGCAGACTTTATAGACGTGTTTATTTTTTTTTCTACAATTTTTTTTATGACAATGTTTGATATTTAAATAATCTGAAGTATAGTATAAGTAGTCTTTTTAACGTCAGAAATAAACTGAACATGTTGTAATTTTTTTAGACAAATTTTTTATTGACAAAAATCACTCGATCCTAAAATTACAACATGGCCAGTTAATTTCGGACATACACATTATATTTTAGAACATTTAAATATTCACCACCCACATAATGATCTGTGGATACAGAGAATAAGATGTAGATCACGTAGGGCAGGTGCTAAAGGGAGGCTTAAAGCGGGCAAGGCAGCAACTTGCTATTGTCATCAAACACCACTAATCAGCAATAAAAGCCAACCTAAAAAAATTTCTTGCTGATTTTCAGCATGAGATTTTAGTGCTTTTTTAAAGGATACAAGGATTTATCTTTATGAACAAGATCCTGGTAGATTTGTTCGTACGAGGAGCCAAATTCGTAAACGTTGGGTCGGTCCGGCGCTGTGCCAGGCAGTTTTACTTTTTCTCCTGTCCCAAAGGATTTTATGTAGTATCCCTTTTTACTGCAAAATAAAAGTAAACAAATGTTAAATGACGCACAAGTACCTACCAACTTACTGGCGGCAGCCTTCTAGATAATCTGATCTTTAATGGCACATTTTCAACACAGTTTGATGGATTTCAGTAAGGTCTGGTACGTAGGCACTTTCTAAATGCGAGTGAGGCCATTGCTGGACCCTTTATTAATACTACACTACTCGCAGTACCTAAGTTGGATTTTACCACATGAAAAATTATATATTATACCCATCTGGCAGCTTCCTTTACAGATTTCAACTAAAGACCATTTTTGTGTACCTCCCTGCTGTTCTTACTTTTACCGGTAAAGACCTTGATAAAATATATTTAGTCTCCAGGGGAGAGCACTGAAAACAGTGCAGTAGGTTGGTTAGTACGTGGGTCCCACGTATTCGGTAAATGGCCCAAAGTTATATAGAGCTCCCGCATTTCCCATTCTGCTTTTTTACTTTCTCGCCCGTATGTAATACATGGGCTGAGAAAGCTATGTTATCGTGCGAAATTTCGATTTTGAGATTTTCATTGCAAAAGGCGTTTCAGAGGTCCTAGATACCAAAAAAATGGTTTTTAGGTCATGTCCGTCCGACGTACGTACGTACGTACGTACGTCCGTCCGTTTGTCTGTAGCGCGGCTAGAGGTCACACCAGTCAACCGATTTGGCTCAAATTTGGAATATAGATGTCTAAAATCAGTTCCGAGATACATTTTTAATATAATTTTGATTACTCAAAAATTGCGCCCACTATTGTCAAAAAAGTGTCAAAAAAAATTCAAAATCGTGTTTTTGTCTACTCAAGACCCATTTCACGGTACGGTAATAAAGTTAGAACCTTCAAATTTTGCACTCGTGTTCCGAGATAGATGCTACAGGATCGATTTTATTGTTTTGGAGATGGGCCAAAAATTTGGGCCAAAATTGGCCCATACGTGAAAATCTTGGCCCCATGAACAGTATTAGCCGGAATTTCACAAAAATCCATATACTTGTGCTTAATAACATTACTTAAAGGTTTGTCGAAGAAATATTCAATCATTTCAAAATTGCGGCCAATATAGGCAAAATAAAGTCAAAAATAGGAAAAAAAAAACTAGAATCTCGTTTTTGATTGGTCAAGACGGATTTGGCACTACAGTTATTAAGTTAGATCCTTGTAATTTCGCAATAGTGTTCCCAAATAGATGCTACAGGATCATTTTTATTCTTTTTGAGATGGGCCAAAAATTTGGGCCAATATTGGCATTATCGTAGGAAAAATTTTCCAAAAATGGAAATAACGTTTTTGATTGGTTAAGACGGATTTGCAACAACCCTAATCGACAGATTTCCTTCAAAATTGGTGAATGTGGTCTCAGATAGATGCTTCAAGGGCATTTTCAATAGATTTTCATTTACTTAAAATTTAAGACGGTGACATGCAAAATAGAAAACATATACTTCGTCATACATATACTTCGTCGAACGACACTTCACTGTTTGACGGATATGTTTGAAATTCGGTATGCAGGTGGCTAATAGTATCGTCCAGTGTAAGGCAAAATACTTTTTAGAAAAAGTTAAAATTCTGACAATTAAGTATTCACCTAAAAAAAAAAAAATCAAATTTTCGATAAAAATTGCGAGAAAGTCAAGTGCGACCATTGTCGAACCCTTTATTACCAAATGCATCCCCCATTCATCCCTACCTTCTATTTCCCACCACGAGAGGGGTCAGAGCCACGGAGGAAACTAAAGAGAAAGTACAAAAACGCAAAGCATTGGAATTTAGGTTATATACCGACGCGATGCAGCTTTACCTCAGAAAAGCATGAGCCTCCATACTCCGATTCATGTTACTTGAGCAGCTGATGGCTATTTTTAAGCTATTTAAGTCCGCCATAGTTAACTCCTTTCCTGAGAATTTAATTATTCTTTTTCAATAAAATGATGATATTTTTGGCAGACAACTGTTTATTGTGTTGTGGCGGCCATTTTGGATCTCAATATATCGATATATCGTTTTAACGATAAATAGTTTTTGGCGCAAAAATGGAAAATTCTGGTTTGGAAACTTTTCCAGTTTTTGAGCTTTGCATCAGAGAGTCAGATTCATAGCCGTATCCACGGGGAGGTTTGGGGGGTTAAACCCCCCCATGACCGGAAAATTAACATGGTAATGCCGACGTGAAGCAAAAAAATATAGGCTAATGACCCCAAACCCCCCCCCCCCCATGACGGCTTTCTGGATACGGGCCTGGTCAGATTTACCAGTGTTTTGGATATGACGTAGTTGGGTCCGTTTCAGTGAAACTTAAATAGCTAAAAGTATATTATGTATTGAGGAAAGTAACGGTGGGTGTGGCGCCACAGTGGGTTTTCATTTCATTTGGGACACGATCATACTGTTGGGGTCTACCCAACACTCTACATGGTTGCTGACACCCAACAGAGTTAAATAATCTACTCTCTGTAGGCGTCAGGGTAGTAGTTCACTTCTAGTCATCAGAGTGCGCTGCAGTTATGGTATCGCCACCCTGACCTGCCTGGCCCGAGGGCATTCTGCACTGTTCACAGAATGCCCTCGGGCCAGGCAGGTCAGGGTGGCGATACTATAGCCACTCAACTTCCCGTACCTCAACCTTGTCCAATAGGTAGGCTATTGTAGGTAGGACCATGTTCATTGTGTAAATATGTAATATAAATATGTGTCTGTATATACATATGCCCTCTCAGGCCCAAGCCAAATGAGTAGGTAGGTAGTCATTTATTAGTGTTATTCTACTTTAGCAATATCTAACTGTGACTTACCAAGTCTGTATATAGTTACCTCTTCTGCAGGTGTATTCCCTTTCTCAAACGCCAGCAAACCCACCCAACTAACACCTTCAAAATTTATTGTAAGAAGATAAGGCACGCCATGATGCAATATATGGAGAACAGTTCTTCTTACAATAAATTTTGAAGGTGCTAGTTGAGTGGGTTTACTGGCGTTCGAGAAAGGGAATACACATGCAGGTCCCTATGTCACGTGCTCACCTAGCTGTAAAATTTGAACCCCACACCGTGCTCTACTATAGTTGGTGTTACTCTACCTATAGCCGCGCTCTACCATAGCTGCATGGCAATACCTTACCTTTATCAACTAGACCAGAAACCAGGTGTCTTATCTGATTGACTTACAATATAATATGTTCTTCGTAATCTCTGTCTATACTACCTGTCTACCTAGCACCTACCTACAGCATAGCCGATTCCTAAAATAACATAAATGTTACTTACCCACCCATTGTTTGAGCCATAACCATTATGGCTACAACATATTATATGTATATTTCATAGCTCCTATTATGGTGTAAATTGATGTGACTTACACGGCTAGGATGGGCCCAGCCAGCCTTACGTACGCTTATGTCGTTGCTATGGGCACGGGCACAGCCGCCCCTATTATGTAAGTTTAAATGGGAAAGGAATTATCTGGCTTCCAGCAGCCTATGGCTCCAGCAGCCTATTCTCACCGAACTAAATCTGGTTCCCAGCAGCCTATAGCTCCAGCAGCCTATTTTCACCGAACTATATCTGGCTGTTAGTGACGCAATTTCTATTGCGCTTCTAGTGAGTTGCAACTCATAGAAATCCGATGTAAACTGTTCAAGTTATTACGAAATAGTCATGTCAGAAATCAGTCCCCATTGGTATCTGAACCTGAACCTGCTTCTGACTACTATTGGTTGTTACTATAAAACTCCTCTCGTCTCTATAATGAGCTAACTCTACGGACCCTTGAAAAGCCCTATCTCCATAATGCTGTTCACACTTCTCTATAACGAGATAAAAAGCTATATGCTCTATCTCTCTAACGAACATTTAAAAGCTACACATTTGCAATATATCACGTTCCCGTGGGAAATAATAGCACGGGAAAACAGCTCCTATCATGTTATCACTATCATTTTTTTTTTTTTCAAGAACCTGCTGGTAATGAAATTTGTGATGATCACGTAAGAGACAAAAACGTGTTTGATAATAACTGATATATTCAAATCAAAAAGTATAAAAAAGTTCTCCCCCGTTCGCTCCTAATAGATTTTTCATTCTCCTGCCGCCATCATGGTCAAGGTAAGTAGAAGTTCTTACCACCGTACCATATAGAAGACGTATTTGGCTATCGTGGACCGACCATAGTATTAATTTACCAATAGGCCATCATCAATTTATTCGGTTGGATTTTTCTAGATGGCCCCTTGGATTGCATCTTTGACCTTCTCGGTCGTGGTCAGCATGGCCACTGCTACATCTGTGGTCAAGGTTCCCAATTGGGAATGCTCAACGCAATGCAACCAACCCCCACGTCCTATCCACCCTTCGCCACCAATCATTCCTATTCATCATATACCTCAACAACCAGGTGAATGGATCTGCACCACAGCCGAATGTAACAAGACACCAGTAAGTACCCAAATTTTGGGACCACAAAATTGCATTCAGCACTATTACGGGGTTTCTCTGTAGCCTAAGGGGGAAATCACTAGATTCACATTTGAATCCCGATCACAGTAAAGATATCACACCAAATATTAATTTGGAAACATTATGACCTTATACAGCCCTTCGGCTATATCTAGAAAGGATTAACAGCTTCCTCCACCTCGAAGAAAAAAATTCTATTAAAAAACTTCCGTCGCTTTCAGTAGCTTATTAGTGTTGAGACGAAGCAGTTCTAAACTTTCTTTAATATACATTGACATATTTAATAATTATTTTTGATCTGTTTCTCACCAGGTGCATCCAGAACCACCTAAGGTACACCCTCCTCCTCCTCCTCCTTCTCACCCTCTACCACCTCCCAAACCCCAAGAACCTTCACCTTGCTCATCAGAAGATAATAACGGTGGTGCTGCTGCTGCCGCAAGTGGTGCCGCAGGTGGTGGCTCTGCTGCAGCCGGTGCTGCCGCTGCTGGTTCTGGTGGTGCCGGAGGTAACGGTGCTGGCGCAGGTGCTGGAGCTGGTGCCGGAGGTAACGGTGCTGGCGCAGGTGCTGGAGCTGGTGCCGGAGGTAACGGTGCTGCCGGTGCAGCTGCTGGTGCTGCCGGAGGGAACGGTGCTGGCGCTGGTGCTGGAGCTGGTGCCGGAGGTAACGGTGCTGCCGGTGCAGCTGCTGGTGCTGCCGGAGGGAACGGTGCTGGCGCTGGCGCTGGAGCTGGTGCCGGAGGGAACGGTGCTGGCGCAGGTGCTGGAGCTGGTGCCGGAGGTAACGGTGCTGCCGGTGCAGCTGCTGGTGCTGCCGGAGGGAACGGTGCTGGCGCTGGTGCTGGAGCTGGTGCCGGAGGGAACGGTGCTGGCGCAGGTGCTGGAGCTGGTGCCGGTGGTAACGGTGCTGCCGGTGCAGCTGCTGGTGCTGCCGGAGGTAACGGTGCTGGCGCAGGTGCTGGAGCTGGTACCGGTGGTGGTTAATATAAACGACGAAGTTCTACGTACCTACACCTCATTTCCGATTTAACAGAATCCGTAGTTATTTTATTAAGAACAACAAAAAAATGTTACATTGTACCTATCCAGAATTGCAATAGAGTAACGAAATTACAATATGTTACCCAATATATGTATATGTATACTTATATTCCAGCATAAGAAACTTAGCAAAAATTTCCCTTCTCTCAGAATATACCTATTCACGTCTAGAGTACGAAGAAGGCCGTCCATCTAGCCTAGGTTTGTGAGAGCTTGCAGTATCTACAAGATAGGGAACGCGGTGCATTGGGACTCTGCTCTGCGCCCCCGTTCAAACTCTGTGGCCTCTCGGCCAAGCTCTTTATCCTACTTCACGTTATCAGAAACCGTGTTGCGGCTAGATCGTCGACCTCCTTAAAGTTGGACTTCACATTTGTTGTATAAACATTAACTTTGAACCCACATTAAGGTTTTGCATTCCCGTTAAGTTACGTGTATATACTGTTTGTAGTAATCGGTACTTTTCCTTAGCTGAACATTCATGTACCCAACTACTTGTGAAACCGACCGTGCTTATTGCAGCTATACTCAACTTCACTCTAGGACAGTCTAGGATATGTGTAACTTTAGTCATATCTAGGGGCAGTGCTGGATTAATTAAGGCTAAATTAAGCTTAGGGCCTACGCTCAGAAGGGGCCTTCAAATGTAGGCCCCAACGGCGATGGGTTAGACTTGGCATAATATATCTGGGGCTTTAACTTTGGAAACTACAGTAGGTACTGTAGGTACTTTTATGGATAGAAATAGAAATAATGGAGTTAGCGTATAGCGTATTCAAAGGACAAATAGAAAATGGCAAATTATTGATCGTACCTGTCGAACTGTCTTTTGCAACTCTAATTGAAAATAATTGAATTTAATATTTTCAATAAAAGTTAATAAATGTTGCCATGAAAGATTCATTATTTTGTAATTGAAAAGTTGGTGTATATAATTGCAGTACGCCTGCAAAACCATGATTATGTAATTCTTAAGTAGGTGTACAAGAACTGCAATGCGCGCCTCACACAGCCAACTGTCTCTCCAACGACCTCTGACCTCGAAATTAGAGATGCTACGTATCGCGATTTTGTGTATTCTTAATCGAGTTCAGGTTGGACGAAGTGATCCTCCGAACATCCGCACAGCTGAACATGTCCAGCAGTTTTATTGCGGATCTTTTAAAAGCTAGCTCCCCGGGTTGCAGAAAGTAACATTGTATTTTACTGATTCAATGGGGTGTTCATAGGTGTAAGGGGCTTAGCCCTTCCCCCCAGGCTTTTCGTTCTACTACGCCCATGGGCGTGTTTGGCACTATTGGATTACTTTTTCTTAAATTGCGAGTGGCCCCACCGTGGTCTCGTCGGAAAACATAAAACTCGCACGACTGAGTTCCTAGGTTCGAATCCTATAAAGTACCAGCAATTTTGTGTTGGTAGCATGGAAGTCACACCAAATATTCATTTGGCTTCGACTAGACGATCTCCGACTCGCCTCTAGGTGATGTGATGACCTATGCAGTTTTCCTGGTGCAGGATGTGACCAACCGTTTGCTGCATCCTGCACCCGGCACTCTGTCTTGACCCTCGAGCGGCAACGGTCAGTGTATCACAGTTACCTCAGTCTTTACCTCAGTTTACCGCAGTTACCTGAGTTTACCTAATTATTACCTCAGTCACAGTTTTCCGTTTACCTAAGACTATTATTATACCCAATATTCGCGTGGTGTTGCCAACCCCCTCTACAGCTGCCGCCTCCACGTCATCAGCGGGCCCGCTCGTTCCTGCAGCTCCGGCAGTTAAATCGGTAAGTTGGTTACCCCACGCAAACACCCTGAGCTATCTATCAACCAGTTTTTACTTTTTACTTTCTCGCCCGTATGTAATACATGGGCTGAGAAAGTTATGTCTTCGTGCAAAATTTCGATTTTGAGATTTTGGGTTTCCCATGATCCTGGAGGTCTCCCGAGTCCAAAAAAGTGGTTTTTATAAAATGTCCGTCCGACGTACGTACATGATTTAAGAGGGAACTCGTAACTTTGTGGTATTTTCTGCAATCCATGTTTAGTTAAACGTTAGTGGACCCAGCACCGCCTCAACCAGAGTTAGTACAGATCAACTTACTTCGGGCCGGCTAACACCCAAGTAGGTTTATCTGTCTCTTCCCTTCTTGTACCCCTCTGATGATGACCGTGTAGGTCGAAAGCGCTTAGGATTTATTATTACTTTTTCGTGGATTTTGACTAAGTTATTTTTGACAGTTTCTCGGTGGTGGTTCCTAATACTAACTCTGGTTGAGGCGGTGCTGGGTCCACTAACGTTTAACGACGTACGTACGTACGTCAGTCTGTCGCGCAACTGGGCGTCACACCGTTCATTCGATTTTGCTCAAATTCGGTATGTAGGTACCTTATGTAAATATCTGGACCGGCTTTTTGATAAATTTTGATAACTCAAAAATTGCGCCTGCTATGGTCAAAAAAAGGCAAAAAATCGTGTTTTTTGACAGTTAAGAATTGCTGGAGGCTACGTATATCAAGTTGGAACCTTGAAAATTTTCAGAAGTGTTTTTGAATAAATGCTTTTAGGTTAATTACAATCATTTGGGGGTGGGCCAATAACTTGGCCCAGCTTTGACCAAAACGCGTTGGTCGTCACTCCGGTAGCACTATTCGATCGATTTCAATAAAAATTGGTAGGGAGGTGTACTTTAACCAAGTTTGATGTTTTACCGAACGAAATTTATCCAACATAATAATTATGGCCAATGTTGGCATTATCGTAGGAAAATTTTCCATAAATGGAAATCACGTTTTTGATTGGTTAAGACGGATTTGCAACAACCCTAATCAACAGATTTCCTTGAAAATTGGTGAAAATGGTGGGTTCGGACGTACGTACGTACATCGGACGGATATGACCTAAAAACCATTTTTTTGGTATCTAGGACCTCTGAAACGCCTTTTGCAATGAAAATCTCAAAATCGAAATTTCGCACGATAACATAACTTTCTCAGCTCATATATTACATACGGGCGAGAAAGTAAAAACCATTATCATCAGTAACACCCTGCTTTACACCTAGACTCGTCTTACAGTTATCAACACCCAATTTAATTTGTTAAAACTTTTGTCCTCCACTGGTATAAATAACATTGGAGGAAACGTTACTTGTCTCTTTTTCACGTATATTTAGGAACGTGGTTGTAACAATACGTTTGATCATCACGTAATAAGACACGCGTGTCCGATAATAACAGCTATGCTATCAAACAGTATAAATTGAGCTTTTTTTGAACTTTCCTTATAGTTGTTCAACTCTGCGGCAGCCATCATGGTCAAGGTACGTTCATACTGAGGGTGTTACTTCTTCTGAATTATTTGCTACCTTGGCTTAACGTACAGTTCATGTTGCCGGTAAATTTGGACTTTTTTAGATGGTCTGGATTGCACCCTTGGCCCTGCTGGCCACGTTTGCCGCATTTGGTGTTCAGGGAAATGAAATTGACATTGGAGTTGAAATAGACCTGGGTGCTGATGAGTACTGGGTGTGCACAGGAATAAAACCGAAAGACTTCGGATGCGTAAGTACACCAATTTTTAAGGCTCTGCCTCAGCTGATGATGTATTTCTGCAAGGGGTGAATTATTTTCAATTTCTTTCGCTTGGTTGAAAAAACAGTAAATTGCGCTCAGTCGTAGCTTAAGGAAAATTCAAAGCCAACGCAGGTTTAACCATTTTCACAGTGGTTTTTGAGATCTTCTATAAGAAAAATGAAAAATTAATTATGCCATATTAGCACTGTATTTGGGAAACAAAGGGAAATAGGAAAATCTGCGTTGGCATTCTCTCGAAATAAACTATTAAGGGTGCGTCCCACCATGCCCAGTTAAAATTAAACTGGAGATTAACCATGTTAAATTTAACTTTTGAGTTAATTTAGGGTGCCTAAGACTACTTTTGTGCGAAGCTCGGGTGTGTCTCCAGCCAAGAGAAAAAGTTAAAATTAATTCACGGCTCGAAAGTGTTAACCTCACGGATGGCAGAAATGCATCATGATCTGAAGTAGAGCCTTTAAGAGCCCGCACGACGTAATCGACTAGGTTCAGCATTCGCCATTAATATCTCTCAAATTTTTGTTACTTTGCAATTGCCCTGTATGACAAAATTATAGTTGCAAAATGGTTTTCGGCAATAAAGAACTACTCAATGTCAAATCGATAGAAGCACTCACTGCGAGGGCACTTGTCATAAGCTGAACATACCATAAAATAAATAGACACTATACTATAGAATTGGTAAAATCCGGCTTAAGCTTATTTTACAGACTTATTTGTTAGGTTGTAATCGACATAGGATATTTGAGCAACCCTAAACACCAACTATCACAGTCTTAGTTAAAACCGTTAAGTCACAAGTCACAAGGTTCGTCACGACTCGAAGGTGAAATATTTAAAAATTACAAACCTGAAAGGTAGCATCCATCTAGCGCACTGCAATGTAGCGCACGGGAAACTTAACGCCCCGATAAGAATACCACGACCCTTTCCGACCCAGAGGTATGGAGGTACATGTACCTATCTATTTTCGGCCAGTCGAGGTCAAACAACTGGCGATGGGGTACTTGTTATTTTATACTAGCTTGTTTTCCCTTTACAGAACCTTTTAATGATCTATTTTTGATAAAGAAACTGTGAATTTTAAATAGATACCTTTATAGGTATCTTTCATCCCTAGCAAATTACCTTTTAATAAATTTATGATGTGAGAGAAGCAAATTTTAGTCCATTTTCGCCACCACTTGTCGTTTGGCAATTAAAGTGTGGAGATGTTTAGCATAATAGGTAGGTGATGAACATGATGATGACCCACGAGTGAACAATACCACTTATCAAGTTAAAACTCTCGCTCAGGTAGCTGTGCGCTAGGTTGCAGATATCAGTTGGTGCGCTAAGTTTCCGTGCGCTACATCCTATGGTTCCACCTATATAAACGTTTGATCTTTTCGTCAACAGCGTCAAGAAAGCGACGAGTCCTCTTCGCTATCAGACGAAGGAAGTAAAGGCGACGATTCTTCTTCATCAGAAGAGGGAAGTTCAGGCGGCAAGTCTTCCTCACCATCAGACAAAGGAAGTTCAGGCGGCAAGTCTTCCTCAACATCAGACAAAGGAAGTTCAGGTGGCAAGTCTTCCTCGCAATCAGACGAAGAAAGTTCAGGCGGCAAGTCTTCTTCATCAGAAGAGGGAAGTTCAGGCGGCAAGTCTTCCTCACCATCAGACAAAGGAAGTTCAGGCGGCAGGTCTTCCTCAACATCAGACAAAGGAAGTTCAGGCGGCAGGTCTTCTTCAACATCAGACAAAGGAAGTTCAGGCGGCAAGTCTTCCTCGCAATCAGACGAAAGAAGTTCAGGCGGCAAGTCTTCCTCACCATCAAAAGAAAATAAAAAAGGTTACAAAACTCCATCTCCACCCCCTATTTACAGTGTTCCTCATCCATTCCCTATTTATACTAAACATCCTCCCCCATCTCTCCCAACTAAAGGCGAATACAAGAAAAAAGGTTCATATTTTTCATCAGATGAACATAAATCTAACAACAAACCAAAGGGGGGTGAGGATAATAAGAAAGGAAAGATTCAAGAGGAAAAGAAGAAGTTCTGGAAGAAGTTGGAGAAGGGTTACAAAACTCCTTCTCCACCCCCTATTTACAGTGTTCCTCATCCAATCCCTATTTATACTAAACATCCTCCCCCATCTCTCCCAACTAAAGGCGAATACAAGAAAAAAGGTTCATCTTTTTCATCAGAGGAACATAAATCTAACAACAAACCAAAGGGGGGTGAGGATAATAAGAAAGGAAAGATTCAAGAGGAAAAGAAGAAGTTTTTGGAGGAGTTGGAGAAGGGTCGGAAACAATCGGAAGCAGAAAAGAAAAAGGTGATTTCATCTATTTCACAGTGGAAGAAAAAGGAAGAATCATACAAAGGACACCCCGATAAGGGAAGTCATGCAAATACCGGTAGTGGAGCTTCGGCTGCTGCAGGAGCAGCCACCGGTGGTGGCGGTGCTGCCGCAGGTGCTGGAGCTGCTACTGGAGGTGGTAAACGCGGTGGTAGTGCTGCTGGTGCTGGAGCTGCCACCGGTGGTGGCGGTGCTGCCGCTGGTGCAGGAGCTGCTACCGGAGGTGGTAAACGCGGTGGTAGCGGCACTGCTGCTGCTGCTGCTGCTGCTGCCGCTACTGCCGGAGGTGGTAAACGCGGTGGTAGCGGTAGTGCTGCTGCTGCTGCTGCCGCTGCTGCCGGAGGTGGTAAACGCGGTGTTACCGGTAGTGCTGCTGGTGCTGGAGCTGCCACCGGTGGTGGCGGTAGTGCCGCAGGTGCTGGAGCTGCTGCCGGAGGTGGTAAACGCGGTGGTACCGGTACTGCTGCTGCTGCTGCTGCCGCTGCTGCCGGAGGTGGTTCCCATGGCGGTGCCGGTAGTGCTGCTGCTGCTGCCGCTGCTGCCGGAGGTGCTGGACGTTACGGTGGTTCCCACTTTGCCCACTTTGGATAAACAGTATCAATATACAGGTTTCTGGACGGATAAATACACAGAATTTTCGATTTAAGAGAAGGAGGAGAGAAAAGAGCAGTTATGTTATTAAGAGCAACACAGTTTTTTATTGCTACTACACAACTCCGTCACCAAGGGTCTTGGAAATTTAGCTAATACCTACTAAAAATTTATGAAATAAAACTATTTCCGGCCATATACCTATCGCTTTTCAAAATTTTAGTTTTAGTGGTTATTATATTACCCAAATATACTTATATTCCAGCTTCCCAAAATGCTAAATAAATTTCCTTTCCTGAATTACCCTTGGGGACGATTACAATGTACAAGGATGGATTTTCTATGAACATTACATTTATACCTACGTTGAGTTAAATTTGAACGTAGACGATACTTGTCATAAGCTTAAGAGGACGCTATACCTGACGGTGCATTTTTTGCCGCCCATAAGATGAACATTGCGAGCGGCGATTCATTTTCAAGGTTTACCCTTGGTTGGAAAGACACAAAATTTTGCCTGTACCTAGCCCTAACAATGGTCTAGGGAGTGTTCGAAGCAGATTTCCCAATTTCTCACTGGTTTCTTTTATTGCAACTGTTTTGCAAATGCTAGCATCGCATACCTCAAGAAAAGTGCTGTATCTCGAAAATCAGTAAAAAAAATGGGAAATCTGCTTCGAACACTCCCTAGAACATTGTTAGGGCTAGGTACAGGCAAAATTTTGTGTCTTTTCAACCAAGGGTAAACCTTGAAAATGAATGGCCGCTCGCAATGTTAATCTTATGGGCGGCAAAAAATGCACCGTCAGGTATAGCGGACCCTTAACATAATGCCTAAAGAGCAATTGCAACCTCCATTGTATGTAAGGCACGGGGTTTATGGTCCAGTAAATTTCGAAATTACACTGCTGATTTTAGAAGTCAACATTGAAAAATGCATATATACCTACGTTCTCATACAAGTAGGTAGGTAGGTACCTACTGTGAGGGTACTTTAAAATCTTTCGTATCTAAAATTAACTTAAATTTTGAAGAAAAAAAAAACATTAAAACTAAATGCCACTGAAATCAGGGAAACAATGTTAGAGTCTGTTTTTATGGCAGGAAATATTTCAGTGAATAGGTATTAATTTTTACTTTACCTGTATACGGAGTATACGTAAGGTAAAGTATTGTATTCGTGCGAGCCAATTTTCGGCAAACCTCAACTTTGAACCGTCATTGCTCCCAGACCTCAAAAGCGATTGAAACTTGCATATACATTTTGGAAACGTCCATTCCTTCGAAATATGAAAACCATCTCACTTTTTTCCTCCGACGAAAAGTTTGCCCACAGGAATTTTTAGAAGAGGTCAGGTACTCCGTGTCAGTACGTATGTATGTATGTATGTATGTAGCTATGTATGTGGCATTGACCTGGACGGCACACTTTTCAACCGATTTTCTTCAAAATCGGTAGTGACCTTTCTAAAATTGGAAGAAATAAAAATCCAGAAGCCCAGTTTCCCCCCTTTAAAATTAAGGGGGGTTACCCCCCTAAAACACCCCCAAAAAGTAGGCTTATTTCGAGCCTCCCCCCCCCCCCCAGGGGGGGGCAATTTTGAGTGACTTTTAAAGTGCGGCTTATGGGGTCTCAAACTGTTCGGGCGAACGTTGTGAAGCAAGTTTTTGTATCAAAAAGTTTTTCTGAACGTATCCAAGCACCCCACCCCCTAAGGGGGGTAGATTTGAGTGGTTTGCGAAATATGGGTTGTGGGGGCTCAAAATGATCGGGAGATCGTTCTGAGGCAATTTTTATGGTCAAAATGATTTTTCGCCGCACCCCCCCCCCCCCCTATGGGGGGAGTTTTGGATACTTTCCAAAGTACATTGTATGGGGTATCAAAATGCTCAGGGAAACGTTCTGAGACAATTTATTTTGTCGAAACGTTTTTCCGAGCTTCCCCATCCACCCCACCTCCTTTTAGGGGGTAGTTTTGTGTGGTTGCCGAAGTATGTCGTGTGGGGTCTCTAAGTACTCGGGAGAACATTCTGGGACCATTCCTTTCGTCAAAAAGTTTTTCCGTCTTTAATCATTTAACCAAGGGTTTATTTCTAGGAATCACGCAAATAAGCAGGTAAAGTTTTGTCCGACCGTGTCGTACCGCTTGTTTGGTTTTGAAGCAAAGGCAGGCATGGGTACTAACCTGATCTAAAATTCCCACCCTGGGCTCATGCAATAAATTGATCACTTCTCCACGACCAGGGTAATACTGGTCTCCATAGCCTGGGATATGAGCGCAGACCACGTTTGAGTCTGGTCCCCATAAGTTAAATATATGAGAGTGGCATCCATCAAAAAACCTCCTTAATATTATTAACCTTTTAATTTTTTTCTCAAAATCGGCGCCTGCGATTTTTTCATTTTCTGAAAGGTCAAAATACCTCATCTGGGAAAACTCGATTTTTGAGGATTATGACCCCTAAAATGTGTGAGTTTTTTCATGTTCACGAAACATGTTGGAGGAGAGGACTTGTCAAATTTCTCGGGGGAGTTTCCTCAGGAACACATTTCCAACCCCCTTCCGCCACCCGGGCCCAGATTTGGTAAGTTCATAAAATATGCTTGAAAATGGCGGGAAAGTCTTTTGACTTGCATCTCGATAATCGAAAACACAATCGAATCAGAAACTGTGAATACTTCTTAGTATTGATTTCCAGAGAATTGTGTGCAATATGCGCATGTCGTCCTGTCGAAAAACAAAATCAATAGCGCGTCGTCTGAAAAGCGAAGTCATCATGATTTATCATAGGGTTCGGATTGTTAGGTTGCTTAAAATCGAGAAATAGGTTGCTCAAAAACGCAAAATAGGTTGCTGAAAATAGGTTCTTTAAAATCCAATTTTACCTAGTGCTTAACTACTAAGATAAGGTTTCTAATAAAAATTATAGGTAAGTAGGTAAGAGCAAATAAGGAAGAATTTTCACAAAAATTTTTCCAGACTTTTATTTAATTTTTTTATTTATTTTTTTTTTATTTATTTATTTTATTTTATTTTTTTACGAGCGACGTTCAATGAACAATGAACGGATGTTTTTGGCCGAAGCCGAAGTAGAGTAGGCCGAAGCCGAAATATGAGTGGGCAGAAGTTAGTTTTTGGAGTGGGCCGATGCCAATACATCCATGTCGGAAGCGGAAACTTTTTCCGTTCCACCGGGATTTTCCAGATTTTCCACATTAAAATTACGTCGCATCTCTGTCAAAGTTCTTTTCAAAGCAGAGAGACTTCTTTCTACGTCACACGAAACGAGAGGCAGAAATTTGAGGGAGGCAACTTAGGGAGGTAGGGGAAAGATCGGGCCAGGCCCGTATCCAGAAAGCGGTCTTGGGGGGGGGGTAATGGGGGGTTTTAGCCTATATTTTTTTGCTTCACGTCGGCATTACCATGTTAATTTTCCTTTCATGGGGGGGGGGGGGGGGGGAGGGGTTAACCCCTTAGGTAACCCCCCCGTGGATACGACTGATACGGCTATGGATCGAGCAAACGTTTTTTTTTGCACTTTTTCCTTCTTATATCTCCGCAGCACGTGTCCATAAGTACTGGTATCTGCAGAATAGGTTAAAATAGGCCGTCAACCAGCAAAATAGAATTTTTTAGTACATTCAAAGCTGAAATAGGACACTATAGGTCTCGATAAGATTTGGTGGAGGTCCAAAACGCCTAAATACAAAATTTGGCTGAAATCAAACGTAAGGAGAAGAATAGGTCTTTTTAGGACATATCCGAACTCTATATCAACCTATATTATATCCGTACATATCGTCGATGTGCAGTGAGAGAAGTTGCCATACAGGCGATGAATATATCGTGTTGGATTCAGGCAGTGGAAAATCGTCAGAAAGGGACGGCAGGTCTTCTCATAGCTATCGCACCACTACCAGGATATCCAGGCAGCAGAGCTCAGTACTGCCCTTCCCATACTCTGTGTGCAATGTGGAATACAGGTCAGTTGCAAGTGGAAGAGAAACCGAAGGTGGCCGCAGCATATTCTCTTTCCCGTATATCTGTTAGGAAAGAAGAGATGGCAAAATACATACATGCATGCATGAGTCAGTCATTTTTTTTTTCTATTGTTCGATAAGGTTCGAGAAAGGAAAATAATCCCTTTGGCAGTCGAAAAAGGCCTAAGTAGATTTCATAATTGATATTTTTTTTTTTTTTTTTTTTTTTTTTTTTCTTTTTCGCGCACTGCCTATTAAGGCATAATTTCTGCGCGGAGGTGGGTTTAAAGAACCTAACCTAAAACCTGACCTAACCGATACCTATAACCTATAACCTATAACCTACAACCTACAACCTGTAGCCTATCCTATACCCTATACCGCGAAAGGGGGGGGGGGGGGATTATAGGGAGGAAAGGAAGGGAGTGGTGCGAAGGAATGGGAAGAGGCGGGCAAGGTGTGTTGGGTTATCCCCTAATAGATGTGAGAGAAGAGGTGGGGTGGGTAGGGGAGGACGAGTATTACAGTGGAGTGGGCAGGAAAGGAGGATGTGGGACACAGTGACAGGGACGGAACAGGACGGACAGGTGGGGGGTGGGTCGCGGGCCATCAGATGGCCATGGGTGTAGTGGGTATGGCCAATTCGGAGCCTGGCGAGCAGCACCTCATCACGCCTGCGCGGTTGAGATGCTGTACGCCAGGATCCGATGCGTGGTTTTACCACTGCCAATTTGTTTCCTGTAGCGGCTTCACACGACCACTCGTGCTGCCACTGGTTCAGAATGGCATCTTTAATGACCCGCTTGGCATCAGAAAAGGTGGTGGTAGGCCAAGGGACAGATGGGTGGACAGCGGCCTCCTTAGCCGCAGAGTCTGCAAGGTCATTTCCCTTTATTCCAACGTGTGAGGGAACCCAGCAGAATTGTACAATTTGGTGGGTGCTCAGTTGGAATAGTAGTGAACGAATTTCCATGAGGAGAGGATCCGGACTAAAAATATCACGTATAGCTTGCAATGCACTGAGGCTGTCGGAGAAGATAATCGAACATGGAATTAAATTGTGGAGAATATACTTAAGGGTGTGGAGAATGGCATAAAGCTCTGCTGTGTAGGAGGAAGAGAAAGGTAGGAGGGGGAAGGTTTGCGACTGGGTTGAAGATGAGAAGGCACCCGCGACTCCAGTACCCGTTTTAGACCCATCTGTATAAAAGTGACTCCATGCCGAAGTTGGATATGTCTTTACCAAGTCGCTAAATGCCTGTACGTATAATTGTGGGGGGGTGGTGGCCTTTGGGAGAGCAAGAAGGGAAAAATTACACTGTGGAGGGGGGAGGATCCAAGGGGGGGGCTGTGATGGCGAAGGAGAGGGAGTGGGGGAAAGGGGGGGGATGTGGACATGGTAAAACTGGAGCAATTTGTGATATCTGTAACCAACGGGCTTGGAGGATTGAGGGCGGCGTTCATATAGTGGGTGGAGGGTGGTGGCGATTATACAGGTGTGGGTAGGGTGGTGGATGGTGTTGCTCACTTTTGTGCAGTAGTTCAGAAGGAGCCGGGCCCGCCGCTTTTCCAAGGGCGGCTCATTGGCTTCTACATAAAGACTTACAGCTGGACTGGACCGAAAGGCCCCGGTACAGATTCGCAGGGCTTCATGGTGGATAGCATCTAGACTTTTTAGCAGGGAGGGGCTCGCCGACCCATATGCAATCGAGCCGTAATCAATTTTGGACCGGACCAATGCATGATACATACGAAACAGTATTTCGCGATCAGCTCCCCAATAGTAACTGCTAACCACTTTTAGGAGGTTGAGGGCTTGCGTGGCTGTGCGTCGCAGAAAAGTAATGTGGTTTGCCCATGTTAGTTTCCTATCGAAATGTAGGCCAAGGAACTTGTGTGTGAGGGAAATTGGGAGGTCCTCGCCGTTTAACGTAAATTTTGGATTCGTTGCGCATCTCTTTTTACAAAAATGAACCACCGCAGTTTTAGTTGGGGAAAATTCCAAGCCTGTTTTAAGTGACCACTCTTCCAGGGCTTTAAGGGTCGGGTTCAATTTTGCCGTAATGTCATCCAATGTTTTGGCCTGGTAAAAAATTCCAAGGTCATCAACAAAGAGGCATGTGAGAATATCATTCGGAATATACTCTGTGATAGTGTTCATTATGATGTTAAACAAGGTACAACTCATACTCGACCCCTGCGGGGTGCCGTTGGCCAGTTGGGAGGGGGATGACAGGATGTTGCCACAACGCACAGAAAAGGTGCGGCTACTTACGAAAGATTGAATAAAAAGTGGCAAGTGTCCCTTCATTCCCCACCCATGTAATTGTTTCATTATAGTACAGCCCCAAGCTTTATTATACGCCGATTTTATGTCAAAAAATATAGCAATGGTATGTTTCCGCTGGAGAAAACCGTCCTGAATGTAACTGCTGGCCCGAACTAAGTGGTCAAGAGGTGAACGACCTTTTGCGGCGCCGCATTGCACCGGGGCAAGTAGGCCACTCTGTTGTAGGTACCATACAAGGCGCTTATTTACCATTCTTTCAAGAATTTTGACCATGGTATTGGTCAGTGAAATTGGACGATATGATTCAGGTACACCACGGTCCTTACCTGGTTTAGGAATGGGGACAACTACAGCATGCTTCCAGGCCAGGGGAATATCGTGACTGTTCCAAATAAAATTATATATTGATAGGACATATTGTTTGTATTCTGGTGAAAGTTGTTGGATAAACGAATAAGGGATGGAATCTGGACCTGGCGCTGAATTCCGACAAAGCTTATTTAATACATACTCCAATTCACTGAGGGTGAAAGGCAAATTGTATGGAAGTTGGTCACCCCCCGAAAAATCATAGTGCTTGTCTTCCAATTGTCGTTTTTCCAGGCGCGATACTAAATTAATTTCGTCATTGCTGGACATTGATGCAAAATGATTCGATAATACATTACATTTCTCTACTGGTGTCACGTATGTTTGCATGCCGTCCGTTAGCGGTGGAATGGAGGAGGTCGCTTTCCCTCTAATTCTGCGAATGCGGTTCCACACTTCGTGAGTGGGGGTATTTTCAGTAAGGGTGGAGGTGTACTCCACCCACGAGGCTCTGCGGGCCTGTTTTAATATTTTTTTTGTTAATGCTTCCTGGTGCTTTAAAGCCAATAAATTGTTGGTGGAAGGATATCGGTTGAATCGATAGTATAGTGAACGCCGGAGTCTCACCGCCTGCCCACATTCCGCGGACCACCAAGGCACGGGGGGTCGCCTCCGCCGCTGCGTGACCTTGTCAGTGCCGGAAACCCTGTTTACGCACACATCTGTCCGATCGTCATCAGCTATAGGCTGGGTGGTCGGCAGTACTGTGGTCCTAGTGCGCTCATCTAGCCGATCATCTTCAGTATGTAACTGGCTTGTCTGCAGTACAGCGCTAGTTGTACCCTCATCTGCGGGAAAGTCTTCAGTATGAGACTGGCTTTTCCCCAGTACAGTGGTAATTGAACCCTCATCTGTGGGAAAGTCTTCAGTAGGTGGCTGGCTTTTCCCCAGTACAGGCGTTATTTCTGCGTCCCGACACTGAGGATGACGACTGGCAGCAGTGGGCCTCCCATGCTCCGGTGACCGCGGGCCGGTGGCAGGTAGGGCAAGCCGTCCGGCATTCACTAATTTAAACTGTAGGTCCTGAATGATTTCATTTATATTCACATTCGCAGAGTTAGAGACGAGAGCGCTCGGTTCAGGCAGCAGTGCCTGTCGGTAAGTTTTCCAGTCAATTTTCTTAAGGTTCCACTTAAGTGGAAATGTAGTGTCGACAGTGAAAGACAAGCACGTGATATGTATCGGATGGTGATCACTGCCTCTGCGATCCTCAGAAACTGACCAAGAAAAATCACTTGCAATTTTTGCATGGGTGAAAGTCAGGTCAATTGCAGATTTTGTGCTAAGGGTTGAAAAATGTGTACTCTGACCATTATTTAAAAGGTGGATCGGGTGTACCATTTGTAAAAGGACTTCAACCTCTTTACCACGTGGGTCAGCAGCTAGCCGTAGACGGTCCCACAGAGGACTATGCGCGTTAAAATCACCACAGAGGAGATAGGGTGGCGGTAGTTGTAGTATTAGCGACTGGAGTTCATCACGTTTTAAGGGGTAGCTTGGGGGAATATACAATGAACATAGGGTTAACGGGCATTGCAGAGTGGTTCGTATCGCAATAGCTTGCATTGGTGTGTTTAGTGGTAATACAGTGGCCGGTAAATGATCCTTAAGGCAGATGGCTACGCCCCCCCGTACCCTGGAGCCCAGGGGGAAGTTATCAGCCACGTGAAACACATTATACCCTCTTAAACTAACCTTCTGATTTGCCCGGAAATGGGTTTCTTGTAAAACAAATGCAATAGGATCGCTGGTCGATGTTAATAATTTAATCTCTTCAAATCTGGTGAAAAATCCATTTAAGTTCCATTGTATTATCTGCTCCGACATTACTGGAGGGTACCAGGTATCGGTGGTTTCTGTATTGGTTCCGGAGACCTCAGTACTGGAGAGCTTTGACTGGCAGTATGCAGCACATGTGATGGGAATTGGTGTGGGTGATTAGGTGGAATGGGGGTCAAGTGTTGTTGGTAAATCGATGCACTGGGATGGGTATTTGGTATCATAGGATGCGCCCTGGGCGTGTCGGGACCGATGGGTATCTGAGAGATGGGTACTTGGCTGTATATGGGGTGGGAGTGTGGGGTGTTGCAGTCAAGCATGACCACTTCAGAAGAGGCATCTGATGTATGGTGGTGTACCTGTGCCTGAGCCTGTGCCTGGGGGACCTGTAGCTGTGTGGGGTGTGGGGGGAAAACCCCGTTGAGGACAGCACTGAAATTAGTTAATAATGAGGTGACGACTTGTGTGAGGTTTGCTACCTGAGTTGTCAGGTTCTGGATGGCAGGCATAATATCACTGCAGGTAGTGCAACTGGGTGGAGGTGGGGGTAGAGAGTGGGACTCAGAATTGGGGGGTCTTTCGTGTGGACCACTATCATTTGACTCGGTGACAGGGCGAGTAGGAATAATGTTCCTTTGCCACAGTGGTTGATAAGGGAGTACTCGCATGCGTGGTGAACCGGTTGGAGTCTGTCTTTGAACAAGCCGGACCTCCAACCAGTGTCGTTTTATTGTCTCGAATATCAAATAAAAGCGTATCATACAGTCTGTTGGGTTGGGTGCGTTGCTACTACAATAAACGTCACTTAAGAGGACGCTATACCTTACGGTGCATTTTATGCCGCCCATAAGATTAACATTGCGAGCGGCGATTCATTTTCAAGGTTTACCCTTGGTCGGAAAGACACAAAATTTTGCCTGTACCTAGCCCTAACAATGTTCTAGGGAGTGTTCGAAGCAGATTTCCCAATTTCTCACTGGTTTCTTTTATTGCAACTGTTTTGCAAATGCTAGCATCGCATACCTCAAGAAAACTGCTGTAACTCGAAAACCAGTAAAAAAATGGGAAATCTGCTTGGAACACTCCCTAGAACATTGTTAGGGCTAGGTACAGGCAAAATTTTGTGTCTTTCCAACCAAGGGTAAACCTTGAAAATGAATCGCCGCTCGCAATGTTAATCTTATGGGCGGCAAAAAATGCACCGTCAGGTATAGCGGACCCTTAAATACCTACACATTTCTATCCTACTTACCCCAGTTCGCAATTATCTGTTGCACGTTTCGCAGCATTCCAGGGAGGGAATGCAGCCGAAAGTCAGCTAGGCAGTGGCCACCGTGACAGCGAGAATGCGAGGCGCACCACCGGACCAAAATCAGCAGTCCTACCATCGAAGTTAACTTGATATGGAGGAGTGTCGTGTACTATGTCATGCAGCTTTCAGCCATACTGTTTAGCTTACTCTTGCTTACTTTACTGTTTGTGTAATCAGTACCTAATTACCTAATAGATTCTCAATTATTTATATATTATAAAAAATAATTTTAAGGTTTATTTACGTCAGTCAGAGCCAGTGTATGAGTATTAAAATAATCTTATACCTTAATATCTGTGAAGTAGTGTGAGTGTAGTGATGCACGATGCAAGAACAAGAAACGGCATTTCCTGTTCTTGTTCTTGTTCTTGCAAAGCGACTCTTGCTCTTGTTCTTGCAGTAAAAATCCTATCTTGTTCTCGTTCTTGTTCTTGCAGTAGAAATCATTTCTTACTCTTGTTCTTGTTCTTGCTGCGAGACTCTTGCAATTTCTTGCATACACATGGAATTTTCTGCTGCTAAAATGCGGTTTTTTGCCTGCCGAGCGGCCATTTCAAGAGCAATCTATCGTCGCATAGTCAGCAGAGTTTTTCGTACAAAATATGGACTGCAATCCATGAATGAAGCTTTGGAAAAAAACTGCTTGGGTTTATGTAAGACTCTTGCGAGAACTCTTGCAAGAGTTCTTGTTCTTGCAAGTCACTTCTTGTTCTTGTTCTTGCAGCCAAAATCGACTATTGTTCTTGATCTTGTTCTTGTTCTTGCATGCAAGAAATGCAAGAACAAAAGCAAGACAAGAAATTTTCGTGCATCACTATGTGAGTGGGCCTTAAGCCTGTACGGCCCGCTGCGCGGATCAGATCAGCAGACGGCCGTGGTCCAGTAGGCGAGGTCCTTTAGATTTAGACAACTACGGCAGGCTTCAGGTTCACAGAAACATGGTTCTCGACGTTGCCGCAGACAAAGAGAAGTCAGCGTTACCAATTATGTTGAATTGGTCATATTTGTGAAAGGGTTGGGAACATCATCTCCTCTATTTCCATGTCTTTTGAACGTGCTGAAATTAATGCTGACTTTACCAGAAACCAAATGCACTGCGGTCGTTTTCTACCCTGCGAAGACTCAAATCGTAGCTATGACTACCATGACCCATGACGTTGCTTTGCTGCACATTAAAGCTGGCCATCCATTGGGCAGAGGCTTGGCGAAGTGCACCGAATTCGGTGAGGCGCGCTGAGGCGAAGAAACGTAAGATTTCCCATAAGCCTCTGGGCCCCTCCGCATGGACCTTCGCTTTGGCGCTCTTCGGCGCGCCTCTGCTTAATGGACGGCCAGCTTTAAAAGGTAGGTGTCGTTTAGCTTTCACTGGAAGCACGTAACTCGCACGAATGAGGCCCCGGATACCTGGGTTGTTGGTAGCATGGATGTCATATCAAAAGCTCACTTTGCTTCGGTCAGCCATAGCGGTATCTACAAATAACATCCGTGCTTTCGAGCCAAGGGTATGGGGCAGTAAGCATTAATAAATAAAATTATTGCCATATGTTTAGTCTACCTCCAGCGGCCTCGATAGCCGAGTGGACTAAATGGTCGACATTTGAGGAGCAGTGAGAGCCGGGTCACTAAGGTTCCATCCCGATCCTACCAAACTTTCCTTGATCGGCATTCACCTCTGATATATGTTCAGCAAGTCAAGTGAATTGAATATCAAGGCTGCGGTGGTTCGGAACCCACCTAAAACTGTAGGTCCCCATCGTTTACTCGATGGCTGGGGAGCTGGTATTTGCCCGTATAACCACGGAAGGTTCTAGGACGGTTCATGAACAGTCCAAGCTTCCAAGGAGCGTTTCCTTTCAAATAGCGTACCCAATTGTTACTGATGGACGGTACAAGGACCGTCCTCCAAGAGTCCCAGAGTAAGTTACAACTAAGGCTGATATTAACAGTTCTTGGAAGGTACTAGAACCGTACGCTGACCATGCGCGGGAAACTTCCACTATCAGTACATTTCAAGTTCTTTTAATGTATTTGAACCTTCCACAAAGCGTCCGGGAAGTTTCACGGGGAACAGTAGAAGGAACGTCCTAGGACGGTACAGGAATGGTCTTGCTCACAGTTACCTACCGCGCATGCGCGCCCCCATTTTAATTCAGTGTTTATTTCGACGTTCGGCGTTGGTGCTTTACTAGCCTCGTTTCAGCGATATTATCAGGTAAATGTTTCTTTTATTCAACTTCACTTATGTTAGTCTTTCTCTGATTCGACTTAGTTAAGTTAGTCTCAAACCTCAAGCAGTAAAAATTGGCGTGGCTCGTTAGGTTTTCCAAAACGATTTTTCACAGTCTGATTTCAGTTCGAGAAATGAGTTCACATTGCCTTCATTAAACTATACGGAGCTGGAATACCATAAACCATATTAGATTAAGAAATAATTAATGCATAAATAGGTACTTAGGGTGAGTACCACCATACTTGTTAACGTTAAACTAGTTAAATTTCATTTATTGCACGGTAAACACCGAATTTAGCTAGAATTTGACCGTTAACCGCGAGTATGACGCACCCGCCTTTAGTACCTATATACGTTCTTGAGGCTTTTCTTATACCTACACTAATCCTAAATCCAATACCTAGGATATCTGCTGATAATTTTGTAAAGAACTTATCTTTTAAATATGTAAACCGGTTTTATGAAAATTCGTAGTTATAATAATTGTAATTTTGCCTTTTTTAGTGGAATTGGAACGTTCGTCATCGCATTAGTGACAGCAGTCTCCTTTCTTGGGAACCACAATGACAAAGATGTCATAACGGGACCATCACTCTTTCGAATGCAGATAGCTGACCACTGCTGACCACTGACACTGTTCACCCTCAGCTGAGAGTGTAGGTCTCACTCTTCACCGTCTCCATCAGCCTCACATGGCTTTTACAAAGGTTTATTTTTGCATATCTAAATAACTTATTGGTCTGGAGAAGCCTCCCTTTCATCCCTTCTACTTCAGTGCCTCCATGTGGAACTAAAAAGACAATTCTTCAATTCTTCAACTTGTGAGATTTAATAAAACTATTGTAATAATAATTATTTTTATGCTCCAAATAATTTATTTTTTTCTCATTTCATTTCACCTTATACCTACGCTGGTAGTAATAGAACGTTCAAGCTGGATTTAACTACCTACCTACTTATAGGTAAGTAATTTCGGAATGGAATTTACCCGAATTTTTTTGTAAGTTAAAGAAGGGCGCCATGCGTTGCTAGGTAAATAAAGTCGGAATTTTATTTCCCTACCAACGCATGACAACCTTGTTTAACTTACAGAAAAAAATTCGGGTAAAATCCATTCCGAAATTCACTAAATCCAGCCCTAATGTACCTACTGTCGTGGGAAGCTTCCAAAAACAGTCCATGAACCGTCCATGAAAGGTACATGGGAAGCTTTATGGACTCGTTTACTACAGACATTGGACGGTACTATGATGGTATTTGTAAGGTCCTAGGAAGTTTCCAAGCAGCGTCTATAAACGGTTCCTTTTCTATGTAGGGAAGCTTCTAATACCCTCCAAACCCAGTTCTTGAACAGTCTATGGAAGGTACACGGGAAGCTTTATGGACGCGATTTGTAAACAGACATTTAACGGTACTAGGATGGTATTTGTAACGTCCAAGGAAGCTTCCAAATAGCGTACTTGGATGTTTCGTGGTTATACGGGTGGTAGTGCTGCCAGCTGAGCACAATGGATAGTTCTTGAAAACGGTTTAGTTGCTAGGTTTGTCCCCCCCAAACCTCAGTTATTATTATATGTATAGTCCCTTTTGTATATCCTGGGCCTAAAAAGTAGGTAGGTACCTGCTTAGGAGGAAAACTATACTTATAATTTTATCATCACGTATAATTGGGAACGTGGGTATGTGAAGAAGTTGGATCATCACGTAATAGGACATACGTGTTTGATAATAATAGCTGTACTATCAAATAGTCCAAATTAAGCTTTTTTCGAAATTTCCTCGTAGTTCTACAACTCCGTTGCTGCTATACCGCAGTCAAGGTACGTACATAATAAAAGTATCATGTCCTCTGAATTCCTTTCAAGCTTGTCTTTACGTTCATTTTGCGAATAAATATTAAGTTTGGTATTTTTTATTTAGATGGTCTCCTGGATTGCACCCTTGGCCCTGCTGGCCACATTAGCCACACTTGGTGTTGCATTCCATCCAGTTTCGAATGGTTGGGGATATTAGGTACGTTCAGCAAAATATCGAGCGAGCTGCAAATTATTTTTAATATTTTCCGAAGACTCTGAACTTCACTTAGAATTAGCAAAAGTAATTTTCTTGGTGATGCCAACCAAGATTTTCCAATTTCTTACTATAAGTTTTCGGGATTTCCTACTTAAAAAGAAATAGATTATACCACGTTAGCGTATGGGAAAGAGTTTGTACAACCACTAAAAACAATTTGCAGCTGCCGATGTTAACTTTTAGGGTGGCAAAAATGCATCGTCAGCCGAAAGAACCCTCCCAACTGAAATAGACTAGGTCCGCGCAACCAAACTTTATCTTGCTGAAAATTCCATGTATCCAGCCAATCGAAAAATCGAGGACTAACCAAAGAAAGTTCCCGAATGAGTGAAGCGTGGTTTTTTCACATTATTTAAGTTAATGCTGACTAGATAACAGCCCTTCCAAAAATATCCAGACTATACTTAATACTTGTCAACAGAAACATCCATCATTATCAGAGGAACATAATAAACATAAACATCGTTACCATAGAGGCAGCGACTCTTCCTCATCTTCCTATCATCATTAGAGGAACAACAGAAATATAGACATGATAATCTGAACGATAAAAACTACGATGGCCACACAGAAGAATCTATCGGTGCGGTAGCTGGAGCAGCCACTGGTGCTGGCGGTGCCGTCGCTGGAGCAGCCACTGGTGCTGGCGGTGCCGTCGCTGGAGCAGCCACTGGTGCTGGCGGTGCCGTCGCTGGAGCAGCCACTGGTGCTGGCGGTGCCGTAGCCGGACCAGTCACTGGTGCTGGCGGCGCCGTCGCAGGTCTTGCTGCTTTTACGGCCGGAGATGTTTACAATGATACGTCTGCTTCTGTTTCCACCGCAGCCGCCGCCAGTGATAAAGGGGCTGCTGCTCCAGTCGGTGGTTAAGGCTAGAAAGGATAAGCTGTATAAATATACAGGTATCTGGACCGATAATGAAAAATAAGGCTTACGTACACATGGCCCGCAGTTATCCTATTAAGAACAACACAGTTTTTGATACGCTATACTATACGGACTTGCTTACTAATCATTAATGCTACCACTAGGAGATAGATTAAGGGTGCATCCCACCATATTCGGTTAACGTTAAGCTCTAGTTAAATTCCAATTATTGCACGGTAAAAACTGACTTTAATTGGAGTTTAACCGCTAACCGAGTATGGTGGGACGCACCCTAAGGGTGTATCCCACCATGCCCAGTTAAAACTAAACTGGAGATTTTCTCCTATGTTTAGCATGTTAAATTTAACTTTTAAGTTAAATTTAACATGGTAAATCTGCAGTTTAATTTTAACTGGGCATGGTGGGACGCACCCTAAATATTTCTCCATCACCAAGGGTGGATCCTCTTGAAGATTTAATTGAAACACTACTTGTAAAACTATTTATCATTATTAAAAAATTTACTTTTATTTGTTACCCGAATACATGTAGGTACTTATTCAAACATCCCAAAGTGGATTAGGTATATATTTCCTTCCCTATCTCTACAATACGGCAACGAGATTGTACTGACTTTCACTGAAATCGGGAAAACAAAAAGTGTTATGGTCCTATACATGATCGTGTATGGGGTAGGGTGGTAGAGTCCATTGTGTGGCAGCAGCACTGCTGAAGGTTGCTTTCGTGGGTCAGAGTGGTACCTACTGCCCCACCTTTCAGTGGCCGACGCTATAGGCTCTACTCTACCTGAGACATGAGATCCCTCGTCCCGCCTGGGTGGAACATGTTCGACAACATCCAGAAAAATTTGTAGGTAAATTTGGTCGCTATTGAGAGGGTTTTAAAACCAGTCGCTCGCTATAGGGAGTGACAACTGTATATAGGTACACTCATCATTTTTCTTACATTTGTTGAACACTACTCGGACCCTGCGGAGACTGGTCCAGTCCGAGACGTTCGGTTCGCATTCATCTGGCTGCGTTTGGGCACGTTCCATACAGAGCGGCACGTCTGTCTCCCTATCAGGGCTGAAACCAAAAGAATCCGTAATGCATGGTATCGAATACGGAGAATCTGTAGGTACCTATATCAGCCGCAATAAAGGACTTCAGAGCGGTGTTGTAGAACCCTAAATTTGTTCCAAACATCTTCCCCCTTCGTAGATGATATATAGCAGGTTGAAAATTGTGACTTCCGGTTTCATAGTTGAGATAGTAGAGCAACTGCGTCCTTGCCGTACTTTGATATAGGTACCTATTGATTTTATATTGATACCTTTAGTTGATGGCTCTTATATAGGTAGTTAGCTTAAGAGGACGCTATACCTGACGGTGCATTTTTTGCCGCCCATAAGATTAACAGCGGCGATTCATTTTCAAGGTCTACCCTTGGTTGGAAAGACACAAAATTTTGCCTGTACCTAGCCCTAACAATGTTCTAGGGAGTGTTCGAAGCAGATTTCCCAATTTCTCACTGGTTTCTTTTATTGCAACTGTTTTGCAAATGCTAGCATCGCACACCTCAAGAAAAGTGCTGTGTCTCGAAAACCAGTAAAAAAATGGGAAATCTGCTTCGAACACTCCCTTGAACATTGTTAGGGCTAAAAGTACAGGCAAAATTTTGTGTCTTTCCAACCAAGGGTAAACCTTGAAAATGAATCGCCGCTCGCAATGTTAATCTTATGGGCGGCAAAAAAAGGACCGTCAGGTATAGCGGACCCTTTTCATTACCCCTACCAACCTAAAATTTCGCCACTTTAGAGTGTAATAACTTATTATTTAGTGGTCAGAATCTAAAATGCAATAATCTAGAAACTAAACTAAACCATATGATCCAATCATCTCCTGAGTGTAGGTATAGTATCGCCACCCTGACCTGCCTGGCCCGAGGGCATTCTGTGAACAGTGAACAGTGCAGAATGCCCTTGGGCCAGGCAGGTCAGAGTGGCGATACTATATACCTACTATTTTATCCCTGTCCCATTCACCAGTAGGTATAATACCCTTAACGACGCCTGATAGGAAACAGGTACTGTCGCAAGCTAAACATACTGAATCTGTTCGATAGGAGACACTGATTCAAAATGTTGATTCTCTTTATGTTTGGTAATTCAAACACTGTCGAGCAACCAAAGGAATTTTAGCTTGCTACATGTTCCTAAGAATCGACTAGGTATTGTTATTATTGAAATAAAAATATAACTGAGATAGGCCCCTAGGCTCATTGAGCATCATTTATAGTCCAAGTCAGGCTAGGAGCCGATTACTTATAATTTCTTGCAAATCTAGGGCTGATCAAAGCTTCTTCTTGATCAGGGAAATATCTGCTCAGGGTCAGATTGGCATTTTTAGCGTATGGTAGGATATGGAACCCAAATCCGGATCGGCGTCAACTGAATATCTTCAAAAAGTTATGAATAATCGGTACGCTCCCAGCCTGACTTGGACTATAGAAAAGGCGTGGTTCTCAGGGCATGCTGTATTTGGTATACCTATATACGGTAACTGTAGGTACCACCATTTTTATCTTTCAAAAGAATTCGTTCCCCAGTGAAAGCTATAAACATAGTGTCCTATTCGTAGTCATTTGTGTTTCGTTCGAATAGCACACTATATATGTTTAGCTTTTAGTCAGCCACGGCCATTGTAACAATTCTGGTGTAGCGTTAAATGTTCGGCGTATTGTATAAAAATACTGCTGTAGCCTAGCGCAAACATGCACCCCGCTGACTAAGCATTTACAATATAGTTTTTATTTTAAAATGACAGCTATAGTATAGCCAAACTTACCAAAGCGGGCGCTCCAGTGACTCCAGTCTCCTTTTGGGCATTTCCCGATCTACCTCCACAGCAAAATCTGAATCCTCCATAGTGTTGCCAGAAGAGCCTGCGACAGTCGTAATTGTGCTCACTGGGAGCCATAGCAAGATGACATATTTTATGGAGAGGTATATCATTCTTCCTGTAGAAAATAACTCAACTGCACTGCACAACGACTTAACGAATTAACAGTGTCTATTTTTTGATGTTAAAAAATGAACTGCAAGTTTTACTTTTCCTTTGCAGATAGAGCTGTGCTGGCGACGTATTCTCTCGATCACTAGAGGAGTGACACTGATATTATGTTCTCACAAACACGGCGCATGTCCTAATAGCTCATCCAGACAGAAACTGATCGATAACCCCACCCTGCCTCAAGCCCCGGGAAGGGTCAGTGACCTCTACACAAAGGGGTGGCTTGGTTAAAATCACGCCGTCGAGTAACCTATGGCGGTATACCCACCTACCAGCGATTAGGTATATATTTCTGTACTATTAACAATTTCGTCAAGTAAACTTAACTTACCTCTATGTCTTCCCAAACAGTGCTACCCGGCTGTCATTATTGGCGATAAAATTTCTTATGAGCTCTATGATGTCCTGATTTGCCAACCGCTAGGCACAGGTGGTTCAGCCTCGTCTGGCCCATGCTACTCCTCAGAAAAGATTTTAACAACTTCATTGTTGAGAAAGATCTTTCCGCTGTTGCTGATGAAACAGGGACTACCAAAAGAAGGTGCTTCTAATGTCGAGCCTTCACTCACACTTCTTACCCTACTACTTTCCTTGACCGTAAAGTACTTGGCAATTGTTCCACCTTTCTTCATTATTAGTTACGTACACAAAAAAACTATCCGAACATAAGAGATACAGATAGCCCGACGACCAGACCGAAACTGAGAACCAAGGAATACATGTAGGTATGGTCATTGAATTTTACCCTTCCTGAGAACTCCCAAATTTTACAATTTTCGGAAATATCTACCTATTAGCCTTTTGTTGAAGGAATTAAAACAGAGTGTTTGTCATAAATCTGCCTAGTCCATGCGAAAATTCCCAGATAGTTTTTACCACTTCTTCCTAGAAATACGTGTATTATTGTCCTTTTCTAAAGCGGCTCAAACCTCCAATATATTGTCGCTATCAAGTCTGTCCCAGTGGTGATTGACATATTTTCTTGCCGACAGTCATGGGAAAAGCCTTCACGGGCGCTGACTTGTCGCCTTTTTGAAAATTTGTGTTTGTGGAACGTTTTAGGCAGATATTTATGCAGCCTCACGGAGGTGTAGACACCCCTGTTTCCCCCCCCCCCCCCCCCCTTGCCCCCCCTGGTTCTTGCGCCCCTGACGGCGCATGTCCTGAAAGCTCATCCAGACAGAAACTGATCGATAACCCCACCCTGCCTCAAGCCCCGGGAAGGGTGAGCGACCTCTACACAAAGGGGTGACTTGGTTAAAATCACGCCGTCGAGTATTCCCCCAGCCGGTGACAGCCAGGTGCCAATCACGAGCATAACAATCAGAGTCGTGCCTCTCAGTGGCCGAGCGGTCAAGGGGTCCGCTTTGTGTCCTGAGAGGTCCCATTTCGAATCCCTGCGTAACGGAAAATTTTTCCGCCTACGGTATATGGATGTATTGGCTTCGGCCCACACCTAAACTCATGGGGCCAAAACCCAAATGTACCTGAGACATCAGAGACAGACCCTTTAAAATTTGGCTGCATGCCCTGCCGTGCATGTTGATTATTCTATTACCACCTGCGTATTATACCTACATACGGCCTCGATAGCCGAGTGGACTAAATGGTCGACTTTTGAGGAGCAGTGAGAGCCGGGTCACACCGGTTCGATCCCGATCCTACTAAAAAGTTTTTCTGCTCGGCATTCACCTCTGATATGTTCAGTATGTCAAGTGAAATGTATATCGAGGCTGTGGTGGTTCGGAACCCACCTAAAACTGTAGGTCCCCATCGTTTACTCGATGGCTGGGGAGCTGGTATTTGGTAGTGCTGCCAGCTGAGCACAATGGATAGTTCTTGAAAACGGTCTAGTTGCTGGGCTTGTCCCCCGCAACCCTCTGCTATGCTATGCTATTATACCTACATTATTACTAGTCGTACCTACAATTCAAGGTTCTTTAAGAACACAAGTTTAAACATAGGAAAAATATTTAATTGGTTAAGGTAAGGTTACAAGTTGAGCAAGGGTAAAATCAGGCTTACGACAATTTGTGCGGTAGGGTGGTAGGTAGGTAGTTAATTTTCAAAAGGATTTTTATGAAGAAAAAATCCAACGCTGACGAGGAGACTCGAAGCTGGAATGTCTCCCATCACCTCGTTCTCATTACTCCTGCACTTCAACTTCTTCCTCCTCTGCTTCAATGCTTCGAATGTAGAAGACGTTTCTTTCCAGGATTACCACTTCCCCCAAAGTGTCGCCAGGTTGACCGTGAATATACTCTTGTGTGTCTTTGAGGTGAAGGTGCATGTATTGGTCCACCGACAATAAGTGTCCCTTATACTCTTGACCCCACTTCAACTTCACCATAACTGTTTTTCCCACAAGGCTGCCCAGATGCATTATTGGCAAAATATTCATTTTGATTAGTTTTTGAAGGCTCACTCCAGAAAAATTAAGAACCGTGCGAGACGCGACTTCCTTTAAAACTGGGTGGTGCTGGGTGGGTTGTATTGACCGGCTCAACGAAAAACCACAGAGTTCGTAAATCATCAATAAAAATTACGATTACTTAAAGAAAATTATGATAACTGTACTTTATAATTTATTAAATTTATTTAAAAATATAGTTAAAGTATAATATAATATATAACTAAAAAGAGTTTAAAATTTAAAAAAAGCGAACGTCGCGTTGTTTGCGTGAATAAGAATCTAAAGTGGAAATTGCAACACCATATTGTCGCCACTTTAAAACGAATGTTTACTCATGGTTTCCATGGTAATAACGCGTTCATGTAGAATTCGAAGGTTTGTTTATTGACATTGAAAATTAAACAGGTTAGATTAGGTTACCTAAATTGCAAGAAACAGCTACCTACTTACCTAAATTTAGAGGCAGGATAGTAGGAATCATGTACCTAGTTAGATTACCATCATATGCAATAACTTGCTTTGTACCACGAACAAGGTAAAAGAATAAACATCATTTCAATACACATTTCTATTCTACGAATACGTACCTACCCCAGTTTGCAATTATCTGTTGCAGGTTTCGCAGCATTCCAGGGAGGAAATGGAGGAATTCGCAGGCGTCCGGCAGTGGCCACCGTGACGGCGAGAATGCCATCTTTGCAAATATCGAGGCACACCACCAGACCAAAATCAGAGGAGTCCCACCACCAAAGTTAACTTCATATTATGGAGAAGTGTCGTGTACTATGCCAGCTGCCAATGCGTCCCACCATGCCCAGTTAAAATTAAACTGGAGATTTTGTCCTATGTTTACCATGTTAAATTTAACTTTTAAGTTAAATTTAACTTTTAAGTTAAATTTAACATGGTAAATCTCCAATTTAATTTTAACTGGGCATGGTGGGACGCACCCTTTAAAGAAGCGTAACAAGTTTCTGTTGTTGTGCTCTATCTAAACACGTTCGAAACATTATTTTTATTAGAATCAACATGCACGGCAGTGCGTGCAGCCAAGTTTTAAGGAAAGAGAAAGCGCGACAAAGCCTCGAGCACTGCCAGCATGTTATACAGGAACCAGAGTTGTGCACTTTTCGTGCCTCTCTACAGGAGGCAAGGGGGCGTGGCTCGAACAGTGGGTACCCTTCTCCTGTAGTAGGGTCCCACGGAACCTCCAAAATAAAATTTCAAACTTCTACGTCCGACCGTACCTGAGCAGTGACATCCCAAACTTAGCTGTTTTTGAGGGTCACTCACTGACAGACTGACCCACTGACTCACCTATACAAATTATTAGCATGTTCCAGAGTACTATATAGCTGAAACTCAGCAAACTTATAGGTATCATCCCCTGGACACCCAGAAAAATCGCAAACCCGAAGTACCTTCAGTATTATAGGTTCAGGTTCGATTCAAAGTTCCCATGGTAACTTTATATACATCTTGAATTCAATCCAACAAAAACAATGTTGTGTAATGTGTACTTGTTCCTTTCAGGTACGATTATGTACCACTTTCAGGTATCAGGTTCGAATAGGTACCTACTATACTTTCAGGTACCTATGGAAAGGCAATTTGTGGAGATTCAACAGGAAATTTGTATCCAAATACGAGTAGGTACTTTCCAGGTATTTCAGGTATGGGATAATAATTTGTGCAGATTTGGCAGGGAACTGGTTTTCAGGTACTGGTAGGTACTTTTCAGGTATGGCTAGGTATTTTGACTCCATTTGACAGGCAAATAATTGTTATCAGGTACGAATAGGTACATTTCAGGTATGGGAAGTGGAGATTTGTGGAGATTCGACGGGAAACTCGTTTTCAGGTACGAGTAGGTACTTTTCAGGTATTTCAGGTATGGGATTGGTAATTTGAGTAAGGTTGACAGTGAACTGGTTTTCAGGTATTGGTAGGTAATTTCCAGGTATGCCAAGGCATAGCCGTATCCACGGGGGGGGGGGGGGGGTTAAGGGGTTATACCCCCCCCTTGACACTAAACCCCTCCCCCCATGACCGCTTTCTGGATACATGCCTGTGCCAAGGTAATTTGAGACCATTCGACAGACAACTGATGTTTTACCCACTGTTAGAAACATTCCCGCAATCACTCAGCCCCCAAAATTAGTGATATCACTTATTACAGGGCCAAGTCCTTGGCGCGAATCACAAGGATGTTGGAGACATATTTTGTCATGGAAATGCCTGCTCTGCAGGGCACCAGCTTTCCAATACCCCCGGACCGTAGCCACCATCCAACCTTAAAGTCTGTGTCTATGACTGGCTGTGAGGCTTATGTGATTTGCGCCAAGGACTTGGCCCTGTAATAAGTGATATCTCTAATTTTGGGGGCTGAGTGATTGCGGGAATGTAGAGAACTTGGCCTACAATTTTGATATCAAACCCTTTTAAGGGCTGTTGAGTTAGGCAAATTTTTTTAGGCTTATGAACTTTGCTGTTTTTTGACACGGAGTGTTTTTGGTCGGATTATATCTACGAAAATTCGAGACTCACTGAAGGCCATTGAGAGTTAAGGATTCTTAGGGTGCTTCCCACCATGCCCAGTTAAAATTAAACTGGAGATTTTGTCCAATGTTTACCATGTTAAATTTAACTTTTGCTAGAGATTTTCTCCGAGAAAATCTCCAGTTTAATTTTAACTGGGCATGGTGGGCGGCACCCTTAGGCAACCAAGCATAATTCAGATTTGTAAAAAACATTCAGAAAAGTTATATAAGTTTTTTTTAAGTTACTAAGTACCCACGCACATACTGATGCTTCCAGCCCAAACCTTTGGCCCATAGGAACAGATGCTAACTAAGCAAACTGAGTGTTGGCCAAATGAAGATTTAATGTGACATCCATGCTACCAACAGAAAATTGCTGCAACTGGGATTTGAACCCAGGACCTCAGTCGTGCGAGTCCAGTGGGTTCCCACTATTTTATGTAAGTTTACATATGTATAACTCTACGAACCAGCTCACAAGACAATAATTCTTGGTACAATTCTAACAGCGAGAGAAGATAGGTGGCCTATGGCTTATATCATTGCATACTGACAAAAAAATTTGCAAAATGGTTCTGTTCTTAACATGAGAAAGGAAATTTTCACTACTATGTTGAGTTTTTAGAGCTTTGTTGTAAGAACCGGGAAGCATAGAAGTACTTAGTACCTATATAGTAGAGGGGTGGGGGGCAATCCCATTTTGACAAGACCATTTTAAGAAGTAGGTACCTATCTATTATCGTGCTCAGTTGGCAGCACTGCCAAATACCAGATCCCCATCCAGAGTGTTGGTACGTACACGATGGGGACCGGCAGTTTTTGGTGGTTTCCTTACATAGTTATAACCCTGCATTTACTTTGTCGAGTGACTGAAAATATACGAGTAGGTATACTGGTATGCCTAAAGCTGGCCATGTACGCTAAGTCCTGGAATGAAGGGGCTGGAATGGCGGGCTTGCAATGGCACCTCGGGGATGGCGGGTACCCACACAAAAACTGCCATCCCTCCCCACTAACCATACGTCCGGGGATGCCGGGGACGCATCGTATGTATAGACAGTATATGTAAGGAAAAACAGCACCTATATACCTATTCAGGAACCTACTTATAAGAAAAAATTATGATAACCACGGAATAGACCAAAACGTGTCTGATAATGACTTCTTAACATTTTCATATCAAAAGTTATAAAAAAGCTTTCCTGAGTAATTTCACGTAGACCCATAACGCGACTGTCGCCATCATATTCATGGTATGTTACTAACGAACAGTGCTGTTTCCTCTCTATCATTTAAAAACCATTCTTACCCTCTACGACTAACTTACATTTATGGATTTTTTTAGATGGTCCCTTGGACCGTAGCCGTGACCTTGCTGGCCCTGGCCCTTGGGCTCGAGGGCAGTAGCAACTTGTACCCGGTCAAGTACCCTATTGCAGGACGTAGGTCACAACAATCGTCGGAAAGTTTCGAACATAATCCAGGCACTAAATATCCAGGACGTGACTACCATCTGCCCATCGTTCACCCAGATCCCGTACCTGATTCGCTCATCGGGCACCACTTGATCCCGCTCAAGTACCCCATTACAGGGCATAGGTCACAACAATCGTCGGAAAGTTTCGAACATAATCCAGGCACTAAATATTCAGGACGTGACTACCATTTGCCCATCGTTCACCCAGATCCCGTTCACAATTTGCCCATCGGGCGCCACTTGATCCCGCTCAAGTACCCTATTGCAGGGCATGGGGAGTGGTCAAAACAACCGTCGGAAAATTTCGAACACGCAAGCACGAAATATCCAGGACGTGACTACCATTTGCCCATGGGGCGCCTAGGTCCGGTCCACAGTTTGCCGATCAGGAACCCAGACCCAATCTACCGATTGCCCATCGGGCTCCCAGGTCCTATTCGCCCAGGGCTCCCTGTACGACCAATCATTCCTAACACTCCTGCACATCCACCATCAGGAGATGGGAACATCACGCCGAATAATCCATCACAGTCTGGATATTACGTAATAACGGTAAGTATAGAAAGAAATTTGAGAATGAATTCCTGAGATTAGTGTTTTGAAGTAGGAAAGAAAATAAAGGGTCCGACAATAGTCGCACTTAACTTTCCCGTTCCATAGGAAATTTTGAGATTTTTTTGCGGGCGTAATTTTAAAGCAATCCAAAATCGGTTGAAAATGACAAACGAGCATATATCTGAGATCACTCATACCAAATCTCATGACGGTCACTATTTTTACTGTAGTCCCAAATGCGTTCCAACCATTCAAAAACGTGGTTTCTCATTCTCAACTCATTTTCAAACCTTTATTGACCAAAACGGCTGTAATTTTGAAGATAACAAAATTCTGTTCGACAAATGTTTAAGTTACATAGTTTTACACAAATGTACCAAATTTCATGACAATCGGTCGTTAAATGTGAATGGCGCCGAAAGGATCGAACTTTGGTCCAAAACGGCCGTAATTTTTAACCAATTCAATTTTAGTTCCAAACGACCTCGAAGCATCTATTTGTCAACATATTTACCAATTTTCAATGTTCTAGATTGAAAAGTGTACCGTCGGCGCTTGTCCGACTAACCAAAAACACGATGTTTGAATTATTTTGGCGGTTTTTTGGCAACAGCAGCCGCAATTTTTGAGCAATCCAAAATTCCTTACATATTTGTCTTGGCCGTGATTTTAGACAGGTCCATACCAAATTTTATCAAAATCGGGTGAACGGTATAGGCTCTAGAGCACTGCACGGACGGACAGACTTTTTCCAGAAACCACTTTTTTGGACTCAGGGGACCCCCAGGATCATGGGAAACCCAAAATCTCAATTTCGAAATTTTGCACGAAAACAATACTTTCTCGCCATATATGGCTAGCGAGAAAGTAAAAAGGGATGGGTTGCAAAAAACTGCCTAAAGAAATCTTTGACAATGTCAGTGAAAATATTCCAGAAAAACTTTGCAAACCCAAAAATCCTATTACCCTTGATTTGTGTGTCACCAGGTGCCTCAACCTCCGGCGACGCGTCCACCCTCACCTTCTCCGGCAGAAGGTGTTACCGCTGGTGCCGCTGCCACAGGCGCCAGTGCTGCTTACGGCGCTGGCACTGGTCGTGCTACTGCTGCCTCTACCATTGGTGCGGGTGATAAATTCGGTCCACCAACTTCGTACCTCGAAAATAAACTTCCTCCTCCAATTATGACTAAAGGCTCCCCTCAACTTCCTCCTCTATCTCCATATAAAGCACCTCTTCCGCCCCAAAAAGTGTCAACATCCTCAGCAAAAGGAGAGAATGGTGGGTCTACCGCTGCCTCTGCTGCTGCTGCAACTAAATCCCCTCCTCCTCCTACGAAAACTAATGCCCCTCCTCCTACTAAAACTAATGCCCCTCCTCCTACTAAAACTATTGCCCCTCCACCTGTTACACCTAGAGCCCCTCCACCTCCTTCAACTCAAGCCCCTCCACCTCCTACAACAAATGCCCCTCCACCTCCTTCAACTCAAGGCCCTCCACCACCTACAACTAAATCCCCTCCTCCTACTACAACTAATGCCCCTCCTCCAACTACAACTATAGCCCCTCCACCTCCTACAACTAAATCCCCTCCTCCTCCTACTAGAACTAATGCCCCTCCTTCTACTACAACTACAGCGCCACCACCTCCTACAACTATAGCCCCTTCACCTCCTACAACTATAGCCCCTCCACCACCTACAACTATAGCCCCTCCACCCCCTACAACTATAGCCCCTCCACCTACTACAACTATTGCCCCTCCACCTCCTTCAACTCAAGCCCCTCCACCACCTACAACTAAATCCCCTCCTCCTACTACAATTACTGCTCCTCCTCCTACTACAAATATTGCCCCTCCACCTACTACAACTATAGCCCCTGCACCTACTACAACTATTGCCCCTCCTCCAACTACAACTAAATCCCCTCCTCCTACTACAACTAAATCCCCTCCCCCTACTACAAATAATGCCCCTCCATCACCTACAACTAAATCCCCTCCTCCTACTACAACTAATGCCCCTCCTCCAACTACAACTATTGCCCCTCCACCTACTACAACTATTGCCCCTCCACCTACTACAACTATTGCCCCTCCTCCAACTACAACTAAATCCCCTCCTCCTACTACAACTAAATCCCCTCCACCTCCTTCAACTCAAGGCCCTCCACCACCTACAACTAAATCCCCTCCTCCTACTAATACTAAAACCCCTTCTCCTACTACAACTAATGCCCCTCCTCCTCCTACTACAACTAATGCCCCTCCTCCTACTACAACTATAGCCCCTCAACCTCCTACAAGTATAGCCCCTCAACCTCCAACAACTATAGCCCCTCAACCTCCTACAACTATAGCCCCACCACCTCCTTCAACTCAAGCCCCTCCACCACCTACAACTAAATCTTCTCCTTCTACTACAACTAATGCTCATCCTCCTACTACTATAGCCCCTCCTCCTCCTACTACAACTAATGCCCCTCCTCCAACTACAACTATAGCCCCTCAACCACCTACAACTAAATCCCCTCATCCTACTACAACTAATGCTCCTCCTCCTACTAATACTAAAACCCCTCCTCCTACTACAACTAATGCCCCTCCTCCTCCTACTACAACTATAGCCCCCCCTCCTCCTCCTGCTAGAACTATAGCCCCTCAACCTCCTACTACTATAGCCCCTCCACCACTTAAAACTAATTCCCCTCCTCCTTCTCCTCCAACTACAGCCCCACCGCCTTCTACAACTAAAGCCTCTCCTCCAACTACAACTAATGATCCTCCTCCTACCGCAACTAATGCCCCTCCTCCTACTACAACTGAAGCCCCTCTACCTCCTGCAACTAAATCCCCTTCTCCTACTACAACTAAATACCATCCTCCTCCTCCTCCAACCAAAGCCCCTCCACCCCCTACAAAGAAAGCCCCTCCACCTCCTACAACTAAAGCCGATCATCCTCCTCCACCTCCAACTAAAGCCCCTTCATTGCCTCCTAAAAATAAAGTTCCTCCATCAATCTCAGCAGCCTCTACTTCCTCATCAAGAGATGATGGTAGTGCCGCTGCAGTTGGCGCCGCATCTGCTGCTGCTGCTCCCACTTATTATGTTCCTCCTCCTCCTACATATAAAGCTCCTTCACCTCCCACTTATACAGTTCCTCCACCTCCCAGCTATTATGTTCCTCCTCCTCCTACATATAAAGCTCCTTCACCTCCCAATTATACAGTTCCTTCACCTCCCACTTATTATGTTCCTCCTCAAACAAATAAAGCTCCTTCTCCACCCTTAGAGACCTCACCTTACTCAGCAAAAGAATATAACGGTGGTACCGCTGGTGCTGTTGCAACTTCTGACGGAGGCTTCGATGGTGCTGCTGCCGACGGTGGCTTCGGCGGTGCTGCTCCTGGTCCTAGCTCAGACGGTGCTCACCGTGCAGTCCATGGCACCAAACACAAGGCAGCCCATTCAACTACAACTGCAGCTCCACCTATCCAATACGAACCCATCCAATATCAATCAAAGGGGAGGGGGAGGGGACACAAATGGAGGAAAAACGAGTACTAGCCTGCCAACAACGAAATAAATTGGAAGTGGTGCGGTCAAAACAGGCGGCAGACTCTATTACGGAACTTTTTATCACGCGTGATAACCGCGTGATAAACATTTGCAATGCTATTTTCCCTATGTTTTCGTGATAACTGCGTGATCACGCGTGTTTAAAAGATCCATAACAGGCCTCCAGATATCGCGAAAGTGAAGATCTGAGTACGTATAAGCATGGCCGTACCCAGGGGGGGGGGGGGTTAGGGGGGTTCAACCCCCCCCCCCCCCGAAACTATGCGGCTTTACACTAGAGAGAATTAAGTTCTGAAGGAGAAAATATAGTTTCGTGCCACTTAGGTACCTAAAACCCCCCCCGAAATATTTTCCTGGGTACGGCCTTGCGTATAAGCTGGAGCAAGCAGAAGTGACAAATTGGTTTATTCACTGTTAAAGGGAGGAGAATCAGTACTGGTCCTATAAGATATCTCGATTAATATGGGTTCTTGTACCACCATTACTTATTGCCATCTTGAATTCAGAATTGCAGTTTAGTGTAGTATTAATGATCATCATAGTACCAAAAATACTATTTCTTTTACTTACTCATAGGTAAATCCCAAAATTGAGCATAGACGCGTAGTAGGTATATTGTCCCATGTCGAGTCTGTTTGTTGTCGTGAAGTAACACTGTGAAGTAACCAAAGGTCATTATAATGAATTTTTGCTTACTGGATAAGGATTTAATCTGTTGTTATGTCAATAAGGAAGCGAAAAAAAGTGCTTCGGTTTGGTTCGAGTGCATGAATATAAAGAAAAATCACTATACTCCCATTTCATCTTAATACACACTAGCAACCCCACCATTGAAATCAGGGGAGCGGAACCGAGAAGTTGTCACTTGTCAAAGTTGTATTTTTTTCCACAGACTTGACGCGTCCCCCTTCCGTCCCCATCTCTGACCAATCCCAAGGGAGCTTGTTATCCTCCTTCCCCATGCGACTAAATTTTCTTTTTTCCGACATTAATCAAAAGAGACAAATTGTTGGGTACAAAAACAGGAGGGGATACAAAATCATTCAATTCCCAGGACCAAACCTTAGCAACCATGGTGCTGGTTACGTATTGGACTGGTGACCCAGGAAGTAAAGCTACTAGCATAGACAATAGTAAAGCAAGGTGCATATTTTTAAGCTAGTAACAAGCCTATTCCAAGAATTATCCATCGTGCTCAGCAATACAAATACCAGCTCCCCCACTTATCGTGCTAGTGCACGACGGGGACCTACAGTTTTTGGTGGGTTCGGAACCACAACATCCTCGACATACATTTCACTTGAAATACTGACCATATCAGAGTTGAATGTCCGAGACTAGTCGGCTATGGAGACTTGATGCACACTGGTGGCTCAGTACTTTAAAACGTAAGTATTAATTTTAAGAGGAACGAAATTAGATTTTTTGGTATAGAAAAATATAACTTGAAATATATTTTAGCACAAGAATAAATTCCCAAAGATGGGAAGTTCCTATACAATATTTCAAGCTTACTTTTCAATTTTCACAGCTGGTACAGGATTACAATCTACGAATACAGTCTACCTCACTCTTGGATGGGAGTAAACACACAGAAAAACACAGGGCTCCGAAGTTATTTGTTGTTCAGAACAAGAAGTAGACTTAAGACGAAGGGGATCTAAAAGAGTCTGTCAACGACGATTGACATTTGTGTAGTCTATCCACCCCTGCGGGCCTATTACGGATCTCGTATCACGCGAAACTAGACTTTTTTCCACGCAGATATCATGAAAAATTGATTTTTCTGTTACGGATCGGTTTTTGGCGGAAGGCGACCGCCCTTTTATCACGAAAAACTACCGCCACTTCTGCTAGGTGGCGGTAGGAAGCGGTAACAAGGTTTTGGAGTGTGAAAAATGCTATTGTGTGTTTTAATTTTATATTTTGCATGCGGATCTAAATGGCGTGTTTTGCGTGAAAGCGCAGTTATCACGATTTTTAGTGCACGATCCGTAATAGTGCTGCTGGATATCACTGATATTACTCTCATCCGAAAGCGAGGTGTATTATTATCACTACTACGAGTCCTAAGGACAAGATACGAATACATTTAAAATGAACATTATTTTACGACACAATTTCAACAGCGAACATTTGTCAACCCTTGAAATCCAAGATTCATAAAAAATAACCCACAATAATTTCAGTAAGATAATACGAGTCCTTAAAAACATGTAGGGCATAAAAATTTGACGTCTTAAGCTTAAGGCCTTATCATCACGATATGCAAAACGCGGGTAGGTTACCTAGTAGGTCAACATGTTATTTTACCTAAACCGAGGTCAGATTATCAAAAAATGCAAGCCAAATACGTTGGGATAAAGTTTTACAACCAATTACCAAAAGAAGTTAGAGAACTGAATAGCAAGTGGCAAGTAAGGCAATTCAGGAAAAAAAATACAAAGCATTTGAATAAGTAGCACCTAATCCTTATAAGTTAAGGCTGAATTTCACCACCTCACAATAGTGCCCCCTAACGAACGAATAGCTATCGTTTCGTTAAAGTAACCGCAAAACCGAAAATATCGTTAGGTTTGTCGTGTCACTAGAATTCGTCTGCTTTTTTTACGTCAAATTTGTTTCAAGTCAAAAATGGCAAATAAACGTGAATGACACACTAATTTTCCGGAGAAATGTATTTAATTGTTGGGTAGACAACAATCCCTGCCCGTTTCGCACCCAAATGATTTGAAAGTATGGAAGTTATCGTTTTCGCTAACGCACGGATAATCCACTCGAAAGCTAACGGGAAGATAACGGTGCATGGTGAAAGCCGTTAACTTTTTTTAGCGATAGGATAGCGCTATTGTGTACACGATAGTCTACACGATGAAGTGGTGAAATCCAGCCTATGTTAAGTTAGATAAGTTAGGTAGGTTATATTGTAGAGTATAGTATAGTATGATATAGGTATGCCTGTTTCAAAAGTGGCGCGCGGGCTGAGCCCTACGGAGATTGTATTATGATCTCAATATTATTGTTTCTGGTACATCATAATATGTGGCAAAAAACATATTATTCTATTCTACCTATTTAACTCAACAAGTTAAAAATTCTCAGTGGATCGTGGTAAACTTATCTGCAGATAATGAAACGTACCTTATTAGTTTATCTACCAGGGTTTTGCATCACGTGTGATAAGGCCTAAAGACGGAATATACATTTACATACATTTATATACTACTTGTTTACGTCTTTCCCCTCAATTTTTTTAGGGCACTGTTGGATATTCTGATGTTCTGAAATATAATATGTCTTTTTAACATCAGAAATTAACTGGCTATGTTGTGATTTCTGTCACAGCCTGTTAATTTCGGACGTTAAAAGACATTATACATCGGAACATAATATAAATATATAATATCCAACAGTGTTCTCAAAAAATGGTCGGAAAAACATTAAAAAACACGATTGCGCGGTCGCAGTATGCAGTACATGAACGATTAGACAAGTTCCCTAGTTTCTATGAAATTAAAATGGTTGATAACGTTATGCGTTTGTTTGCGAACACCATTCTCCCGTTTCATCAGAAGTTTGCAGAAAACCAGACCAACGTTTCTAGCCCTTAAGACTAAAACTAAAAAAAATAGTTTTTTAATGTTTTTTCCGTTGGTTAGGCATCTAAATTTTCGCCTAGATTTTCGAATTTTTTCAGTTGAAACTGTTTTGTTTTTATGTACAAAGGGAAACTCTGGGAAACTAGGAAATGGAATTAAATAAATAATTAATATTAAATAATTAAAATTACTAAGGCGAAACTCTAGGCGAAACTTTGAGTCTTTTAAGCCAAGGAAAAAAGCTAAAAATAAGTCACCTGCCCCAAAGTAGTACTTATGGGTGCAGAAAAGCACTATCAGCAAAAGCCCGACCTTTACGTCGGACTACCAGATTAAGACCCACTTGAATGCCAGCTTAAAATTTAATAAATTATATATATAACGACTACATTTATAAATAAAAAGAATACGGTAATAGCCCCGCCAAAAGCGGCTGCGGCCTTCAAATGGAAATAACTGCTAACAGTAAGAAATTTAAAAGGCTTGGTGTACTCCTTAAGATGATATGGAAGAGGTGATGTTACTTTATGTTATAGAACCGTAACAAAGCACGTTTTATCATGTTATAAACAAAAACAACCTCCTTGTTGAAATAAAAACATAGCCAAATCCTTAGTCTACTCTATTATGAACAATAAGTAAGCACACATTTGGTTACCTCACTATCACTGAATAGACTCGACATTTTGTATGGTATGTTGATGTTTGGTGTTTCAGACCCAGGAAAGAGTCAGTTATATGATTTTTCGCTTACTATAAGTTTTAAAAAAAAATTGACTAAAGACATAAGTATGTTTTGATTTTAATGAGGAGGCTGGCTAGTTTCTACGATAATATGAGAAGAAGTGCTTCGTTTTGGTTCAGGGAACATAAATAAATATATGACCTCTCCCTGTCCTATTAATGACAGAATCAGGACACGATTACTTTAAAGTTGCGTTATGCTAAAATGCAGCCTTTAGATTTCTTACTTAGCACGATCCAACCTTACACTAATTTCTCCATATGATGAGTTTAAACCTAACACAATGCACAATGTGTACAGTGTACTATCACTATACACAAAGTGTACACTGTATCTAACACTATGTACAATGAATAAAGTGCACCTAAAACTATACACAAAGTGTACAGTGTATCTAACACTATGCACAATGTATACAGTGTACTGCCACTACACACAAAGTGTATAGCGTACCTAACATTATGCACAAAGGGTACAGTGTACCTTACATTACGCGCAAAGTGTACACTGTACCTAACACTACATAAAATGTACAGTGTACCACACATTATGCACAAAGTGTACAGTGCATCTAACACTATGCACAAAGTGTATAGTGTACAGTGCACCTAAGATTATGCACGAAGTGTACAGTGTACCTAACACTATATATACAAAATATTTACAGAATTAGCGAGAACCTGGCGAAAGTGATGTCCGAAAACAATCACAACAGGCAGCATTAATATTTTTGAGTTTCCTAAAACTATTACAATTTTTATATCAAGTCAGGGTGGCTTTCACCAGTCTAGTTTAACGATCTGTTACATTTAGAAAAAAATGACGCACATGTTTAGCCTTTGGGTGGTTTGTCCCTCCTATAAGCTAAATACCTAGAATATTTATAAAATTTATCTTATCGTTAAGATGAACTGGTGAAGGGCACCGAAGTGTGACTGGTTTTCTGCAAACTGTAGCAATTTAACGGAACGCTATTGACACCTTTTTGAATTCAATTTCGGTTAAATGTAATCGTAGTAACTGATATTATATGATAGTTCCAGCCTCATTGACTTCCAAAAATAACCAAAATCATTTTCACTGCCATTCATTCAAACTCTCATTTTTCAAATACATAATGAGTCGTTACGAAGTCTATGAGTCCAGAATCACAACCCTGACATTATCCCCATAATCTACCAGAAGAGATAGTAGTTTTTTAATTATATTTCGGTTAAAGGTAATCGTATTTAAGTGATGAATGAATGATAGTTCCAGCCTCATCGACTTCCAAAAATAACCAAAATCATTTTCACTGTCATCTCATTCAAACTCTCATTATTCAAATTCATAGTGAGTCGTGACGAAGTCTATGAGTCCAGAATCACAACCCTGACAACATCCCCATAATCTACCAGAGAAGATAGTAGAGGGTGAAGACAGTGAGAGCTGACAAGACGAGTCCAATCACGTAGGCGTCCCAACGTTTTCGAAAATCAATCCTCTGCATCAGGCTATTCACAGATGGGAAATTGTCCATCATGTCACCCATCCTAAAACAAATAAAAATATACTAGGCTGCGTCCCAACATGCGCGTTTAACAGTTAAGTCTCGGTTAGATGCGGTTTTTAACATTGGAATTTAACTGGGGTTTAACTGTTATCCAAATATGGTGGGACGCATCCTTAATGACTAAATATAAATAACATATTAATGGGCCGTTACATGGTATGGAATCGTAAGGTAGCCACATACGAGGCGTTTTCGACGGCGTCCTGGCGAGGATCCATCCCTAGACGCCTCGATGTGGGGAGGGAAGGACAGTTTTGAAGGGATGCCGCCCCGATCTTGGAATTCCATGCATACCTGGTGGGCGTCCAGTTGTTTAAGATATGCTTTCCTTGCATTAAATTCGTTAATCAAATATTTTTCTTGTGATTTTTTTTTCTTTAAAATGAAGTAGGTAAGATAGAATTTTTTTATTATTATTATTTTTTTTAATTTGAGAAAAAGGCCACAGCAATAAAGCTATAAGGCCTGATACTAGGTAAGACAGTTTAAGTCATTTCAGATACAGTCATACATGTGGGTCGCCTGGAGAAAGCGAAGGAGCGCGTGTATGTGGGTTATGTCGGTCCCCACCAGACAGAGGGGGGCGCGCAGGTCAGCCTGCGCCCGGGCGGCGTCCAAGGCGGGGCACTCATCAATGACGTGTCGAACGGTGAGGGGGTCGTCGGGGTAATGCTGGCAGAGGGGGGGCGAGAAAAACGGTAGGAGTGGGTGAGATGTGTGTGTCAGGTGAGGACCGTCAGGTCCCGCCGAAAGAAGGCACTAGTCAGATGTCAGATAGAGCCAGATAGAATTGTTTTTAGTAGATTTATTGAAAAATATCAAGAGACAGACGAAACACTGTGATTATCACAATAAAATCAAGGTTTCATCAATTTCTGGTAAACAAAAGACAAACCACAGGGATGTGGGGCAGGATGTTTCGTGTTTGGGCACCAGCCATCCCTGAGTTAACATACCAAACCCGTATCCCTGGCCGGCAGCCAGGACGCCGTCCAAAATGCGTCGTATGTGGCCACCTTGAATGATCTGTACATTAGCCGGAAATATGAACTTCAAAACGGTGATTCAAAAACCTGAATTTTTCCTTAAGTCCTTCGTAGATATAGGGGTTGAAAATTTTGGCTTCCGGTTTGGATATGTTTCACAGTTGAAACAGTAGAGTAACTGTGTCCTTGTCAGGCCTACGTCATGGCTGATGCAAAACGTTCAACTGTTGCCATACATGTTACAAGATCCGGGCATTGTAACGTTTTCCGTGAAAAATGATAAAACCTATGACGAGAACGAAAACGTTAACGCAGTGCTGTCTGGTGTCGATTCGTTAATGAGTAATGACAATGACACACTTCTAAGGAAACTGTAGAATATTATTTGACATAGTGTCTTAAAGTTCTATAATTTCAGGATCAAGTGATTTTTAATAATATTTTTACTGACAAAAATCACTCGATAGTTAAATCACAACACTAGTTTCAGACGTTAAAAAGACGAATGAACATCCAACAGTTTCATAAGAAAATGGACATTCTCGAATGTCAACAAACAGCATTTTGACTGTACCTGGTCTGAATGCTCCGAAAAGTGTTGCGCTGAGCCCGCAGAGTCTCCCCGGTCTCCATGGCGAGAGCGATCGTGTCATCAGCCAATAGATGTGACCTGAAACACAGTCCGGAATAATCAGCTAAGGGTGGATTTCACCTGTTGCTAAAGTCTACTTTAGTGTCCCCTAAAAGTTCACTATATCGTTATCCTCCCAAACAGAAATGTTGCTGCCTTTTACCATCCTGACGACAGCGCCCTAATCTTAACTTTATATTTTGAGGGCAAATTATTCAGCCTACAACGAACTTTATTTTCGTTGCAAAAATTTCCGAAGGAAGTCATACCTGCTTAAGTGTGGAAAATTTCCAAATTTTTAATCAGAACGAAGCAGAACTGTTAGGCCGGCCTGAGGGAACTGATTTATATTTAATGGATCAGGAATAAAATAGGTCTTCTCACCATCAGAATTTAGACATGCTTGTATCAACGATCCCTACCCTTTTAATACACAGGGTACGTACGCTTCAATTGCATCATTTTCGGCCAGTACATAGTCTGAACCTGTAGCTCGGCTTCGGCCAGTTTTTGCAGGAGAAGAAGCAGCGCTAGAGACGGGGTCAGTAGCCATCCCACTGGAGATATTACCGCTCGAGCCAATCGTGGCACCAGAAGAAGTGACAGCTCTTATACCATTAGAACCTTTCCCGGACCTGAAAATTCCAAAAATAGTATAAATGTGAGTCATTTAAGGCTACGTCCCACTATACTCGGTTAAGAGTGTGGGACGCAGTCTTACTTGGCTAGCTGGTAAATAACCGTCAGGTGTATTCCGAATGTTTGGTCGTTAATTCCGCGTTAAGCTCCTAACGGTAAAGCATAGGTAAAACTACACCACTTCGATACCTCGCCGTTAACTCTGCGTTAACAGATCCGGAACTGACCAACGGGAAGGATTTTGACAGACTGAACAACTGTCTACATAATAACAAAGGATTCTAAGAGAAACTTTTTTTTTTTAACGCGCGACGTTCAGAGAACATATGCGCCGATGAGTTGGTTTGTTAGATGTTTATTTTTATTTTTGGCCGAAGCCGAAAATGAGTGGGCCGAAGCCAGTTTATTAGTGGGCCGAAGCCAATATATCCATGTCTAAGAGGAACGTTTTCGCTGTGGTATAAGTTCGGCTTTAGCTAATGAGCATTTCCACTACCCGTAATATTAACATTGCGGATTCGTGTCCTACCATGGGGACCCCGTCCTCACCACGACTAATTTATGTTTTAATTCGGCATGCTGACCCAGAGCACTCGCTCATCTGCTTAACACCCGTCCAAATTGGTCGCACGTTACGAAGCTGTGTTCCCGGCTACGTAAGGTCCATCCAGCCGCGCCAAGCTGCTTGTTGGCGCAACTAACCAAACCCAAGCAGACGCTCTTCTCGCCATCTCTACCATTAAGGATGTATCTGTAGTTGCAGCTCTCCATCCCCAGCTCAACGCAGTTCGAGGGGTAATACGAGCAGCAGACCTAGCAAACGCCACGACTGACGAACTCAAAGAGGAGCTGAAAAACAGCCATGTCACGGAGGTACACAAGCTTTCTTCCGACAGTTGTGAGCGGCCTGCCTTTGTCCTGACTTTCTCTTGTGAGACATTGCCTACGTACGTCTACTATGAATATGTACGACTAAGTGTGGTCCCCTACAGAGGCTCTATATTACGCTGCTACCGCTGAAATATGGCCATGGCCAATCCCGTTGCAAACGACCTCATGTCAGCCCTCGGTGCGCCTGTACCCACGATGGCTCTCACGACCTCGCCCAGTGTTCAGCACCTCTTAAATGCGCGGCTTGTGGACGCGCCCATGATGTGACGTCTCTGGACTGCCCACGATACCAGCACGAAGCGTCCGCCGCTAATCTGGCTAAACGTCAGAACATCTCCGTCCCGGATGCTCGGGAAATTATCCGATCTTCCCCTCTTAGCCAGCAACCACGCACCTATGCTTCCATTGTCTCGCAGAAGCCTGATGCCCCCCACCCTCAAGCTGGGCAATGTTCTCACTGTGCCGTCACCAACACAGCTCTCAAGCAGATGGCAGAGAAAATGGATTCCCTGGTCGGCTTACTCACCACCTTAGTAACAACCGTCTTACCCGCCCTCACCCCTCTGCACCCGCTGATGGTGACATCGCGGAGGATGACGCAAGTGATGACGACATTTGTGAAATCAACCCACCGCCCCTGTTCCAGGCCATCCCCCCACCGCCACTCGTCCACTGTTCCAGCCACGCTCCACGCAATGCCCAATCCTCCCTCCAGGCCAGCATCGCTGCGAACCAGATCCAACTCGACCACTTGACCAGGCTCGTCGAGGCCTTCTCCAAGGGACGTCCTCCCACCTGACGCCTCTCAAAATATGCCTTGTCATAGACCTAGTCCTCGTTAACCCTGTTCAGCGTGTAAAACCTTGTAGTTAATTGCGCTTTAAAACCTATTAAAAAAAATATATATAACAATGGATTCTAAGAGGAACTTTTTTTTTTTAACGCGCGACGTTCAGAGAACATATGCGCCGATGATTTCGTTTGTTAGATGTTTATTTTTATTTTTGGCCGAAGCCGATAAAGCCAATATATCCATATCTAAGAGGACCGTTTTCGCTGTGGTATAAGTTCGGCTTTAGATAATGAGCATTTCCACCACCCGTAATATTAACATTGCGAGCAGCGATTTTTTTAAATTTTTTGCCCTAGGCCGAAAGGACCCAGAGTTTTGCCTAAACGTAACCAACAAATGTGCCAACTCAGATTTATTAGTTTTCACAAAAAAATGACTTTTGTCTGTTGTACTTGCCTTGGACTGGTAAGAAGCAAGGTCCGGTCTATGGCTTGTTTGATGTAGGTCTCCACAACGACGTACTCATTTTTATTCATGACGTAGATCTCCTTGTAGCGCATGACTTCTTTGTCGGTGAACTGATCATTCATATTTTCAGCGACTGTGGCGAGCTCTTCAAGGAAACCCTCCATCTAAAACATTAACATGTCTCTGTTTATTCTACAAACGGTGCCTTCACCAGTTTCTACCATGCAGATGAAGATAGTAAATCTGTCTTCCCCAAAAAAGGCTGGGCTATAAGCACGAGGACCCAAGTAGTCCCTACTTGTAGAGCTCTGTGCTTGTGTGTGTGCTTGTGACCAAATCCCCCCCTTGTGACAGAGATTACAAAAGGTAGATCCCACAAGACTCCAGCTCTCCTAGGGTTGTAGCGCCACGAAGTAGGTATCAGTACTACTCGTAACTAGCCCCACGCAGTGGCGAGGTGAAGAGCAGACACTTTTCGTCAGTAGTAATAACAAATTAATTAGTTTCTTACCTGGGAGAACTGGTCGATAATTTCGTGCCAGAGTTTCTTCATGGTATCTGGCATGTCTACAGAGCACCTTGAAAATAAAGCATCAGCGTCATTATTAAATGTTTCTGTTCTGTTTATTCCACCAAACGTTCAGATCAGCGGTATGGGTCATGCAGGACTAAGGGGAAAAAAATGAAAGGCGAATGCAACTTTTCTTTTCGGAAGGATAACGTTATAGTCAACTTTTAGGGGACACTACAGTAGACCTTAGCAACTGGTGAAATTTACTCTTAATGTACTGTATATATAATACAATCATATACAAGAGACCGTAATATCAATCCTAAGTTCTCCACCTCTGTTTTGAAAGGACTTACCTCTCGTTCGCTTTGCGCAAGTCCCGCATCCATACATTGGCCTGTGCTCCGTACATTGTCAAGTTCGTTTCCAGATTAACTTTCACCTTCATCGCCCTGCTCATGATCTCTGAAAAAACAACAAAAATACAATAAATAATAAGTCAACATCTACCCGAGCGTGAAGAGTTTTCCCTGGCTGGTCTCAAAACCAAACGGAAGCAACCTTCATAAGGTTACATCTTCAATGGGTGACACTCTCAGTAAAGCACTGTTTCTTGGCTTTTAGCACTCTCCAGCTGAGTCAGGCTTACACGACGGTCAACACGCCTTTAGACCTGGACGGTCCACGGTAAGCACACTTCACTGCCTCGTATCGTACATAGAAAACGGAACGGCAAACAAGGAAATGGTTTTCTGCTTGTATCCTGTATCCTCGATACAGAAGGCGCTTTCAACAACATCACCATTGAAGCGGAAAGCGAACGCAATGATTGCCAGATGGCTGAGCAGAATGCTGGCTCAAAGGAAGATCATTTCCGCTAGAGGGGAAAGCCAAGGAGCAACAACGGTTCAACGAAGATGTGCACAAGGGGCTGTCAGCTCTCCAATGGTCTGGTGCCTGATCATTAGAGACCGTCAAAATATGCTCTTTATTTTTCGAAAATATAATATGCCAAAATGCCTTTTAATTCCCAAATATGACCCTATCCAAAAAATATAACACTTATTTTCGTTACCAAACATGGGTTTGCTAAGAAAAAATGCGCGACGTTCAGAGAACATATGCGCCGATGAGTTTGTTTGTTACATATTTTTGGCCGAAGCCAGTTTAGTAGTGCATGTACATCCATGTCGGAAGCGGAATTTTTTTTCGTTCCGCCGGGATTCGAACCCGGACCTATCAGGACACAAAGCGGACCCCTTGACCACTGAGAGGCACGAAAAAAAAATGAAATATTATTCTCTTTAGGCATAATAGCAGTTTAGGTATTATTAAAATAAATTATTTCAACAATTGGAAAAAGTATATAAACGCAGGTGTTTACTGGTTGAGCACAACAAGTAGAATGAGAACAGTGAAGGGTTGGAAGGGTTGCAATAATGTTGAGTAGAGGGTGGTGGGGGTTGTTCCGAGGCCTACGTAACGGTACCCAAGTATAACCGGTTCAGCGAATGTCAGTGACATCTGCGCCTAACTTGTACCCTAAGGCCTAAGGGATGACAAACCTGTTGTTATCGACCGTCTCGCGTCGTCGGGCGTAGTTTAAAAATAAACCATAAGTAACGAAATTGAGAAAAATTTATTCTGAAACAGGGGCGTCATTTCAGTTTTTCTTGGGGGGGGGGGGGGGGCAAGTAGTGACTATATATACAAAAACTTAGGGTGCGTCCCACCATACTCGGTTAACGTTACGTTAAATTCCAATTATTAGTCGGTAAAAATTGACTTTAACTGGAGTTTAACGTTTAACCGCAAGAAAACATAACAAAGAAATCAGTTTGCGAGCGAGCGAAGCGAGCTAGCCGAAAATTTCACTAATCTCTGTAAAATCTCCATATTTTGCAGGAAGAACTTTAAATTTACTAATTATTTATTACGTTGGAAATTTGTTTAGGCCCCTTCAGAGCGTATATAGGCCCCAAACTGTAGCTTATTTAGCATAGGTAATGGTTAATCCAGCACTGTTCGCAAGGAATTGTCCCCGGTTTAACGTAATTTTTTGCCTACACCTAACGGCCATTCTACATGCAATCGACCGCCGTATACAATAGTCGGCCGTTTTCCCTTTAAAATACCATTCATGGTCTCTACTGGATGTAACTCATGGGTAGGTAGGTAAATCATCCTAATTATTTTTATTTTTTTTTACGTTTATCAGTGAAAATGTAATTTTTTTAATTCGTTCTTGGGGGGGGGGGGGGGGGGCAACAGCCTTCTTGGGGGGGGGGGGGGGCAACAGCCCTCTTGGGGGGGTCAAGTGCCCCCCCCAAGAGGGCCAAATGACGCCCCTGTTCTGAAACATTTGAGTAATGGGTAATTGAAAGTAGTGACCACAGAAATTTGGTCGAAAAATGACATTAATATGTCATTTATCCCAAAATATGACGTTTTCAAGGGAAAGGGGCGAAAATATGACGTTTATGACCCTAACGAGTGGGGTTTATTCGGCCCTAAACTCCCTGAAACGCCTAAATACGAAATAAGACGCGATAGGCAAGAAACATGCCAATATGTCTTTTGACGGTCTCTACTGATCATTGAGCAACTGCTAAGAAACCTTTCTGACGCAAAATATTACGTGCAAGCCTATTGCGATGATGTCGTAATAGGTGTCACTGGGCGTGACACACCAACAGTGTTCAATATCACGCAGCAAGCACTGAACGCAACTTCAAGCTGGTGTCACCAAAAAGACCTCGAAGTCAACTCAAAAACAAAACCCAGGTCATGCTGTTCACGAAGAGAATGAAACTTCCAGACCCTACGGTGCTCTGAACTAAACAGAGAGGCTTTGGAAGTCAGCAGCCAAGTGGAATACCTTGGAGTGTACCTCGACTATAAGCTCATGTGGAATAGACGTGGCCATAATGCAAAGCCAGAGCAACCCTATAGACCCTGCGAGGATGTTTTAGTCACACGTGGGGGCTGTCTCCGAAGCTCATAAGATGGCTGTATGTGACGGTGATACGACCATCGATACTCTACGGCTGCGGCTGCGTGGTCTCGTAGGAAAGTACCAACCTTGAGACGACGAGGGACCAGCTGAGAAGACTTCAACGGTTCATACGCATTGCCGCGACGGGAGCCATTCACACCACACACACGGCTCCCTATGGAGATGATGCTGAACCTCCCATTCCTACGCCTGGTCGTAGAGAACAAAGCAGCACAAAGACAAGACCAAGGAAACATGCTCAGCACAAGGCTGCTCCGGGATAGTCATGCTTCAGCACTGCTAAGTAAGGGAAGCGATGAGCTGCAGATGCCATGCGATCGCATAAAAAAGGCGTTGATGTTTAATACAGTTAAATCAACAACATTCCCAACTCGAGACCAATGGGCCAGTGTCTATGCGCAAGAGGGTGCTCTCAGCTAGCTAAGGAGGCCGCAAGTACGGCGCCTCCCGATGTGGGAGCTCCATCACGCCTCTGGAGGCTTGACGTCGATTTGTGGCTTCAGCAGGTCAGTAATAAAAGGTGGTAAAGAATAGAAGGTCATCAACATGCCAAGGCTTTTATGAAGGCCAGGCTAGGCAAAAAGCAGAGGAGAGAGGCACTGGCGCTCTCCAAAATACAGCTTAAACATGTAGCTAAGGCCATCACGGGCCACAGCTCAAACAAGTAGCTGAGGCCACCACGGGCCGAATTACCCACCTGCAGGAAATGGGAGGAAACTCTTGGTCTCTGTGAATGTGAGGCCCTCACCTACCTAAGAATCAAATTATATCATAAACCGTGACTGCAGCAGCCTCTAATTAAAATTCACGCCTTCCTGCAGTCAGCCTGCAGCAGCCTCTAATTAAAATTCACGCCTTCCTGCAGTCAGCCAGGCTCCTGCAGTAGGGTAGGTAACGCGGGGAGGCACAATGGGCTCCTGCAGTAGGGTAGGAAAAGCGGGGTAGCACAATGGGCTTTTGTCTACGGTTCAGGGGTGCCTTGGGGCTCCCCCACCCGCCGTTAGAGAAATAAAGAAATAAAAGAAAAATAACGAGGGTGTTCTCATTAGGTTCACGGACGGATCATTACAAGGAAACATTGCCGGATTGAGAGCAAACTTTGAATAAACGGTCGCGTCAACCTCCAACCTCAGGCAAAGCATTGTTTTCCAGGCTGAGGCCATGGAGTGCTGCTTGACAAACCCTAACGAGGGGAGGAACATAACGGTCTTCTCGGACAGCCAGGCTGCTATCCGAGCTATCGAAAAACCAGTTGTTACCCTCAGCCATTGTTAGAGAATAAAAAGCTTTATGTGAAGCGATCAACAGGAACAACCTAAATATCACATGGGTACCCAGCCACACTGGAGTTGGGGGGAATGAAAAAGCTGATGAATTTGCGCGTAAAGGGTCAAGCCACCCTGAACCTTTTCTTTTCTGGCCTGAGCGAAAGTCAAAGAACTGATGGCAAAGCAACTAATGATGGTATTCGAAGAGACATGGCTGAAGGATACTTGATCATGGTTACATCATCAATGGGTGACCAGTACAGCACTGTTTCTTGGCTTTTAGCACTCTCCAGCAGAAACAGGCTTGAGCAATGACAGACCCACTCCGTTACAGGTCATTTCCTTAGTAACTCGGCACCAAAAAAGCCAAATTAGCTTCTTTAGAACAATCTATCAGCCGCAAGTAGAAAAATTCAAAGCTGTGATGTAAAAAACCTAAATTTGTTCCGAAAATCCCTTCGTAGATATAGGAGTTGAAAATTTTGACGTCTGATTTGGGTAGGTTTCACAGTTGAGTCGATAATGTGTACCTATCCTTGTCAGGCTTACGTCACGGCTGATTGAAAATGTTTCACTGTGGCAAAGTAGGTAGTTTGGTACTGTGGTTACATTACAAAAACGAATAACAAGAGAATTGTTTCGAATACCCATCAGCTGCAACGTCATAACTCAATAACCAATAATTTTTAACCTCCATCACGATGTCAAATCCGGCCATATTACATATTAATTACTTTTTCTTCAGTGATCAGAATATAGGTCCAGAACAAGGTAAAAACTAAGCTATTACACTAAATAAATCCAATTATATACAGAAATAATAACTTTCTCCCATTGGGCGAACCGAATTACAACTTTCTCTGGTCCAGGGAAGAAAGTTTTTTTTCGAAAGTAAAAGCAAAATTCAGGGTGGATAGAAAGAATTTCTACATGGCGTCGGCGTCAAATAAAAACCTACCTCAATACCTAATTCACGGAAATATGTTATTCCTATGGGTGAAATTAGTTACATACCATTGAACACAATGTAGGAGGGGCCACTTCTCATCATTTTCGACGGATTTTTAGTAAAACAACTCAGTTTTTATTTTAGTTTTAACACGACACGCCGCCATCGTAGATACGACGCCGCGACGCTCATCGCCACTCATCGAGTGAATAAAATTCCAAGATGGCACTCATCAAAACCTCCGCAATAATCGTCTGTTGCCACGACTTTTTTCCCGCCCTTTCCTATAAAAGTAAAAAGTATGGGTTAGTTTTAGTTTTAACGGTTTTTTAAAATTGTTTTTATTACTTTTTTTTAATCATGATTTTTTTTACAACGCTGCAGTAGCTTTTGTGTCCCATTTGGTAATTGCGTAAAATGTTGCAACCCTGCGCTCTCCTTACCACTCTCTAGACCTGTTACTTCTCTCCCGGGGAGGAGGGGGGTGTCGAGTAATCGATGGGGCTGAACCCCCCTCCCCCCCAGACGCAACCCCCCTCCCCCCCGGACTCAACCCCCCCAGCACAAAACAGATACTCCCACCTTCTGGTTCAAAGTTTCAGCAATAGATAGCGCCACACCAACCCTTCTGTGTGTTTCATCTCGATCGATAATCACAAGAAATCTTATTCTTTTTCCCTTGAATGTTCAGTAGGTGGCTCCCCGAGCTCTATTCTCTGTGAGGTTCATTAGATGCCAACTAAGGTCCTGGGTTCGAATCCCGGTAGGTACCAGTTTTTTTTAGTGGTAGCGTGGTTGTGATAGGTACCGCAATTATAGTCATTTTTTGACTTCGGGCAACAACCAGTTCGTTTAATTAACATTATATTTGCTTTCGGACCAGGGGAGCTGTAAGCACCAATAGGTGTATGGCTTAAAAAAGAGTGAAAAATAACAAATGAGAGGGTGCTAGGTAAATTTTGAAAACCCAGAAGGGTCATTCGTTTGAATTTTTAAATTCTTCTGAACGTACCTATACCTAGGTACTTGGTGTGGGAAGAGTTATCCCCCCCATGGGCGTAGCAGGTTCAAAAACCTGGGGGGGGGGGCTAAGTCCCCTAGACCTTTCTCCTAACCTGGGGGGGGGGGCATGGCTTTATGTGACGTTAGGTGTAGATCAGAAAAATCCCAGGGGTGGCTAAACGGTTTCTGGGGGGCTTGACCCCCCCCTAGACCCCCCTTGCTACGCATATTCCCCCCCCCCCCTTGAGCTGGCCACAGTCGACACGTCCTGGAATGGAGGGGCTGGAATTACGGGGGCTAACAGTGGCAACTTACGGATGGCGAGTACCCGAAACATCTGCCATCCCTCCTCGATAACCATCCGTCCAGATATGCCAAGTCTCCAGAACTGCTGGGACTGGGGGGATTAGCCCCCCCCCCCTCCCAGGATTTTTGTGACATTAAAGTAAATTTAAAAAAGGGTTCGACAATGGTCGCACTTGACTTTCTCGCAATTTTTATCGAAAATTTGATTTTTTTTTTTTCGTAAATAATTGTCAGAATTTTAACTTTTTCTAAAAAGCATTTTGCCTCACAATGGGCGATACTTTTAGGCACCTGCATTACTGAATTTCAAACATATCCGTCAAACAGTGAAGTGTCGTTCGACGCGCAAAGTATATGTTTTCTATTTTGCATGTCACCGTCTTAAATTTTAAGTAAATGAAAATCTATTAAAAATGCCCTTGAAGCATCTATCTGAGACCACTTTCACCAATTTTCAAGAAAATCCGTCGATTAGTGTTGTTGCAAATGTGACCTAACCAATCAAAAACGTGATTTCCATTTTTGGAAATTTTTTTCCTACGATAATGCCAATATTGGCCCAAATTTTTGGCCCCTCTCAAAAAGAATAAAAATGATCCTGTAGCATCTATTTGGGAACACTATTGCGAAATTACAAGGATCTAACTTAATAACTGTAGTGCCAAATCCGTCTTGACCAATCAAAAGCGAGATTCTAGTTACTTTCTCGTTTTTTTCCTATTTTTGACTTTATTTTGCCTATATTGGCCGCAATTTTGAAATGATTGAATATTTCTTCAACAAACCTTTAAGTAATGTTATTAAGCACAAGTTTATGGATTTTTGTGAAATTCCGGTTAATACTGTTCATGGGGCCAAGATTTTCACGTATGGGCCAATTTTGGCCCAAATATTTGGCCCATCTGCAAAACAATAAAAACGATCCTGGAGCATCTATCTGGGAACACGACTGCAAAGTTTGAAGGTTCTAAATTTATTACCGTACCGTGAAATGCGTCTTGAGTAGACAAAAACACGATTTTGAATTTTTTTTTGACACTTTTTTGACAATAGTGGGCGCAATTTTTGATTAATCAAAATTATATTAAAAATGTATCTCGGAACTGATTTTAGACATCTATATTCCAAATTTGAGACAAATCGTTTGACTGGTGTGACCTCTAGCCACGCTACAGACAAACGGACGGACGTACGTACGTACGTACGTACGTCGGACGGACATGACCTAAAAACCATTTTTTTGGTATCTAGGACCTCTGAAACGCCTTTTGCAATGAAAATCTCAAAATCGAAATTTCGCACGATAACATAACTTTCTCAGCCCATGTATTACATACGGGCGAGAAAGTAAAAAAAGAAGAAAAAAAGAAAACCCAAGATCTCCCGTTTCAAAAGCCATTTCTTTAGGAATACCCTTGTTATTCCAGTCCCTAAGTATAGGTATTCTATAAAGAATTGACATTCGAAGCAGGAGTTACATGTGCGGTACCTTAAAAACCTGGTTTTTATTGTATCTCGGAACTGATTTTAGACGCACATATTTCAAATTTGAGCCAAATCGGTTGGCTGGTGTGACTTAGCTACGCTACAGACAAACTCACGTAGTCGGACGGACATGATCTAAAAACTACTTTTTTGGTATCAGGGACCTCTGAAACGCCTTTTATAATGAAAATCTCAAAATCGAAATTTTGCACGATAACATAGCTTTGTCAGCCCATGTAGGTACTACACTAAAGTATTACTTATACCTACACCTATTGGCCAATTTCAAACCTTCCTAAAAGTTATATTGTGATTGTGAAGTCTTAAGGGTCCGCTATACCTGACGGTGCATTTTTTGGTGCCCATAAGATTAACATTGCGAGCGGCGATTCATTTTCAAGGTTTACCCTTGGTTGGAAAGACACAAAATTTTGCCTGTACCTAGCCCTAACAATGTTCTAGGTCGTGTTCGAAGCAGATTTCCCAATTTCTCACTGGTTTCTTTTATTGCAACTGTTTTGCAAATGCTAGCATCGCATATCTCAAGAAAAGTGCTGTATCTCGAAAACCAGTAAAAAAATGGGAAATCTGCTTCGAACACTCCCTAGAACATTGTTAGGGCTAGGTACAGGCAAAATTTTGTGTCTTTCCAACCAAGGGTAAACCTTGAAACTGAATCGCCGCTCGCAATATTAATCTTATGGGCGGCAAAAAATGCACCGTCAGGTATAGCGGACCCTTAAACTAAAATGTGAGAAAGGAAACTGTGACCAATGTCATACCCTTTATTTGAAATGATGTAGGTGTTCCCCACCCCAATACTCCCCCTACTTCACCTAAGTAAAGCCAGCAGAGAACAAAGTGAAAATCTTATCATGAAATGTAAAAAAAACGCCGTATGACAAATTTTGAAACAGGAGAAGATATAGATAGAACGCGGTCTTCATAAAGAAATTTCTTCAAAGAAGCTTTCAACAAAATTGAGGTCCTACAAGATATTCAGATAGGCGAACCCTTTGACGGAAATATCTTTATCTGTATCTTCGCGCTTCTACACCCTTATATTCTTCCCATATCTCTTTCGCCGCTGCACAAAGACTGATATCTTTCTCTTTCCATCAGCGGTAGGTATTTCCTCTTTGCAGTTTTATATTCGTATATATCAACGTAGAATTTTTTTCAAGGTATATAATTTGGTAGGTAGGCGGCTATATCTATAACTCCTGTGCCTGTCAGTGGCTGAGTGGTCAAGAGGTCTGACTAGCGCCCTAGTCCTGGGTTCGAATAAAACAATAAACAATATTTTTCGGCATGGAAAGCTTGGGCTTTTTTTTTTAACTCGCCACGTTCAGAGAACATATATGCGCCGATGAGTTGGTTGTTACATTTTTTTGGCCGAAGCCGAAGACGAAGTGGCCGAAGCCGAATATGAGTGGGCCGAAGCCAGTTTAGGAGTGGGCCGAAGCCAATACATCCATGTCGGAAGCGGGGAATTTTTCTGTTCCGCCGGGATTCGAACCCGGACCTCTCAGGACACAAAGTGGACCCCTTGACCACTCGGCCACTGAGAGGCATGAGTCATGCACGAGTAGGTATTTAAGTCCTGAGAGCTGGAGATCAAATCGTTGTATATAATTTTAGGTAAATTTCGAAGAAAAATCTACCTATTGTAGTCTACCAGTAGTCTCACTTTTGAAAAATTTCTTCACAGTTCTTCTTTTTATGACCCCTGAATCCCTAAACCACCGTCAGTTCAAAAGTTTATTTCTATCTATCTATCTATCTATCTATCATTTTCACTTCCTTGTTAACACGCCAGGAGTCGTATTTTTGAAAAATAATTGGTTTTGACTATTTAATAAAATATAAGGGACTAAAATCTCGGTCGAGTTCGTTAATGGGGGAAATCGGACGAAGGGGGGGAGGGGGAATGGGGGGGGGAATGGGGGGAGTTTTTCGAAATCTGGTTTTTTGGCCATTACTCCCTTAATATTGCAACTTATGAAAGATGGTTTTGTCTGAGGGTCGTCTAACAGTATTACTTACAACTTTCCTTAGTTACGTCTTTTGATCCCACCCTTAATGGTTGAATAAGGCTGTAAAAACAGGGTTTTGCAAACACAAAAATTCATAACTTTTGTCCTAGGGGTGTTATCGAGTTCTTTTGTTTTGTAATGCATTTGCCTCAATATTACCTACAACTTTTGTATGAAAAAGTTTTTCGTCCGACGCACCGTTTAGACATGGGGTGGGGGGTTGAATTTTCAAAATTTTGGTGAGATATTGAGTTTATTCTTTTTGCTATGAGTTTCTATTAATAATATCTACAACTTTTGTCTGAAAAAGTCTTTTGTAAAATCACTTTCAATTTTTTGTTAAGTGGGGGGGGGGGGGGGGGGGTGAAATTTTAAAACTCAATTCCTCCGTTGTTATTGTAGAGAATGCATTTGGGTCAACTGACAATCTTCTTAACCGTCATTCTAAATGATTTTGGATGGATGGATGGAAGTAACCTTCGAAATCTACCTACGCCTTTCGGGGCTGCCGAAAGGGATTTTTTAATATGGTGCTGAATCAGCGCAGTGGCAGGGCACTAAGAAGAAAGAGGACCTATAGAATCTAGTCCTGAATTGTAGAAATTTGTCGCAGTAAATCTTGCCCATCCCTTGGCCTTCACTGGCAAGGGGAAAACTTGACTATCGGGTGTTCATGAATCGGACTAAATGACCCCCTTGTGTAGTGAGGTCACGAAAATGCCTGGGACCTTGTATCCCTCACGGAAAAATACTTGATTTCTCACATTTTGTAAATATTATAAAAAATACAATACAATACAATACAATACAATACAAGGGACAGGGAGGTGCAAAAAAAAAATTCAGTCTTATGTGACTCGAATCTCGGACTCTATATTTCAAAAACTTGGGGCAGAACACTGAGTTAATCCAGCCCAACTAGGAACTTAATTTAATAAATAGAGGTTGACCCTTTCTCTGACCCTTCAGCATTCGCTGTGACCTTTCACTCCTGCAAAGTAGGGGTGAGTTTTGGAATGAATGGTAGCACCCCAACCCCGATGTGTTTAAAAAGGTGTCAATAACACCTCGGGTTTGTAACATAAAGAATAAAACAAAATTCCCTTCAGTAACCCATGCAGTAGCAGTGGCGTGACTTTAGAATTTTTTTGGGAAATTTCAGTTGTTAAGAGGGATGGAAAGTCAAGCTTCTCTATCTTAAAATACACGCTACAGGGCTAGAAGGGCTACGGCGTAGTGGGATGCAGGGTCAGGTAACCAGGTAGGCCTCGAGCCGGGACAAATTCACAAGGAAAAAGATGGAGAAGTAGGGAATAGATCCTGAGTCTGACCTGCCACTGGGCTCGTTTAGGCCCGACTTGTGTCCTGGGAGGTCTGGGTTCGAATCTTGCCGTAAGCAATATAGTTTCCACTTACGTATTGATGTAATGGTTCGGCCAACTCCTCTTCGGCTTTGGCTTAAGAGGACGCTATACCTGACGATGCATTTTTTGCCGCCCATAAGATTAACATTGTGAGCGGCGATTCATTTTCAAGGTTTACCCTTGGTTGGAAAGACACAAAATTTTGCCTGTACCTAGCCCTAACAATGTTCTAGGGAGTGTTTGAAGCAGATTTCCCAATTTCTCACTGGTTTCTTTTATTGCAACTGTTTTGCAAATGCTAGCATCGCATACCTCAAGAAAAGTGCTGTATCTCGAAAACCAGTAAAAAAATGGGAAATCTGCTTCGAACACTCCCTAGAACATTGTTAGGGCTAGGTACAGGCAAAATTTTGTGTCTTTCCAACCAAGCGTAAACCTTGAAAATGAATCGCCGCTCGCAATGTTAATCTTATGGGCGGCAAAAAATGCACATTCTGGCATAGCGGACCCTTAACTCTTGTGGTGTTATGTCCAACCGGGCCCTCACAAACTTTCTGCTATGACTGAAGGTTAATGACCGTTGTGGGGTAGGCTAAATCTAAAATCACCGAACAACTGTTTCAGGAAAAGTGCACTAGTAGCCAATTTCGCGTTCAATTGAGTACACTGCGCTAGTTCAAGTCAGCAATTCATGGCTTCCACCACTGCATTGCAGGTTAAATCGAAAACACTATTTTAAGAAGAAGGGAGGGATGAAAAATTGAAAGAAGACTTATGTCGGACTCTCACGGAGATATAGCGAGAAAGTTAGAAAAAGGTAAAAATTTTGAAAATAAAATAGGAAGGACTTTCAGTTGGATTTAGCAATAGCGACCTGTAGAAAACGTTTCATAGAGTTTCTATTGTAAACCCATATTTTTGTTCCCATAGCTTTCTTTTGGTCAGTAGTTCAATACTATATTTTTCTTTCCATGGCTATCTTTGGTTGATCGGTTTATACCTAGTATTACTTGGCTCGAAATTGAAAAAATAAAAATAAAAAAAATTGACGTAGGTCCTATAGATAACTATAAAACAAATTTTCTGAGCAGCAATCCAGGTATGGATGCATAAGAATGATTGATAAATAATTAAGGGCGCGTCTACCCTTTACTCGGTTAAAAAAAACGCAGATTTTATCGGAAATTTAACATGGTGAAAATGGAAGAAAATCAGCGATTAGTGGGCCAGTAGTTAGGGTAGGTGGGTACCTACTACCTACTAAGCTATGAAGCGCGCGGACCCAGGTTCTAATTTCATCTTGTAGAAATTTTTTTCAGCTGAATCTTACACGGGCTTGGGACTACCCAGCTGTGAAGAGTACCTGATCTTTTAGGCGTGATTTTGACTAACCCCTTGTGGATAGAGGTCAAGGAAGATGGGAAATGTAGACACTAGTTGGTTGCTTTTAATTCATTCATCGTGGAAGTAGGTAAGTACCTATAGGTGCTACGTAAAGTTGTTTAATAATAATTGAAAATCTACTTTTTAGATAACTTCATACCATCTTTAAGCCCCCTTGAATATCGAAAAGATAGACGGACAGAGTTTTTCCAAAAAACCTTCTTTTTCGTCTTGCACAAGTTGATTAAGTCACTATGGTGTTCCCTAAAAATTGACTGCAGCGTTATCATTCTGGCGAGGAACGTTGTGCCTCGCTATTCTCAACTTTAACGGTGGCACTAAAGTGGACTTTAGCCACTTCTGTGAAAGCCATCCTATCACACTGGTATTGTCCAAGTCAGGCTAGGAGCGCACCGATTACTCAAAATTTCTTGCAAATCTAGGGCTGATCAAAACTTCTTCTTGATCAGGGAAATATCTGCTCATGCAGGGTCGGATTGGCATTTTTAGCGTATGGTAGGATATGGAACCCAAATCTGGATCGGCGTCAACTGAAAATCTTCAAGAAATTATGAATAATCGGCACGCTCCCAGCCTGACTTGGACTATAGTGATGCACGGTGTAAGAACAAGAAACTTGTTCTCGCAAAGCGACTCTTGCTCTTGTTCTTGCAGTAAAAATCCTATCTTGTTCTTGTTCTCGCAGTAGAAATCATTTCTTGCTCTTTTTCTTGTTCTTGCTGCGAGACTCTTGCAATTTCTTGCATACACATGAACTTTTCTTCTGATAAAATGTGGTTTTTTTCCAACCGAGCGGCCATTTCAAGTGCAATCTAGTCTGCAGAGTTTTTCGACTGCAACCCATGAATAAAACTTTGAAAAAAAAAAAAAAAAACTGACTGGGTTTATGCAAGACTCTTGCGAGAACTCTTGCAAGAGTTCTTGTTCTTGCAAGTCACTTCTTGTTCTTGCAGCCAAAATCAACTCTTGTTCTTGTTCTTGTAAGCAAGAAACGCAAGAACAAAAGCAAGACAAGAAATTTTCGTGCCATATCTATGGCTAGAAACTAATTTCACCACAAGTCTTAATTTGAACAGGATAGGAGAGAATATATATGAAATATGAAAGTGGAGGGTGGTTTCGGAACAACCCTCACCCCACCACTGAAAACCCTTCCCCTCCCCCCTCCCTCCGAGCCCTTCTCTGAATTTGCTTTTCATTTCTGATGTGAGTTTTCATCATTACCTCTGCATTTGGTTTCTGATGCTTGATTCCTATCTTCAGTGATGTAAGTGTTACGCTCTCACGCTGAAGATCCCAGTATCGAATCCTGGCTAAGGGACACTTTCCTGTCCGTTTGGCTGTGTAAAGTTTTCAGCAATATTTACTACCGAGTGGTTTCTAGACCACAGGACCACAGGTTCGATCCCAATCCTATGAAAGTTTTTCTGATCGGGATTCACGTCTGATATGTTCAGCATGTCAAGTGAAATGTATAACGAAGCTTTGGTGGTTCCGAACCCACCTAAAACTGTAGGGCCACAACTTGGACTAACACGATAGGGGGGTGGGGAGCTGGTATTTGGTAGTGCTGCCAGCTGAACTCGATGGATAATTCTTGAGATCGCCTAGGTGCTGGCTTCCCCCCCCCCCCCCCCCCATCCCTCTAAGTACCTAAGTACCTACTACCAATTTTGGAACCTACCGGCGTGGCGATTCCGTGAAACATTTAAGGGCCCTCTTTACCTGACGGTGCATTTTTTGCCGCCCATAAGATTAACATTGCGAGCAGCAATTCATTTTCAAGGTTTACCCTTGGTTGGAAAGACACAAAATTTTGCCTGTACCTAGCCCTAACAATGTTCTAGGGAGTGTTCGAAGCAGTTTTCCCATTTTTTTACTGGTTTTCGAGATACAGTACTTTTCTTGAGGTATGCGATGCTAGCATTTGCAAAAACAGTTGCAATAAAAGAAACCAATGAGAAATTGGGAAATCTGCTTCGAACACTCCCTAGAACATTGTTAGGGCTAGGTACAGGCAAAATTTTTTGTCTTTCCAACCAAGGGTAAACCTTGAAAATGAATCGCCGCTCGCAATGTTAATCTTATGGGCGGCAAAAAATGTATCGTCAGGTATAGCGTCCTCTTAAATACGGGTTGTAAATGTACCTCCGTACCTGCCTGGTACGATAGAGAACGCCGCCCTAGCCGACTGAGCTCTCTACCCTACCTCATGCTCCCGAAAACGGCTAAATGGACCTCCTACTTTACGCCACTCGAAACAAAATAGTCAAAATTCAGATAAAAGTAGAGAAGCAAACAAGGTGCAAAGTCGCAGTGACAGACGCCGGCGCCGCATTGCCGTCGTCACTTGTAATCGAAGAATAACTAAGGGCCGCTCAAAGGTAACTCAAGTGTCCTTCAGGAACCCCCGTCTGATTCTGAAGCCAGCAATACACGACTATTCAGCACAAGTTAGTTTACATAAAGCTGAATAGAAAGAGTAGGATATGAATAAACATGCGGTTCAATTATAATAGCTCAAAGGCGCCGCCGGCTATGTTGTTCGTAATGAACACTTGAAAACACTTGTCCATCATTTCAGATTTTTTTTATATCCTATCTTGAAGCACACTCTCCACAATACTGCAACCCAAACGAATATCTTTGCTTTGCTTTCCAAAGGCTTTTGCACCTCTCGTGTCGCAGATCCCATTTTTACTTTCTCGCTAGCCACCCAGAGCAGATCAGGCATCAGTCAAAGTGAGTTTATCTCTCTCCTAATATCTTGTACTTCTCCTCTGAAGATGACCGTACATAGGTCAAAAAAGCTCAAGATTTTTAAGTTATTTTGTGGATTTGAGAAAGTTACCTTCAACAGTTGTTCGGGGGTTGGTAACTCTGGTTACGTAAGCTAAGGTTACGTAAGCTTCTACTAATGAACTACTAGCATGGACCGAGAGCTATGACAGGCTAACTCATACCCTCAGAGGTCTGGGTTCAAGTCCCGGTCCAAGCAAGTTTTTTGCGAGGAATATGAGAATTGAAGTGGGTCGAAGCGGGAAATATTGGATACCCTGACCTCTCAGGACACGAGTGAGACCCCTTGACCTGGCAAGGGTCTGCCTCAGCCGAATCCTCTTCGGTTTCGGCCAGTAATGACTTGTGGTGTTGAAGGTGGTGGAAGAGACGATAAGTGGATTATTTGCAAACCCTCAAAATATCGATTTGAGATTTTGCCCCTCCCTTCGCGCAGACCCATCGTCGAAGGTAGTGGTTTCTGGAAAAGTCTGGAGAAGTGGTTAGTGGAAAAGTCTGTCAGTTCGTTTACAGAAAATATAGGAGCAATGCAAATGCATTACAGTCGGGCAAATTTTCTTTACAAAATATTGGCCACCATCCGAGGTCGCTATGAATGATCTTAGGAAGTATAAAAATTCTCGGAAATCTTGAGAGAAGTCATGTTCTTGCAATCCATTTCTTGTTCTTGTTCTTGTAAACAAGAAATGAAAGAAAAATAATTTTCGTGCATCACTATACCTCCACACCATTATGTTAATAATGGGGGGGATATACAGAGTTCGAACGCGGATAATCCAATAATTTTCTCATCAGTTCGCGAGTTAAGAGGTCTCTAGAAACGGGAAATATTGAATAGATCGGAAATTGATGTAATGAAGTAGGTGTAAGTGACGGTGTAAGTGGTCTCGACGATAACGGAAGTTTTCTCGTTATAGATTCTCACTTCACTTTTCTCATTAGATTCTCACTTTAAGCGTAGTTAAGTGCATCGCCGTGTCTTTTCGTATAGTTATGAACTTTCCTCGTTGCAAAAGCACAACAAAAGAATATGCTTAGGATGGATTAAAAGGATTAATAGGTGCTTTTTTCTCATAATGCCTGATCCTAGCTGAGTCTACATGTTCATGTTTTTGGGTATAGTATCGCCACCCTAACCTGCCTGGCCCGAGGGCATTCTGTGAACAGTGCAGAATGCCCTAGGGCCAGGCAGGTCAGGGTGGCGATACTATACCACCTATTTTGTATGAACTATCTATAGATTGATTGGGATTGAAATCCTGTACTGATCAATTAAAATCTAATCTTTTCCATTTTACAAAAGTGTAATAGATCTGGCAGCCTCACCATGGTCTAGGCACTAGACTCGCACGACTGAGGTCTGGGACTAAGTTCGAATCCCAGTAGCACCAAAATTTTCTGTTGGTAGCATGGATGTCACATCAAATACTCATTTGGCTTCGGGCAATTTCTTTAATTCTGTATATCTTAGTGTATTCTGTGTTTATAGGGTGCAAGCACCAACGGGAAAAAATAAGCATCTCACATTACGCCGCCGTCTGCTGGCTTATCGATTAGGTATCGAATTTTTCGCTCTGAGCACTAAAAACCGTTGTTAGTGGCCGGATTTTAGTTTGGTATAGGAGGTGAAAATACCGAAAGTGACGCGACGTAAGCTTTGGCTACTACCTACTGCAGGAGGTGTATTCCCTTTCTCGAACGCCAGCAAACCCACCCAACTAACACCTTCAAAATTTATTGTAAGAAGATAAGGCACGCCATGATGCAATATACGGGGAACAGTTCTTCTTACAATAAATTTTGAAGGTGTTAGTTGGGTGGGTTTGCTGGCGTTCGAGAAAGGGAATACACCGCTAAGCTCCGCAACTTCTGCTACCTTTCTCAGTATAAGCTAACTATAGGAACCATAAACTAAAATACCATCATCATCAATAATCAAAATTTTCAACCCGCTATATCTACGAAGGAAGAAGACCTTTAGAGGTTCTACAACACCGCTTCTAAGTCTTTTATGATATGATACACCAACATATTCTCCATATTCGATCCATGCAACAGCTTCATTGGTGCGTGGGTGCCGTGGGTCCTTAACTTTAAAACATAACTCACAATATGCGCTAACCAGACCAAAAATTCCAACCCTGGGCTCCCCCTACCCCCTACCACTTCTCCACAGCCAAGATGAGACATTTACTGCTCCCACAGCCAAGATGAGACATTTACTGCTCCCACAGCCAAGATGAGACATTTTACTGCTCCCACAGCCAAGATGAGACATTTTGCTGCTCCCACAGCCAAGATGAGACATTTTACTGCTCCCACAGCCAAGACGAGACATTTTACTGGTCCCGCAGTCAAGATGAGACATTTTACTGCTCCCACAGCCAAGATGAGACATTTTACTGCTCCCACAGCCAAGACGAGACATTTTACTGGTCCCGCAGTCAAGATGAGACATTTTACTGCTCCCACAGCCAAGACGAGACATTTTACTGGTCCCGCAGTCAAGATGAGACATTTTACTGCTCCCACAGCCAAGATGAGACATTTTACTGCTCCCACAGCCAAGACGAGACATTTTACTGGTCCCGCAGTCAAGATGAGACATTTTACTGCTCCCACAGCCAAGATGAGACATTTTACTGCTCCCACAGCCAAGGTGGAACATGTTTTTACTCTGGAGGGCAGTAACAGGTCTCGCTCTGGCTGTGGGGAAGTGTTAGGGGAGCCCAGGGTTCCGACTTTTGGTCAGGTCAGCGTTCCGGGCACAATATAAGAAAAGCACCCCAGTTGGAAGTGTCAAGTTGAAGTGGTTTATAGGTAGGGGCCAGGGTGGATGTATCTTGTATCTGTATATTATCTGTATATCTTTATCTCTGAAAGGTCATCGTTGGTCAGGCTAAGCCGGTATCTGCTAATTTATGACCATAAGCTGCACGCAACCTCTATGTAACCTCTATGTAAGGGCCTACCATACTGCCACCTTCTATCTTCTTTCTCGTATTGTAGATTTCGAACATTTACGGTGGATTTCACCAATTCTTAAAGTATACTATATTGCGATTGCTTTTCATAAGCTAAACATACGGTAAGATAAATCTGTTCGATAGGAGACACTATAGTGAACTTTAGAGAAGTGGTGAAATCCAGCATCAACCCTCAGGTTGGTTTTGGTCAATCATAAAGGGACTACTTTCGTGACCTCTGTCCACAAGAAGGTGATTTCGTCACAATTACAGTCGAGTTTCCCCCCAGCCGGTGAAGGGCTGGACAAAATTCACCAGACAAATTCTCGTGTAACCTACGTCTAACGAATAAATATTTCTCTGACATACATCAGTAGGATTTTTAAATTTGATTTTTATTTGAGGTAATTAAAATACATGACAAAGAAATCAATCACAGAAGAGAATTGGATTTTTTTGAAGAGGGGAAAATATTGAGAGGAAATTTTGAAAAGAAGTTCGGGGAAGAAGGCGCTTCAGCTTCAGACCTAGGGGGGTGGGGAGGGGTGAGCGAAATTTCGGTAACGCGGTTTTAAAAATTTTCCATTACTTGATTTCCCTTGATATGTCAAGTAGGTGTTTATTATGAATAAAATTATCTTTACTTTACTCTATTAAGGGTGCGTCCCACCATGCCCAGTTAAAATTTAACTGGAGATTTTGTCCTATGTTTACCATGTTAAATTTAACTTTTAAGTTAAATTTAACATGGTAAATCTCCAGTTAAATTTTAACTGGGCATGGTGGGACGCATCCTAAGAGGAGTGTGTACCCACTTTGATGGATCAACACGAAATTACCAATTTTTTTAAAGACAACCGCCCAATTGAGGCACTTTTTTTGTTTTTGTTTTTACCACACTCTGTCAGGCTTTGAATCTTTTGGTAGATATACCGCCTTCTTTCAGTTATTGTTCCTAAATTTTCTTATTGAGACTTCTGAGACAATAAATGTAAAAAATGTCAGCTTATGACCAAAACTTTTCAGTTTTGCTTGGCAGTGTAAACAGCAAGAGAGTAGTTTCCATGCACAACTCAGTGATTTTCCGAGGAGCCCTTCTACCTAGCCGCGTCACTCTTCGCCTGACCACACAGCGGAAAAATGAGTACATCAAATTTTTCTGGGGCTCGGCAGAATCCCGGAGCATGGAGTAGCTGTTGTTTCACTTGTTCGTCCACCAATAGGACGGGGACCTTTAAGGTGCGAGGGAGGAAGAGAAAGGGAGAAACAGTGAACTTGGTTAAATCGTACGATACAGTAGGTACGTACTGTTGACACGTATTTGTTTTAATTATCGTCAGGCCTCCTTTTGATCTCTAACTGAAATGTATAAAGGTGAAAAAAAAAACTTCGAAAAAGTTTCATAAATTGTTTTTGACGACTTTTTAAATCAGACACCAAAGGGTATTGCAAAGGGACACGTTGTAAAAACAAAGAAAGAGGGAAGAATTAAGGGTGATGTTTGCAAGAAAAAACTTCTACTGTTCGTTAAGGGTGGAAGAATAGTGTTTTGGCAGGCACTTATTTAGGTACACTTATTTAGAACTTTCGATTATTTCGATTATTTTTCAAAAGGTTGTTAAAACAAATAATCAGTAGTTTGCCCCAGTCAGGAAGTACTAAGAAATGCCAGTTCGTACTGGACGCGATAGAGACTAACAGTTCTAGGTGGGTTCCGAACCACAACAGGGGGAGGATGGACCAACATTTGCCGCCTAAGGGGACCACCAGGATTATGGGAAACCTAAAATAGTGATTTCAAAATTTGTGCGAAAACAGTACTTTACTATGGGGGAAATTACGCAACTCAATGCGGTCTTGCCATGGTCTACTGGTCAAAGTTTAGACTCGCAAAACTCAGGTCTTGGGTTCGAATCCCAGTCTCAGCAATTTTCTGTTCGTTGGATGGGTGTCATATTGTGCTTGGAACGTTAACTAGACCAAAAACTCGAATTCTGGTCTCGCCCTATCAGTTCTCCACAGCCAAGATGAGACATTTTACTAGGAGGGACATGTTTTGCTCTGGAGGGCAGTAACAGGTCTCGCTCTGGCTATGGCAGTGGCGAAATGGTATAGGGGCAGCCCCCTGCCCAGGGTTCAAACGCGTTTGGTCTGGTTACCGTTTCCAGCCACAATAACAAATATTTGTATGGCTGTAGCCAATAATCACACAGTTTTCTTAACACGTAACTTGGAGCTTAAAATAATAAATACGTGTGTCAGTATTACTGACGTAGCCCTTAACAGGAGAACTAGGGGAAGGAGTATTAAGGCGTGACAGGAAGTAATGCGGTGTGGGCGACCGAACATCAGTGATTTGTCAGAAAGGGTTAATAATAAAATCTCATTTGAGATGGGGGGGTGGGACTTAAGGGTGAGAATTTCTGGGGATGACAGGGACAATCTTTATCAGAAGAATAAGCCTTTAAACTCTTCAGGATTCTATTATGAAAAACTGAGTGATCTTGGCTCTGCTTCAGCTCTGCCATCCATAAGGTTAACATTGTGAGCTGACGATTTTTTTCCCCTTCTCCAAGGAACACTGAAAGCACTGAGGTCACACCGGTTCCATCCCGATCCTATCAAAATTTTTTCTGACCGGCATTCACCTCTGATATGTTCAGCATGTCAAGTGAAATGTATATCGAGGCTGTGGTAGTTCGGAACTTACCTAAAAATGGAGATCCCCACTGTGTACGCATGGGCGTAGCAGGACCAAAGACCTGAGGGGGGGGGGGGCTCAGCCCCCCCAGGCCTTCTCCTCATGCATGGCTTTATGTGACGTTATGTGCAGGGGCGCCAGATTTTGAAAATCCGGGGGGGGGGGGGGGCAAGAAGTTGTAAACATTAGATAGGTAGTCAATTTACTTATCACTCTTATCAGTCTGATAGGTCTCTGTGCCTCTCAGTGACCCAGCGTCCAAGGCATTCGACTTTCAAAAAGTTACAATTAATTTTTTACTATCTCGTTTTTTTTAAATTTAATTTTTAAGTCCAGATTTACCGGCAATCTGGACTTAATTAATCAGCGAAAATTATTATTTATTTATTTATTGCTTTTTACTTTCTCGCTAGCCATATATGGCGAGAAAGTATTGTTTTCGTGCAAAATTTCGAAATTGAGATTTTGGGTTTCCCATGATCCTGGGGGTCCCCTGAGTCCAAAAAAGTGGTTTCTGGAAAAAGTCTGTCCGTCCGTCAGTCCGTCAGTCCGTGCAGTGCTCTAGCACCTATACCGTTCTTCCGATTTTGATGAAATTTGGTATGGACCTGTCTAAAATTACTGCCGAGGGGCATTTTCAAGGATTTTTTGATTGGTCAAAAATTGCTGCCACTATTGTCAAAAAACCGCCAAAATAATTCAAAAATCGTGTTTTTGGTTAGTCGGACAAGCGCCGACGGTACACTTTTCAATCTATAACACTGAAAATTGGTATGTGTGTTGACAAATAGATGCTTCGAGGTCATTTTCAACTAAAATTGAATTGGTTGAAAATTACGGCCGTTCTGGACCAAAGTTCAATCCTTTCGGCGCCATTCACATATATTGACCGATTGTCATGAAATTCGGTAGATTTCTTTAGAACTACGTAACTTAAACATTTGTTGAACAGAATTTTGTTATCTTGAAAATTACGGCCGTTTTTGTCAAAAAAGTGTTGAAAATGAGTTGAGAATGAGAAACCACGTTTTTGAATGGTCGGAACGCATTTGGGACTACAGTAATAGAATGACAGCCATGAAACTTGGTAGAAATGATCTCAGATAGATGCTCTTGGGTCATTTTCAACCGATTTTGGATTGCTTAAAAATTACGCCCGCAAAAAATTATCAAAAAAATCCCCCACACAAAACAAAAAAAATCATACGGGGCGAGAAAGTTAAGTGCGACTGTTGTCGGACCCTTTATTTTACGTGATAATGAAGTTAACGCCAAATATTTGACATGTTAAAAATAATTGTCCCCCAAATTTCCGGGGGGGCAATGCCCCCCCCGGAATATTCAGGGGGGGGGGGAAACTGGACCCTGCCCCCCCCCCCAAGATGGCGCCCCTGGTTATGTGTATAGGTCAGAAAAATCCTAGGGGTGGCTAAACGGTTTCTGGGGGGGGGGGCTAAGCCCCCAGCCCCCCTTTGCTACGCCTATGTGTGTACGAGGTGGGGAGGTGGTATTTGGTAGTGCTGCGAGCTGACCACCATTGGATAATTCTTGAAATGGTCTAGTTGCTGGGCTTGTCCCCGTACTCCTCTACTAGGTACTAACTCCGAAATCGAACCTCGTATCTTTTTAGTGTGAGGGCAGTGCGTATGCCTCTTCACCATGATAATTGGGTGTTCGAGGGTGGTACAGACTATACAGAGTGTTCGTGTTAAAATCCCATTTGTCGGGGAAATAGCTTTCCTGAGTGAGCAATTGTCAGGGTGCGAGTCTAATCATTGGGGGCCTATCTCCATCGCACTCCCCCTCTTATAACCAACGCCTATGTCTTTAACACGTAACACACGTTATCGGGAGCTTCACTAGCGGAAACATGTCCGGGGTTCGATTCCCGATGTAAGAAGATTTTTTTTTTTTGGTCAGACATGCGAGTAGGCACTGCTTTGGCTTCCCCGTACTTCATTTATTTAAGAGGACGGTATACCTGACGATGCATTTTTTGCCGCGCATAAGATTAACATTACGAGCGGCGATTCATTTTCAAGGTTTACCCTTGGTTGGAAAGACACAAAATTTTTCATGTACCTAGCCCTAACAATGTTCTAGGGAGTGTTCGAAGCAGATTTCCCAATTTCTCACTGGTTTCTTTTATTGCAACTGTTTTGCAAATGCTAGCATCGCATACCTCAAGAAAAGTGCTGTATCTCGAAAACCAGTAAAAAAAAATGGGAAATCTGCTTCGAACACTCCCTAGAACATTGTTAGGGCTAGGTACAGGCAAAATTTTGTGTCTTTCCAACCAAGGGTAAACCTTGAAAATGAATCGCTGCTCGCAATGTTAATCTTCAGGGGGGCGGCAAAAAATGCACCGTCAGGTATAGCGGACCCTTAATCGTAGTTCAATATAACGACTTCCTTGGCCACACCGTGGTCTATAGTGGGAGAACACTAGATTCTCACGACTGAGGTCCTGGGTTCGAATCCCAGTACATGAACAAACAGTACTGAGCGGTGAAGTTTAAATTTAACTCTCGTGTACCGTTAACTAAAGGGTAAGTTAGCTGGCACTTCATCGAGGAATAAAAAACAGTGTTTCTCCAGAACCCACCTAAAAACTGTAGGTCCCTCGGGTGTTAGGTCGTAGTTAGTGGTGCCAGCTGAGCACAATGGGTAATTGAAAACTCCTAGTTACTGGGCCTGTCCCATTTTTCCCCACATCACCCTATCTCTCGATATGAGGGGAGGGGGTGCTTATTACGGCAGATCTCCCCTACGTCAAAAACAGATGACATCCATGGAATCGGTTTTGAAAACCGCTGATCTTCATGTCAATTGTGCCTATTATGTGGCCTCCCTATTCCTCCTATAGCTCATAACCACATTTTCAATGCTATTACTTTCTTCTCTCCGAAGAAGTTCGGTTAATAACAGGGGAGTAATCTCTATACTTTCCCGTCTAGGAAGTATACAGTGCTTACCCAAATAACATATTTGTTTTAAAGAAACTCAAGTTCCACCCCATACCCTTGACCCGAAGGCACAGATGTTAATTAAACAAACTGATAGTTGGCCGAAGTCAAATGAATATTTGGTGTGACATCCATGCTACCAACACAAAATTGCTGCAACCGGGATTCGAACCCAGGACCTCAGTTGTGCGAGGCTAGTGTTTTCCTACTAGACACTTTTATTATAAAAGTAGCAGAACAATACGGTAAACTGTAGTGCCATAAACTAAACATACGATAAGGTAAATCTGCTCGTTAAATCTGTTCGACAGGAGACACTATCGTGGTACTCAAGAAAGAAATATCATGTTTTCTCTATCGGCAAAGAAATCAGTGGAAAAAAATTTGGAAGAGCTTGCAACTTCCGTCGGCTGCGGTTAAAAAGCTCCGTCGGGACTGCTCCACATACTCGATACGACAGTCCTTAAGTGTCACTTAATTTAACCTGAAGTTAGTGAGAGTGATTTCAACTTTTCCCTAACCTTCCGTTAAATACCATATCATTGCCGGACTGATTGGTAGGAGTCTTTCAAGCCAGGTGACCGTGGTTCAATCCCATTCCACATCAAAGTTTTCGGGGGTTTCCTTTTTAGATAATGTTTGAAACCCAACTAAAACTGTAGGTCCCCATGGTGTGCCAACTGGGAACAATGACTAATTCTTGCGTCGCGAGTTTTCATTTGTAGTTTTCAAGACAAAATTGAAGCAATAACCGTTCCCATAGTTCCCATGGTCTCTGTCAGTCTTAAAAAGATTAAAATAATTTACAGTTGCTACTTTATAACAACACTCTCTTTAACTCTCTATAACGAGCAAACACTACAGTTCCTTCACAAACCCAGACTCATTTTGAAACTCTCTCTATAGTGAGAAAATTTGGCGGGAGTTAAAGAGAGAGACTTCTGTAGCTTATGCGGCCGTGTCCATTGCCTGAACTATACTCCAAGTCAGGCTGGGAGCATACCGATTTCTCATAATTTCTTGCGAATCTAGGGCTGATCAAAACTTCTTCTTGAGGGAAATATCTGCTCAGGGTCGGATTGGCATTTTTAGCGTATGGTAGGATATGGAACCCAAATCCGGATCGGCGTCAACTGAAAATCTTCAAGAAATTATGAGAAATCGGTATGCTCCTAGCCTGACTTGGAGTATACCACCGGCTGTGAGAGCGTTCGCTTGAAATGTAGGGTAATTTTTGGAAGACCCCTCGAACAAGTCACCCTGAATCTCCGTATAGAAATGGTTTGGAATTCGCTTGAGTGGTCTCTCCGTTAGAGGCTATATCCCATGCATTGGGGAACATTGGGGAACGGCTTATAGCGTTCACCTGAATCCCCCCACCACCAAATCCCCACCGATCTATACTTTTCACGCCCGTCCGCGCTTTCATTGTTGATAACTTATATTGCTCAACAAATAGGAATGCTTTTACGCCATTTGACGCCCATAAAATTTTTCTCAGCTTGGAATATGAAAATAGTTATTATAGAATATTTTTCAGATGCCAAGTCGGGGGAATACTCCCAGTAACAAACCAATAAAGAGTGCTTTACTTCCACGGTCAGGTAGGTAACCATGGCTAAGGTTGCTTTAGGGTGCGTCCCACCATGCCGAGTTAAAATTTAACTGGAGATTTACCATGTTAAATTTAACTCAAAAGTTAAATTTAATTTAAATTTAATTATGCCTTAATAGGCAGTGCGCGAAAAAGGAAAAAAAAAAAAAAAAGTTAAATTTAACATGGTAAACATAGGACAAGTGGCATTTCTTGCTCTTGTTCTTTTTCTCGCAAAGCGACTCTTCCTCTTGTTCTTGTAGTAAAAATCCTTTCTTGTTTTTTCTCTTGTTCACGCTTTAGAAATATCGCTCTTGTTCTTGTTCTTGCTGCATTATAATGTGGTTTGTTGCCTACCGAACGGCCACTTCAAGTGAAATCAATCGTCGCATAATCTGCAGAGTTTTTCGTAAAAAATATATAGATCCATGGTCGCTTATATGAATGAAGCTTTGGAAAAAAAACTGCTTGGGTTAATGCAAGACTCTTGTGAGAAATCCTCTTCTTGCAAGTCATTTCTTGTTCTTATAACGAAAATCACCTCTTGTTCTTGTTCTTTAGTGCAAGAACAAAAGCAAGAAAAGAAATTTTTGTGCATCACTAGCTTAAGTATCATCTTGAGAGCGTGGAACTCGCTACACTATAATGGCTGGCCGTGTTTTTTTTTTCAGGGACGCCCCTAAAACTGTAGGTCCCCAAGGATTCCCCCGAATTAACTACTCTCCCCTCCTCTTTCATAACTCAAGTCTCCCAACTTAACTGTACATTTACCGTCCTTTAAACTATTGCACACTCACTTTTAAAAAAAAAAATTCTTTTTGATCCGAAAATAATTACTAAGTACTGATCTAAAATTAGTTACGTAATAACTAAAATTCCGTGCAGTTGATGAACTGTATGTAGATAGAACTATAGTTAAAAGGTGTGCACGTGGAAAATAATTCACTCGCACGTGTGAGCACACGTGCATAACCCATCCCTTTAATGATGCATTTATTTGGGCCCACCCTTCACCTGGAAAAGGTCAGAGACTCTTATAATTAAGGTTCTAATCCTGGCACTGATAAATTTTTCTGTACTAATGGTAGATTTCGCCATTTCCTTATCATAACGTCAGATAGTGGACTTTTAACCGCAAGATAAATTTACTACCTAACTGGTGAGAGCCACATCTGGACATTTTTGTTGTTGCTAAATATAAGGATAAAGGACCTATACCTGAACTCAGCAGTTTCTGACCAAGGGTGGATTTCACCAGTCCAGTTTAACGATAAGTTAAATTTATATACTATATACTCGTATATTAACATGCACGGCAGTGCATGCAGCTAAGTTTCAAAAAAAAAAAAGCGACAGAGCCTCGAGCACTGCCAGCATGTTATACAGGAACCAGAGTTGTGCACTTTTCGTGCCTCTCTACAGGAGGCAAGGGGGCGTGGCTCGAACAGTGGGTACCCTTTTCCTGTAGTAGGGTCCCACGGGAGGAGCCGACGTACCCACACCCTGTTTTTCCTCTTCCTTCTTTTTTTGGTAAGGTAATAATACACACATGCTGCCTCTTCGTACTCCATTGTGTCACTGAACTGGTCATTGGCAGTCCTGCACCCTCTCCCTAGCACCAGTCACATTCCATTTTCATTCATACAAGTTTTACAAGTGCAAAAAAATTGGAAATGTCAGAGAACCTCCCAGGTAAATTTGTTTTGAAAGGAACAATGTGCTCCCAACGGTACTCACTGGATAATGGGGTGATAGCTCTGCTATCCCAACCTGCAGGTGTATTCCCGTTGGGAACGCTTTTAGCAGGCGATAACTCGCAACCGCTATTTCAACACCATTTAGAACTCGCTTCAGCAATTCCCGTATTCCGCTTACTTTTACGCTTTTTGTCGGCCAACGACCTATAATAGAATAGACCGCTCACTGGCAGCCATTGTGCGTACCAATTTGAAGGAAAGGCGGCCATGACACTTGGCGGCAAGGAATGCGCGCGATCCATAAGTTTGAATTAAGTTCTCTGTATTTATAGTTTGAATGCTTGAATGGAACTACCTACCTATGCTAAAATATCAGGCTTTTTACTTCTGTGATTTTGGATCTGCTGTCAATTACAAAGATATGCCTATAGCGATCATCCTACTACCCACCCATCTAGAGACATAGGTAATCTATGTGAGAGTTTCTGGTCGCCTCGACCAATTTTTGTCCGACCTCTGTTTTGGAGAAGGGCCGTTTTCTGCTCTTACTTATGGAAATTAATACAGAAGTGCCAAAGCTGCCGACTTATCAATTGGCCTTTAAGAGGACTCATTAACAAACCTTCATGGTTGATGTAGGCCGTCAGGTAGGTCTTCATCGAATTTTACTGAATTGGTAGGTAGGTAGGTAGGTAACCTGTTTGCCTAGTTTAAACTGCAATAAGCCTATAACTACTTAGGTGTACAATAGCTGCCCTACGCAGGAGTACCTACCTATCTACGTGTACCTAACCTATTCTAACAAGAGAAAGGGACAAAAAATTGTTAAAATATATAAACCACCAAACAAATGTATCTAGGTAGGTGAATATATTTCTACTGACCCTTGAAATGGATCAGCTTGGTCAGTTTTTGACGCACGGACGCCCCCCTCAAATCAAATTTAGCTCCCTTATCGTACCCGCTTTGAAATGTTCGGAACAGAGGCGAGATCTCTCTGTCGGGCTCCATTTGTCGCGTCGCATTGCCACAGCCCATTTTTTTCGTAAGTCATCGTCTTTAGGAAACCTGGGCAAAGCATACACAAATAAATATACTGTAGCTATGTTAAACTACACCCTTCCTTCAGGATTAGTGCTAGGTCTGGTAGGATGCGTTAGGTAGGTAGGTAAGTATGTTGAACGTACCCAAAACAACTTTCTCCAGGTACACAGGTAGGATACCTATACTTACCTCAGCACCTGGCATTTCACTTGAAATACCAGTGCATGGTATCATTGCAGGTAGGTAAGTAGGTACTAAGTACCAACACAAGCTATTTACTTCCCACCTGTGGCCAAATAATTCGGTATAAAATATGGCAAACGTTGCCACTGGGGTGTGTACAGGTATGACGTTTTCTTGTCGACTATGACTCTAACACTTATTTTAAACGTTTTGTTTTATGTTAATCACTTTGTTTAAGTTACTTACTTGTGAAAAGATACACTGGAGCCCTTTTTTTGACGCTGCACACAGGATATTGCGGCACAAGTAGACGGCATCTTACATGTGAAATAACATCCTTCGCCAAAACAAGCCGGCAGCTAATATGGCGGACGCATAGTTCACAGTTTGTCCGTGGTAAGCACTGCTTGGCGCTAGTGTCTATGTCCGCAAGCGGTCTATTCTATTGGGAGTTGAATACGACTGACCTGCCTCTAGTGGCAGAAAATGTAACTAACGGTAGAACGGTAACAACAACGGCCAAACATGGAGAAATCCAATGAAAAAATTAAAAAAAAGCATTTACGAATTTGTTCTGTGCCTCAGTGTTCTCAAAAAAGAGGGGAAGGTGTACATTTACATCATTTTCCTCATGGCAATCAAATTTTACTGAAGAAGTGGGTGCATATTTTGAAAATAGGCAAAACAGTGGGTATGGGAATGACGGTCTGCAGCCGGCATTTTGAAAGAGAGGATTATATTCTGCCAGGTATGTGTATATTTCAATAAAACTCACGCAGGTAAGTAGGCAGACACTTAGTTGTTCGTGATGATAAGAGTTACTTACAATTTTAAGAGCGCACACCAATATTTAAATGAAACTTCAATCCAAGGCACCTATAGTTATCTAATGGTACTACCCTATAATTTATGGCTTTGCTTGAGAGGACGTAGGAATAACGCTTTGTAAATGAAACGTAAGTTAGTACCTAGGTTATGTGATTCGATACTTGCGACAAATGTATATACCGCCCTAATAGTTTTTGTTAATTGCATAATCGGTATGATGTCGTACAGACGTTATGGTTGCTTGCTGCTACTGTATTCATTTATTTCATTTACAGATTATTCAACAATTTTATAGAAATTTTTATTTCGTGAGGTATGTTTTTAATTTGTGTCGATCGTAAGCACAACCCGAAAACCTCCACTTCCACTTTGTTTTTTTTGTAACCCCACAAAGAACAATGTGGTTGGCTTCGATTATTTTTTCTCCTTCGCAGAAACTGCGGTTGTTTTCTGACGAAAACACTTTTAAAATATCACTCAATTTCAAATTGAACTCCGCCATATTGCAAAATGTCTAAAAAAAAGTCTAAAAATTCACTAAAAATCCAGAAAAATCTATCCTATATATGAACACAATTCATATGGCCACGCTACAATAGTTCTACTAACCGCCATATTGGATTTTGCGCGTGTGTAGCAGACGACGCTGTACCGTTAGTTCAACTCCGGATTATAGGTCGTTGTTGTCGGCGCTATCTCTTACCACCAGGCGCAAACAAAACAAGGGAAATTCGTCGCAACTTTGAAAACTTGGCGTTAAAGCAGTAGACAGACCGAAACAACAACAATATGAATCCATTTTTACCGGATTCTTGTTAATATTGAACTTCAAATTTAGTTTTAGGTGTTAAATAAGTAACACTTGCTAGATTTAATGTAAGAAATGTTTCAGTAATACCTTTATTTAATTTCAAAGAACATAAAATGTATGGATTTCAGTTTAAAATTTGTGAAAGTAAAAGATGGTAAGCTTTCATAACCTTATTTGGTTATTTTATATTTTTCTATTAAAATGTTTAATTATTCAAGATAAAATGAGTAGAAGATAAGATAATAATATTAAAATTGAATGGTCGTGAAAAAATTTCAAATTTTCCGCTTTTTTCAAAAAACCAAACTCAAACAAAAGTAAAACGAAGTGTACTTCTTTCATTGCAAATGTAAAGAAACTTTCATTTTTGCCCCAAAAAAATAGATATATTCTCATTTTCAAGTACACTTTCTATTAAATCCGCTCAAAAACCCACTCAAGTTGACTTTGCACCAATGGGAAGGGGTGGTGAGTTCTACCGCCTTAAAAGCGCGTTCAAAACCCACTCAATAACCCACCATAAGCGTTCGGGAATACCATTTGAGCGTTTAGGAAGTTTAAAGGCGTTTGTTGAGTGGGTTTTGGTGGCGTTAGAGAAAGGGAATATACCTGCTGCTTCACCTATCCTGTCATCACCACAATACGTAGTATTTATATTTTTCTACATCGAGGCCCACTCCTACCACACTCTGAATACTAAAGCAAAATTAAGAAAAAAAATATGCCTACAGCTAACCATTGATGAGATCCAAGTACCATGTATCAATTACCTTTTAATTAAAGAAATTCGGTTAAATGAACTCCTGATTAAATAAAAATCACTAGTTTTGATATTGCAGTAGGTACAAAATCCATGGTGATATTGGGGCGGACTCGCGATTTCGTCGAGTGAACTGCGGTCGAACCGCTCATCCTTTTACACGCAACCGCTCGAAAAAATTCTGTCAACTAGTGTCAAAATTTGTGAGTTATTTATGACCAACCCGCAGTCGCGCGGCTAGAAATCGCTTATAGCGCTTATAGGTTCAGGTTCGATTTAAAATTCCCATGCTAACATTATATGGGTATCGTTATTGTACACAAAACAAACACAACACTTCAACATCTTGAGTTCAAACCAACGAAAACAGTGTAGGGTAACGTGTATGCTTGTTCCTTTCAAGTACGTTTATGATTATTTACCACTTTCAGGTATCAGGTTCGAATAGGTACTATACTTTCAGGTATGGGAAGGTATAACTTGTGGAGATACGACAGAAAACTTGTTTTCAGATACGAGTATAGATACAGGTATAGGCTAATAATGTGTGTAGATTTGACAGGGAACTGGTTTTCAGGTACTGGTAGGTACTTTTCTGGTATGGCTAGGTATTTTGAGTCCATTCGACAGGTAATTGATAGTTTACCTGCCTTGCAAAAATTATATGATATACGACCAAAAACACTCAGTGTAAAAAAACAGCTAAGTTTATAAAACCCTCCAAAAATTAGCCCAACTCAACAGCCCTTAAAAGGGTTCGATATCAAAATTGTTGGCCAAGTTCTCCACATTCCTGCGGTCACTCAGCCCCCAAAATTAGTGATATCACCTATTACAGGGCCAAGCCCTTGGCGCGAATCACAAGGATGTTGGCGACATCTTTTGTCATGGAAATGTCTGCTCAGTACCTTTGGACCACAGACCGCAGCCCCCATCCAACCTTAAAGTTTACATCTATGACTGGCTGTGAGGCTAACGTGATTTTGCGCCAAGGGCTTGGCCCTGTAATAAGTGATATCACTAATTTTGGGGACTGAGTGATCGCAGGAATGTGGTGAAATTGGCCAACAATTTTGATATCAAACCTTTTTAAGGGCTGCTGAGTGTGGCTAATTTTTGGACGGTTATATAACTTGACTGTTTTTTTACACGGAGTGTTTTTGGTCGGATATATTTTAGCTTATGACAAGTATCAAAGGAGGCTTCCCGTAAACGGGTAAGCTTATAAAATATTATAATATGTAGTTGCTGTAAGTAGTAAAATTAAAATTTAATTTTTACTTTCTAGCTAGCCATATAGGTATGGCGAGAAAGTGTAGTTTTCGTGCAAAATTTCGAAATTGAGATTTTAGGTTTCCCATGATCCTGGGGGTCCCCTGAGTTCAAAAAAGTGGTTTCTGGAACAAGTCTGTCCGTCCGTCAGTCAGTCAGTCAGTCAGTCAGTCAGTCAGTCAGTCAGTGCGTCCGTTCCCTGCTCTAGAGCCTATACCGTTCATCTGATTTTTATGAAATTTGGAATGGACCTGTCTAAAATCACTGCCGAGGGGCATTTCCGAGGATTTTTTGATTGGTCAAAAATTGCGGCCGCTGTTGCCAAAAAACCGCCAAAATAATTCAAAAATCGTGTTTTTGGTTAGTCAGACAAGCGCCGACGGTACAATTTTCAACCTATAACATTGAAAATTGGTATTTGTGTTGACAAATAGATGCTTCGAAATCATATGCAACTGAAATTGAATTGGTTCAAAATTACGGCCGTTTTGGACCAAAGTTCAATCCTTTCGGCGCCATTCACAATTATTGACTGACTGTCATGAAATTCGGTAAATTTGTGTAAAACTACGTAACTTAAACATTTTCCGAACAGAATTTTGTTATCTTCAAAATTACGGCCGTTTTTGTCAAAAAAGTGTTGAAAATGAGTTGAGAATGAGAAACCACGTTTTTGAATGGTCGGAACGCATTTGGGACTACAGTAAGAAAATGACAGTCATGAGATTTGGTATGAGTGATCTCAGATAGATGGTCGTGGGTCGTTTTCAACCGATTTTGGATTGCTTAAAAGTAACGCCCGTGAAAAAAAAAAAAAAAAATCTCTAAAAAAATGAAAATTTCATATGGGACGAGAAAGTTAAGTGCGACTGTTTTCGGACCCTTTATTCAAGTGCCTCTCAATGGCCGAGTGGTCAAGGGGTCCGCTTTGTGTCCTGAGAGGTCCGGGTTTGAATCCTGGCGGAACGGAAAAATTTTCCGTTTCCGACATGGATGTATTGGCTTCGGCCCACTCATATTCGGCTTCGGCCGCTTCGTCTTCGGCTTTGGCCAGAAACATCAAATAAACCAACTCATCGGTGCATATGTTCTCTGCATGCGTTAAAAAAAAAAAAAAAAAAAAAAAAAAAAAGTTCAAAAGTGTACGGAGTAGCCAGTGTTACTTTCGATTGCGGCACCACTCAGCATTCAAAAAACCATAAGTAAATAGTGCTGAATTTCTCAAAAACTTCGTAAGACCATGAATAACGATAAAAATAGGGGAATGGTGTGGGGCAAAGGGAGACCGGATTGAGCGATCATCGCCCAACTCCAATATTTACAAACCATTTTGTTCGGTTGATTAAATAGCAGAGGGAGGGCAGGAACCCCTTAACAATATCCGAAGTATAGCCCGTTCACCCTAACTTCAGTGGTTACGAAACATGTACCGTCACGCTGCCATCCTTGACTGACATCCTTGACTGCCATCCTTGACTGCCATCCTTGACTGACATCCTCGGAGGCAGTTTTTTGTGGGAATCTACCACCCCTGAGTCACCATTCTAACCTGTCATTCCAGACCCTCCATTCCAGGAAGCATCGTATTTGGCCTGGTTCAATTTGCGTTTTGAAGAACCCCATGCACTTTCAAATGTAAAGTTAAAAAAAAACCAGTTGAGCAGCCAGCAGCCAGTGATGATAGCAAGGCCTCCATGTTTTTCGATAACAAAATAAATAAATGTATGATAACATTGATAACTATAGCATGATTCGAAAACCAATGAGGGTTAATGTTTTAATCTTACTGTAAATTTCACATGACGTTACTCCCATATTAACGATTAGGGTCATTTGATATAGCCAGGAAGGAACAAACTTTAACTTTAATAACTTTTGACTGTCTCTAATGTGTCAAAAATCAACCTATACCCAGGGGCGCCAGATTTTGAAAATCCGGGGGGGGGGGGGGGGGGCAAGAAGTTGTAAACATTAGATATTCAATTTACTTATCACTCTTATCAGTCTGATAGGTCTCTGTGCCTCTCAGTGACCCAGCGTCCAAGGCATTCGACTTGTGACCTGGATTCGAATCCCGGTGTAAGGAATATTTTCCGCTTAAGGCATGGATGTAATAATAATAAAAATAATTGTCCCCCAAATTTCCGGGGGGGGGGCAAACTGGACCCTGCCCCCCCCAAGATGGCGCCCCTGCCTATACCTATAGGTACTTGAACACACGAAGTATACCTACTCAACCTTTTGTCAGGGCAACTTGGCAACCGGTACGAAGCTGAATTTTTTTAAACATAAAAAACAATTTAATGCTGAATTCGAAGAAAAAAACCTTGAAAAGAGCAAAGATATTATTCTTAGTTTTGCTTTTCTTCTTTCTTCTTCGTAAAATGAGGGGGAGCCTTTTCATAAAGACAATGAAGACAATAAAATTTAGAATTTCACAAGGGGTTCGAAGTAACTGAAAAATTTAAGCACCCCTGGAAAATAGAATGCCCCAACTGCTGACTGTATAGCTGCTGTGGTACGGAGGCAAGCTGTTGGCACCCGCTAGCAAGCTGCTGTTTAAAGACAACAAATCGGGCAAGAGCAAATAACCCTCCCCCCTTTGAACACACCCCCTGATCGCACTATTTCTGTAATACCCATCTGTGGCATTTTATGTTAGTGACCTCTGACGTTTTTCAGAGGAGTTTACCCTTCGTGACGTCATTCTGGGGGAGGGGGCAAAGGGCGGTGCCCACAAAATCTAAAAAATCAGTGAACAGAAGAAACATAGCACCAACGTGGAACAGCATGAGAATGGTGACGGTTTTTTCAGTGTCATTACAAAAAGGATCTCAACTTAACTAAGTTTGGTGCGAAGCAGCCTTAGGGTAAATTTCACCAGTTGCTTAAATCTACTATAATGGGCCCTGAAAGTACAATATAGCGTTAGCCACCTGAAGTGAAAAGTAAGTGCCTTTCACCATCCGGTCGATAGCGTCCTTCTCTTAACTTCGCTAATGGAGTTTTAACGGCAAGATAAAGTTCTCGGCTACTTTTTTGGGAGGAGAATTTTTCTAGCTATTTATCTGCGCTGTAGGGATATGGTGAAAGTCATTTTTGGGGTCGAATTAAACGTTCAGTTAAGAAGAACCAAGGATAGCACATAGACGGCCTTCCTACACTTTTTCAAAGTGTCTCTCTCCATTGTTGTTGGGATGATTCTTTTCTCGTCATAATCTAATGCGCCCGACATAGCGTAAGTAGCAGTAAAATCTCAGATAAGATCTTCTGCAAGAGTTATCTCAAGAATTCTCGTTCCTAGGCTCCCAAAATACTCGTTAACACCTAAACCTACGGTAATACGGACTAACTGGAATTTTGTGTACCGGATTAGGTTTGTGGCAGGGAACTGAGGTACGATGCAAGAGGAGCCACTGGAGCCAGGATCTAGTCCCCACTTGTCCAGATTTGTTCTGGTCAATCTTGCCCGATCCTGGGCCTACCCAGCCCTTATGGGTACCTGGCCTTCACTGGCTGGAGGAAAACTCGGCTGTCGGGCGTGATTCTGACCTAATCACCAACTTGTGTACAGAGGCCACGAAAGGTGGGATCCTGTGTCCCACTACGCCCTGGCTTTTTTTTAAACTGGATTTAAGGGTCCGCTATACCTGACGGTGCATTTTTTGCCGCCCATAAGATTAACATTGCGAGCGGCGATTCATTTTCAAGGTTTACCCTTGGTTGGAAAGACACAAAATTTTGCCTGTACCTATAGCCCTAACAATGTTCTAGGGAGTGTTCGAAGCAGATTTCCCATTTTTTTACTGGTTTTCGAGATACAACACTTTTCTTGAGGTATGCGATGCTACCATTTGCAAAACAGTTGCAATAAAAGAAACCAGTGAGAAATTGGGAAATCTGCTTCAAACACTCCCTAGAACATTGTACATGCAAAATTTGGTGTCTTTCCAACCAAGGGTAAACCTTGAAAATGAATCACCGCTCGCAATGTTAATCTTATGGGCGGCAAAAAATGCATCGTCAGGTATAGCGTCCTCTTAACGGAGGTTAAATTGTTAACCAAGTTTACTGAGTTGGGTGGGATCCAGTCTAAAACGTGATTCTCCTGCTAACAGTATTGGTCTTGTCATGTTATACTGGTGTTGCATGAGTACAGAAACCTCTGCAGCGAAGAACACCGCAACCAGCAAGCGATCGAACTTGAGATTCCCAAAATGCGCAAAAGGGGTAAAAGAGCGAGGAATACCGGTTTCAGTGTCGAATTGATTTTCGTAGAAGGGCTGACATGGAGCCTTTAGGTCACCAAAAAAGCCCTACGGGAGCAAAAAGTCTCAAGGGGGCGGAGTTACAGAAGTTCGAGGGAGGGGCACCGTCCCTTAACTAAGAGGCTAAGGGAGAGAACGGGGTAAGTACCAAACGGAGCCCGAAGCATGCGTAGAAGGGATTTTTGCTGGATAGCCCCTGGGAATACGGGGTTCTCAAATAAATAAATTACATGCCTGAAAAAAGCAGCGATGGGGACTGGAATAGGCTCTGTCCGGGGATGCCCTTTCAGCCCTCTCCAATCCCATTCTGCAGGCTTCCCAACTCGGGGGATGATTTATTTTTATTTCATTGAGAGGATATCGGAATAGGAAAATAGGGGTAGAGACCATTTCAAGAATTACCCGTCGTGCTAGCTACCTGCACGACCAAATATCAGTGTTAGTACACGAGTGAGATTCCAACCACCACAGCATCGATATACAATTCACTTGAGAGGTGAACGAAGGTCAGAAAAACTTTGATAGGATCAGGATCGAACCAGTGTGACGAGGCTCCCAATGTTCCTCTAACTAAATGCAACCATCTAGACCAGTGGTCCCCAAACTGGGCACCGCGGTTCCCAAGGGCTCCGCGGCGACTACATAGGGGGTCAATGAAAAGTTTTACATCAGTTATTTATCAGCATCCACCATAATTAATTAAGGGTCCGCTATACCTGACGGTGCATTTTTTGCCGCCCATAAGATTAACATTGCGAGCGGCGATTCATTTTCAAGGTTTACCCTTGGTTGAAAAGACACAAAAGAGATACAGCACTTTTCTTGAGGTATGCGATGCTAGCATTTGCAAAACAGTTGCAATAGAAGAAACCAGTGAGAAATTGGGAAATCTGCTTCGAACACTCCCTAGAACATTGTTAGGGCTAGGTACAGGCAAAATTTTGTGTCTTTCCAACCAAGGGTCAACCTTGAAAATGAATCGCCGTTCGCAATGTTAATCTTATTTGCGGCAAAAAATGCATCGTCAGGTATAGCGTCCTCTTAACCCGCAGTTAAAAAAATAAAAATAAATAAATAAAGAAAGCTTTTTGAGCTACTTTCCTGTCAAGGAGAGGAACGATAGGTATCAAGGTTCTTGAGTTGAAGACACGTTTTATGTAGAATTCGAAAACTTCTCGAACTGTCATCAGACGAAACGCTATCAAGAAGGTTCCAATGTCGCCACAGCTCGAAGAGGGGTACACCCCTCGCTATTCCAACTCCTTTCTCAACTACTTACTTATGGTTTTCAAGGTGCTAAAATACAAAAACCAAGTACAGAAATCGCCTTGGCTTGGCCAAGGTACACCTGAGGTTTGTTTTAGCTAGATGACAATCCTCTTTAAGATCTGAAGTTTTTTCGCACCATGACCTTATCCCTGCATGGGAGAATTTACTCAGCTCAATCCCAGGTGTGTGCTATATAGAGTACCTACTCCTGAGAAGTATGTGTTCAAGGTATGGCTATAAACGTCCCATACTGATGGGCGCATACAGTCTAATGTGCTATAAACCACAAGGTACGTAGTGTTCCCTTATCGACTACCAGATAAACGGACAATCGAAGTGGAAAAATCTCGACCCGCTGGAGTTCGAACTCGCAAACTCCTGTTACTAGTCCGACATTTAACCACTAGACTATGGTGCTCCCCGTGAAAGGCCACTGTGAAACCAACACCTTTTTGTAAATTAAAACGTGCTGGGGTGGATCCATTCAAAATCACACCCCTGCTGAGTGTCAAAGGGTCAAATAGGAGGACGGGGTCAATTAAATTGGCTAGATGAGGAAGGGGGTTAACAACTTACCCATATCAGAACGGCTCCCTGAAGCTTCAAAGTCCGGGTGGTTCGAGCCCTGGCACGTCGTAAGTTTTCTCGATTGTCACCACATCAAACACCTCAGTCTCAGATACACTATGGGTGCGTCCCACCATGCCCAGTTAAAATTAAACTGGAGATTTTGTCCTATGTTTACCATGTTAAATTTTCCAGTTTAATTTTAACTGGGCATGGTGGGACGCACCCTAAGGGTGATAATCAGCCGTTGGAAGTCATCACCATTAAGTAAGCAACTCAGCTGGCTCACGCTGCTACTATATCGCCCAGCATGGTCCTGTATGGCCCACTGTGATTGTGTATGGGGTAGGGTGGCAGAGTTCATTGTGTGGGCAGCAGCATTGGCTTCAAAGCAGGAGCAGCCATCCCTCAAGACGAAATACAAGCAACCTTAACCTTGGTTGCCTTTTTGATGGGTGACCTCAGTAAAACACTGTTTCCTGGTTGGCAGGACACTCCAGCTGTGTCAGACTTGACCACTGACAGACCCACCATGTTACCGGCGATCGCTCCAACTCTGTCTGTAGAGACGAAAAAGGAAACCTTACGAAGGGTGTGTCCCACCATACTCGGTTAACGTTAAACTCCAGTTAAATTCCAATTATTGCTTTAACTAGAGTTTAACCGGTAACCGAGTACGGTGGGACGCACCCTAAGTCTCTACGTATATACGAAGTGTACTTATACTCTCTAGTTTGTACTTTAATCTTTTCTTATATGAGAATCCCTAGTCTCCCACGGTCCCTAACAAGAGCAACGTATATATTAGGCTAGATTTCATCACTTCTTAAAGTATACTGTAGTGCGATTGTCATAAGCTAAACATACGATAAGATACATCTGTTCGATAGGAGTCACTATAGTATACATTAAAGAAGTGGTGAAATATAACAGCATTTACCCACCATACTCGGTTAAGAGAAAAACTCCGATTTTTTCTGAAATTTAACATGGTAAACATGGGAGAAAATCTCCAGTTTTCTCTTAACTGGGCATGGTGGGACGCACCCTAAGGGTGTGTTAAAATTAAACTCAAGATTTTGTCCTATGTTTACCATGTTAAATTTAATTTTTAAGTTAAATTTAACATGGTAAATCTCCAGTTTAATTTTAACTGGGCATGGTGGGACGCACCCTTAGAGAACTAGAGAACACCCCACCAGTGTAACGGAACGAGGGAACTGTCGTACGTAGAACAAACTACCTTTCCTCCGATCAGAGGTAACATGCACCGTACTACCCGTACCGTCAGTCGTATCCAGGGGTGAATAGGCTGCACAAATATGAATTGTCGTTTCTAAACTTTTTCAGATTATTGTTCCCCATCAGGTTAAATTAACCAACACTGAAATTAGGATAATCGACTCTAATTCGACTAAAAAGATATTGAAAAGCTATACAATGTAATTCAAGTTCATCAAAAAATTGTAAATTCAGTCGGTAAAATAGCAAAGTACAAGAATCATACTTGGCACAAGTCATACTGTAAAGTTCGTTGTACGATACTATAAATATAAAGAGGAATGTTTACCTTATGCGTATTATGGTATATCTTGGTTCGAAAATAACACTACAATAGATAACCCTAGGTGTAACGAGTTTCTTTTTACTTTTACTGAACACAGGTTTTGAGCGAATATGTTACACAGCAGATGTGTAAATTTACATACAAATGCTATTTTAGAACTTCAGATAAAGGCTTCGTGGAAAAATTTCGAACTTTCGTATTAAGTCGTCGATAGCGACACAGAAAGTGAAGAGAAATAAGTAAGCACCCATTGCCCTGTGTTTTAGGCGGGCAGTTACGTCATTTTTAGCTATTTTTTAGTTTATTTTTGTTCACTTTTAATGTCGAAATAGATCAAACAATTTATGGAAAACCCAAATCATAACTCGGGTAAAATCTTAAGGCCTTATTATAAAGCCAGGGTAAGTAAACATGTTAACAAGTAAAGGGATATTCAAGAAGGGCGATTGGTTTTCAACATAACAGCGTTGACGGCGCATTAAGAACTGACGGCAGAACTAGAATAGCCCCTCATTGTTATCTTGTTCACCTTACCCGGTTTTGTGTATACCTTGTAAGAAGCCCTTTAAAGATTATAATTTTATCAAGTAACTTCATTGAATAAAATATACATTTCAGCTTATAAGTTTCATTTCGAAACGTCTTTTCTTTCAAATGCTCCCGAGTCGTTAACGAAAAAATAATTCAATGAATTTCTTCAGTTTAAATAAGTATACTTTCACCTTAATGTCAAGGGACGTAAATTAATAAGGCAACTGTAAGGCACCGAATTTTCAGTCACACCAATGAATACGGAAGGACTCTACGACCTACGATAGAAACTAAAAGCGAGTCTTTAAATACGACACGGTACCTAAAATTGGGATAAATCGTCAGTACGAATTTTAAGCAGAAGTTATACCTACCTACTAAAAAAAATTCAACAATATGTTAAAATCAAAGCGAATTACAGAAAATACAAATCATGAAAATGTTCATTTTCTTTTTAAGATTTTTTTTTGCAATTCACTACAATTTTAAAATTTTGTTTTCTACATTACGGATAGAATTAAGAAATTTTACGTTAAATAAACTAACTGTTGTGATGAATAATACTGGAGATTCGTAAGGAAAACGTACGATACTCGACTGATGCTGTTACTGCATCACGACAGATCGACAATGTTTTATAACATGAGAACAAGTCCTTTGTTTCGATTCCGGTGAACATGAATAAACATCACTTCCCATGTCACCTTAACGGGTCATTACGATTATTAGACGATGTACAGAAACGGACAGAAGCAAAAACAGAAAAACTACAATAGAAAAATGGAAAAATCTTAACCTATATACTTCCTTCTATACGTCAATTACTTTTTTTAAATAAACTGTTCAGTGTATAAAACTTCTTACAAAATAAAACAAAATTGTAAGAAAAAATATTTTCCTCAAAAAGAAATCTGAATTCCAAAAATGCATTATTTGGAATGTAAGTTTCTGACAAGGCAATGGCAAGGTAGGCAATGTTTTTAAAAGAGAGACTTCACTCAGGTTCAATTTTTTGGGAAAATTAGTGTTACGTAAAAAAGGAACAAGAAAAAATTCCCTTTTTACACTACGAGTTATAGAAAACTTCATTTTTTACAGCGAAATTATTTCAACTTCTACTGAGAAAGATACCATGCATGGGATGTTTTACTCTAAAATATCGAACATGGCAGAGATTAAGGGAATACTTGAAGAAAATCAAAACGATAAAATAATACTCGCATTCATTCTCTCCACTGTTATTAGATGAAATAATGGCTATAAAGGATACGGCATGCAAAGTGGCCAGGGATCCCAAAATACATTGATTTACAATTCAAACAATTCCACAGCCTTTGTACAAAGACAATCAATGTACCACTAGAAATTACTCTAGTCCACTTCAGTCTTCGACGAGAGTAACGACACCCATTGTTCTAAAAAAAACACAGGGTTTCCAAAATTATCTTTTGTTCAAAACAAAAAGCAGACTTAAGAAGAAGGGGCGACAATGTTCTAAAAGAGTTTAGCAATGACAGGTGACATTTGTGTAGTCTGTCCACCCCTGCATATCACTGGCGTTACTCCCATCCAAGACTGAGGTGGGCTATATAATTTTCAGCATAAAAGTGAGGAATATAAATTAGCCAAGGCTGTGGATTTTTCTTAGGGCCAATTTTAAGAACTTCAGTCAAATCGTCAATTTACTGAACCCGGTTTAGAGGGAAAGATCACTGCTAACCTTTGTTGTGAAAACATTTTCCATTTCTTGCATTTTAAAAAATGTGTAACCTATAAAATTTCAACTTGACAGGAAGATCAATTTAGTGATCAAGTGTCATAAAAAACAAAAGAGGGCTAAATTTTTTTTCATTAGCACCGGTTGTCAAATCTGTCAGGCATCCGTTAAAATGTAGACCTCTTTTGTTTTTGAAGATAATAAGCGGTAGCAATCCTGCTGAAAATTGCTTTGGGGTTAAATATTTAACTTTTGAACGTTCAATAAAAAAATATTAACAGTTCTCAACAAGAGGGCTTACTCTTTGAAACGGGTTTAGTTGTCTCACAATTTTTGACTTGGGGTGCCTTTCACCACTTCCTTACCGAGCAGATATAGTTAGTCAATTTATCTTCTCAAAAAAAAGTAGCAGAAAAAGTTCTCTTATCGTTAAGCTGACGTTACGAAAAGGGCGCTAGCGGGATGGTTGTGAAAGGGACAAATTTTTCTTTTCGTGAGGATAGCGCTATAGTGCACTTCGAGGGGACACTGTAGTAGAACTGGTGAAAGTGCTACGAAAACAGCCCTTAAAATAACTAAGGATCCCTTTTCTCGGCGACTTTGCAACACCGTTAATGGTACAATTTAGAACAGGCCAGCTTCTTTGAGGTTATGATTGATGATGACATTCGTGACGGCGTCGAAGACGAACTGGATGTTGTTGGTGTCGGTGGCACAGGTGAAGTGAGTGTAGACTTCCTTCTGCTCTTTCCGTCGATTTAAATTCTCGAACTTCATTTGCACGTAAGCCGCTGCTTCTTCGTAGGTGTTGCTCCCTGTCATAAGCGAAATTTTGATAAGCTAAAGCACATGGGAATGTAGCGTCGCTGTAATAGCAATAGGCTCTATGTCGCGGCCTATTAGTCTAGTGGGAAACACTAGACTCACACGATTGAGGTCCTGGGTTCGAATCCCGGTGGCAGCAATTTTGTGTGCTGTAGACTGTAGATAATGGTAATAATTTTAAATACTTCAGAAAAATCAAAAATAACTAACACCTATACCTACTTCCAGCTTTCCCGGCCGAAGATTTTTTAAACATTTTGTTGATCTTATCTTGACAAAGTGCGAAACGCTTTCTATTAAAAATAACGAACTAAGAATATTGTAAATGTCGAAAATATTGAAAATTTTTGAAGAAAATAATTTCTAGCCGTACTGGCTAGCGAGAAAGTAAAAAGAGTGTGAGGACCAAAGTAAAATCTCCCACATGACTCTTTATCTACTTTACTTTCCCTCAGTAAGAATACCATAGAAAATTAACACAATTAAGAAGTCACTACCTCACAGTGGTCAAACACTCAACTCAGACAACTGAGATCCTGGTTTCGAATCCCAGTAGTAGCAATTTTGTGTTGGTAGTATCGATGTCACACTAAATATTCATTTGGCTTTTGCCAACAATCAGTTTATTTAATTACCATCTATCTTAATTACCATCTATCTTAACTCTGTAGTTGTTGTGTCTGACTTTAATACATTATTTATTTATTTATTTATTTATCTGTGCCTTCGGGATGTAAGCATCGACTAGTAAGTGAGCCCTTACCGTTATATTCCGGGAAGCAAATAGTAAGCGGACTCCTGGCGATTTTTTCTTCGAACAAATCCTTCTTGTTCAAAAACAGAATAATGGAAGTATCAACAAACCACTTGCTATTGCAAATGGAATCGAAAAGTTTCATGGACTCCACCATTCTGTTCATTTCTTCGTCTTCAGCGAGAACTAGGTCATAGCCGCTTAATGCAACGCAAAAGATGATGGCGGTCACGCCTTCGAAGCAATGCATCCACTTTTTACGCTCTGATCGCTGACCTCCCACATCGAACATTCTGTTGGAAAATTATTAGATCAGGTAACGTAAAGACTGAATTTCCCGCTCATTTTTTGGGGATTAAGGGTTGGGGGGGCTTCAGTTCCTCACCCTGCAGATAAAGTCTTACTGACTTTCCACTGACTTTCATCTTCCAGAAAAAAGAAACAGAAAACTTTATCTTGGCGTTAAAAGTCCACTAGTTAACGTTATGATAAGAGCGCTATAGGCAGGCACAAGATTTTATATTCGGGAGGATAAACACTATTCGTCGACGGGCTCGTCACACAATTGTCACTCTCTACAACGAGTGACAAACCCCGTCTCGTTTTGGAACCCTCTTTATAGCGAGTTACGTTACATAGTCCCATGACTTAGAGAGACACTACTGTAGTTAACTTACTTGAAGCGAAGTCCTTTAAAGCTGAAGTGTGTCTCCACAATGCCGGTCGTTTTGACTCGAGTCCTCAAAACATCTTGCTGGCTGGGAACATAGTTGGGTAGCGATATTTTATCCAGAGAATTCAGGTAGTAGGCGGCGGAATCGTTAAGCTGATACTCCCTAGCTCTGGAAAAGCAGTGCTGCACCCCTGCATCCGCCCACAGTTGTTTCATAACCAACACAAGTTCCGGTGTCAGCTCCCCTTCTTCTGCGGCACTCGCCAATGTGAAGAACTGCCGCGCGCAGTCCTGAAAATAATCATTAACATGAAATGGGAGAGGTGATGTTTATTTCTGTTCTTTTATTTATTTATTTTTTATTTATTTTATTTTTATATTATACGCGCGTAATTGCACCTACGACGGGGTGTCACTAGGGCCTATTCAGCAGTCCCTGCCATCCAGGGTTACATGCTGTGAAATTTGTGATGACAGTGTTAAGTTGATCAAGTTGTGCCTGGTTTCGTGCCAAGGATGCTGCCAACCTCTCACAGGGTGTCAGTGGAATAGGGTTGAACGAAATCCACCCTAAGTCAATCCTTAGAATGAAAATTAAGCGAAAACTCATTACAATGACTTCTGGTTACTTCACAGTAGACAAAACATCAACAGTTTCAACGTTTAGGATATGTGGTCTAAAAGATCAATACCCCTAAGAGGACGCTATACCTGACGGTGCATTTTTTGCCGCCCATAAGATTAACATTGCGAGCGGCGATTCAATTTCAAGGTTTACCCTTGGTTGGAAAGACACAAAATTTTGCCTGTACCTAGCCCTAACAATGTTCTAGGGAGTGTTTGAAGCAGATTTCCCAATTTCTCACTGGTTTCTCTTATTGCAACTGTTTTGCAAATGCTAGCATCGCATACCTCAAGAAAAGTTCTGTATCTCGAAAACCAGTAAAAAAAAATGGGAAATCTGCTTCGAACACTCCCTAGAACATTGTTAGGGCTAGGTACAGGCAAAATTTTGTGTCTTTCCAACCAAGGGTAAACCTTGAAAATGAATCGCCGCTCGCAATGTTAATCTTATGTGCGGCAAAAAATGCACCGTCAGGTATAGCGGACCCTTAAATAGTTTAGCAAAGATAATTGACAATTGTGCAGTCTATCCACCCCTGGATAGTTACTCTCATCCAAGACTGAGCTGGAGTATAGAATTTTGGAAAGGTAAATAGGTACTTACTGCTCGACTGCTATCAGCAAATTGTATCCGAAGTTGCCCCATAGCTCTTATGATGGCCATCAGGCTCTGAATAGTATTACTGTACACCACAGGCCGGTACTGCTCACATTCTTCTTTTGAGTAGCCTGTTTCATGAATAATTTTCATCTGCTTCACGATTGTACTCTTCCCCGATTCACCAGCCCCTGAAATCACAAAAAAATAAATAAATAACACAAACTGAGTCCAGAAATTATTAGAGGAGTTGTCGCTGTCTATAATAAGCGACCCCTATGGTCCCTCGACAAACCCTGACTCATTTTTAAACCCTCTCTATAACGAGCGAATTCAGATGTTTCCTTGACGGTCGTTACAGAGAGAGACTACTGTCTTTTTCGACACAGAATAAAATTTTATGTTTAAAAATGATAACTGGAACTGGAATAACAGGGTCTGCTGAAATAAGTAAATGATTTCTGGTATGTAATTTAAGAGGACGCTATACCTGACAGTGCATTTTATGCCGCCCATAAGATTAACATTGCGAGCGGCGATTGATTTTCAAGGTTTACCCTTGGTTGGAAAGACACAAAATTTTGCCTGTACCTAGCCCTAACAATGTTTTAGGGAGTGTTCGAAGCAGATTTCCCAATTTCTCACTGGTTTCTTTTATTGCAACTGTTTTGCAAATGCTAGCATCGCATACCTCAAGAAAAGAGCTGCATCTCGAAAACCAGTAAAAAAAAATGGGAAATCTGCTTCGAACACTCCCTAGAACATTGTTAGGGCTAGGTACAGGCAAAATTTTGTGTCTTTCCAACCAAGGGTAAACCTTGAAAATGAATCGCCGCTCGCAATGTTAATCTTATGGGCGGCATAAAATGCACTGTCAGGTATAGCGGACCCTTAATATCCAAAAGAAACAAGCGATGATGGAGTTATCGGGAATTATAAATTCGATTAATTTTCAGTCTCATAGCTTAACGATATGTCCCATGAAATCTGCTTAGGGATTTCGAATGTACAAAATTAAAACTTAAACTTAACTTAAAGACATCCAACTTGACCGCAATGAACTTACCTTACGTGATTGGCACACTCTTCAGCGAAAGCATGTAATTAGAAAACCATGAAGTTATATAGAAGATGGTTAATGTTTTCTACAGTCACTTTGTGATACTTAGCACATTATCACAGTATAATATTTTATATTATACTACTGATTTTTTTCAAGTTATTATATAGAAGGTATAGGAGTAAGTTATATAAACACAGTGCCCTCATCAAGGGCAGGCAATTATAAAATAGTAATAGTAGACGATCCATTTATAAGTCCCATAAAATTATTTTTCTTTCTATCTTCTGGTTGGAAAGGTTCAAAATTATAGTACCTAATACCCGAGTTATTTATAGACACAGCTCTCAAAAAATCATTAGCATTAGGGGGGCCTTAGCCCTCAGTGGGATACAGGGTAAAATTGGTGTTTGTCTGCGTTTTAAATGTAACCAACAGATTTCACAAGTTCAGTGTTAAACTGTTACATTTATATGCGACAAGCATATCGCAAGTGTCAAACCATCCAAGGAGGATAACAGGATGGTTTTCCTCTCCTCATTAGGTAAATAAATGAGTCATATGCACATAAATTTTACTAACCACCAAACTGAACTGGTGAAGGATTACGTAGTTTTCAATTTTATTCCTTTGTTGACATTCCGTTTGTTTGTTACCTGACCCGACACCTGACCGAAACCGGTCATATTTTTTAATTTTTTAAAAATTATATGTGGTATTGTGCTAAGTCATTTTCTTAAAACTACGTAGGTAATAATGAAATACCACCAAGTAAATGAGAGGAATCTTTGTTTGATTGGTGAAGGATTCCCTTTGGCTAAGGCAACCTATCATATATCCGTCGTAGAATAAGCGTCACATACTTAACTGCCTACAGTTGCACACACACCCAAATATAATGAAGGAGAATTAAGGACATCTACGGTAATGAGAACAGTCCATAGTTACTGTGGGAACTGTTGTAAACAACTCATTGTTATCTGTCATACCTACGAATTTAAGAGTATGAGAATAAGTAGACTTACCCAGCAATAACAATTTCACTTCTCTGGCGGCTCTTTCTCCATCTGCTTTTAGGTCTTTATCAATTTTCTTGGACCTTTCAATAGCCTCTTTCTCGTGGTTTGAACTTACAGCACACCCCATGGTATTAGCATAGAACCACCAAAAACACACAGAGGTTACGCCCGTTTGGTCTCGTGTTTGCCTTTTCTGGTCACCCTAACCTCTTCCTAATTAGAAGAAGTGTCTACAATGAAGAGCTGCAACAATTAAAAACAATGGAGTTATTAAATCTTACGCCTCCACGGTGCAGTGTATTAAAATTCCGACACGCCCGATTCATCACAAAATGGCGATCTGTGTCAAAATTCAAGGAATTACGGTATACCACTCACGCAGAAATCGAATTTTAAGGTCAAAAAATCATTGAGAAACGTATAAAAAGGCTTTACTTACCATTTTAAACAGATTTATGAATTCGCGCCGATAAAATGCCTTCCAGCTTGCTTTCCATCACAAAGAGGTTACAAAACACCCGCCATCTTGGAAGTGTTGGTGGTATTGGAAAACCACACCGAGAATCATTTTGTATAATGTTTAGCTTATGAAAAAATAACTGAACATATAAGAAAAATAATAATCCATTCTTTTAACGATATCCGTTTTGAATTGCCTATCTTTGGCGGGTAAAGTTTGAAACTTCAGACTTTTTTAAAAGGAATATTTTTTAACATATTAATGTAGTAGGAATTATTTCGAGAGTAAGTAAATATATGTATAATAAGACAATAAAATAGCTTTATGACTTAGGCGTAATTAATTTTAGGAATCAGTCTTGCAAGTGTTTATGCAGAAATAAGGATATTAGGTAGGTACTATGGTGGTAGGCGTGTTACATAAAAGAAAAAGACAAGTGGTTCTATAACGTTATTTATTTTACCCTTCATTTAGTCCAACAAGAAAAGAACTCTCACCAGCAAAGATGCCGTGAGAGAGCCGAGTCTACCAGGCCAGCAAAGTACAGCAGAGCTAGCAGAGTCGGTACAAATAATAAATAAACAATATTAAACAATAAACTAGCGTATTAAGTCATTCATTATCATCAGTCATATGCAACAACAAACAAGGAATGATTTCGACGTCGTCACAAAACATAATAATTAAAGTCAGAAAGTCACAAGTATACCTAATCAGTCAAGGTCAAAGAGCCAGCAAAGATGCCGTGAGAGAGCCGAGTCTACCAGGACAGCAAATGTGCCGCGTCCGTGGTGAGACTAAATAATTAATACATGGAAGGTATCTGTTTTATATAGCAAAATATCTGACTCAGCTAAAGCAGTCTCCAGAGCAAGAGCGAACAGCCATGTGCATGGCCGGCGTTGTTAAGTTGGGAAACAGCTTGTGCCGAGTCAACGGCAGAGTTGGCACAAATAATAAATAAACAATATTAAACAATAAACTAGCGTATAAGTAATTCATTATCATCAGTCATATGCAACAACAAACAAGGACTGATTTCGACGTCGTCACAAAACAATATACCTAGCAGGAAGAACATCATTGTCATAATAATTAAAGTCAGAAAGTCACAAGTACCTACCTAATCAGTCATCTAAAATACAATAGGTACACCTACAATATACGTACAGAAGTACAATTTGCATGCGAAATGTGCGTACGTATTAACAGTATAACTGTGGTCCGGCACATTTCCCATACCTACTATAATCACTACCTACTAATCAGACAGCCATTTACCCTGGAACATTATGTAAAACAGGAAATCTAGGCAGAAAAAAATAGGGAATCATTTTTAGGATGGCTGGTGAACCAGCCCAGTTTCACAGTTAAATTTATAAACTATCTTCTTATCTATCTATCTTCTACCTATCTATCTTATCTACCTTCTAAACTTATCCTTCTCGGGTGGTTTGACACTTGAGAAAAAAATACTTAATGCTAACACCGAAGACGTAGGTACGTAGCTACTTAGGTAGGTAGGTACGATACTGATTTCGTTTTAGCCTTGAATCATATCAATTTATCCGGACCTTGGGACGCTTTCTCAGTCAGTCTCTGAAACATTGCTTGTTGGTGAATATGAATAAGGATAGTGAACATGGAGTATGGGCAAATACGGACGAGGGGAGTCGTCATTCTCCCTCAAATATTGGGGGCTTGTTGGTGAATATGAAAGATAGTGACCAGGGAATATGGGCGAATAGGGACGAGGGGAGGGGAGTCGGGGAGGGGAGTCCCTCAAAGATCGGGAGGTGGCTCGGAAGAATGAAGTGCAGTCGTTGGCGTCCTCGTCTTCATTTAGCGGACTATTAGGAATTATTACGACTTTGTCACTGTCGTCGTTTGGTCGCGATGCGTTTCCGGAAGGCGAGTTTGAATCCGTAATTTTTCTTTTTAGGCCACGTGGTTCCCTTGGACATGGGTCCACGTTGTCGGATAGCAAACCTTGTCCTTGTCCTTGTCCTTGTTGTTTCTCTAGTACTTCTTTCCCAAAAAAGCTGAAAGTGAAACTGTCAAATCTTGCTTGACGTTCATTTTCCTCCCTTGAATATGGGTCCACTGATTGAGGTGGGTTTCCGGGAGGCGGGTTTGTATCAGTAATTTTTCTTTCTTGGTCATGTCTGGTTACTAGAAACAAATAAAGATTCATTTAAATTTACACACAAAAATAATGTGTTCAAGGGCGCAAACACTTTTATGTTTGTTCTGGAGTAACATGTTTTTTTAACGGCCGAAAGTAACAGGCTACGTAGTGATTTAACGATAAAGTGATTTTTGTCCGAAATTAACCGATCATAAAGTCTCAACATAGTCTGTTAACTTCGGTCGTTAAAAAGACATATTACATTTCAGAACATAATAGTATCCGCAATAGGGTATTTCTGGATCATAATAAGCGAACAGAGATAAACCTCCATTACTTTTAGATGTTTACACGAAATCAACTGGAATTGGAACTTGAAAAATTAAAAAGATGACTCTATGCTTCTCCGAAATTCTGCCGAAATTAAACTGTAAGGTTCCCTCTGAAAAAATGAATAAACTGAACAAAAGGAAGGTTATATTTTCACCTCTAAGAATGGCTTCCAACAGTTCTTTAAATACCGTACAGAAAAGTTCCCAAAAAATTAGCCGACAACGTTATGTTGCTGTTAAAAGTCCATTAGCTAACTCTAACATAACGTTAATAGTGAATAAATGTGCTATCGGCATGCAGGATAGTGAAAGGCACCTACTTTCATTTCCGGGAGGCGAATGTCCGGGTGGCGGGTTTTCGGGAGAAGGGGAGCGTGTCATCGTTGATTCGTCGCATGACTGGGAGGGTGACTTTGTAGCTTCGGGGGTTCTTGGCAAAAATACAAAAGTAGATGAGTCGCCGTCATCTCCGTTTTCGTTTCGCGGACTATTAGGATTTGTTATTATTTCGTCATCGTCGTCCTCCTAAAAATTACAAAACAGTAAACAACACTAACAAATGCTCAGCAGTTCTGGAATAATTTCTGTTGTAGGATTTTAGTTTTTTCTCATATTCAGATAGTTGTACGGTACTCAACTTTTCACTCGGCTTGTAAGAATGGTTTCTAGCACTACTCGTACTCATTAGGGAACACCCGAGGGTGACTAGGTGCGTTCAAGAATGAGGGGCTGGAATGGAATCTATCCACATGGTACTTTAAGAACCGCCTTCCTCGGGATTATATTTGGGGAATATCGGGATTTAACTGCGACACTTACTCAGGGGAGCGTACATCCTTGCATCGACTGGGCTAGCTCAACAATAAATAAAGGGTCCGACAATGGTCGCACTTGACTTTCTCGCCATTTTTACGCCAGCGGTATCGAAAATTTTGATTTTTTTTTACGTAATTTATTTTTTTGGACCAAAATTTTAACTTTTTCTAAAACACGTTTTGCCATACACTGGACAATAATTTTAGGCACCTACTCACCGGATTTCAAACATATCCGTCAAATGGTGAAGTGTCGTTCGACGCGCAAAGTACGTGTTTTCTATTTTCCATGTCACGGCCTTAATTTTTAAGTAATTGAAAATCTATTGGAAATGACCTTGAACCATCTATCTGAGACCATTTTCACCAATTTTCAAGGAAATCTGTTGATTAGGGTTGTTGCAAATCCGTCTGAACCAATCAAAAACGTGATTTCCATTTATGGAAAATTTTCCTACGATAATGCCAATATTGGCCATAATTATTATTTTGGATAAATTTCGTTCGGTGAAACATCAAACTAGGTTAAAGTACACCTCCCTACCAATTTTTATTGAAATCGGTCGAATAGTGCTACCGGAGTGACGACCAACGCGTTTGGGCCAAAACTGGGCCAAGTTATTGGCCCACCTCCAAATTATTGTAAAAGACCTAAAACCATCTATTCAAAAACACTTTCGCAAATTTTCAAGGTTCCAACTTGATATACGTAGCTTCCAGCCCTTCTTAACTGTCAAAAAACACGTTTTTTTGCCTTTTTTTGACCATAGCAGGCGCAATTTTTGAGTTATCAAAATTTATCAAAAAACATGTCCAGATATTTACATTAGGTACCTACATACCGAATTTGAGCAAAATCGGACGAACGGTGTGACGTCCAGTTGCGCAACAGACTGACGTAGGTACGTACGTCGGACGGACATTTTTTAAAAACCACTTTTTTGGACTCGGGGGACCTCCAGGATCATGGGAAACCCAAAATCTCAAAATCGAAATTTTGCACGAAGACATAACTTTCTCAGCCCATGTATTACATACGGGCGAGAAAGCAAAAATGATGGCTGCCAAGGTACTCAGCAGGCACCGTGACAGAATGGTATCTGTTATGGAACTTGGTTGTTAGCTTGGGCGTTAAGCTCCTAAAGCTAAAACGTAGGTAAAACAAACCACTTCTTTGTTATCAAAGTCGATAATTTGGCGTTAACAGATCCGTAATAGACCTGCTGATAATTATTCTATTGCTAACCTACACTCCCATCTGCAGTTACATGAAACAGTTTTGTTGCTTGATTAACCGACGGCTCAACCCCCCTTCCACAGAGCTAAGGTCAATTTTAGCCATGCTCGGTTTTCCCTAACTCTCACACCAGTCTGTTAATTTTGAGCTAAGCTTGTGGCAGCAAAAGGCAAGCAAAACCGATAGACGTAGAACGTAGCAAGCTAGCTGTAAGTCTGTCCATATGATCCTGTTTGTTGATGTTTTTTTCTCCCATTTTTATAGGGGTTTTAAATGTACATGCAGAAATACTATAAGTACCTATGTCTTTTTAACGTCAGAAACTGGTTGGCCAGGATGTGAGTTTACGATCGAGTGATTGTAGTCCACGTCCATAAGAATAAAGGGTCCCGCAATGGTCGCGCTTGACTTTCTCGCAATTTTTACGCCAGTGGTATCGAAAATGATATTTCAGTATATCGGTCGGCCTTGGGGCCATAACGAAAACTAGAACTGAGAAAGTTTATGGTACCTTTACCTATCGTGCAAAATTTCGATTTTGAGATTTTAGGTTTCCCATGATTCTGGAGGCCTCCCAAGTCCTAAAAATGTCCGTCCGACGTACATACCCTAGTCAATAAATATGTACATGTATATCCACTTGTAGGTATATGTACTTACATACCTACGCATAAGTATTTGCATGTTCCACCAATAAATGGTAGCCCTACAGCAACCATTAGCAATGGAAATTGGAATTACCTAACTAGGAATAAACATTTGATGGGTTAGAGAAAATCAATAAATCAAGGGGTCTGCTCCCCCCCCCCCTCCCCCCCCCCCCCCCCGAAACCGTCTAGCCACTCCCAGGATGTCTCTGACCCACAAATAACGTCACATAAAGCCATGCCTACCTCTCCAGGTGAGGAGAAGGTCTGGGGGCTTAGCCCCCACCCCCCAGGTTTATGGTGCTGCTACGCCGATGGAAAAAACCCTAACCTAACCCAACCTAACCCGGAGGTTACAGCAACAGATGAATCACGAACTGGCGACGCCCCAGTGTTTAATGAGGCGTCGTCGTCCAACAGCTAAGCCTGGAAATGAATAATATACCACCTGGCCGACATTCCCTGGACCTGGACCACGGAAAACAGTTAAAGAAGGCTTGGGCTAGACGTTAGACAGAATGAAACCATCAGAATCATAAATCTCAGGTACATTATCAACAGAGAATAACGAAAAAATTTGGAAAGCAATGACGCTCTCGACTTCTTTGGTTGTCATTCACGGATACTTACAATTCTGAAAGAAATAAGGCTATGAGTCTTTAAATCACACTACGGCAACTTACCATTTCACACTGTCACTATAATAACAGGAAAAAACTTAAAACAATCACCGCCCCGGCGCGGCGGCCTGATGCTCCTGCTCTGTGGCTCTGGGGTCTATCGACCGACCCGGGCTTCCGAGGTCCCGGGATTCGGACGAACGCAGGCGCGTGATTCAAATACTTCACTTTTAAATATTAAAATGAAAATCAGTAAATAAGCCTGAAACTTTAATAAAACTACTTTAATTTACACTGAATTAGCTGTAAAACGTGAAATTAAGCACCAACATCAAGATTCAAAAGATAAAATAGCAGACGGCAAATCAATACTCAACGTTCATTGGTAGATGCCGCTTCTCTCCAAGTCAGGCTGGGAGCATACCGATTTCTCATAATTTCTTGCAAATCTAGGGCTGATCAAAACTTCTTCTTGATGAGGGAAATATCTGCTCAGGGTCGGATTGGCATTTTTAGCGTATGGTAGGATATGGAACCCAAATCCGGATCGGCGTCAACTGAAAATCTTCAAGAAATTATGAGAAATCGGTATGCTCCTAGCCTGACTTGGAGTTATAGTCGCCGGTGTTTTGAACTACCTACATTTGGCGGGAAAACTTTTATACTTCAGACTATTTAAATGTAATATTTTTCAATATTATTTCGTAGGAACGTTGAGAATAAGGACAGTTGCTTATTTTAAATATATAAGGCAAAAAAATAGCTCTTTAAGTGATGTGTATTTAATTTTAGGAATCATTTTTGAAAGTGTTTATACAGAATTAAGGATGTTATACCAATCACGCAATCAATTATTTTAGAATGTCAAATAAAACTGGAAATCTAGGTGCAAAATAAAAAAAAATATTTAATTATGGTAGCTGTCAGTAGTCCATTTAACTGTTAGGTATCTAAATTTATGAACGTGTGTTATGCATATGTTTAGCTTATGGTGTGATATGTCAAACATTGGCTTTGAAAGTTAAATTAGACTGGTGAAATCCACCTTTACTCTTATCTATAAATGTATTGTAAATAATGGTAACGCCAAAGACTATAAACCCTATCTGTATCTTTAGAGGTAGGTAAGTAGTGAGAGGGTAACCACTCCAGAGATATCCTGAGATTCCATAAAGATTTCCTGAGATTCCCAACGAGTGGTTAACCCCTCAGTAAGTAGGTACGATGGTAATTTTTTCTTTTTAGCCTTGAGATTTTGACTCATTTCGCTTCAGCCGGAGCTTTAGACGCTTTCGCTGGGCGAGCTAAAACAAAGCAATGACGGAGATTAATAAATGAAACACACACTCTAGATGGATGGGCCGAAGCCGCATATATGGGCTGAGGAAGGTTTTTTGAAGTAAAAGTAAAGACAGAATCCTTTTGCTTTTTGAAATAACTTTTCCGAATAGTGCGTACCTTTTGGTTTTGAGTCCAGCTTAAACTGCTGATCCCCAATCCCCATCAGAAATTATTTGATACTGAACACTGAACACTAACATAGATAGCTAATTCTTCTCGGCTATAGAACAGACACCAGGAGGTGTATTCCCTTTCTCGAACGCCAGCTAACCCACCCAACTAACACCTTAAAAATTTATTGTAAGAAGATATGCACGCCATGATGCAATATACGGGGACCAGTTCTTCTTACAATAAATTTTTAAGGTGTTAGTTGGGTGGGTTTGCTGGCATTCGAGAAAGGGAATACACCTCCAGGGATTGCGCTGAATAAATTCTGCCAGGGAGTGATGTGAAAAAACTCCTGAGGGATTGGTTTCTTCGGGAGCGATCCCGATGGCTGGGGATGGTACAGTAAGCAGTAAGCAGTAAGCAGTAGGTGTTACAGGTCTGCTCTTACTAGAGCTAAAGCAAACGTAGGGCTACTTATAATTATAATGTACCTTGGTGCATCTTTTACTTACTCTGACAAGGTCCGGAAGTGAATACAATATCATCAACTGCGAAGCCCCCATTGGTTGCCATGCCTTCCATTACCACCCGAAAATCAGAACTGGCATCCAAAGTAAGCTGACCTGGGGTCCAGCTAGGCCTTGCAGTGTCTACGTCCTTTGCTGATAACTCCCATACCTGTAATTGTCCGACCAGGTATAGGAAATTATCTAAGAAACACAAAACCGCAGGAAATTCGCAAAAGCCTAAGAAAAAATATAAAAAATACGAGAAAAAAATTTCTTACGCCAGGATTCTAACCCACATCTCTCAGGACACGAGTCGAAAGCATTGACCACTCTGCTACTGAATCAGTGTACCTACATCCAGTTCAGTTGATCGGAGTCCTAACCAAAATAATCAGTTGACTTTTTACCAGCTCATTTGGGTTTCCAGAAGTAGTATTATCCTCCCGCAGAATACGAAGGTTTCCATCTTCGCCAGCTCCAAAGGCGGCAAACCAGAAGGCCATGCAGAGGGGCTCCGAGGTGGCAGAAATAGGGGGAGAAATCAACCGCACGATGTTACTTGCAGCGTTATGGTTGAAGAGGTCAAAGTACACGTAACCCTCTAAAAACACACAAGATATTTTCTTATCTATTGTAAAATGTATACATTATTTATTATCAAAGATAAGTACCAAAGTAATCGTTACATTACGTTACGATCATTACGTTATCAGCAGGGACAAAGAAACGAAGTTCTTTATGTAGATTTATTTCGCAATCAGACAATTAGAAGTCAAAAACTTGGAGCCACTAACCTCTAGATTATTTTCCTATGTTAACTTTCTTCTTCCAAAGATTTAAGACAAATTATTTCTAATAAAAACCACAATCTGGGAAATTCATCTAAGCTGTAAAACACATTTTCGAATATCTAACTAAGATTGTATTAATTTTTTAAATTTTATTAAACGTCCCTCAGATTTGATTTTTCTTTAACGCGCCGAACATACGCGCCAATGAGTTGGTTTGGTAGATTTTTTGGCCGAAGCCGAATTTGAGTGGGCCGAAGTCAGTTTAGGAGGGGGCCGAAGCCAATACATCCATGTCGGAACCGGAAAATTTTTCCGTTACTCCGGGATTCGAATCCGGACCTCTCAGGATCCCTTGACCACTCGGCCACTGAGAGGCACTAATTTGATTTATACTGTACCTTCTGACAAATATCTGAAATTAAGAAGGTTTTGTTTTAAAGCCCAGCTCAGAGTTCAAAAAATTCATTCGGCTTTTAAAAACCTTCAATAATCTGTAGTACCTATCAAAAATTGGGACTATGCCCCAATACTTTAATCTTTGCATACCTGGGGATCCGAAGGTATTGTCCACCAGGTTCGCAGGTCGTCTTGAGGTGACAGCCAGCCGCCAGCTTGATCCTGACCTACCTACACCTTGCGTCTCATTCACCCATTCACAGGTGTCTCGGTCGAAGTGGCATTCTCCAGCTTGGACTGCGGCTCCAAGAGGTGTAGCTAAAAAAATTATTAAATCAATTTATTGGTGCTTACAGCCGATATCCTTGGCCCGAAGCAAGAAACTGGCTGCATGTTGGCCGAAGCCAAACGAATATTTGGTGTGACATCCATGCTACCAACAGAAAATTGCTGCTACCGGGATTCGAACCCAGGGCCTCAGTCGTGCGAGTCTAGTGTGTTCCCACTAGACCACTGTGAGGCCTCTTGTTAAAATTTATGTTCAATTCTTGGAATCCTGAATTTTTTTTACAGTAGGTATTTTGCATGTTGTGCCTGCTTTGTTCAATTCGCGTTACTAGTACTTGAAGTTTTAAAACAGATACTTACATGTGCAAGCGCCATTGAAGAAAGTTATATCATCAAAGGCAATAAAGCCATTGGTTCGACTGGAGCCCCATGTACCTTCAATCACAACCTAAAACAAAAAGGCTGGTTTAAAACCACAAGTTTTCGACAGTGACGATGAAAACTAATACCTACCTACCTACCTACCTACTAAGAACCAGAAGAATAGCTTAGGAATTAAATACCATTGTCATTCTATATAACGAGAAAACATTAGGGTTCCTTGACAAACCCTCTCTATAGCAAACTCCTGGTTATAGTGCCTCTCATTACAATAAAATCAAAAATTAGTATGGCATTTGAAAAACTGTCATTTTAGAAAAGGAGTTACCGTGTAGTTGACGTCGATAATGGGAACTTGTGCGTAGCGCCATTCAGGGCCTTGGTGATTGTATAACTTCCATACCGGCTTCATAGGATTAGATTGAATATTCCGTTCTAGTAGCCTAGTGTACACGGTTAGTGCACCTAGGCTAGGTCCAGTACTGTCTATATACGGTTCATTCATGATGTACCTAATAAAAAGAAGAAAAATGTTTGAAGTTCCGTTTTAACAACTTAGGGTGCGTCCCACCATGCCCAGTTAAAATTAAACTGGAGATTTACCATGTTAAATTTAACTTAAAAATTAAATTTAACATGGTAAACATAGGACAAAATCTCCAGTTTAATTTTAACTGGGCATGGTGGGACGCACCCTTATACTACTACGTACCTAGATTCTCAAATTTGGAGAAAAAATTGTTAACTTTTCATTGCGCCTGCAAAAAACCTGATTATGTAATCCAAAAGTGGGTGTACACGTAGTACAGTATACCTGAAAATCAAAATGTGGTAGCGAGGCAGAGGTGACCTGGCGGAGATAGTTCGGAACACAACTTAAACTGTAGGTCCCCTTACATACTAATACGATGGGTGGGTAGCTGGTATTTGGTAGTGCTGCCAGCTGACCACGTTGAATAGGTACTACTTGAAATGGTTCAGTTTTCATTGTTCTCCCCCCCCCCCCCCTCTTTACTATTACATATCACTATAATATATGTCAGGCCCGTATCCAGAAAGCGGTCATGGGGGGGGGGGGGGTGTTTGGGGTCATGGGGGGGGGGGGGGGGGGGGGGGTTTGGGGTCATGAGGGGGGGGGGTTTGCCTATATTTTTTTGCTTCACGTTGGCATTACCATGTTAAATTTCCGCTCATGGGGGGGGGGGGGGGGGTTTAACCCCCTAAACCCCCCCCCCCCCCCCCCCCGTGGATACGGCTATGACATATGTATACATACTGTGAATACAGTATACAGTAACCTGGTGGAGTACAGTAATCGACTTACCAAAACGACATACAACGGGGCTGGACCTGGTTTCGAACTTCTTTTGAAGTAAACCAAGCTCTAGTTCCAGGTCTTTGGACGTTGCTTCTTGCCAAAGTCATAAAGTAGCCCTTATCGGTACCAAAAGTGTGATCTAGCATTACTGGTCTCGTGGCTTGTCCTGATATTCTGTCCCAATCTATATCGTCGACTCTTTCTCGTGGGGAAGTGTTTGCCCAGCCACATTCGTCTAATTCGAACCTGCAGTCGCCGGGCTGGAGAGCAGCCAGTTGAGGTGCAACTGAAACGAGAAAAGATAGAGGACTATGGTCATACTACACTTTCTCGCAGTAAGTAAGCTCACTCTTTTAGTAGGTGATAATTTAGAAATAGAAAGACAACAAATTTACATTTTCTCTGAGCTATCTTCTTGGTTTTTATTTTTTATGGGTGTTAGCCGTAACTTGTTTACGCCGGGATTCGAACCCTGACCTCTCAGGACACAAGTCCTGGTCCTTCACCAATATTTCCCAAGAATATTTCTTTGTTAGTCTTCAAAAAAATATTTTCTAATTTTCATTATTACAAAGGTAGGATAACATGGTAGGAAGCACCCTTAGAGAAGTCCCACCATGCCCAGTTAAAATTAAACTGGAGATTTACCATGTTAATTAACATGGTAAATCTCCAGTTTAATTTTAAGTATGTCTAATATGTATGTATCTGTAAGAGAAAAATTTCTTTTCCCCAGAAATCGAAAGAAAACTTACTTGGGCAGCTTCCCGGTATGAGAGATACGTCATCTATGGCTATGTCACCCAGGTTGTTCCTCCCCACTTTAGCGGATATAACAATGCGGAAGGGGGATGGGGAGGAAATCGGCACTTCCGCTTGGTACCACACATTTCCGGTTTCTCCGGACAGCCTCCATACCTGAAGAACCAGCGTAAAAAAATTTATAAGTAAGAAGTTGTGCATTAAGGGTCCGCTATACCTGACGGTGCATTTTTTGCCGCCCATAACATTAACATTGCGAGCGGCGATTCATTTTCAAGGTTTACCCTTGGTTGGAAAGACACAAAATTTTTGAGGTATGCGATGCTAGCATTTGCAAAACAGTTGCAATAAAAGAAACCAGTGAGAAATTGGGAAATCTGCTTCGAACACTCCCTAGAACATTGTTAGGGCTAGGTACAGGCAAAATTTTGTGTCTTTCCAACCAAGGGTAAACCTTAAAAATGAATCGCCGCTCGCAATGTTAATCTTATGGGCGGCAAAAAATGCATCATCAGGTATAGCGTCCGTGAGGTAAGTAATGGTCCTGTTTTCGCGCCTTAAATAAAATCCCGCGAAACCTATTTCCGCCTTTTTCAACGGATTTCGTAGCTTCATACCTACTTCAGTTTCCGTTCCCTCGTCTTTCTCATTTAGAATGATGCTGAGAGTTCCAATCCCGTTTCCGTACATGTGTGTCCAAAACCGGAGGCATAGAGGAGTATCAGCGCCTAAAAGTATTTGTATAGCTTTTAGAAGAGACAAACCGTCACCTATAACCTTGCGAAAACAGTTGTGATGAACTAAACATATATAAGTACTTGGAATATTTAGATAATTTATCTTATCGTTAAGCTGGATTGATGAAAGCCACCCTTGGTTAACTGGCTCTACAGGTGAAAATAAATTAAAATATTATCCATAATAACATTGGACCATTGGATTGGTTTAAGCAATAAAAAAGATCACTGCTGCCTGAAGAGAGTTAGAGGAGAGGGTAAAAGTCTATAGTGTCTCTCTATAACGACCATGTAAATTTGCTTGCTATAGAGAGGATTTCGAAATGGGTCAGCGTTAGCTCGTTATAGACAGGTTTTCGTAATAGAGAATAGAGACAGTCGTTAAAGAGAGTAGCAGTGATTGGAAACAGGCCATATCCTTTGCGAATAAATTGTTGACCCCAATTTTTAATTGTTTCCTGAAATCTTACCTGTAGGTTCAAAATCGTCACTCGACAACAAAGCGATATCACCAGGTCTTCTTGGGTACGATGAATCAATATAGGCATAACCGCCTTCCATACCACCATGTAAAAAGCTGGAGCGATCGGTAGCAGGGCCTGTTGATGGATTGCTACTTCCTCGGCCCTGTAAAAAAATTAAAACTGTAGGTCCCCTCTCAAAACTGAACGAGGACGTGGCTGTCATTAGTGTTGTTAAAAGTCCACTAGCTGACGTTACGATAAGGCCGCTATCGGCAGGATGGTGAAAGACACCGACTTTTCTTGTTGGGAGGATAACACTATAGTGAGCTTTTAGGGGGGACTATAGTAGACTTAACGAACCAGTGAAATCCACCCTGGAATTTGATATAAATAAATATATTTTTGCTAGGATGGAGATCCATGAGTTATGATTCTAGAACTAGATACCTATGATTCTAGATGATTCTTCCAAATTCTACATTATTTTTGAAAAACTTAGCTAAGTGCGACGTACTTTATTCCCAAGTTTTCAGGCGTCAGATTTCGTTTAACAGGGATTACTTACGAGGGACCATTGAAAGTCATCCCCTTCTTCATTGGCCCAGCTGCAAAAACCACCCTCAAACGTGCAGTGTCCTTTGCACTCCGAGCCTGGTTTTCGCGCTACGTTGTCTATTGCTACGAAACCTCTGTATTTCCGGTACGGATCGGTGAAATCCTTCGACACTCCTTCAAAAACAATCTGAGAAAGATACGTCAATTTATTTATTTATAAAACAAAAGAATCTATCTATCTATATTGAAAATCTGTCTATAACCAGCGAACGGTACAATCCTTTAACAAACCCGTCTCATTTAGAAACCCTCTCTATAGCGAGAAAATTTGTGTGGTTCCTTGACGGTCGTTATAGAGAGAAACTACTGTAGGTATAGGTAGGTAGGTATGCTTACAATTTTCTGACACCTTCGAAAAATTTTTAGGGGGAGGTATTACTACTCACCATATGTTCTTTGTTAAAAGTGTACAGCACTTCGGCTCTTTGCCAATTTTTATTGGTTGGATCTTTGGAACTCCACAGAATTCTGTCGTAAGTATCGACCGAATCATCATCAGTTACTGGATGTAGAAGAACTCTTAATCCAGCAGCACTCAGTCCATCGATCGCATAACTAAAACCATTTACGTTATGTGAGATTACTAAGCTACTCAACGGTAACTTCAATCCACTTTATTTACATCACACTGAGGCTGCGTCTCACCATACCCGATTAACAGTCATATTCCAGATAGTTCATGTTAAATCCGAATTTGACTGAGATCTTGCTGTTAAAAGTCCACTAGGCGAACGTTATAATAAAGGCAAATTTCTTACCGTGGAGGCTGAGGACTTCAGCGCAGCCTTAGAAAAGCCATGGCTTGCTGTGCGCTGCCCCCTCAAACCCGCTACCTAGATCACCGAGGTTTTCCGAAACCTGACGGCCTGAAACCTTACTTGAAAGAGATGCATTTTCCATCGGAACTGGTTGTAGGTAAGATAGAGCTTTCAATAAAAGCATTCTGAGATTTTCTTCCTTCAGGTAGAAGTAGTGACGTCTCGAAGAAGACGTAACCTCCTTTATTGTCTCCACTTGCGTCTAAACTAGGTCCCCCCAGCCAATTTGCCAGGGACCCAGCCCCAAATTCCCAATTTAATGCTGAGTTGTTTCTGTTCACCCAATCACAGGTACTTTGTTCGTTTTCGGATCCAAAATCACAGATCTCTGAAAAAAATAAAGGGTCCAACAATGGTCGCACTTGACTTTCTCGTAATTTTTTTTACGTAAATTATTTTTTTTGCCAGAATTTTATTTTTTTTTAAAAACTATTTTGCCACACATTGGACGATACTTTTAGGCACCTGCATACAGAATATGTTAAACATCCGTCAAACAGTGAGGTGTCGTTCGACGCGCAAAGTAACTACCTGTTTTCTATTTTGAGTGTCACGGTCTTAATTTTAAGTAATTGAAAATCTATTGATTGAACAAGTCCTTGAAAAATTTATCTGAGACTACTTTCACAAATTTTCAAGAAAATCCGTCGATTAGCGTTGTCGCAAATGTGACCTAACCAATGATAAACGGGAATTCAATTTTTGGAAAATTTTCCTACGATAATGCCAATATTGGCCATAATTATTACGTAGCATAAATTTCGTTTGATAAAACTTCAAACTAAGTTAAAGTACACCTCCCTACAAATTTTATTGAAATCGATCGAACAGTGCCACCGGAGTGAAGACCAACACGTTTTGGCCCAAACTGGGCCAAGTTATTGGTCCACCTCCAAATGGTTGCATATGACCCAAAAATATTAATTCAAGAACACTTCCGGAAATTTTCAAGGTTCCAAATTGATAGACATAGCCTCCAGCCCTTCCTAACTGTCAAAAAACACGATTGTTTACCTATTTTCGACGATAGCAGGCGCAATTTTAGAGTTATAAAAATTTATCAAAAAACGAGTGCAGATATTTACTCCAGGTACCTACATAGGTACCAAATTTTAGCAAAATCGGATGAACGATGTGACGCGCGATAGAGTGACGGACGTACGTAATTACCTACTTACGTCGGACGGACATTTGGTAAAGGTCTACTCATCGCACTTTTTTTTTTTTTTTTTTTTTATATGATTTTAAACGCGCTAATGTCCATTGGACCACATACGCACGGGGAGTTGGCGTATTGCGCCTAAAGTAGTCCCTTACATTTCAGCCATTAGGTTGGCCCTCGTAATGTACGTAAGGATTTAGTCGGCTGCCCTTGCATCATCCCCCAGAGCCTCAGGGAGGGTGGAGGGTACTGCAAGGGTACTCATCGCACTTCCCGGTGCACCAAGCGGCAGAGTGAGCCGCCGCTAGAGGTGAATCACAGGGGTGTAAGCAGCAGCGGCTGTTCCATATATTAAAAAATATCCTCCAGTCAGTGCGACCCGTAACCAGGTGCACCAAGCTGCAGAGTGAGCCGCCGCTATAGGGGAATCATTCTGGAAAATGAAAAATTCGAACCCTATTTGCCAGTCAACGAGCCAAGAAATCTGTTATTGCCTCATTGGGAACAAAACAAGTAAGAAGTACATTCCGAAGTAGTCGCATGTGTCGTGCGACAATCAGAAGCAAGTATCGGCGGAAGTGCGATGAGTACACCTTATCCGGACAATTTTTAAAAACCACATTTTTGGACTCGAGAGACCTCCAGGGTCATGGGAAACCCAAAATCTCAAAATCGAAATTTTGCACGAAATATAATATATAAATAATGGTATAAAATACCTTATTGATGAAGGGGAAGGAAAGAAAGCATGAGCAGCACACACACACACAACGAAACCGCACTGACTATAAAGAACGTCCACCCCCGGTGCGCGAGCGCGACTGACTGAGGGGAGTGAGGGGTGAGGGGAGTATCGATCGCCTGACTGCGCGGCCCGGGGAAGCTTCCCGCGCTTTCGCCGCGCGCAGTTCTATTATGAATCTTATTATTTCATCCTTTATGTAAACCAGTGGTACCCAACCTTTTTTAATCGACGTATTTTTTTAAGGTAAATCTTGCGAACCAGAACACACACAAATTAAAATGTAAATAAATTAATTAAAATTATTAATAAATTAATGCACTGCCAGCATGTTATTAATCATTACCGTATCACGGATGAACGGACATTTTTTACAAACCACTTTTTTGGACTCGGGGGACCTCCAGGATCATGGGAAACCCAAAATCTCAAAATCGAAATTTTGCACGAAGACATAACTTTCTCAGCCCATGTATTACATACGGGCGAGAAAGTAAAAAACATGATGACGTACAAAGGAAGCAGGAGGACACAAGCGTTGGAGAAAACTCGACTTTCTGGTTGTGATTCTGACGAAATCACCCCTGTGTATAATAGTAGCAGGACATTATAGACCCCACTAGGCCTTACAGCACCTGTACTTGTACCTAGCAGTACACGGACACCCTTAGAAAAAGATACCTAAACTCTTTACTAAAACAAAACTTACCAGAAGTTTCTTGACGTTTGGTTCTTGTCTGAAAAAATAAAAATAAATGTAAAATAATGATTAGCAAGGAAAATTAAAACAAATGTAATGTAAATAGGTCAGGAAAGACATGCTACGTTTTCATGCAAATAAGCAAGGTAGTTCAAGCCCCCCCCCCCCCCCCTTGCACAAAGGCCGCAGTCTAATTGGACCCTTGACTTTCTTTGTCGGTACCAATCGATTTTCCAGCAAGGACGGAAAAATTCTGACGTCTATAAAGAGCCATTCACACGTTGGCCCTGTTAGTCGTTCTGATGTGGGCCAATCTGAGCCTGGGGCCAATATCAGCTATTATTTTTAATAGACAGCTACTTTGACCATGGCAAAAAGAGGGCCAACGTGTCAGTTGGATTGCGAGCTGGAAATATTTCTGAAAAAGGTCAGTAACAAAAACTAATGGGAGGGACGTGTTAATGATAGATGGTTTTCAAAAATTCAAAGATTAATAATTTATTTGTATTGTACTTGTATTTCGTACCTTGACTGGCTCCTTTGTTAGGTCGTTAAGGCTCAGCTCACTCTCGAAAAGAAATTCACCCGAAGATAAAATGAAATTTGTCGCCCAGAGGACAAACCAAAACGTCGCAACCATGCTGAAATAAACATAAACAATTCATAATAATCCAGTACCTATCTATAACAATCATTTTTTATAGCCATCGGCAGAGTTGAAAATTATTTCGTGGCCAAAAACATAGGATAGGATAGTTGAGTTTTTTGGAAAACGTGAACGAAGACATGGAACACGAGTTCGAATCCCTGTGGGACAATCTTTCCACTGCAATAAAAAGTTCAATCTTCATCGCTCCACAGATGAAAAGTGGAGCAACATTGGGTGACCCTCAGAGTAAAGCACTGTTTGCTGGTGTGTAGGACTCTCCCACAGTGTCAGACCAACTCTGACACTAGAGAAGTTGGTCGAAAATTTCGCTTACGCTGGGATTCGAACCCACGCCTCTCAGGACATAAGTTGAACAACTTGACCGCTCGGCCACCGTGCCTTATGCATACGGTGACAGGAAATGAAGTAATAGGACCTAAAGGTACCAATCAGAAATGAATCACTACTCAAAGAGATATTAGTCACACTGCTTTCGGAATTTCGCATTAAACAAAAGGTTATCGACCTTTTTATGGGAACGATGAACTGAGATAGGAATGGTTATGAAGTGGGCAGGGGTCACTCAACCCTCCCCCCCTTCATTTCAATATTGATTCTCCCCTCCCCTTCAGAAAGTAAAGGGGGGTAGACTGGGCAAGACCAGCAACTAGACCATATCTACAATTATTATTACCACAGCTGCCAGATACCTATCATGTACAAGTTGCCTAGGGGATCTAGTCCCGCTTTGTTGTATCATGACTGGGGCATGATGTCCTATTGTAATGGCCTAAGAGCGGGAAGGTGCTTACCTTGAATGAATGTGTTGTTTTGCCCGGCACACCATATATTTGCACATACACGGATCGTTTACAAAACACTTGTTACATTGACAAAAGTTCCTCTTGACTGTCCCCTAGGCTGAACGGACCGAATGACCCCCGTACCGAAGGGGACTAGGGCTTATATGCCCTCCAGTAGGTACGGGTGAAAATGGTCCTACCTAAGTTAAGTGTAAGCATATAGGTACGTGCTTTTAATGAGGCCATCCCGATGTGGGAAGGTCAGTCCATCGGGGTGCGTGCCCATCAGCCTCATAACATGCCCTCTTTTCTTGGCTGGCAAGGCCGATGTCTGGCTAGCAGGGCCGAAGCCTACCTATGGTAGGGTGACCCATGGGCGCACATCCCGACTTCCTAAGAGCCGCTGCTCTCCGGTCTTTGACATCTCCCGCAGCAGTGCGGAACCCGGTCCGCACGAAAAACAAAGAAAACCCAAAGTCGGAGATCGGAGAGCAGTGATGTACAAACGGTAGAATGACAAAAAGAGACATGAGTGAACAGAAGCGAAAAAAAAGAGATGGTGCACCGGGGTGTGATAATACAAAAAGAAAAGAGTCTAGGGGAGGGGAACACAAACACTAGCACTGAGAGAACGTCCAGCAGGTAGGGAAGTCCCCGAAGACCATGACGCAGGAGGTCCAGAGACGGCGAGTGGGGGATGGTACCATGGTAAGAGCCGACCAGTGACGTGGGCGGGTGCTGCTGGTGGCTGACACGTGGGCACGTTGCGAGGCATGGGCAAGGATCCGGCGGCGGGCTGAAGGTCAGGACAGTATATGAGGTCCTGGGCCAGGCCGTGGTCCGTGGTCCGTGAGCTCGAATGCTGTGATGCATGACCGGGAGTAGTGGGTAATGTCCAGGGTCGTGTCACGGGAGTACCTCGGAACGTGGGTGTCGGGGCCAATGTGGCCCGGGCGCCGGGACTGCATCAGTAGGGTGCCAGGGCGTGTCGTGTACCCTGGATGCTAGTGTGACCGGCGCCTTGGCAGGTATCCAGGTGCCTGAGGGGAGGGCCCCATGCATACATACGGCATGGGGTCCGAGCGTGTCGAGGGTGGCCAATGGAGGCCTGAGTGTCTCGTCTCGTGATAGCGGTGAGCATGGGCATGGTCGTGGGTGGAGGCCTGCAACTCAGGTGCTAGTATAAGTGTGTGTGGCGAGGGGATACAATATTGAGTAAAATAAAGTGTTACAATATCCAGTAAAATGAAGTGTGTTAGTGTATAGATGCGTATCTTTAAGTTAGTAATACCAATAGTGAATACAATAAACCAAGATAAATTACCCAATATGCCATGGGAGGGAATAATTAAATACAATAAAAACCCAATATGAAAAAAAAATAAGAACTAGCAATATCCCATTAAGAGTAAAATCAAGAACTAACGCTAAAGTAACCCGAATAAGAAGTAAATGCCCAAAAAGTAAAGTAACTTAAAACTAAACCCAAAGAAGTAATATATAGGAGAGTTGAATAACTCAAAGTAAAACCCAAAGAAGATAATTGTGACGTATATAACGATAGTACCTAAATTTAAGACAAAATATAACCCAAAATAAGGGGAAAAAAATCCGAGAGAGGGTACAAAAACGGAACCCAAAATTGTGTTTGTAAAAAATGGGAAGGAGGAACCAGCCATGGTTCCTGCAGGAGTGATCGGAAGTGAACCTGTAAGAAGCTGTCATTATGCATGCACCAAGAATGGTGAAGTCCGGCTTCAGCCGGGTTCGGGATCAGCAGTAGGTACGGGCGGGAGCCTGTACCCACTATCGATCTGCTGGCAACGCTGTCGCTGAGGCAGTTGCGGTACGGCTATCCAATGTATTGGTACCAGGACGAGTTATCGGTGACTGTGTGGGAGCTGTGGGCGGGCGGCGAGCCTGCCCACCCTTACGGATGGGGGGCCCCATATGGAATATTTTTCGGGTGAGTGGACCATTGTTGAAATAATGAGACTAATGAGAAATAGGTGCACGTAAGAGATGGAGTGAATAGGTATGGAATACCGAAATCTTGTGAATGGGCGAGCGGTGATAGATGAGGGGAAAAGCAATGGAGTGATATGAGAAAAAGAAAGATGTGAATGGACTTGTGTGTTGTAGGTTCTACTGTGATGGGTCACACCAGACCCGGATGGTGGTGCCCATGGCGGAGGCCATATGTGACATGGCCCCCATCGTTGTGGACTACTACCAGTTGACGAACGGGGGATACGTCATACTGGCCACGGCGATGAAGGCCCGGAGCGGGCGCTGGGCCACCCTGGGGGCCTGTGAGCCCCTGTGCTCGGTGCCCCAGGCCCACCCCGGCCCATGTATTGACGGCTGCCAGTTCCACGTAAGTATAGAAAGAAAAAAAAAAATGCCTATGGAAAAGGGGAGGGTGGGAAGAGACGAGAGATGAGATGTGCTAAATTGGTTTGGTTCTTGTTGCATGAAGTATGTCGTCACCCGATACAACATAACGCGGCGCTGTCGGCGGTTCCCCGAGGGGGCCGCCAGAGCGGGACGGCCGGTGACCCCACCCCAATTAGTGGCTCTGGACCTGCACCGGCGCGTCGCAGTGCCCCGTCGCGGCCGAGGGGTGGGTCGCGCCGCCGCGGCTGCTGCTAGGGCCCCCGCAGTGCGCCTGCGCCGCCGCCCCCGCATGGCACCCGACGGGGGAGATGAATATGTGGTAGTGGACTAAGTGTGGACAGGAGGGAAAAAGTGTAAAAAGTGTAAATATAAGTGAGTGACCAGGGTGAGCCGGAGAGACACCCGTGCTGGCGGCGAGGGATGCGAGGGGTAAGTGGAGTTGATATTTCCATGGCCTGTAGATGGTATGTGTGAGTGAGGGTGCCCCGAGGGGGTGACCTTAAACAGATAATGCGCTCTTAGCCTGTTTCGCGACGAAACATACGATAGCGATTTTGAGAAGTAGGAACAAACCGATGCCTGCAAAAATGGTGGACCAAAAGTGTGACATCGCATCCACCGCGTGGGGTAGGTATAAATCAAAACGGGAGGTTGGAGGTGTGATAACCTCCAAATCGGTTAAGAGGCCGAAATCCTGTGGTTGAACGCTGATCGAAAGAAAAGGAGTGTGGTCGCCGGGGTAGAATAGATCGCATTGGTCTTTGCATCCAATGCAAGTCAATATGGTGGGTTGCGTGCCACAATCGAGAAAAATCCTATCGAATTCGCAGTTGCTGGTAAAACGCAAGGTACCGGGTTGGGTGATGTCGATGCTGTGAAGCACAAATTGGGGGTTGCGTTCGCAATGAGTGCAACTGAACTGGTTGGTCAATTTGAATGAGCACCCAGCTGTCCCTAGAAGCTGTTTCAGTAGAGTTTGTGATGAAATGGCCACGTTGGCCGATCTTGCAATCGGGCGTGAGGCAATAATAGAAAAATTTGTGGCCGAAATGACAGACAATTGGGGTAGCGTTTGAAGGGTTGCTGGTGCGAGTATGCTGCTGTGAATTGCTTGAGGAGGTAATATAAAAGGTTTGTTGAGGTCCGTGGTTCGCCTAATGTGGGCCATCGGAAAAGTAATCTTATTGTCCTGCAGTTGTGTTTCTCCCAAAAGAGATCCAATGGGCTCCCCTTGCGGGGCAGCGTCATGAGCATAGGCTGTGTTACCGATCGTGAATATGTGGCTAGGGAGGGCGGTGTGATAGCCATTGGATGAGATTAGTTGAAAAGCATCGTTGGGTTGGTCCTGGGCATCAGTGACCTCGATGACTTCGGAAGAGTTCCGAGAGTCCACTCGGAATGTGTATTTAAATTCATCGGCAGTGATTTTGTAGATGGGGTACCATGAGGTACTTGGGTGGATATTGATCATTGTGGAGTAGCAGCCAAGACCAAAAAGGCAAAATCCTTCCATAGTGGGTTCTAGTGTGCATTGGGTAACTGTTAAGCTGGGTTTGGTTCTGATAATGGGGTAGGCCATGACGTTGTCGTCGGCGCACGCCTGTTGAGTACAGTTAGAATAGGATGCACTCAAACACCGAAAGTTGGACCAAGCTTGGGCTGTGTATTCTGCGGTGTGGTAAACGAGAATTCCCGTAACAGTTTGTTCAGTTTGTAGCAAAGAGATGGTAGTAGTATCATTGTGAGGGTTGACGAAGCATACGGTCTGACCTACATGCAATTTAAAAAATATGTTGTCGATGGGTAAACAATTCGAACCTTCGCAGTTTTCTACTCGGGACTCATGATATATAGTTTTGTCACATGCGAAAATGAAAGTGGGTAACGTAAGAATGAGGATGATAAAAAATGGTATGGGCATGGTGTGATGGCGTGGTTGAAACGGCGGGGTGGGGGGAAGAGGCTGTAGTTCGATAGACTCTGTGACAGGCGATGTTGAGGCAGGTGTGCATGTGCTAGGTAAAAAGGATGATGATGAAGTGGGCGAGGTTGGTTTTGTACGACCTAGAGGTCTGAAAAGTCGCCTAATGTTGCGAAAAAATCCTCGACGTTGGCAGCATTCATAAAGTAGGGCCAAGAGGATTGATAAGCTGATTGCCAGAGCGATGGCTGCGATGCTGAAAATGGGTTGATATACCTTCTTACATTCCGGTAAATATTGGCTGTTCTCCATCGTGCAATGTGTGAGGGTCCCAAAAACTGTAGTGGAACAGTCGCCGTGAGATATGGCAATGTGGCCAAAGTAGAGGCCTTTACAAACCAAATCACAGTCGGTGATTGTGGTGCGTCCCTCCATACGTAGAGTGACGTTGGAGGTTGGAACTGAGGCCGTGAGTCTGCCGTTGTCCATTGTCCACTCGGGGCAAAGTGCTGCGCCGCCGTGGGTTAGACTGGTCCCTAGAATGATTATGGCGAGAAACATCTCGGTTGAGCTGGGTAGTGCAGTCTAAGATCTGCAATTGAAAAAATGTATTATAATTGGATATAAAATGAGGAGTCAAATTTGGGGCCTTATACAATCGTAGTATGTGATGGGTTAGGGGAGCTTAATTCTAAATAACCTAACTTAAAATAAGGAATGAAGTGAAATGAAGGAGTTGTCGTATCCACTTATGTATGGCTAAAAACTAATGTACGGCGCCGTAACCATTCATACTTTAAAACTAGGAATAGCCTAATGATAATTGCCTATAATAATCCGTAAGCCCATAGGACTGACGGAAGCGTATACCTTAAAAAATAAAGGGGAGGATCGTTCATGAACTTCGTGATTGCATAAGGTCCGAATGACTCCTACAAAGTGGTCAGGTGAGCGACACCTGTAAATATGCTAGCATGTGTAGTGTTGCCTCTATGCTTGTAGAGCGGAAATAAATATTAATGACAAAATGCTCGTAATATAAAAGGTAGTCAAGAAGAGGACTGAGAACTGAGTGTGTTGTGTTATGTAGTGTTTGTCGTATTATCGTGCAAGGATTCCAATCGATCAGCTAAGTGCTGAGTATGTAAAATCACCGATCGTTTTTGCGCCCTTAAGTGGGTGTCGCCTTGCGTATCAATACTGTCTAATGCACAGAGAATTGATGTAATTTCATCGTCCAAACGTAAAACTGTTTGGGTGCTGGGCTGAGAGACTGTCTCGAGCTGCGTGATAGCCTGGGAAATATTATTGATTTTCAGTATAAATGGTCCCATTGTAGTATCATGGTCCTTAAAATTTAGCGTAAAAACGTTCTGTCTAGTCATAGCTCTAGTGATAGGTCGGTGGGCTGACTGTTGTGTAGGCTGGGCCTTCGGGGCCTTAGGCGCTGTAGGTACAGTTACCACCGGTTTAGCCTGTGCTGGTGAGTTTGTACCATCTGCGCAGGGGCCGGTGTCGCTGTCCTTGGGCAAGGGCGACGAGGTGTCCGCAGTGTCCCCTTTGTGGGTATCCTGCGGACCTGTTGTATCGTGGGATCCGCGTAGGTGGACAGGGGATTTAATATGATGTTTGGAGACTATGGATACTTTATTATTGGCTAGGTTGCGTATGGTAACGCCGTGAGAAGTTTGGGAGAGGGTCACAAAGGGCCCTGAGTGTGTCCCTCGAGAATATTTAGTCTCCAGTTTTGTGAGGGGGTTGAGGTTTTTCACATAAACTATACTACCTGGGGGTATATCTATAAATTGAACCCTGTTTTTAGTATCATATGTCTGTTTAATTCGTGCTTGGTAGGCTGCCAAGTATTTCTGGATTTCCTGGTAACTGTTGTCTAAGGTGGCCAATGCGATGGCCGTGGTGTCATCAGTTTCGAAATATTTCCTTCGTGCTTGGAATGAAACGTCGCCTAGCGCTCTCTGTGGTCTGCCAAAGTACAATTCGTATGATGTGAGGTTAGTGTCATAGACATATCTGGAGTTAAGCGATGCCAGTGCAAAGTCTATGTATTTTGTCCAGTCGTCCGTTTTGCCTGCAGGAAGGTTCCTAAAAGCTGTTTCAGGGTACCTATACTTCGTTCTGCTTTTGCCTGACTTTGAGGTCGGTGCGGGGTGGAGAACTTGGCTTCTATCTGGTAGACAGCCAAGAACTCTGCCACTTCTTTGCTGCGGAACGAGGTAGAGTTGTCGGCCCGAAGTTGTAATGGAATACCATGGGCCGCGAAAATCTTAATGAGTGCTTGAATTATCGAGGCACTACGTATGTCGGCTAAGGGCTCAACTATGACGAATCCAGAAAAGGCATCCGCGACGAGCAATCCATAAATGTACGGACTGGAGCGGGTTTTTAAAGGTCCAAAGACATCCATAAAAAATTGCTGACCAGGGAAAGTGATAGTTTCGGGTGGTTGGAGCGGAATTTTAAAAGGGTGTAGGTTGGCTTTGCTCCTGTGACATACTTCGCAGTTTGCTATAAATTTTGGGACTAATTTGTCTAAATGTTGTATGTAGGCTCTGCGTCGAATGGTTTTGCATGTGTTTAAAATGCCATAGTGGTGTGTTAGGGGTCCCTCGTGAAAGTATTTGATGGTTGCATCGGCCAGTGCAGTTGGTATGACGAGCTGCTCAGTATTGTTTTTGGACTTTCGGAAGAGGAGTCCGTCTGCGTCTACGAAGTATTTCGAACGTCGGGTTTTACCTATAGATGTGAGTATGCGTTGTATGTACGTGTCATGCTTCTGGGCCTCCGCTACTTTAGCCCTATCCAATGTGGGTAGGGTGAAGAGAGGGTGCCCTTGGTTGAGATTGAGGGAGTCCGTGCTAGTTGGTTTTGGCGGGACTGTAGTCTGGCCTACAAATTGTGATATGGCGTGAGAAAAAAATGCATAGTTTGTGTCCATCTGAGGTATGGCGGCCTTTCTTTTAGTTTTTGGTGGCGGGGCGTGTGTTTCTAGGAATTTGTCATAAAATTCCAAAAATTGATCGTAGGATATACTGCTTGATGAGTCACCAGTAGTGTCCGGGATGAATGAAATATCGCCGTTTTCCACTAAAATTCTGCTGAATAGGTCTGCTGGCATGGATTCACCGTCTAAATGTTCTATGGTAAATGAATAATCATTGAGGTCAGTCACGATACGTGCGACCACGGAGGAAAGGGGCCTTCTGGAGGAGAAGGCCCACAAAAGGGGTTTGTGGTCTGTGTAGAGGGTGAATTCACGTCCCAATAAGTAGGTCTTGAAGTGTAAAATACCATCGTGTATGGCTTTCAATTCCCTTAAGTAAGTACTGCGTTTGGTTTCACCTTGGCTTAATTTTCGAGAATAGAAAGCGAGTGGTTTAAGGGTGTTAGATTGTAGTTGAAAAAGGCTCGCGCCACAAGCAAACGAGCTACTGTCAACTGCTAAATATAGCCTTCCGTCCTGCTTATTGTGATTGGAACCGAATTGAGGGAAAGCGAGAGTGGTGGCCTGAGCTAAATCTTGTTTCAATTGTTGGTATTGTTGTTCATGTTCAGGTGTCCAGATGAAAGGTGTTTTATCGCGCAAAAGGCCGTAAAGGTCTGCGCTCGTTTTAGAAAAGTTTGGAATGGCTGATCGAAAATAATTCATGGTCTGTAATGCAGATTTGAGTTGTTTTTGGTTTTTGGGAGTAGGTAGACCGAGAATTAATTTGACTTTATCTGGATGTGGACGATAACCATCGCGTGTGAGCTGAAAACCTAGAAAATCGAGGGATTGTTTAAATAAATCTAATTTCCTTGGATCTGCCTTCAGGTTTGATTGACGCAGCATATTAAGACAAACTTCTATGTCCTGTAAGTGTGCCACGGCGTCTTCCTGTTTTGTGTAAATTAATAAATCGTCTGCGTAAACTGCTACTTTGTTGTCGGCCTTCGCGTTCTCCACTGCCTTGTTGAGTACGCATGCGAGTACGAATGATGACTGCACACAGCCCTGTACCATTTTTTTGAAAGTGTACCTCTTACCATTTGGTGCAGAGAAGCTGAACAAGGGGCGGGAACACTCCTCAATCTCCACTTGGAAAAATGCTGAGTGGAGATCCATGCTGGAAAACCAGCAGGTGCTGTGGAGGCGGTCCAAAATTTCTCTGGTGGTTGGTAGAGGGTAAGATGTACGTTCTATACGTTCGTTAACAGCCCTCAAGTCCAGGCAAGGTCGCCAGGACTGGTCTCGTTTCCGTATAAGCAAAAGGGGAGAATTCCAACGGCCAAGGGTTGTTTCCTCAATGACGCCTGTCTCCTCTAGCTGGTGGATGGCTTGCATAATTTCCGCGTGTTGGTGTTTCGGTAGGGGGTATTGGCGTGTATACACCGGGGTGGCAGTTTTCTTGAGGGGTATGTGAGCCTTCATGAGTGGTGTGGTCGGTAGGGGATCACCCTTAAGCATGAATACGTCTGAGTATTTGAGAAGAAGGTTTTCGAGCTGTTCCCTTACCTGAGGGGGTACGTGTGGGGCGTTCGCGAGTCGTTTCAGGGCTGTCGTTAAAATTTCTGTTCGGTCGGTAATGTTATTGTCGCCGGACGTGACGAACACGGTCTCAGCGGCTGACTGCTCTGTGTATTCATCATGTGAGCACTCATGCTCCGTAAATTCGCCGTCCATTGGGAAAAAATACCCGAGGGTTTGCCCTGCTTCTATAGAGATTGGTCCGTTCGAAGTGTTGATGGCCAACACTTGTAGGTGTTTGTTACGTTTGTTGGGGAAGTCATGATAGCTATGTGAGAGTGCTAGGTCCTTCACTAGACATGTGGCTGGGCAAAAAAATCCTTCGCCTTGTAATTCGTGATCTACTCGTGCTGGCAAGAGAATTGTTTGTTGTGGTAACATGGTTACTGACCTGCGGTTAGTGATCTGGTAGTATTCAGGGGGCCTATCCGATGTTTGCTCATTCCGGTGCGTACGGGCCGGCGCCTGACTGTTCCGCCTGGATGCTGTTTTGTTGATGTATGCCCTGTTGTCATATGAGTAGGCGCTTGTTGATGGCATAGATGTAACGTTGGCATCTGTGTAGGCTCTCGTTGATGGAGTAATCGTCACGTCGTCATCTGAAGTGACCGCTGCTAACCCACTGAACCTGTTGTGAGTTGGAATCGAATATCCGGGAGTGCCGTCCGGGCGCGTTCCGGTGTGTAGGGTGTCAATGTCCTTGTTCTTCATACCTATAGGGGTGCGGCCAGGGGGTCTGGTGATAGGTTGGCGGTAAATGTCCAAGGGTTGGATGGGTTTTCGGATCGTGTCGTTGCTGCCGTGACGGACGGTAGTACTCCGGCGTTGGTGGCGCGATCGGCCCTGAGAGGGGGCCCTAAAATTTTTCTGCCGACTCCTTTTGGACCTGCCAGGGTTTTGTTGGTCCCTTAGGGTTTTGCCATACCGTTGTGTGTTGCGAAACCCGGTTTTGTGGGTCACTAAAACGTCTCTTTAGGATGTTACAGGTGGGTTGTGTATGTGGGCCAGTTGCCTATTGTTACCTGGCCTGGGTAATCTATGTAAGCGACTAATTTTACCTTGGTAGCTGACACAAGTGTTGTCGTTAACCGTGTGAATGTGGTTGTGGAAAATTGTATCGCGTCCTAGTAGGCCGCAGACGGCGAGGGGGCAAAATTCGTCATTGATGACGTGGAAACTTAACGTGAGAAGTAGACCTTCTAGTGTGAGTTGTAAAGTGCATTCGCCGAGAATTTTCATCCTGTTGCCAGTGATACCGGTTATTTCTGCAGTAGGAGGAGTAATGAGGTTTCTAGCGGATTGGGGCATGCAGTTGTATCGTATGAGGTTGATACTGGAACCTGTGTCTAATAAAAATTCGAATTTGTTGTTATTATTTCTGTCTCTGAGGTGTACAACACAGGGGGCGTTGCCACTCTGTGTGTTGGTGATACAATCTGCTACCAGGTGTGATTTTTCCCTTACGGGACATGCGCCTATTTCCTCTGCACGTCCCGGGGTACCTCGTTTTTTGGATAATATTCCAACTGCCTCAATGGTTGTTGCCTGGAGGGGTAATCCTGTCGAAAGTTCCGTCCCTGGGTGTACCTGGGACCTGATATTTGTGGTGGGGACCTCTGTGTATATTGGGGCATTGATGCGTATGTAGGGCGGTATGTAGGACGGTATTGTTGTCCCTGTGTGCGGAATGGGAATGGAGGGAAATTCGGTCCCTGTTGTCCCTGCCATAGTTCTTGTCGCCTACCGAATGGTCTGAAATTCTGTCGTGGGGCGTTTTGCCACCTGGTTTGATAGAAGGGAGGATTGTAGTGGTTCTGGCCTCTGGGGAAACGCGAGTTTCTGAAAAAGGTTGGGTTGGGATTAGGGCGCTGCCTGTAGAATGGTGGGTATTGTTCCCTGTCGTGATATGGTTCCCTTCTGCCTTGATATTGCTGTTGGGTTATGGCGAAGCTTTGATCATATGGGACGATTTCTGTACTAGGTTGTGGGTCTCTAGGGGCAATGGATAGTTTGTCGTCTATCATTTTGGTTAATTTGTTCATGGCTTCCTCCATGAAAGCCACTTCGTGCTTTGTCTCTTTTACGGTAGGGATTGCGTCTGTGGTCAGTGTCGTAGTTGTCAGCGTTTGGAGGAGTTCCAGGGCCCTTGCTAGAGTGTCTGGTTGCTGGAGCCTTATGATTTGACCATGGTCCTTGAGACCGGTGAGGAATATGTTAAGGCAGTCTTTGTCAATGATACTGCCGTGGGCCTGGGCATGTGCTGGGTTGTTGATCGACCTCTTAACCCGTTGGGCTAAAATCTGGAGGCGATCCGCGAATTGATTTGGGGTTTCGTGTTCTAATTGTTTGCATGCATAGAAAGCGTGCTTGAGTCGGTCAGCTGTTATAGTTAAAGTATATTTTTGCGCCAGGGCAGTCTTGAATTGTTCCCAAGTGGCTGCGTCGTTTATGTATTCCGGTAAGAGACGAGCTGTTTGTTTTGCCGGCTCGGTCATTCGGAATATCACCGTCAGTTTTCGTAAGTTGTCTGGGTATCCGGCAAATGTCGCCGTGTCCTCTACATTTTGTAAGAATTGGGAAATGGAATAGCTGACGTTGTTTGGGTCAAAAATGGGGATTTGGTCCAAGAAATTTGGGATGGGCTGCGGTCCGTCTAGTGCCATACTGAGTTCTAGTCGTGTGACTGTATAGAAGTGTAATAGGGCTAGGATAGCTTGCCGCAAGTTGTAAATGTCAAATTGGTCAAATGGTAATAGGTGAGCGCCTGGGCTGCTTGCTCGCGCTTGATATTGCCTTTCGAGAAAAGCTAGGCGGGCTAGGAGGGACTGGGCTATACTATGCCTGTTGGCTATGATAACTAGGATGCGAGGGTCGCCGTCGCGAATGAGGTCTGGAAGATCCTTGTTAATTTGTTCAGATAGGGTGTGTGTACCTAGCGTGATACTTTCAAACTCTAATGAGATGTTATCCCTTGCAAGCCGTGTGAGGGGCATTCAGTAAACCCTGTCTGTACGTCATATGTCATTGCCTTACTAACGACTGCCGAAGGGCGTGTAGATGGTCGAGGGTTGATTGATATTCTACAATTTCTCGTTGTAGGAATTGGCGTGCTTCGTGTATGTTACGAAAATATGTAATGAACTCTGGGGTTGGTTGTTCGGTTAGTGTCTGTAATGAGCGAAGATCTCGTGTAAATAGGTGAATGATGTGATTGATTCTGCGTGGGTCAGAGAAGTCGGGCATGTGGTGAAAAAAAAAATTATTGGGTTGTATGCTGGAGGATTTTCCGACGTTCCTGTTTTAGTTTTTGGAGAGCCAAGCTATAGCGGACGAGTTCTCGTTTAAAAAATTGTTTAGTTTCAAATATATCTGGGAAGTGGATTAGATATTCGGGGGGTGGGCAGCGGGTGTATTCTTTGAGAAATCTGATTTTTATTTCCTCTGTTTCTATTTGATCGTTCAAGTTTGTGGTGAGATTATTCATATTATTGATATGCGGGCATGGTGAGAGGTGACCTGGAAAGTGGTGAAGTTGTTATGCGGAAAAAAAAATTATTTTTGAGTGGGGGGGGGGGGGGGTTCGTAAGTTACTTCTGACACCAATTTATCATGACTGGGGCATGATGTCCTATTGTAATGGCCTAAGAGCGGGAAGGTGCTTACCTTGAATGAATGTGTTGTTTTGCCCGGCACACCATATATTTGCACATACACGGATCGTTTACAAAACACTTGTTACATTGACAAAAGTTCCTCTTGACTGTCCCCTAGGCTGAACGGACCGAATGACCCCCGTACCGAAGGGGACTAGGGCTTATATGCCCTCCAGTAGGTACGGGTGAAAATGGTCCTACCTAAGTTAAGTGTAAGCATATAGGTACGTGCTTTTAATGAGGCCATCCCGATGTGGGAAGGTCAGTCCATCGGGGTGCGTGCCCATCAGCCTCATAACATGCCCTCTTTTCTTGGCTGGCAAGGCCGATGTCTGGCTAGCAGGGCCGAAGCCTACCTATGGTAGGGTGACCCATGGGCGCACATCCCGACTTCCTAAGAGCCGCTGCTCTCCGGTCTTTGACAGTTGTATTTTTTTCCCCCGGTCCCGGATGTACCCAGTCCTAATAAGGGAACGTGGCCTTCACCAGCTGAGGGAAAACTCGACTGCCAGGCATGGTTCTGACCATGTAACCCCCTTGTCTCTACAGATGTCATGAAAGCTGAATGGCGCCAAGAATCCCATGACACCAGAAGACCGGTCGATAAATAATATTACTGTATATTCTTTGAAACTCATTTGAAAACTTGGTCATTTGAATGAATGATACCCAAAAGTCGAATTTTCCCCCAGACAGTGAAGGTTGGGCATCAGGGCTGGGCCCTCCAGGATCACAAGAAATCCAAATTCCCTTTTACCTTATTCCTACCATCACAACATATTGGGTTATTTAATTTCCATATGTGTACAAAGTTCAGAGTAAGTAAATAGTCGAGTATGAAGAAAGTTTTGTTTGAACAGGGAAGTTTTCAAATCAGATTTTGTCACTCGTCAAAAGTTCAAGTTTGGGGGAAGATGAATTTCTGGAAAGTCTTCAAAACATCCGTCGTTAAATCTGTTAAACAGCCAACTCCAACGTAACTCAAATGCGAGAATGTAGAGTTAGGCCTGTGTCCCACCGTTTATTTTAATTAACTTTTAGCGTTCCGTCAATAATGCATCGGATATAGGTAATCCAGGTGTGACGTTCCGGAAGTAACGCTTCAACTCTAAATAGACGCACAACACCAGCCACAACAATAGGCGACTGCTTCATTTTAAACTAAGTCGAGAGCTTCACACTGATTTCAATTTTTGTTGTAAGAAGATAGGTTTATTTGTGTTTTGAGTACGTGAAGCGAGTCATTTTAGTTTTTGATTTTCCTATGACACCACTGGACCACGGCGTGATCTCGCACACCTACGAGATGTGCTAAAATCATGCTATTTTGCGTAGGTAGGTACATAGGTACATGTACCAAAGATGGGTGAGGTACTATCGATTCTATTCCTCTTAGGGCGGATATCACCAGTTGCTGAAGCCTACTTTAGTGTCCCCTAAAAGTTCACATTAGCGTTATTCTCCCGAACCTTTCACCACCTTAGCTGGAGAACTTTTAACGGTAGGATAAAATTTTTGGCTGTTTCCGACAGAAATTATTCCACACCTTTGTTTTAACTTGCACTGAACTACAGTTACCACTCTCTATAAGGAAAACCTCTCTATAAGGAGCGACAGTCTTTTGCCTTTGAGAAACCATGACTCATTTTGAACTCCTGTCTATAGCGTCGTTATCATTATCATACATTATATTTCAGAACAGAAAATAATTATTTAATTAAACAATTCACGATGTTTACACCGGCTCCAAATTCAAATTCTATTTTGTCACTTGAAACAAGTACCTATTGAGAATAATTGACGAAGATTAAAAATTTGAAAGGTTTAGGACTTGAACCTTCTTCTAACCTGGCTGCAAGGCCTGAATTAGTGCAGGGTTGTGGGTCACTTTTCCAGCCGAGGCTGTCTCAGTTAATTTTAACTGGATGTTACATGAATATTTAACATACGGGTGTGAACGTTAAAATGCCCTAACGATAACTGAAGATTTACCAGGTTCCTAAAGTCTACTATAAGGTCTCCGATATTCTCCCCCGAAGTGATAATTTGGTGCCTTTCACCATCCTGCTGATAGCACCCTTATAATAACGCTAGCTAGTGGATTGTTAACGTCAAAATAAAGTTTTCGGCTACTTTTTCGGGAAGTGCTTTACTTCCAGGGTCAACCGTCAAAAATGTGAACATGGCTAAGGTTGCTTAAAAAATATAATGATGTTAATGGTACGTACCTCGACAGGAGAGTGTGAGGGGTCAACTGCTTGCCAGGTAATGTAGCATGGCATGTGGCATGCAATACAATTCAAATCCAACTCCAGCGCCCCTAACGGCAGCAAACCCAACTACTGACCTCAACTACATCCTACAGCAGTAGAAGGCCAAATGGGATTACCCAATTTTTTTTTTTTTTTTTTTTTTTATTGAGGAGTACCTACCTATGATTAATATGCTCCATTCTTCGATTGGAAGCATAAAAATTAAATCCCTGATTTTTGTATTGTTTTGAAACTAGGTAGGTACCTATGGCCCGGCTTAGTTTAGTTGATACTTGTCAAAATCTCACTCTAATGTCTAAGAAGACAGACACTATGCTTGAGAAGGAAGCAGTTTTCAGGCCTTTTAAAAACTCTAGCCTATTTATTTATAGAATTCTAAGAAGATCCAGCAGTTGTTTTTTTCTCAAACAAAGTGTCTGTCTTCTCAGACATTAGAGTGAGACTTTGAAAAGTATCAACTAAACTAAGCCGGACCCTACGTTGTGTCAAATTTGAAGGTAATTGGAAAGGCCCTCCCTAGAATCAAGTGTTCTGAGGTCTGACTTGTGTCCTGAAAGGTCTGGGTTCGAGTCCCAGCTATAGAATGGATGTAGTAGCTTCGGTCCACTCGTAGACTGGCTTCGGCCCGGTTCTGTTCGGCTTCGGCCAACTCCTCTTTGGCTTCGGCCAAACTTCTGCGGTGTAATGCTCACAGGGCGCCCACGATTCAAATCCTATAAGTCATGGTTTCAAAAATTTTATGACGTAAATAATATGATTACTCGCACCTTCACGATACAATCGGCACGTTCTTATTAAATTCGTCTATATGATTTCTGCATACCTGAAACGAAACTTAAGTATTATAAGCGATAAAATGGCTTCATAGTTTGAACAGTTTATCAAAGAATTAATTAACCTTAACCTAAGATTTATCGTACCTGGATCTTTTAAGTGTCATTTATTAGTGTAGTCTCATTCGAGTAATAACTATTCAGTGACTGAAAGTTGAAAAATTCTACAATGAGAACCATCAAGTTTTGGGCTTTTGTCAACTGTGTCCTCCAACTCGCTGGGATGCCCATAAGAAAATGGTAAGCTATAACGGTGACTTGCACCAGTCCCTTATAGTGTAGATAAAACTAGTAAGTTTATCTTCTCAAAAAGTAGCTAAAAAGTTTATTTTGAGGTTAAAAAGTCACTAGCTAACGTTACTATATAACTGCGCTGTCGGCACCGACTTTTGGTTGGATAACGCTATAGTACACTTTAGGAACTGGTGCAATCCACCCTACCTCTCACATTTACCTATTTTCTTATAGGGAGGGAGTGGAATACCTGATGCACCTTGGCTACCCTGTATGCCCAGCGAATAGCTCATTGGTGGAGGTTCACTGTCCAGTTGAAGACTATGAAGAAATTCAGACCATGGTTTCTTTAACTCAAGAAAAATTCATCAAAAGCGGATGGAAATTTCTCCTTGAAGCGATTCTTCTTTCCAATGAAGCAGAAGATTTCTACATTTACCTTTTGGAGAGAATGCTGGAAGAAGGCTTCCTGAACCTATTGGGTGACTAAAGAAAATCCACTGAAACTAATTCTTTGCTTATTGAATGAAAATAAAATTGTCTTAAGTAGACTCCAGTCTCTATAAGAGTGCTTTCCACCAGTTCCTTATACAGCTCAGATAAAGTTAGTATAAAATTATCCTCCCGAAAAAGTAGCCGAAAGCTTTATCTTGCCGTTAAAAGTCCACTAGCTAACGCTATGATAAGGGCGCTATCGGCAGGATGCTGAAAGGCACCAACTTTACCTATCAGGAGGATAACACTTATATAACTCTTAGGGGACACTATAGTTGATGTTAGGGAGTGGTACAATTCACCCTTAGGGGGGAAGTTGTCTACGCTCGGTACGTCGGAATTATGGGGGGCACGATTCGATGGTTTTTTGGACCCCATGCAGGTCACTGTGGACCCTTGGGGGCCCACAGACACCAGACTAGGAACCACAGCAATAACGCCTGCAAAGTCATGATTATGTAATTGAAATATTGGTGTACCTAATTTGCACAACGCCTGCAAAAACCATGATTATGTAATCCAAAAGTCGGTGTACACGCATTTCACATTCCATCAAAAAATTTAGGAAACGTTACTAAAGTCTTTGCAACCCCCCATACCGGTCGCTACGGACCTCTGGGGGTCCCAAGTTGGAATAGATCTACTGGTACTGGTACTGGTACTGGTACTGGTACTGGTACTGGTACTGGTACTGGTACTGGTACCGGTACTGGTACTGATACTGGTACTGGTATATACAGGTACTGTATATATTAAGGGTAAACGGTAAAGGGTAATTCATCGAGATGGAAGCCACTTTTTGAAAATATTAGATTTGTTTCAGCAAAACCCGCTGACTTTCCAATCCACTTAAGAGTTATTTTTGTGGCATTTCAGCAGTTTCTTTATAACATTGCTTACTGGCGTTTTACTGAGCTTCGTTTAGTGAGAATATTGCATGAAAAGGAAAATAAGTGCTGTGAAGTGTTTGATTCAATTTGACGAATGATATGCCATCTATTGTCCGTTTGTATAAGCTAATTCAGCAAGCTGAGTTTCCCCTGGTGAGAGTTTTCTGCACTAAGACTCTCAGCAGATAGCGCTGCTGACACACGTTTTGGTTTCTAAAGCTGAATTTTGTCCATTCTTCTACTTCCTATCAACCACTTAATTATTTGCGAAATTTTCAAGACGTTCGTTCTACATTACATAGAGAGGGTTAATATCATCATAATATCTCATATCTCTCATATCTAGTCAGCTATAGCTTTTTAAGTGTCAGATAGCGGAACGTTGTTGAGCCCATCCTGAGCCATTTGGAATATAAGTAAGTACCTAAACTCCGATAAACTCGCTGGTTTTGCAGCCTTAGAATGTCCATGACCTATTAATAAGATATGGGATGCAACCCGTCGTGCCCTCTGTATACAAGAGGTTGATCTGGTCACCACCCGCCCGAAAGTCGATTTTTCCCCCAGCCGGTGAAAGTGTCAGGGCTGAGCCTTGACGCCTGATACCTACGTTCAGTTCGATCCGTCATCATATAAAAAATTCTGATTGATTCATGTGAAACGAACCCATAGGTGTGGGTGTGGTGTTTTGAATCCCACTAAAACTGTAGGTCCCATCATGTGCAGAGATCTGGTTCTTGGTAGTACTGCCAGCTGAGCCTGAGTCTAAAAAATTAAAAGATTACATCCTTACCTGATTGTAGGACTCCCCCCGCTAAGTAGAAAATATACCGTGCCAATAATATTTTTTACATCTATAATAAATAAATAAAACAAATACCACAGACAGAAAACATTAAGATCACATCATTTTAGATAGGTAAAACGGAGCAGAAGGTTGCAACAGGAATGGCGCGAACAATGACGGTCCATCTTGGGGTACGAAAAAATTTTGCTGAGCCCCTTTCGTGAGGAAGGTTCCATCGTGTAGTTTCCGTACATGTTTCTTCAAGTCAAAATTTCGGCAGAAGCCTTTTCGACAAATTTTGCATGTGAAAGGTTTCTTTTCGTTATGAGTGTGCATATGGAAAGTAAGGTTGTAAATTTGGTGGAACGCTTTACTGCACACGTTACATTTGTAAGCCTTTTCCGAACTGTGCGTAAGTTTGTGGTTTTTGTAGTTCCCTTTTTGGTGAAATCCCTGAAAAAATAATTACACAAGGGTAGAGACAGCGGAGAAGGTCTAAGGAAATAACGGCAACTCTCGAAAACTACTGGGAAATATTATGGCTATAAGTGAAAATTTAGCTAGAACATCGCTGACGCTATACTTCGAGGCAAAGGGCCAAGGCTGAAGATATTGGAATGCACCGTTAGGTCAAGCAGAGCCTTAAGGCAGGTAATTTCCTTACCTTGCCACAATATTCACAGACAAAGGGCTTGTAGCCTGCATGTATTCTTGTATGAGTGTTAAGGGTAGAACTTCGATTGAAAGCTTTGCCGCAAGTAACACACTTATGTGGCTTTTCCGAGGTGTGAATTATTTTATGCCTGCACAGCGTCGATGCCTGAAAATTAAATAAATCATATATACTTAGGAACCAAAAATCTGGTTTGGGGCAGAGAAAGAGGTTTTTTTGGCAATGCAATTAATGCAATTATCCTATAGAAATGGCTTTGTGGGACTTTTTGGATTTTGGATTTTTTTTCAAAAACCACAATTTCTGGATTGGTGAACATTTAGGGTCATGTCAAAATCAATTTTATCACGTTCAAAAATGACCAAACGTCTTTTTACCGCATATAAAAAACCTGGCAGCGAGAAAATAGTAAAATAAATAATGGAGCTTCGAGACATTTTGGGCAGTCTATATCATCTATAGCCAGATCAAACTTACTTGTCTGAAGCCTTTGCCACAAATTTTGCAAACGAATGGTCTCGCCCCTGTGTGAACAGGCATATGCCTTGTAAGGTTGTAGTGAGCGTTAAAAACTTTCCCACATTCAGCACATACGAAATTTTTTTGTTTAGGGCCTTTTTCACTTCCTAATCTGGTTGTCAATTTTAGCCCCTCCGTGGGTAATTCTGAAACAAAATATTCATTAGTGTTGGTTCAAGCAATCCAAACTTAGGGGTCAAGTACACACTGATACTTTGGTTAAAGAAATATGTGATCAATATAAATTGTATCAATATTGCGACTTCATCATCAGGTTAAGCTCACTGATCTTAAGGGCCGTTAGTAGTTAGTTAAGAATCCCGGTAAACGGTTAAACGGAGGATTTCTGTAGTTATACTTAACTTGCAAACAAAAGAGAGTGCCATGCTGCTCAAAGTTCCTTGCAGTTGAACTTGGTTAAATTAATAGCCGAATTTGGGGCGTCAGTTTGACTGTGAGTTAAGTGGCTCCAGTGCTAATACATGGCACTCTCTTTCGTTCGCTAGTTAATTTTAACTATAGATCAAATTCCCCATGTTGCGGGATATGGCTAATGAAATGAAATATTTGACTAGAGACTATGAAAAACGCCCTTAACCAAGGATCGTCAAACCCCACCTTAAGTTAAAAAAATGATATTTCTTACACAGACCTTTTGGAGGAGCATACAGAAGAGGGTAGCTATAGACCATGAAATTGGGCCTAACCAAACTAGGAACATATTTTTTAAAGGCTGAATCTAAGTGAAGCGAATACGTGGGTCTAATACTTCCAGAATCTTTTCTAGGTCCGAAATGCCCAATTCCATCTAGAGAGTCTTCTTTCCGAGGCCCTAGATCTAGAATTCTATCTAGGGCAGAATCTTTTCTAGGCCCAAGATCTATGATATTCTCAATGGTTTCGCCTCTTCCTGGCTCTAGTTCCATGAATTTATCCATAGGATCTTCTCTTCTGGGACTCAGTTCCATGATTCTCTCAATAGAGAAATTGAGTGTTTTTTGATGTCGATGGCTTGTTTCTACGCCCTCCATCTGAAAAGAAACAAAACCATATTTTAAGGTGCGGCTTTACCCAAGGAAAGACAGTAGACTCTCACGAATATTCATTTGGCTTCGGCCAACAATCAGTTTGTGCCTTCGGTCCAAGGGTGTAAGGTTGAAAACGCAAAAAATTGGACAAAAAAATTCCATTATTGCTTGTTGAAATTTAAAAAAATCCAATTTTCACTTATTAACAACGAGGGGCAGACTGATTTTATTTAGATGGTTTGGTTTAAAATTAGTTGCATTTACTGTCGAGTCATAAAGAACTTCAGAACTTGGGAAAAGTGGAAAACCAGCAAAAAACCAGATAAAAATTGTAGGTAATCATTTTTCCATTACTGTTGATTAACACAGCTGGTCGAAGTTGAGAACATTACAAAACGTTCTTTCTGATCATCAATTTTTATGAATTAGAGCAGGTTTCACCAGTCCCCTACCGTGCAGATAAAGTTAGTGAATTTATGTTCCCGAAAAAGTTATCTTGTCGTTAAAATGCCCAGTAGCTAACGTTATTATAAGGGCGCTATCGGCAGGGAGGTGAGAGACATCACCTAGGGACCTAGGGTATCAACATTTCTTTTCAAGAGGATAATGCTATTGGGAACTTTTAAGGGACACAATAGTAGACATTATCAACTGGTGAAATCGAACCTAACATATAGGTGTGAGAGAGGTATGCGCCATACAGGTATTTCGTCGTAATTCCGACATTATGAATATTTTCCTCTAGTCTTGGAACGTTGAATGGAAAATTTTGAAATAAGCGGAATATTGGAATTTTGGAATGTAGTAAGCATTAATTTTACCTAGAATAAAATACCTGTGAGAAATTTAAATTTTCTGCTTGAAATAATTTCTTCTATTCTTGGAAACATAAAATTAATATTGCAAGCGGCAAAATCCTTTAGATTTTCCCTTCCTATTCTAAATTTCTTTCTTTTTCTTTCTGTACAAAAGGGGGTGACTTGGGAACAACGCCCGACAGTCGACTTTCCCCCCTGCCGGCTGAGCTGGGCTGGGTAGACCCAATGGTGGGCAAGATTTACCAGAGGTCGGGAATAGATTCTAGGTGCTTCATGTAGCTCCAAAATATCCAGGAAAAAAATTGGCCCGCACGAATACAATACTTTACCTTACGTATACTCCGTATACAGGTAAAGTAAAAAAGTTAAATATAAATTTATATTTTTTTTTAACGCGTGACGTTCAGAGAACATATGCACCGATGAGTCGGTTTATTAGATGATTTTGGCCGAAGCCGAAGATGAAGTGGCCGAAGCCGAATGTGAGTGGGCCGAAGCCAGGTTAGTAGTGGGCCGAAGCCAACACATCCATGTCGGGAGCGGAAAATTTTTCCGTTCCGCCGGGATTCGAACCCGGACCTCTCAGGACACAAAGCGGACCCCTTGACCACTTGGCCAGTGAGAGGCACTAAAAGTTCGATATTATAATATAAAGCAAACAGTAAAACAGTGGCTGATGAGGATCACTGGGTTTAAAGCAGCCTTAAGAGGAATGGATACGCTCCTGGTCCATCAAGTAGTGTTAGAATCCCCATTAGTGTCAACAAATATTGACAACGCGACATGCGGTTGCTTTGTAGAATGATGATCGTTAAGAGGACACCCCTACAGAAGGCTCAGACGATCAAGGAGTGATAGAGGGGTGGATCTCAACCACCCTTAAAAATCAATAATCAGGGAATTAACCAATCGCCAACAGGAACGATATGCAATTATTGTTTATTTCTTTAAATAAATCTCCGGATCTTAGTAGGTACCTACTCATATTGATTTTTTATGGACTACTTACTCACTTCTTGGAAGTGTTAAAAGTTAAAGGGGCAAAAGTTCATTCACTCTCAGGAAAAAGGACTTCTTACATGAAACACAAAACCCACTGGACGAGCGGTCCAGGGGTCCGCTTTGTGTCCCAAGAGGTCTGGGTTCGAATCCCAGCGTAACGGAAAAATATTCGGCCCACTTCTATTCGGCTTCGGGATACTCTTCTTCGGTAAATTAAAACAGTTTAACAATGAAGGAGCTATTCTAGTTCTCTAGTAAACTCTGTTACCATTGTAATGTTGCTGATTGAATCACCCCTTCAACGTTAACTCGTTCAACATAGCCGAGAACACTTCCCTCTTAATTCAAACTTTCACTCTTATAAAACTCGATCGTGTTCAAATAAACATGTTGGCAAATTTGCTACCTCCCTTCGTTTGCTATATAACGCTCTCCCGGTTGAAATAAAATCTGAAGAAAGTTTACCAATTTTTAAAAAATTCCTAAAATAGTATTTTTTACTTGAAAATGTTTTTTATAGTTTTTAGAGGAATTTCTCAATTTGTAATTTAACTGGACAACCAGGCGTTTTATACTTTAGTTCCACCTATTTTGGGTGGGACAAGGTCAACAAACGCCAAAAAAAAAAAAAAAAAAAAAAGTGGTCTAGGTCAGATGAAGGTCTCTAAAGTCACGCGGAACACCAGTTCGATCCCGACCGTATCAAAGTTTTTCTGTCTAGAATTAACCTCTGATATGCTCAGCATGTCAACTGAAATTTATATCGATGTTGTGGTGGTTTGGAACCCACCAAAAACTGTAGGTCCCCATCGTGTACTAACACGATGGGTGGGGAGCTGGTATTTGGTTGTGCTGCCAGCTGAGCACTGTCTTGTCCCCTTGAAACTTGGTTCTCTCGATTTTTCTCTTTAGCCTGAGGGGACAAGGTTCCAACACAAAAATTACCATAAATTAAAAACATATTAACAATCCTCTGAAGAACGATTGACCCTTAAGTGTAGATTTTGGAATCGGTATTTCCCTGCTTATTGACACAGAGCAGTTAAGAATTAATGTGTGTACCTATAGGTACACAAATAAAATATATCATAAATTATATAAATATCTAGGTCGTAATCCACAACAGCAAATGAGTGGAACATGGCTAAAATGTCTGTAATATATTCAATGTGGGTTCGACCATCCCTAGTTAAATATAACTGGTATAGTTTAGCTCTGTACGCCTGATACATAACTGAGGATGACCCAAACTCAGGTGGGTTTCACCAGTTCCACCGTGTTGATATAGCTTCACAATTTACCTCCCCGAAGAGCCAGACGAATATTTTAATGTTCCCGTTAAGGTTCACTAGCTAACGTTATAAAGATGACAATGACACATGACACTATCGGCAGGGTGGCAAGACACCAATTTTTCCTTTCGGGAGGATAACGCAATAATGAACTTTAAGGGTACACTATAGTGGACTTCAGCAAATGGTGAAATCCACAGTTAAAAAAAAAATAAGAATAGACAAAAATTTCAATTCCGTCCCATTTGCATGAAAAAAAAAAAAAACACATAGATAAAAATTAATAATTTACCTTCAGCTCTTCTGCGATGTTCAAAAATAATAAACAGTTTTTTGACTTCACTGGCACATGTTTGGAAACATGCTGTCGGGTTGAGTTGTCGTTTGGAACTGGCATGAGGTGGGAGGAGCTTTACTCTTCCAAGCTTTGGAAAAAGACGGGTGAAAGGCTTCGTTCAATCAGAATCGAGCTTTTCCGGAGGGGTTGTTCTCGGAAAAGGTGTAAGTCCAAAATCACCCCTTAGCCCTTTTGCGCCCCCCTCCCCCCCCCCTGTGAGGGTGGCTACCCTGCTCATCTTTTTGTAGCTTTTCTCCGGTCTTTGCCTTTTCAATGCCTTTCTCTCGTACTGCTTCTTTGCTGCTTGATCCCATACACTTCTCCAGACCTATTGCTTTTTCCTTCCGGTTTTCCTTTCTCGAGTCCTGCAGCGTATCTCAAAAACGCTGATTGGATTACCGGAGGCCGTTGCAAAACATAATATACTGTACTTACGTATCCTTGCCAGGCCCGTATCCAGAAAGCGGTCATGAGGGGGAGTTTAGGGTCATGGGGGGGGAGGGTTTCGCCTATATTTTTTTGCTTCACATTGGCATTACCATGTTAATTTTCCGCTCATGGGGGGGGGGGGGGGGGTTAACCCCCTAAACCCCCCCCCCGTGGATACGGCTATGATCCTTGCCAATTATGACAGCCACAGTATCATTGAAAGAAGGACTCCCAATACAAGGTCCTAGACCTCAAGGGGAGCAAAATATTTGTAAAATTAACTGTGTAAATATAATAAAAATACTATACTATACTATACTATACTATACTACTATACTCGTTACCTTTCGTGACCTTTGTAAACATGGAAAATCACACCGAGCAGTTGAGTTTCTCCCTGGTCGGTGAAAGCCAGTTACCCATCGCGGATGGGTAGAAGACCCTTAGTGCCTCTCACTGGCTGGTCTATGCGTCTGCTTTGTGTCCTGAGAGGTCCAGGTGCGAATCCCGGCGTAACGGAAAAATTTTCCGCTTATACGACACGGATGTATTGGCTTCGGTCCACTCATATTCGGCTTCGGCCAGTTCTTCTTCGGCTTTGGCCAAAAAATCTAACAAACCAACTCATCGGTGCATATGTTCTCTGAACGTCACACGTAAAAAAAATAGACGCTTGGTTCTCTGTAGCTCCCCTAGCACGCAAATAGCACCAGTTAACACCAACTTCAAATGACATTCATCCGCACCTCTTAGGGTGGATTTCACCAGTTTTCCTAAAGTCTGCTATAGTCTACTATAAAATAGTGCCTTTGACCATGCACATGCACCCTGCCAATAGCGCCCTTATCATAACGTTAGCATGTCTGTGAACCTTGAACGGTAAGATATAAAGTATTCGGCTAATTTTTCGGCCATGCACATTTACTAACTTTATCTGGACGGTAAGAAACTGGTGAAAGCCACCCTGCGAGTTGAAAGGTGCTAACTGGGTATTAGGAGAATGGAAATAACTCCCGGCAATGTGTTGGAATGAGTATATGATATCTCAATGAGAGTCATTAGTAGATATGAATCTGTTTCCGGCGACTCACACTTAAGTATACATACATAGTGGAAAGTAATACACGGTTGACATTACTGTAAATATTTGCAACCTTTTGAATTCTGTTTGACAAAGTTGCAGCCTTACGAAGAGATAAAAAAATATACCAGACGGCTCTTTTTTGCAGTCTCATAGCCATGTCATGACCCTTTCGCAACATAACCTACCTCGCAAATTATTTACTTATAGGAGTGTCAGGTTGCAAAAACGAAATTAACGGTCGAACGCGGCTTCACCGTAGTCTAGTGGGAAATCACTTGTCAAAGACCGGAGAGCAGCGTCTATTAGGAAGTCGGGGCGTGCGACACTGCGTCACCCCACCATAGGTAGGCCTCGGCCCAGTTAGCCCCACATCGGCCATGCCAGCCGAGAAAAGAGGGCATGTTATTCGGCTTGTGGGCACGCACCCCGATAAACCGACCTCCCCACATCGGGATGGCCTCATTAAAAGCACGAACCTCTATTCTTACACTTAACTTAGGTAGGACCATTTCATGGACCGCACCCGTACCTACTGGAGGGCATATAAGCCCTAGGCTCCTTCGGTACGGGGGACATTCAAGAAGGATTTGGTCGATGTAACAGTGTTTTGTAAACGTGTTCGAGTCTGTGCAAATATACGGTGTACCGGGTGAACCAGCATCCTCACTGAAGGTAAGCACCTTTCCGCTCCTAGGCCAGTTTAGATAGAATATCATGCCCCAGTCATGATACACTAGACTCACATGACCAAGGTCTCGGGTTCGAATCCCACGGGGTACCTACAGCTTAAGGAAACACTTATTCAGGATGTACATCGCCATCTGCACTATAGAGCCTGTTTAAATTATGAAGCAGCTTCTGACAAAAACTGCATGACATACACCTTCCTACATTGGGCCGACGACGTCCTGCAGCCTGAAGATAGGTAGGTACGATGGGCTACATTCTAAGTGTTAGTGTTAAGTGGAACCTTAGGCTTGCATTTAATTAAATAATAATTATTGATTTGGGCCAGTTTTCTTTACAAAGTAAATATTGAGATATAAAGAGGACACCGTCTACTCAGCTGCTGCCATGAAAAACGATCACTCCGCCTGCAAAAATTTGATTATGCTTCATGCGTGCAATACTTTGAAGCTTTGTGATGGATGATACTTATGATACAGATATACAGAATTCTTCTTATGATGACGCTTCAAAGACTAGCAAATATATTTACTTATCATAATATGTCTTTCATATCCTTTCTGTTCTTTTTGTAGGTGGGAACGTCGAACAAACGACAATGCGTATTCCTTCAAAGTGAAACCATCGCCATAACGGAGATTTATCCTTCATATTGTTTTTTTAAAATTCTAATAATTATTCTCTTTCCTACCAACTTTCTGAGATTCCACTGTTTTGATGATAGTAAATTTTAAATAGAACGCACGTTACACACGTTAGCGGACTGCTGAAAGAATCCGCCTGCAGAAATATGATTATGCTATAAGAATGAATTTTTTGTTATTTTAGATTTTAGAAGGTATTTAAGGTTGCACTGTCCCCATTTGAATTAACATTGCGACTTTCGAAACGTCTGTCGTGGTTTCTACTGAACGTTTCTTCTTGAAATTTCACACGAAGGTAGATTGAATAAATATCTAGAACTATATTGCAGCCGATTTTTGAATTTCCTTTTGGTTTTCTAACAAAAATTTTTTTTTCCAAAAAGAAGAGCTGCAAAACACTGTTCACAAAAAAACGCCGTGCCTCAATACGACTAAACTGAAGACATTGAGATTATCGGAATTGTAAACAAGAAGGTTGCAGGTAGAACTATATCGAAGCCGTTTTTTCAATTTCCCTGTGGAACAAAAAATATGGCTGTTTGAAAACATGCAAAAATCGCAAAACAGCCATAAAAAGCCAGTGCACGGCTTGATGCGATTAGTACCCGACCAGCTGCCCTAGGAGACGCACACATTGCGTTCACCGTACTCCACAATTACCGCACTTCGCAGACTCCTTCTTATTGAAGACTTCACCTACGTTGTTTATTTCCAATGAAAGATAACAAGATGCCATTGTTGTTTTTACTTCCAATTTCTTAGAAAGAGACTATTTTTTTTTGCATTTTGATTTTAGATTTTTCTTTGAAATCTACCTATTGTTAGGTAGTCGTACCTACCAGTAGTCTCACTTTTGAAAACTTTCTTCACAGGTCTTCGTTTCGTGATCCCTGCTGTATTCCAAAACCACCATCAGCTCAAAAGTTTACCTAATTGTACCTATATATATGATATATTTCACTTTCTTGAGAACAAGCTGTGAACAGTAAATACTACCTACCACTTTTCTTGTAACGTTTTTTGATCCCACCCTTCATGATTGAATAAGGGTGAAAAAACAGGGGTTGGCGAAAAAAATTCATAACTTGTGCCCTAGGGGTGGTATCGAGTTCTTTTTTTATATAGATTTGCCTCAGTATTACCTACAACTTTTGTCTGAAAAGTTTTTCGTCCGACGCACCGTTTAGGCAGGGGAGGGGGCATAGCCGTAGCCGGGGGGGGGGGGGGGGGGCTTAGCCCCCCAGATACCGTTTAGCTGGCCCCAGGATTTTTCTGGCCTACACATAACGTCACATAAAGCCATGCATGAGGAGAATTCCCGGGAGAGGGGTAGGGGGGGGGGGGGGGGGATCCTGCTACGCCCATGGATGGGGGGTTGAATTTTCAAAACGTCATGATCGTCCCATATGATCCTGGAGGTTCCCCGAGTCAAAAAAAAAGGTTTTTAAAAGATGTCCGTCAGACGTACGTACATACGCCACTCTGTCGCGCGCCAGTACGTCACACCATTCATCCGATTTTTCTCAAATTCGGTATTTAGGTACCTTATGTAAATATCTGGATAAATTTTGTGATAAATTTTGATAACTCAAAAATTCCGGAATTTTTTTCTTACGCTTGGATTTGAACTCGGACCTTAGTGGTCTCCGCTCGGCTGCTGAGGAGAATGAGGTGTTCATTTTTTTTTTTTTTTTTTAACGCGCGACGTTCAGGGAACATAAATACGCCAATGAGTTGGTTTGTTAGATTTTTTTTTTTTTTTTTTTATATTTTTTTTATCGAAGCCGAAGACGAAGTGGCCGAAGCCGAATATGAGTGGGCCGAGGCCAGTTTAGGAGTGGGCCGAAGCCAATACATCCATGTCGGAAGCGGAAAATTTTTTCCGTTCCGCCGGGATTCGAACCCGGACCTCTCAGGACACAAAGCGGACCCCTTGACCACTCGGCCGCTGAGAGGCACTATATTTTGTTATTATCAACCTGAAGTAGTAAACCCATTCTGTCGCAATGTGAGGATAAATTTCCTAAAATATATAGGAAAAGCTAAAATTCATTTCTTGCTTTCTTCACTCATTTTCATATTACTTACCTATACTCGGTTTTTTTTTGTGGGTGTGAGGGCACTGAGGGCCAAGATTGGCCCAAGTTTTTGGCCCACCTCCAAATGGTTTCACAAAACGCAAAAATATCTCCAGACGCACTAGGTAGGTACCTACATACCGAATTTGAGCTACTCGATGAACGGTAGGACGTACTCCACAGGTTGCGCGGTCCTGGCAGAGTTCCAGAGCATCAGTACCTATTACTGAGAACTGGCATTAGGTAAAGGTGATAAGAAACTGCTAACACAGGTTTGCTAAAACCCTCCCGTTTTGGGTCTGGTCATGGACACCTGTTTTGAAAACCATCGTGGGAAGACCCATAACGGCTCTACGTCGGCTCCTTCAAAACTATATTTTAATATAGGTACCTACACCCCTTTTACCCTTTTCTCATTTTCTCAAATTTCGGAGGAGGAGGGGGGAACGTCCTAGGTGTGTATAGGTATTTCTGAATACGTTCTTGGTTGCTTCTCATGGTCATCTAGGAACCATAGCCGTGTGTGGGCTGGTAGGCATGAAGGAGGCATCATAGTTGTATCCGCGGGAGGGGGGTGGGGGTTAGGGCGTTAAACCCCCCCCCCCATGACCGGAAAATTAACATGGTAAGGCCAATGTGAAACCAAAAAATATAGGCGAAACACCCCCCCCTCCCCTCCCCGTGACCCTAAACCCCCCCCCATCCAGGATTTTTCTAAACTACACATTACGTCACATAAAGCCATTCCTACCCCTCCCCCCCCCCCCCCCCCCGGTGAGGAGAAGGTCTGTGGAGCATACCCCCCCCCCAGGTTTTCGGTCCTACTACGCCCATGAAAAAAAACGTGGGTGCAAAGATGAACTCCAGAATCATCCTGGTACCTGGCACCTGGTGACGATGAAAGATTGAGTATTGAAAAGTGGCGTCGCTTACACGGGACTGGGATGAGATAAGAAAGTGCACAGTAAGCTGAATTCACCTGGCTAGTTAGTTCAGCCATAAGAAGTCAGGCTTACGCGCTCAGGCTCATTATAGGTTCATAGTCGCTCCTTGCGGCCGCGCTGAGTTGCATCGTCATCGATTAGGGCGCCTTAAGAACTCAGTATAAGGTTAGTACCTACTACATTTAAAAACACATTTCATATTAATAATGAAAGGAAATTTAACCATAAATAACCCTTAAGAACATTAAACTAAGTAATGAACAGTTACTCAGTTAGCCAAATTAAAAATATCACAAACTTTCAAATTTTGCTGGGAAAGTTTGTATTGGAGCAATCTACAGTATCTACAGCAATGCCAAAACAGTATCTTAATTGTTCAAATTTTATTAAAAAATGTATTTGATTAATTTTATTTCAATTTTTAAATTATATTTCATTACAAAAAACTTAGGTTCTAAGTTTTATTCCTTATTGACTACCGTTATTGAGGCTATGGAGGTCGCTGGCTGCGTGTATGTATGAAAGTAGACAACCATTTCCAGTAGAAGTCGGTTTAGATTGACGTGAACGAACAAAAGTAGGTGCAAAGGTACAAAGAGGTAACCAGGCAGCAAAAGGTGCCGTCACATGGCTTAGGAGTAGGTACCAGGCAGCAGGAGGTGCCGTCACTGGCTTAGGAGTAGGTACCAGGCAGAAGGAGGTGCCGTCACTGGCTTAGGAGTAGGTACCAGGCAGCAGGAGGTGCCGTCACTGGCTTAGGAGTAGGTACCAGGCAGCAGGATGTGCCGTCACATGGCTTAGGAGTAGATCCCAGGCAGCAGGAGGTGCTGTCACTGGCTTAGGAGTAGATCCCAGGCAGCAGGAGGTGCCGTCACTGGCTTAGGAGTAGGTACTAGGCAGCAGGAGGTGCCGTCACTGGCTTAGGAGTAGGTACCAGGCAGCAGGATGTGCCGTCACATGGCTTAGGAGTAGATCCCAGGCAGCAGGAGGTGCTGTCACTGGCTTAGGAGTAGATCCCAGGCAGCAGGAGGTGCCGTCACTGGCTTAGGAGTAGGTACCAGGCAGCAGGATGTGCCGTCACATGGCTTAGGAGTAGATCCCAGGCAGCAGGAGGTGCCGTCACTGGCTTAGGAGTAGGTACCAGGCAGCAGGATGTGCCGTCACATGGCTTAGGAGTAGATCCCAGGCAGCAGGAGGTGCTGTCACTGGCTTAGGAGTAGGTACCAGGCAGCAGGAGGTGCCGTCACTGGCTTAGGAGTAGGTACTAGGCAGCAGGATGCCGTCTCTGGCTGAGTCTTACCAGCTTTTCAGCGCGGTTGCTTCATTGTTCTGCTTTTCAGCACGTAAAGGTTAAGACTGAGCTAGTACCAGCAAGGTAACTCGTTTATATAGTAAAATCTGACTCAGCACAAGCCGTGTCCAAAGCAATAGTGAGTGGCCATGTGGCCGGCGTAGGTAAGTTGGGACACAGCTTGCGCCGAGTCAGCTGCACAGTCAGTACCTACCAATACAATTCCATGTATGAATGAGCTGCGGGCCGGCACAAGGCGATCAAAGAAGCTACCGTGTGCTACCGTGGATGAAGCCACCATTTAACGGGTGATTTGAACGATAGCGCGAATTTAAAGTTTTTTTTTATTGTGGATAAAGTGAAGGAAAGGTAGAGAAAGGAGAGGTAGAGAGAGAAAATAAAGCAAAATTTGAACTTTTTTTTAGCACCGTTTGTGATGATAAGTGGAAGCAGCGGCTTAATTTCAATAGTTATCGTTATAATGGAGATTAGATCGAATCCTGGCTGCCAAATAGTGTCAAAACCTGCGTGGTGAAGGAGAAAAAGAATACTGAAGCTGATTTTTGATCAATATTCCACCAAAAGCATGTAAAAATCTCTATATTTCCTAATTGTTTATTACGTTTGGGCCTACATTTGTAGATCCCTTCAGAGCGTAGGCCATAGCCGTATCCACGGGGGGGTTTAGGGGGTTAACCCCCCCCATGACCGGAAAATTAATGCCAACGTGAAGCTAAAAAATATAGGCGAAACCCCCCCTCATGACCCTAAAACCCATGACCGCTTGCTGAATACGGGTCTGGCGTAGGCCCTAAGCGGTAGCTTATTTAGCTTTAGTTAATATCCAGCACTGGTTCCCATTGAGTCCACCGGCCCGAGCCTCATTCAATGAGGAAGGTCAAGCAACCGGTCCCTGACTTCTGGCGCGGGCTATATAACATGAAAGCAGGAGGAAGGACGGGTCATTGTGGTTGTGTCGAGCGGTGTGGTCGTGTCTCCAACTGCCGTCATCCTTCCATTTTTGAGGGGTAAGTCAAAATGTCAATAATTCAAATGTGTCACGACAGGGTTGGAGAAAAGGTCCAGTCCTTTTCAGCTTCTCGGCGACCAAAAACATTACTTCATTTCTGAAATGTTTATATGTTTTCAGAATACGTGAGATGACTCCTCGTGTGAGGCTGCTGACTCCAATACCACCAGATGGAGACTTCGATGACGTCAACCTTTGAAGACCCCACATGCTGCGGTGACAGACAGACATGCAAGATCTCAGGAACTTCCGAATTCATATTTTTCATTTATTTAATTTTGTTTTAAAATTGTGTTTGGTTTTGTATTTCAGCTCTGAATAAGTAAGAACTTGTCAGGGAATATAATAACTTGGGCAGGACTTGAGATGGAGAAACTTGGCATATGTTGGCTTTTCAGCCTTTAAAACTTCGGATTTGGCCGAAAATTGAAGGTGACTGTAGGCTAGGCTGGGAGCATGATGGCTTCGTCAGTTTACTAACTTTTGAGAATTCAGAATTTCAGGGGGGAGCCCCGTCACAGCTGGCGACTGAGCACGATGAATTCCTTGCGAAATGGTGTAGTTGCTGGGTTTTTCCCCTTGCCCTTTTCTACTAGTTGTTTGCTGGACTGTGAGGGAGACTGAACGAATAGGAGGAGGGACCAGCTACCTATCTGTCTGTCTCATATCAGACTCCATGAATAGGAAAGTGGTGTGTGCGGTGTATATTTTCTGGAATGAAATAGGCTGCATGTAGGTACTGTATGCTCAGTTAGCAGCTGTTTATTACAATTGTGACTGATAGCTAGTGTGACCTCCCACAAGCTGTCTCTCACAGCAGAATTATCATCATGCTGGTTTCCATAGTACCTAAGTGCACACCAACTTTCAGATTACATAATCAGGTTTTTGCAGGCGTAGTGGAAAACAGTCCTAGAAGGGCCAGGCCAGGATACAGGGTGCCGCACTTTTCGCGATCTCTGTACACAAGGGGGTTATTTGGTCACTACCAAGTCAGACCGTCGTCGACCAGGCAGTAAAGCAGGGCAGGTAGCCATCAGGACTGGAGGGGCCCACTGCCAGCCAAGATTCATCTGAAAAAATCCTTACAGGTCGGGACTAGAACCTGGTCCACACTACTGTACTTAGCTCATACTTTGTGAGTGATGTAAGTAAACATGGGGAATTACCTAGTTGTAAGGGGTTCGGCCCTCCTATCTCGTATCAACGGGACGTAACGATAATAAGACAATGAAATAGGTATTGTTACGATTGAGAATAACCTTCTCACCTATGTAAGATAGTTTAGTCAAATAAAGTGCTGGGTGAGGTAAACTTCGAGTAGGTACAGTTTATTTTTTTTTTAAAATAGGAACAAAGTTTCAAACTTTTAAAAAGCGCGGGAAGTAGTAAATATCGATTTTAGTTCGATTCGATTAGCCAATGTTGACGGGAATATCTGTCAAAGTCAAAACAATACAATGCAAGAGCTTCATACATTCCATTTCTTCCAGAAAACGTTGGGCATTTTGTTAACCGTTCTTTCAGGGAACGAAGTGATAAGTGCACGCTGGGATAGCGCTATGAGGCTATCAAACAGACGTAATATGAGTGCCGGTTACCATACGGTGACAAGGTAAGGTTATGTTTTTATACCTATAACTACAGAAACTGACTATGATGCAACTTTGGTCTGGGCCATGGGATATCTGAAGCATTGCTTCAAATCGTAGGGAGAGAAATGAAAACCGCAACTGCCCCTGAGCGGCCAACCAGAAGACCAGTGGTGTAAATGACCGAGTGGAACTAGTCTCTAGACCAGTGGCTCAACTTGAGGGCAGCAAGTGTTCACCCAACATCCCAACAACAGAACTAATAGGAAGTTTTGGTTAGTAGTATTTCAAGTAGTATTTTATTCTTCGGTCAACACAGTAAGTTCATTAAAGAAACGTGTTACTTACTACTGTACAGTAAAATATTATTTTCCTTCACTTTTAAGGGGGAGGGGGGTCGCAAGACTTCTCTTCTGGTTGGAAATGGGTCGCGAGATGAACACTGTCACACGATAGGAAGAACACACAGTGCTTGCCTGTTGAGAGCTACATAATATCCACAGAGTTGGCCCAGGCAGTAAACAAGCGCCAAGATAACAATGACTATGACTTTCAGGTACCTAGACTCCATGGGAGTCGATCGATGAGTAAGAACACTTACAACTTACCGTACAGTTCGGAAGAGTGGCAGGGTGGTGGACAGGAGAGGAAAATAATCAGAGCAGACCAGCGCATGATGATGGAAACTGTTCCCAAGTGATGTCAGCAGTACTGCAGTTCAAACCCGGAGTGGAGAACCCCGTAGGTATGTGTAAACCACTTAAATGACACATCATAACCTACAAATAGCCACATACATGACCCTGTCAGTGGCAGAGCTGTCAGGGAGTCCGGCTTGTGTCTTGACAAGTCTGGGTTCGAATCCTCCCCTTATACGGCATGGGTGTCTATTCGGTTGTCTCAGTTTGGTGCGACTCTTCACACTTGCCCATCTTTATACTCTGCTGAGGCTTTCATCAGTCCACATTAATTTACGTCAGACATGTGCTTGGTACATTTATAAATTTAACTAACCGTTTCACATATTGCTAAAGTCAGTAAAGTCTACTATAATGTCTCCATAAAGTTGACTATTGTCGTAATAGTTGTTTCTTTGTGGAAGGATAACGCTTATAGTGAGCTTTTAGACAGCACTATAATGCACATCAACAACTTGTCACAGCCACTCTAATCCCTAATCGTACAGTAAATTTAGAAGTAGGTTTTCCCAAATTGAGAATTAAATACAGTTTATTAGTATTTTTTCCAGATTTGGCGCAACCCAGAACAACAGGAGGAAGTGTCTATCGTGATGAAGGCGAATGTAGTAGTAGCAGGGGGACAAGACCATTTCAACTATTATCCATTGTGCTCAGCTGGCAGAACTACCACGAACCAACTCCACACGTGTTGGTGAACAACGGGGCCTACAGGTTTAGGTGAGTTCCGAACCACCTGTCGTGTACATAGACTAATAAACAATACGTGGCTGCAGACGCCAGTCACGTGACAGTGTGCAAGTCCAGACAGAGTTGTACAAAATGCAATGGCTACGCGCACCCATTCTCAATTACTGCCTATATTTAAGGTAAGAACACTAAAGTGGCACAGTCGGTTCGGTTAAAATCTACGTCAAAGTGCGCGTAAGTTTACGTTACGTATTACAAGTGCTCGGCTACGTTCAGTGCGACTTTACAAACTTGCGATCATGGCCACCTCGGTTTCACACGTGGACAAATTACTCGCGGAAAACGCTAAATGACAAGGTATGATGGCCGAAATACTAGCCAGATTACCGGCGGCGGCGGTACAGCAGGATCGCCAACATCCGTTACCGAGGATCGACAAGTACAACGTCGAAGAAGATATTGATGATCATATCGAAAAAGTTACAGCCATGTGCACCATCGCAAACGTGTCGGAACAACATAAGGCGAGACTTTTCTTGCGTTCGCTACCGGGTTCACTTTACACCTTAACTAAGGACTTATTACACCCCATGGATCTCAACGTTGCTACATTCAAACAAATTACGGATGCAATCAAACTACATTTGAAGCCTAAACCTTTGATCATTCCGTCATGCTTTCCTGAACAGGAAGCAGCAGGAAGGTGAGTCAGCGGCAGCCTACGCAGCCGCGCTACGTCACCTCAGTATACCGTGCAAATACAACGCTCAGTTTTTGTCCGAAATTTTACGGGACGTTTTCGTGAGATGCATACCGGATCGGCATACATTGGATCGGTGCCTAGAGGAAGATGATACGACTTTCGATAAATTATACAAATTGGCTCTTTCGCTGGAAGCGGCTTCAACAGGAACTAGACATTTACTACATCCCGCTACACTTTCGGGAGCACCTACACCGGTAAACAAAATACAAAAGAAGCAAGGTAAGCAAGCTGGGCATACATCCAAACCTTCCTCTTCTTCTACACGTACAGTGCAGTGTTATCGTTGTGGGGATAGTTCGCACAAAGCACCTGATTGCAGGAAAAATACATTTTGTGACTTTTGCCAGGTTTCTGGTCACATGGAATCCGTTTGTCGGAAGAAAATGAATTAGAGTAAACCGAAAAAGGAAAAAGTTCATCACGTGACCATGGAAGGTGTACCAGTCAACATGGAAGTTGACAGCAGGTCTGGGGCAAGCTTTTGCTCTATGGCAATCTTCGAAAAGCTTCGAGTTCGCATGGAGACGACCACTGAAGCATTCAGCCCATACGGCGAGGGGGCTCAGCGCCTCAAACCACGGGGAATGGCAAAAGTACGAGTTGTTTACAAAGGGAGACAAGCCACCCTTCCCATTTACATACATGAAGGTGAGTGTGTGCCTTTACTCGGCAGACAGTGGCTGAAAGCTCTGGACATTCTTACAGAAGCAGATATTCACAATGTGGAGCTAACCACACCTCCTACCAATACAAACTACAAGGACACTGTGAAACAGTTTCCTGAAGTCTTCGCAGAAGGCATTGGTCTAGCGAAAACATTTACGTGCTCGATCAAAATGCAACCTAATGCTCGTCCGGTATTTCGTAAATCCCGACCTGTACCTTTCGCGTTACGAGAAAGTGTGGAGGCGGAGCTCAATCGGATGATAGCAGATGGAGTCCTGCAGGTGTATTCCCTTTCTCGAACGCCAGCGTACCCACCCAACTAACACCTTCAAAATTTATTGTAAGAAGATAAGGCACACCATGATGCAATATACGGGGAACAGTTCTTCTTATAATAAATTTTGAAGGTGTTAGTTGGGTGGGTTTGCTGGCGTTTGAGAAAGGGAATACACCTCCTGGAACCAGTAGAATACAGTGAGTACGCCTCACCTATCGTTCCAGTCGTACAGAAAGGCGGGATCCGTATTTGCGCGGATTACTCCATTACAGTCAACCCTCAACTGGAGTTACCTAAATACCCGATACCCACGTTGGAGGAGTTACTTTTCTCAATAGTTGGTTGCAAAGTTTTCGCCAAACTGGATATACGTAAGGCCTACTTAAGCCTACCTCTGGATGCAGAATCATCCAAAATTCTTACACTGAAAACACGAAAAGGTTTGCTAAGGCCGAAGAGACTAATGTTCGGTTGTGCAGCAGCTCCAGTAATTTGGACACGTTTCATGGAGAGCGTGGTTCAAGGCATCGACGGGATTGCAGTATTCTTCGATGATATTCTTCTGGGAGCTGAGTCGCATGCCGCGTTACGAGAGAAGCTGACGGCAGTTCTACAGCGCCTGCAGGACAACGGTCTCCGGCTCAATTTACAAAAATGCAGATTTTTCGTGGAATCCGTTACATACCTAGGGCACATTATTTCGGAAGCCGGTATCGAGAAGACTACAGAGCGTGTGGACGCTGTGTTATGTGTCCCTCGTCCTACTTCCATCAGTGAACTCAGAACTTTTCTAGGTGTGATAACTCATTACGGTCGTTATTTTCCCGACATGTCAACAGTGGCTGCACCATTGTATGACGCTACGAAAGACACCAAGCTGAAATGGACGTCAGTCAGTCAGTTGATGCAGGAGTTGGCTTCAGACAGGGTTTTGGCGCATTACGATCCGTCACTTCCGGTCTCGCTGTGCTGCGATGCGAGCCCAGTGGCTTTGGGCGCCGTGCTACAGCATTCCTACCCTGACGGCTCCGTGCGTCCTATCATATACATACACAAGAAACTGGATTCTACTCAAGTTAACTACAGTCAAATCGACAAAGAAGCTTTGAGTATTAAATGGGCAGTCGAGAAGCTACACCATTTCCTAATTGGGCGCGAATTCACACTCTACACAGATCACCGCCCACTGGTGCATATTTTTGGCAAAACTACCCCCGCTGTGTGCAACTCGTCTACTTCATTATGCCCTGTTTCTACAGAACTTCACGTTCAACATCAAATACCGAAAGTCCGAGGAGCACGGGAATGCAGATTTTCTTTCACGTCTGCCTACGCACTCCCAACAACTCGGCGTGCCTGATACATTGGAGGAGTTCCAGATCCAGCACATCTCAGTGCTCCCGCATTCACCTGCAGAAATAGCCGCGGAGACATTACGGGATCCAGAGCTGCGGGAGATCGTGGACAAACTTCGCCGCGGTGAATCCATCCCGGGACAAGATGGGCAGTACAGCCTGCAGTCGGGGTGCATCTTTCGCGGGTTACGTGTGTACATTCCGCGTGAGTACAGACAGGCAATACTTGAAGAATTTCACGCTGGGCATTTGGGAATAGTTAAAGTTAAAGCCCTTGCTCGAAGCGTAGTTTACTGGAAAAATATCGATCGAGATATTGAAAATATGTGTAAAAATTGCCCATCATGTGCTTTACACTAGGGTCGACCAGTTAAGGCCGCTACACACTACTGGGAATATCCAGCAAGTGCATGGGAGCGATTACACATGGATTTTGCAATGTACAGTGGTCTGATATATTTAATCATTATTGACGCTCATTCAAAATGGCCAGAAATATTCATTACAAGAGATATGATTTCGAATACAATACGACGTGTTCTCGAGTCATTGTTTGCGAGGTACGGTCTACCTGTGACCATTGTCTCGGGTAATCAGTCCAGCCTCGTTAGTGGGGAGATGCAGCGATTTTACAAGCAGTACGGCATTCGTCACATCACCTCACCACCTTACCATGCAGCATCCAACGGCCAAGCAGAGCGTTTTGTATCATCGCTGAAGCAATGTTTGCGCACTCTACAAGGCTCCAGTGGTACAGCGGAGCAGAAGCTACTGAAATTCTTGGCAGCTTACTGCCGGGCACCTCATGTCACTACGGGCGTGAGTCCCGCATCTCTGTTTCTCAAGAGGGATCTACGAACGCCTCTCAGCCTCGGCAAGCCTGATTTCATCAGTGACGTTACGCAGAAGTTGCGAGGGGACAGAGTTCTTCAAACGCCTACTTTTGAAGAAGGCCAGACAGTAGCTGTGCGTTCTTTTACGAATCCATTGAAGAAATGGACCATTGGTACAATTGTTGCTCGTGATGGTGACTTACAGTGGACAGTGTTACTTGATGGAGAACTAGTACGTCGCCACAGTAATCACTTACGTACGGTGGGGACGAGCCTTCACCCTCCAGCGGCCTTCGTTCCTCCGTCGCCGGGAGGTAGTGCCGACAGTGCCCGTGACACCTCGCCTGCCGGCACCTTCACCAGGAGTGACTATTTCGTCGACCCCGCCTACAGGCCGTCAGTCGACGGGAGCTTCGTCTCAGCCCACAGCGGTCCCACTACAGGGGCGCCCGTCTATGGGTGCTGTGCCTTCTCAGCAGGGGCGTCCGTCCATGCCCCCCGCGTTAGAGCCGGTGCAGCCAGCAGCGGTGGAGATTGTGGCTACACCACGGCGCTCGCCGTCAGTAGCGGAGCGCCGAGGCCGCCGTCAAGCGAAGGCGCCTGCGCGCCTGAACTTGTAGTGCAACAGTGTGGTGCATTACCTCCCCCACGGGACTACGTTAAGGGGGAAGGATTGTCGTGTACATAGACTAATAAACAATACGTGGCTGCAGACGCCAGTCACGTGACAGTGTGCAAGTCCAGACAGAGTGTGTACAAAATGCTATGGCTACGCACACCCATTCTCAATTTACTCCCTAATTAAGGTAAGAACACTAAAGTTATACACGTCAGCCCGTTACTATAGGTGTACACTCTGAAAAATAGACAGTTTCACCCTAACGCAAATAATCTTCTGTTTATAGGTAAAGAAAACCGTGACGTTTTTTAAGACCAGTGGACCCTCTGAGAAGATGTTACAAGATTCATTGCAGGCGAAAGGGGAGGCGGTCCCATCCTTGTTACAGGAATGCCCCACTAGGTGGAACACCGCCTATCTTATGGTTGAGCGCTACCTGAAGGTGAGAATTAACGAACATGTACCTACCCTTGCAGATTGTCCTATTGTGAATGGTCTGATCGATCGCCACCTCGTCTCCTACCTTACGTGGTTAATTCCCTTATTATTCGTATTCGAAGAATATCTTCGCGCCGAAAGCTTTTCCTACTCCTTTCCTATGAAACCGAATCCTACCAAAATCAGTACACAGCCTAGGTATAGGTAGATACTCCAAAGAAAGTACCTAGGGGTGCGTCCCACCATGCCCAGTTAAAATTTAACTGGAGATTTACCATGTTAAATTTAACTCAGAGTTAAATTTAACATGGTAAATCTCCAGTTTAACTCAGAGTTAAATTTAACATGGTAAATCTCCAGTTTAACTCAGAGTTAAATTTAACATGGTAAATCTCCAGTTAAATTTTAACTGGGCATGGTGGGACGCACCCTAGGTATATCAGTTTCCAGCAATATAGGAGCGAGTTAAGGTGCACATGTATATACCAGGCAGGTATATTCACTTTCTTTATGACAGTCTGTTTCTTTCAGCTTGCCGAAACTATAAATGAGGTGGTGGGGCGGATGAGCGCCCAGCGGCCGGACGCGCCCCAAATTATACGGTTTGAGGTGCGTCGGACACTACAAGACGCCGTTCTCGTGCTCAGGACTTCCTCGGCCGGGGAAGCCACATTTGTGGATCCCCGGTTCAAGAAAACTGGATTTCGGTCTCAAACTCATGCGGCGGCCATCACTGAAAAGGTGAAGAGGAAAGCGGCGGCCGTCGCTGTACCAGCTGCTGCTGCGGACGAAGCAGCTGCAGCTGTGCCGGCAGGCTTATGCGGACGACGTTGTGATCCTGGTACAAGGAAGTGTAATGAGCACTATTCACGACCTAATGGAACAAGCATTGCGCCTGGTAGTTCGTTCGTGTCAAGACAAAGGTCTCACGGTTAACCCTGCCAAAACGGAGATAGTGCTGTTCACTCGTAAGCACCAGCGCCAGATTCCCCCTCTTCTCTTGAATGGCCAAGAAATAGTGCCCGTGGTGAAATTCCTAGGAGTGTGGATGGACGGATCTCTCAGATGGCATATCCATGTGACTGAAATGGTTACTAAAGCGCAAGAAGCATTTTGGGCTCTCAAGGGGACTTTTGGAAAAAGTTGGGGGCTGAAACCAAGGTTCGTTAGATGGCTGTACCTTATGTTAATCAGACCCATCATTTCATACGGTTGCATAGTGTGGTGGCGTCGATCAGAGCAAGGAGGAACACAACGTCTGCTGAGCATACTACAGAGGTTAGCGTGCATATATGCACTACCCCCACTGCGGCCTTGGAAGTGCTACTGCGTTTACCTCCGCTGCACTTATTTCTGGAAGGTGAGGGCATAATGCGGCTTGGCGACTGGAGAAAACAGAAATGCTGAGAAGTGAGAGTCTGCTGAGGAACGCAGGCATTGCAGAACTGATTATGCCACAGGATGGTCAAGTAAAGGAGATTATGTTCGACTCCTTTCCCCCGGCGATCATCCCAAGCCGTGATGAATGGGCGACAGGATCTATATACAGCAAACTGACGGGTGAGCTGACATGGTATACTGATGGATCCCGCCAAAACGGGCAGTTCGGGGCAGGAGTTTATTGTGAACAATTGGAGTTGTCCCTGTCGATCCCGTTGGGAAAACACGAAACTGTGTTTCAAGCGGAAGTGATGGGAGTACGGGTAGCCCTGGAGGGGGGGGGGGGGGGGTGCCCCCTCGTCCCCCACCGTTGGGTTAAGAGGACATGGGAGAGGTGATGTTTATCAACTGCACACAAAAAAAATACTTTTTCGCGTATTATCATTGAGACTAACCTCGTTATTGAAACATAAACATGTGAGTTCCTTTAGTGTTCTTTTAAGAACATAAAGTAAGCAAAAATTCATTAAAATGACGTATGGTTACTTCACAGTGTTTGAAATACCAAACATCGGCAGACGCTCGATATTTTGGATCAGTGGGTTTATTGATGTTTGGTAATTCACGTAACCAAGAGTCATTTTAACGAATTACTGCTTATTTTACGTTCTTAAAGGAATTACCTCAGGATTTAGTACTTATGTTTTTATTTCAATATGGAGGTTATTTTCTATGATAATATGTGAATAAGTGCTTTGTTTTGGTTCAAATGAACATTATATTTAAAACATTAAATATTTGGTTAAAATGGCAACGTCCTACTAAACGACCTTGCTGGAGCCTCAGTCGAACCTGTACTCATAGTAGTATTCAGCAACACCTCTGCTACAACCTCGCTTATTAAGTAGGCTATTGTAGGTAGGACGATGTTAAGTGTGTAAATATGTTATTCTAGTGTTTACCTAGTGGATCCCTTAGTGTATGTAGGTAGGTACAAGTTCTATAACCCTTTAATGACATCGGGGAACCAAGTCTGTTCGCTTGTAAGTTAGGACGATGTTAAGTGTGTAAATATGTTATTCTAGTGTTTACCTTGTGTATCCCTTAGTGTATGTAGGTAGGTACAAGTTCTATTACCCTTTAACGACATCGCGGAACCAAGTCTGTTTGCTTGTAATGTAGGACGATGTTAAGTGTGTAAATATGTTATTCTAGTGTTTACCTAGTGTATCCCTTAGTGTATGTAGGTAGGTACAAGTTCTATTACCCTTTAACGACATCGGGAAACCAAGTCTGTTAGCTTGTAAGGTGGGTCCCCGATGGAACATAATATCTGTACCTAAGCTTTGTAAGGTGGGTCCCCGATGGAAGATAGGTATCAGTACCAGTATTCTAATTACCCACAGATGACCACACCATGTGCTCTAACAGCTGCTGATCTCCTTAATTAAAACCGTGCTCTTACCTCAGCCGGTACCTTTATCGTTACCAGTTCTAGTCAGTCAGATATATGTTATATTCCTTTAACAAATAAATCTACATGTGTATTTCGCCTATTTACCTACCTACCTCTCTCTACCTGTTGTATATATAGCCGAAATCCAAAAACCTATATTACGTATATTACAATAGACCGCTTATCAGCTTATCTTATAACTTTACTTGAAGTTGCTCACAGACATAGGTATGTGAAACATGTGAGTCCTTTTTAGCCATCTAAACGCAAAAACTCGTATCCTGCACAACGAGGAATTTTCTTTGTTAAGTTCCAAATTTTTCAACTTGGTATGGGTAGATATCTACCCATCTATCGCTGTTTTCTACGTGGGCAAGCAGTCTATTGTAATATATTCAGATAGGTCGTTGGTCCTACTATAGTCCAAGTCAGGCTGGGAGCATACCGATTATCCATAATTTCTTGAAGGTTTTCAGCTGACGCCGATCCGGATTTGGGTTCCATATCAACATGCACGGCAGTGCATGCAGCCAAGTTTTAAAGAAAAAGAAAGCGCGACAAAGCCTCGAGCACTGCCAGCATGTTATACAGGAACCAGAGTTGTGCACTTTTCGTGCCTCTCTACAGGAGGCAAGGGGGCGTGGCTCGAACAGTGGGTACCCTTTTCCTGTAGTAGGGTCGCACGGGACCTCCTAAATGAAACTTCAAACTTCAACGTCCAACCGTACCTGAGCAGTGACATACCAAACTTAGCTGTTTTTGAGGGTCACTCACTGACTCACTCACTCACTCACTCACTCACTCACTCACCTATACAAATTATTAGCATGTTCCAGCAGTGCGATAGAGCTGAAACTCAGCACACTTGTAGGTACCATCCCATGGACACCCAGAAAAATCGCAAACCCGAAGTACCTTCAGTATTATAGGTTCAGGTTCGATTCAAAGTTCCCGTACTAACTTATGGCAGATATTTACAAAACAAATACTGCCTCCAGCTCCTTGTCCTAACAATAAAAATAAATACCTACCTATACCTACCTACAATGTTGTGAAATGTGAATATGTCTCCTTGTTCCTTTCAGGTACGATTACGTACTACTTTCAGGTATCAGGTACAAGAAGGTACTATATTTTCAGGGATGGGAAGGTAATTTGTGTAGATTCGTCAGGCAACTTACTTTCAGGTACGAGTAGGTACATTTCAGGTACGGGATAATAATTTGGGTAGATTTGACAGGGAACTGGTTTTCAGGTACTGGGAGGTACTTTCCAGGTATGACAAGGTATTTTGACTCCATTCGACAGTCAACTTGTTATCAGGTACGATTAGGTACATTTCAGGTATGGGAAGGTAATTTGTGGAGATTCGACAGGGAACTCATTTTCAGGTACGAGTAGGTACTTTTCAGGTATTTCAGGTATGAGATTGGTAATTTTTGTATGGTTGACAGGGAATTGGTTTTCAGGTACTGGTAGGTACTTTCCAGGTATGGCAAGAAAACTTGAGTCCGTTCGACAGCCAATTGATGTTTTACCTACTGGTAGAAACTATTGTACCACCTTACAAAAATTATATGATATCCGACCAAAAACACTTCGTGTAAAAAAAACAGCCAAGTTTATAACCCTCCAAAAATTAGCCTAACTCAACAGCCCTTAAAAGGGTTTGATATAAAAAATGTTGGCCAAGTTCTCAACATTCCCACTATCACTCGGCCCCCAAAATTAGTGATATCACTTATTACAGGGCCAAGTCCTTGGCGCGAATCACAAGGATGTTGGCGACATATTTTGTCATATACCTGCTTTCCAATACCCCCGGTCCGCAGCCCCCATCCAACCTTAAAGTCTGTGTCTATGACCGGTTGTGACGCTTACGTGATTTGCGCCAAGGACTTGGCCCTGTAATAAGTGATATCACTAATTTTGGGGGCCGAGTGATAGTGGGAATGTTGAGAACTTGGCCAACATTTTTGATATCAAACCCTTTTAAGGGCTGTTGAGTTAGGCTAATTTTTGGAGGGTTATAAACTTGGCTGTTTTTTTTACACGGAGTGTTTTTGGTCGGATCCTACCATACGCTAAAAATGCCAATCCGACCCTGAGCAGATATTTCCCTGCTCAAAAAGAAGTTTTGATCAGCCGTAGATTTGCAAAAAATTATGAGAAATCGGTACGCTCCTAGCTTGACTTGGACTATACACATCTAGGCACAGAGTCTGACTACTTATACCTAGTTAACACTGAATACACATTTGCTATTTGTTTCCGTTTTTCCAACCAGTGACAGTTTAGCCAACCTCTTCGACCTCTTCTACTGTACCTACCTACCTACCCCTGCAGGGAGACTCTGGACCTATTTGAAATTGAGTATTCCTGACTGAACAGCTGCGTCGATAGCCTCATGCTCCAGATGGCAGCCGGGTCACTAACATTCACTGACCTTCCATCCAGATCCTATCAATGTTCTTCTGCTCGGCATTCACCCCTGATATCCCCAGCATGTCACGTGAGATGTATATCCAAGATGTGGTGTGTATATCTGGTCATCAGCCATCACTAGAGGAAGGGTAAAAGCAGGAAAGTGCAAGCAGAGGACACATGCACCAGCTGTGCCCCCCCCCCCCCCCCCTCATGGTCAAAATATTAAAAAAGACATATTATATTGAGAACAACAACATCTAACACTACAACAGTTTCTCCAGAAAATGGTCGGAACAAAACATGAACAGTATTGTGAGGCGGGAAGATAAGCTTTCGGCTACTTTTTCAGCAAGATAAATATACTAAGCACCTGCCAGGTAAACAATTGGTGAAAAACATCCATCCATACCTACATGTACCTACTTACAATGGGGCATAGTACCTATACACTTACACATACAATGGGTCATAGTACCTATATCTACACCTAGACACAATGGCAGTAGTTAAATGGTTAGCGAGAAAGTTGTGTTAGGTTTACCTAACGGATACTAACTACCGAGTAAGTAAACTGTGCCACCTATGAACTTCATTTACTCTTATTTTCCTTATTTTCTTATCGTATGTTTAGCTTATAACAAGTGCTATCGCAAGGTATTTGTCATATTATCTAAACATCGTTAAGATAGATGTTCGCTAAATCTCTTCAATGGGAGGCACTAGACTCACTAGACACTAGAGTAGATATACTCTAAAATTGGGAAAATCCAGCCTTATCTATAAAACTTATCCTGTCTTATTTATTAAGATAATCAGACATTAAACAGTAATTAACATCAAATTTTGGCCCATTACCAGAAACTTTAAGATGAAATGGGAGAGGTGCGATGTTTGTTTATGTTCTACTGAACCAAAACAAAACACTTCTTCCCATATCGTCATAAAAACTAGTTTCCTCATAATAAAACTCATCAATAAAAGTCATTTAAATTGACTTCACAGAGTTTGAATTACCTACTCAATATCAACAAATGCACGCATCCAAAATGAGGAGTCTCTTGATGTTAAAAGAACTGACTAAGGATTTACTATGTTTTTATTTCAATGAGAAGGTCAGTTTCTATAATAAAATGAGATGAAGGTGCTTTGTTTGGTTCAGATGAACACAAGTAAACATCACTTCTCCGATGTGATGTTAATGCGAGTGCTGAGCCTTCAGTTGCTACAGCAATACAACACTAAGTAATATTTGGTTACCTACATTGGCAACATCCAACTACATATCTAGACATACACTGTTAGAGTTAAGACAGAATACACATTTGGGAATGTGATTATTTCAATAAGAAGGTCAGTTTCTATCATAATGAGTAGAAGAGAAGATGAACACAAGTAAGCATCACCTCTCCGATGTCATGTAAATGCGAGTGCTGAGCCTTCAGTTACAACACAAATATATTTGGTTAAAATGGCAACATCCGCTAAACATCAATACACAGTCTGACTACAATAAAGACAGAATACACATTTGCTATTTGTTTCAGTTTTTTCATCTATTGAGGGCACTGTTGGATATGAAATGTTCTGAATAATAATATGTCTTTTTTATGTCAGAAACTGGCTATTTTGTAATTTTGAAATCGAGTGATTTTTGCCTAAAAATGAGTAGGCCAATATTATTTGATCGCAAAATCAAAACACAACCAGTTAATATCGGATATTAAAAAAACCTTACATTTCAGAACATTATCCTCGAAAAATGGTCGGAAAAAACGTAAACAATAGCAAGTGTATATTCCGTCACAAGTGACTAACATACGAGTATAATACCTGCTCACCATCATCATTATTATATTTACAGATTTTACTTTCTCACCCGCATGTAATACACTGGCTGAGAAAGTTACGATTCGAACTTGTGATTTTCATTGCAAACGGCGTTTCCGAGGTCTTTTATATCAAAATAGTGGTTTTTAGGTAATGTGTCTGTAGCGCGACTGGAGTCGCACTGATCAACAAATTTGGTTTAAATGGTATAAAATCAGTTTCGATATAGATTTAGAATGTTGATAACTCAAAAATTGCGCCGACTATTGAGAAAAAGGTGTTTCTGATTAGTTGAGACGATCCGGAAGGTACAGTTAGGTATTAATAAGCTACAACCTTCAAAATTCACAAATGTGATCTAAGATAGATGCTCCAGGACAAGGTTGCTCACTTTCGTGACGGGCTAAAAATCTGACCCAATTTTGGCAAAAACGAAAGTCGTGTTTTCGATTGGTCGAGCTGGATTTCGAACCCTTATTTTCTTTAAAGCGCGAAGTTCACTGAACACATGCGCTTCAATGTACCGTTGAAGTCAATTTACAGTTACAACGCCAGAGTGTTTAGGACGGCAGATTGGGGTTGGTTAGAACTGAAGTCGAACTTGTTGGCATCTTCACATCCACAGGCACAGGCTCAGGCTCAGACTCAATTTCTTTCTGGAAAAAAGAGAAATAAACAAATAAGACAACCACGAAAAAACTGGTCTAGACGGTTGAGAGCCGGGTCGTACCGCTTTTAAAAACGTTCCTAACGACATTCACCTTATATATTATGTTCACTATCTCAGGTGAAATAAACCTACACCGAGGCTGTAGTGGTTTAGATCGCACCGTAAACTGTAGGTCCCCGTTGGGTAGTAAAACTATGGGTGGGGAGCTGGTATTTGGAAGTGCTGCCAGCTGAGCACGATGGATGATTCTTGAAATGGTCTACTTGCTGGGCTTGTCCCATCCACCCCTCTACTACTACTGTAGGCATAGTTAACGAATATCGATAGAGATACCAGTACGTGCACCACCATCTTGTCGCAATTATCGATCGGTAATATCGATAGTTCCCTCTATGGTTTCTATGGCAACTGCTGTGCTTCTCTATACTCTATAGTCAATGGCTCTATGGTATCGCCGCATTTCAAGATGGAATATCCATCAGCTGTTTGATTACGTTTTTTCCGACCCTTTTTGAGGGCACTGTTGGATATTATACGTACTGAAAAATGTGTCCTGCTGTCGTCACAAAGTAACTGGCTATGTTGTGATTTTACGATGGAGTGATTTTTGTCAATAAAAAATTGGTCAAAAGTTACTCTATCGTAAAATCACAAAGCAGCCAGTTCAGTTTCGACGTTAAAAAGACATAATATATTTCAAAGCACACATATTTCCAACAGTTTCCTCAAAAAATGGTCGAAAAAAACATCAACAAACCAGAATGTGTGGTCTGGTGTTTATTTACTGAACAAGTGAGTGTAGCTTAGGATTGTTGGATGGCTTTGTCTATTAGCATTGGCCAGCACGTGGCACCACCTTTCACCTGCGCTATTTGAAGATGGCTGGTAATGGTGGAGCACGCACCAGTATGTATCGAGACATCGTGGCTATACAGACCTCGATAAGATTAACTCTATTCATTTGGAACATGATTTGGTTGAGTATTTCGTAGTTGGACCCACGAGAGTCTCTTATGGTCTGCAGCGCTGCGGTCTCCTGCTCTCGCACCTTCCTCTCATTCAGAGAGCCCCAAGACTGAATGTGAGGATGAAGGATCTGAAAACATTGGTAACGGTGAAGTAACAGTAACGGGTCCAAGAGGACAGGGGAGAGGTGTTGTTACCAACACCAAAACAAAGCAATTTTTTACATATAATCATAGAAATTTCTTATTAAAAAAGAAAAAATGTTAATCCTAGCTATATTCTTTTAGGAACATAAGGTAATCAAATATTTATTAACATGACTCTTGGTTTCTTCAGTGTTCGAATTACCAAACATCAACAAAAGCCTACTGATCCAAAACCTCGAGGCTATTTGTTGAAGTTTGGTTATTCAAACATTTCAATTTTCGTTTGATTTATGTTCTAAAACGAAATGACTAAGGACTGAGAAAAAGTGATCTGTTAGTTCAGGTGAACCAAAAAAAACATCAATCACAGTTTTTTATGATCTGATGATTTGCTGATCTGACATTAATTCGAAATGGCCTCCAGTCAATGGCTGGCTTAAGGCCTTATGTTCGCCTACCTGTAGCAATACTTGTGAAGCCTTCTGTTTGCCTACCTGTAGCAATGCTCGTGAAGCCTTCTGTTTGCCTACCTGTATATAGCAAGGCTTGTGAAGCCTTCTGTTTGCCTACCTGTAGCAATGCTTGTGAAGCCTTCTGTTTGCCTACCTGTATATAGCAAGGCTTGTGAAGCCTTCTGTTTGCCTACCTGTAGCAATGCTTGTGAAGCCTTCTGTTTGCCTACCTGTAGCAGGGCTGGTCAGGCCCGTATCCAGAAAGCGGTCATGGGGGGTTTCGCCTATATTTTTTTGCTTCACGTTGGCATTACCATGTTAATTTTCCGCTCATGGGGGGGGGTTTAACCCCCTAAACCTCCCCCCCCCCATTAGACACTTCCCGATAAAATTAGTTGAACCAAACTGCCTACCAGCAAAAACGGTTTGGCGCCATTATTGCAGTTTTTAGAGTGTATTTTTTATCTTCTCCTTCATTCCCGGGATATGTCTGTTTAACTCACGAATGGTTCCGTATCCTGCTTATTCTCCCCGGCTTTGCTAGTCATTCTGGTATCTTCTCCGATCTCCTTCATCCCCGGGATATTCCTAACTCACCAAAAGCTCTGTGTTTTGCTTGTTCTCCACGGGACTCCCAATCATTCTGAGATCCTCTACCATCATATCCTTCATCCCCGGGACGAGCATCTCCAACGTGTTCTTGGCGGCTTCCATCTTTGCCAGTGTCCTGTTGCTGCCCAGCCCGTTTCCATACTCAACTCCATTCACTGCAATCGTTACTAAAGTCGAAGTATTTTCTGTGAAAAAGAAATTTAGAATAGATTTCTCACAAGGATGGCGGATCATATTAAAAAAATAAAGGGTCCGACAACAGTCGCACTAAACTTTCTCGCCCCAAATGATTTTTTTTTTTTTTTTTGCGGGCGTAATTTTAACGTAATCTAAAATCGGTTGGATACGACCCACGAGCATCTATCTGAGATCACTCATACCAAATATCATGACTGTAAATTAATTACTGTAGTCTCAAATGCGTTCCGACCATTCGAAAACATGGTTTCTTATTCTCAACTCATTTTAACACTTTTTCGACAAAAACGGCCGTAATTTTGAAGATAACAAAATCCTGTTCGACAGATGTTAAAGTAAAAATGTAAACAATTGTGTAAACGATTGTGGCATCAACTTTAAGTATATCCGTAACACTTCTAAGACAGTACTATGCTTAGTTCCTGAAACAACCTCGACGGCCGATTGGTCTAGCCAGATAGTTGTCTTTCAAGGAACATTGAGAGCCAGGGCACACCGCTTCCATCCCGACCCTTCCAAATTTTTTTTGATCGGTATTCACCTTTGATATGTTCACCAGGTCAAAAATAAAATGTATATCGAGCCTGTGGTGGTTCAAAACCCACCTGAAACTGTAAGTCCCCCACGCATCTACTAATGCCATACCTAAGTCCTTGAAAGTGTAGACTGGGTTTTTCTTGAACACTCTCTGAACGTAATCCTGCAGTATAAAGCAGTAGGTTTTTCCATTTGGGTCCATGTTTGTGAACAGGTCGCCTGGTTGTCTGATCGCCTTCCGGACAGAACGTCCCTCTGGTAGAGACGGCCTCTGCTCACTCTCCTCACGGCGGCGCTTATTCTGGTTCTTCCCCCTAGCACAGCAAGAATTCCAACAATCACATATTAACATTCAGGAGTAATGGGAAACAGTTGTTGCTCTTATATAACTATCTTACCAACAGAAAGTTAGCAACTTCTCCCTCACTATCTAAATACGTATCTCTAAGGGTGGCCATCACCACTCCTACTTAACGATAAGATTTTTTTTCATATTGCAAGCATATGTTTAGCGTATAGGAAGAGGCAAACATTCCTCTAAACCTTGCCATAAACTAAACATATGTTTGGAATATTCAGGGCGGGTGTATTCCCAATCCAACTTTACTACAAGACAAATAGAATAATACTACAAACATATACATAGTTCAGCTTACAGCAGTGGCAGTGGTGGTTAATACTATGTTCGGGGGGGGGGGGGGGGGGGGGGTTTGAAAGCCATAGTGCAGCCCATAGGATCTGAAAGTATATGCGACCATTGTCGTACCCCTTGATTTAAAGTCACATTCCCTGGGAAACAGTTGGAAATGGATATCTTGACTGGACATTTTTTGCTCTTATATAACTATCTTACCAACAGAAACTTAGCAAATTCTCCCTCACTATCATATATATGTATCTCAAACGAAAAGAGAAATTGCTAAAATATTCCAAACATATGTTTACCTTATAAGAAGAGGCAAACCATCCTCTAAACCTTGCGATAAGCTAAATATATGTGTGGAATGTCTAGGGCGGCTTTCCACAGTCCAACTTAACGACAAGAGAAATTGTATACTATTAAAAACATATATATTTAAGCTTACCGCAGTTGTGAACTGACTGTACAATGATACAAAGCACAAGGTTGCCTCGAGACAGCCATGCTTCAGCACTGCTAAGTAAGCGAAGCGATGAGCTGCAGATGCCATGCGATCGCATAAAAGGCGTCAATGTTCAATACTGTTGACTCAACAACATTCCCAACTCGAGACCAGGCCAGTGACTATAATGACAATTCTGCGCAAGAGGGAGCTCTCATTTGGTTCTCAGACGGATCGGATTGGAGGCATACTGTGAAGATGGCCGTGTCAATCTCCATGCCGCTCGGGCGAAGCACTATCATCCAGGCGGAGGAGCATGCAGTAGCTGAGGCCATGGAGTGCTGCCTGACAAACCCTACGAGGGGAGGAACATAACGGTCTCCTCGGACAGCCAGGCTGCTATCCGAGCTATTGAAAAACCAGTTGTTACCCTCAGCCATTGTTATTAGAGAATATAAAGCTTTATGTGAAGCTGTCCACAGGAACAACCTGAATATCACATGGGTCCCCAGCCACACTGGAGTTGAGGAGAAAGAAAAAGCTGATGAGTTGGTGCGAAAAGAGTCAAGCCACCCTGAATTTTTTATTCCAGTTACAGTAGCCTAACGATCCGACCAGCAGCACCTCGTTTTCTTTACCTACGTACACTTTTTCACCTGACATTTCCGTTATTTACATTTACACATAAACTGTAAACTGTAATCATATAGTGCGACCACACAAACGTGTTTTTAATATGTCACTGTAGGATATTTAAATGTTCTGGAAATTTCAGAGAACATATGCGCCGATGAGTTGGTAAGTTAGATGTTTTTGGCCGAAGCCGAAGTGACCGAAGCCGAATATGAGTGGGCCGAAGCCAATACGTCCATGTCGGAAGCGGGAAATTTTTCCGTTCCGCCGGGATTCAAACCCGGACCTCTCAGGACACAAAGCGGACCCCTTGACCACTCGGCCACTGAGAGGCACTCCTCTATAGATATTGCGTCCATGTAACTCGATAGCTGCCAATATTGGAGTATCGCCACACAAACAAGCCATGAGAGAAGATAACTCCAGCCACAAGTGGTCAGGGCACTGGACACTGGACTATCAACTGGAGACCACTGGTTCCATTCACTGACAGCCACTTTCTTTTTGCCTAAAAGACCTTTGAACAAAATATCTGAGTTTAATGCTGTAGATACAAATCAGTTATCAATAATTCGTGTCACTAGAATGAAATGTAATCGCTGCTCGTTTTTTTATTGTTTTCATTCAACTTCGGGTTCTAGATGATACTGGTACATGCACCGAATGGGGGATCTAACGCACGACCACCTATACAGCTGATTTTCGTTGACTTGGCGCACAGCTATTTAATACCTGAGCGACCCTAGATGTTAGCACGAGTATGAGCCATCATCAGGAATGCACTCATGAGGGAAGACATCATTATTTCATTCGAAGAACTGTTAGTTTTTATGGTTAGTTCTCAATATGTCACTTTATTGGAAAGCCATGCGTTTTAAACTTTAATACCACTTTTTTTTTAGGAGGGACAAGGTCAACAAAACTTTTTAAAAAAATTTATCCTTTGTATTTCCTGGTCCGCTCCTTGACACATCACAAGCTGGTGCTGCTGGCAGTTTTTCTGCCCATCTGGCAACGGTGGCCGTCCATTGCAATATAAGGTTTCCCCTGGTGCGAAAAGCGACTGCGAGAATGGAATAAAATTTGCTACTCTTAAATCATAAAACTGTTAAAAGGTACTTTACTAAGGGCCTCTGTGCTAGAGGAAAGATACTTGTATGCTCTATGTACAACTAAATTTTCTTTAATCAAGCCTAGTAGGAAATAACAAATATATAACAGTTAACCCATCGCCAGTTGTTTGACCTCGCCCGCCGAAAATAGATGGGTACCCATGTACCTCCATTGGTACCTCCATACCGCTGTACCCGGCAAACATGTACCTCCATACCTCTAGGTCGGAGAGGGTCGCGCTATTCTTATCGGTGCGCTACACTGCCGTGCGTTAGATGCAAACTACCCATGCAACACCATTACCGGCCACCTTGAAGTAACGTGACAGGTGTTACCACGTACTGGCAATGTTAATATACAGACCTATATAGTCGCCGGCCGAAAAGGAGACGACAATGGCAGATGGCAGCGAAGGGGTGGGTACCCCTCTACGTGACACCAGTACCTACGAAGCTGAGCTGCGACCCACACTATTGGCTGTGTCACACGATATACAGGCAAAATCTATTTATAGCCGATGCTTAGCTTAGCCTAGTGTGGCTCGCAGCTCAGCCTCATAGGTACTGGTGCCACGTAGAGGGGGAACCCACCTCTCCGCTGCCATCTGCCATTTTGGTCTCCTTTTTGGCCAGCGACTGTACCACAATCCCATGCAATTGTTCGTTCCCTGGCCCTCGGGGCAGGAGAGACTCCGTCGTGTTAACAGGGGTCAGACTTACCCATGTGTTCTGGATATCTGATAGAACGCCCGCCTTCACCTACCTGCAGTGGATATCATCTCTGCAGCTGCCGTGCCTTTACATCTCAACATCGACGACAACATCCAACAACAATTTTCGACTCTGTTCAGTTCAAAAACCACGGGACGTCAGACTATGATTCTGTGTACTTTGGGTAGTTCTGTCCCTGAACTGTAAGCCAAAAGGCGATATAGCCCTACCAGGTACAGCCCATTAACTAAAAAAAAAAAAAATTAAAAAAAAATCATTCCAACACGCACTTATCAACAAACAAAACACCATTTCAGGTACGACGACAGCATGCCACAGAGAAACACACCGATTACAGTGGAACCCATAGAGTAACTTTCAATAGTATCGATCGGTAAGAGCGACAAGATGGTGGTCGGAAGACCGGTATCAGTTGACATATCATTGTTGAATGTACAATATCTCGATTGATACCGGTATCTGCACGGCCATTTCTATCGTTTGATAATATTCGCTCCCCAGTAAAACCTAAACACAGTGTGCTATTCGTAGTCATATTTTTTCACCATGCAAGTACCAGTATCATTTAGGACTCATTTAATTTTTCTGAAGAAACAGTAGGATACTTCTCTTTCTTGACAGGAACTGGTGGGGATTTTATGGTCGAGTGATTTTTGTCTCGAAAATATGCCACACCTTCTTGAGAAGTACATCATTAAGAAAAACAACAAACAGCTTCATGCACTGATGTAAAAAAATGCTATTGGTTGATAACTTTTAAGACGAATATACATTTACTATCTGTTTACGTATTTCCTGACCAATTTTTGAGGATACTGTTGGATATTTAAATCTTCTTCACATCAGAAATTTAGTGCAAAAAATGTGATTTAACGATCGAGTGATGTTTCTCAACATAACTCTGTCCAAAATTATGTTACTTGATCATAAAATTAAAAAATAGTCAGTTAATTTCGAGTGTTAAAAAGATATAATATGTATTATATTTCAGAACATATTATATATCTCCAACAGTTCCCTCAAGAAAAAAATAATGTCGGATAAAACATAAACAAACATGATGGTGTGGTTCACTCTTAATGGCAATTTTCAGGCGAAACACCACGAGGCAAAATATATGTTTTGAAACAAATAACAGAACAAATAAATATCCAACAGTTTCCTCAGAAAAGTGTCATCAGAAACCGTGAACAAACAATACTGCGTCTTGAAAGTGAAAACCAAACAACGAAGATTACCAGCATGTGAATTGGAGAGTTTCAGTTTCCTTCAACTGGGATAACGTGCTGCTGTATTTCCTCACATTTGAAACTGCCCCCATGCGATTCTCGGCGTCGTCTGGCGCTCTGACCACGCGAACTTGCGGCAGGGTGGTATCTAAGCACATAAACAAACATAATATACCCAATAACTAGAAAAAAATTACTTAGCACAACCGGTTTCGGGTTTCCCCATCATCAGGTATTACAACAAACTAAATCAAAAGCAGAAAAACACAAGCTTAAATATCCTACCTACGAGTCAGGAGCAGGAGGGGGAGGAGGAGTCTTGGACAGTTTGGTTGCCACGTCAATAAGGGGGGAGGGGGTAACAAACACAATATCATTACCAATGTTCTCCCTATTTAACATAGCTTTCCTTATTACCATATTTCCCAGTGCATTCAGGAGCCTACTCTTATTACAGTTATGCAAAATTTTAAAATCACTGACATTGCAGGTATGGTTTTCCTCAGACAGATGTTGGGCAAACACAGAATAGCACGGGTCCTTACCTACCTACGTCTCTTCTGTGTTCACTCACTCTGTCTTGGAAATTCCTACCAGTTTGACCTATACATCTTGCATCACACTCATTACACGACAGTTTGTACACTCCAGATTTGTGAGCTTTATCAGTTTTAGGCTTCAGTTAATCACTGTTTTCCCAATGTTGTAAGAAGAGGCGTAAGCTACTATCTTTCCAGTGACATTTTTGACCAAGTGACCTATTTTTTTTGCTGATACCTCCTATATAGGTACAGTACTTTACAATAGGAAATACTAGGAGGGTTCCCGTCTATGCCATAATACCTACAACATGGAATTGGCCATTTTTCCTTTGTGCTTGGCCAACAAGTCGTACACCATGCTCTTCTGGTAGCCGTTGTTCTCAGCAATCTGGACGATGGTCCGTAGTTCCTTCTCGTAGTTTATTTTTAGGGTATTTAAGCTTGTGTATTTCTGCTTTTGATTTAGTTTGTTGTAATATCTGATGATGGGAGACCCGAAACCGGTTGTACCTTTTATATTATACTGTGATAAAGTGCTAAGTAATTCTTTCTAGTTATTATGTCTAAATATCACAAAGTGACTGTGGAGAACATTAACCATATAATATACCCCGTTAAGATGATTTGGGAGAGGTGACGTTTATATATGTTCAACTGAACCAAAACGCAGCACTTTTTCTCATTTTATCATAGAAACTAACCTCCTTTTTGAAAATATTATCCTCAGCTAAGTTCTTTAAGAACACAATTCATTGAAATAACTTTTCTTTAATTTACAGTATTAAATTCAAACTCACTAATATAAAATGTTGAGTCTGATTGTTGATGTAATTCAAAAACCGTGAAGTAACAAGAATTCGTATCAATGGATTTTTGGGACTTTTTGTTCTTAAACGAACTGAGTAAGGTTGCGTTCCACCACACTGTTTTCTTTGGAATTGAACACGGTAAACATAACTGACATAACTCTTTAACTGAGAGAAAAACAGCATGAGTATGGTGGACGCACCCTTTATTATTATTATTATTATTATTATTATTATTATTATTATTATTACTTCAATAAGGACAGTAGTTTCTAACTTGGGATAAAATTTCTTTGTTTTGATTTAGGTGAACACAAATAGTGCGTTTTGCCCCGTCATAATATTAGTGGGAAGAGATGGCAGATGTTCTAGGGTGAGTGCCATCCCTGAGTAATCACTGCAACACCCCCCCTCCCCCCCATTCCAACCCTTCCATTCCAAAACACATGGTATGTGGCTAGCTCAATATAGTGGAACTTACCATTAACCACTATATTGGAAGGCTGCTCTTCCTCATTCTCTTCAACATTTCTTTGAAAATCGTAATAAGGAACTGCACTGAGAGGTATCCAACTATCCCAAATGTCTTCTTGTCTCAGGACGTACGGCTTGGACCACGTCCACACTCGCGTGGCGCGGTGCAGGTACATCCCACCTTCCAAGTCCTGCAAACAAAATACACCACTGCATTGCCATTGCACTCGACGATTACTACTGTCAGTTTCCCCCTGCTACAAAATACGACTCTGTTGATGTTTGGTATTTCAAACACTGTGAAGTAACCAAAAGTTATATTAATGAATATTTATTTCCTTAATTTACGATCTTTTCTTTTGGTTGAGGCGAACATTAAACATCTTAACCTCAACTGATCTGGTGAATCCAACCAGCTGGCACCACCGCAAGTTAAAGGTGGTGCCGCGTGCTGGGCAACGTATACAAACAAACCCATACAACTGTCCAAAGCAACACTCACTTGTTCCATAAACAAACACAATCAAGGAGTAATGATAGAGAAACACAATGGTTACCATAGAAACGATAGAGTAACTTTCGATATTATCAGTAAGATGGTGGAACACTTAGCAGAATCAGTAGAGATATCATACCCTAGTCCAGCCATCTGGCAACACCGCGAAGTGGTTAGGAGTCCTCTCCACCCGCTCCACCCGCTCCACCCGCTCCACCCGCTCCACCTGCTCCACCCGCTCCATGTTGGATGTACTGGCAAAGCCTTCAGCATTGGTCATCTCAGTAACAACAACAGTTTTGCAGTTATTGTCAACCTTCTGTCGCTTTGCTGGCCGGTTTTCAATATAACCTGTGCAAAAAAGGACGTGGTACGACATGGTCGGACAAAACATTACCTTTAGGTACGTATGTGTGCCTCTCAGTGGCCGAGTGGTTAAGGGGACCGCTTTGTGTCCTGAGAGGTCCGGGTTCGAATCCCGGCGGAACGGAAAAATTTTCCGCTTCCGACATGGATGTATTGGCTTCGGCCCACTCCTAAACTGGCTTCGGCCCACTCGTATTCGGCTTATGCCACTTCATCTTCGGCTTCGGCCAGAAACTTCTAACAAACCAACTCATCGGCGCATATGTTCTCTGAACGTCGCGCGTTAAAAAAAAAAATAATAATAAAAATAACCGGACGGAGAAACTCACCCCAGAATGGGTGGTATTTGGTATGATTGGATTTTTACTTTCTCGCTAGCCAATATGGCGAGCAAAATATCAAAATTGAGATGTTACGTTTCCAATGATTGAGCAGGTCCCCCAAGTCGAAAAAAGTTATTTCTGGAAATTTTGCACGAAAACAATACTTTCTCGCCATATATGCTAGCGAGAAAGTAAAAACCTCGACAAGTCGGGACTAGGTCCTGGACCCTGTTGCTATACTCGTACCTCTCTCTTGCTATATTCTCACCTCTCTCTTGCTATATTCTCACCTCTCTCTTGGAGTTCATCAATTATGGACTCATCATCACTAGACTCGAACTCATAGTCGCCTTCCTCGTCTGAGACATCCCTCGCGTCTCTTGCCTCATTTTTTCGTTTTATCCCATTTTCAGCTACAACAGAAACAAGTTACCAATTAGCTGCTAATTAAGTACGACCGCACAATGTTTTTTTTGCCAACCAATTCTTTGAGGAAAATTTTGGATATTTATTTGTTCTGAAATATAATCTATCTATTAAACGTCAGAAACAAGTTGGCGAAGGGACAATTTTACGCTCGTGATATTTATCAATAAAAAATTAGTTATAAGTAATGACTTCATCGTTAGTCAACTACTTTCTGCCTTCTGCTGTAAAAGACATATTACAGCTCAGAACATTCAAATATTCAACAGTTTTATGAAAAAACAAAAGGAAAAAAGAAATCACTCTGGTGCCACGTGCGATTGAACTCTTATGGGTGTAGAGTCAATGCTGTTTGTTGACGTTTCTTAATGAAACGCTTCTGAGGAACCTAGTGCACTTAGGTATATGTTGCATTAACTTTTCTGATAGCTAACAGGGGAGAGTGCGAGAAAAGTGGACAGACTGATATCTCCCCATGTGTGCAGTAATATTTGGAGGAGATATCAAAAAATTACTGCACCAAAAATGGTGAAATAGTGTCTTGCGATGAGGTTAGAAAGGCCGGACTCCGACATTTAAATATACTTCAGGATCGATGGAGAAATATTTTCCAAAAGAAAATGACGAAACATTTGCAGCGATTATGGATTGTACAACTCTTCTTGGTTACAAGTAAACGCTCCAGCTTGTCTACCTTGGAATACGAGGAATTGCCCTGAAGCTTCACTCAAACAAATGTTTTCTGCTAGTTCTGTTGAAGGCTTCTCGCTGTCATTTGGCGAGTTAAAAAATCTTGTCCCAAAGGCGAAAAAATACCTAGTGTCATTTCTGACTTCTTACTTGTGCGAAAGTGGCAGGCCAGCCAGGCTCATTCCTCTCACTAGTCACAGGGAAATGATGAGTTATCTGTTACGAAAGAGCATGCACTAGGTTCCAGAGCAACTTAACTAGTCACTAGTTAGTTGAATGAGCCTGCATTTGGTGACTAGTGCCATTTAACGAAAATACACTGGAAGTTCTATGTATTTCCATGCCATTTTAGTACAGTCTCGATAGCCGAGTGGACTAAATGGTCGACTTTTGAGGTGCAGTGAGAGCTGGGCCACACCGGTTCGATCCCGATCCGACCAAACAGTTTTTCTGATCGGCATTCACCTCTAATATGTTCAGCATGTCAAGTGAAATGTATATCAAGGCTGTGGTGGTTCGGAACCCACCTAAAACTGTAGGTCCTCATCGTTTACACGATGGCTGGGGAGCTGGTATTTGGTAGTGCTGCCAGCTGAGCACAGTGGATAGCTCTTGAAACGGTCTAGTTGCTGGGCTTGTCCCTCCAACCCTCAGCTATATATGCCATTTTAGTAATTTATTATGTCCTAAAAGTATGTGAACCTCGGAACATTCTCTGAAAATTTGATGAACCCATCCCGAAAACGTTTGAAGACCCCTGATGTAGCGAAACTTACAGCTGACGACTAGATTGGAAGGCTGCTCCGTCATGACAAGAGATTGTTCCAGCAATTGCGGCGCGGAAAGCGTGCAAACTTGCGTGGCGCGGTGCCAGTACAAACCCCCGACACTCTGGTGCGACTCCTGCAAACAAAACACACTGCACTAACATTGCACTCTATGATTCATAGCCGTATCCACGGGGAAGGGGGGGGGGGTTTAGGGGGTTAAACCTCCCCCCCCCCCCCCCCCCCATGAGCGGAAAATTAACACGTTAATGCCAACGTGAAGCAAAAAAATGTAGGCGAAACTCCCCCCAGCCCCCACCCATGACTGCTTTCTGGATACGGGCCTGCGATGATTCCTACAGTTTCCTACTAAAATACGACTCTGTTGATGTTTGGTAATTCAACCACTGTGAAGTAACCGACAGTCATTTTAATAATTATCACCTTAATTTACGATCTTTGATTTTGGTTCATCCATCTTAACCTCAAATGATCTGGTGAATCCAACCAGCTGGTACGTGCACCACCGCAAGTGATGGATGGTGTCACGTGCTGGCCAGTGTTTATAAGCAAACCCATTCAACTATCCAAAGCAACACTCACTTGTTCCATAAACAAAAACAATCAAGGAGTGATGAGTGATGATAGAGAAACATAATGGTTACCATGGAAATGATAGTAACTTTCGATATCATTGGCAAGATGGTGGTGCAGGTAGCAGTATCAATAGAGACATCATACCTTAGTCCAGCCATCTGGCAACACCGCGAAGTGGTTAGGAGTCCTCTCCACCCGCTCCATGTTGGATGTACTGACAAAGCCTTCAGAATTTATAATCTCAGTGTCAACAACAGTTTTGCAGTCATTGTCAACCTTCTGTCGCTTTGCTGGCCGATTTTCATTATAACCTGTGCAAAAAAGGAAGTGGTAGGGTAAGGTCGGACAAACCTTTACCTTTCTTTGACCACGCGATTAAAAATGTTTTGTTATGGTTCACGTGAACAGAAATAAACGTTACCTCTCCCATTTTACCTTAACAAGAATGAGCAGTGTAGAGCTTACCATTGCCAGTGAATGTTAGAGCTGTACAAAACAAATCCATCACTTTACCAAGCAAAAACCTTGACGAGTCGGGACTAGGTCCTGGACCCCGTTGCTATATTCTCACCTCTCTCTAGGGGTTCTTCCTTTTCGGACTCATCATCGTTGATCTCGAACTCATAGCCGCTGCTGTCATCATCCTCGTCTGATCTGGGCACTTCTCGAATGACGCAGAAAAATCTGCTGATTTCTGCCTCATTTTTCCTTTCAGTTCCATTTTCAGCTACAACTGAAACAAGTAATAATTGCTGCTGGTTAAGCGCGACCGCACACTGCTTATGTTTTCTGCCGACCATTTTTTGAGGAAACTATTATTTGTTCTCAAATATAATCTTCTTTTTAACGTCAGAAACAAGGTGGCTAAATTGTGATTACACAGTCGTGTTTTTTCAACGAAAATTAGTTAAAAATGACTTTATCATAAAGTCATAAATAATCGAACTACTTTCTGATGTTACACAGTTTCCTAAAAGAAAGAAATCCCTTTTGGCAGCCCCGAAAGGCGTAGGTAGATTTCGAAGATTACTTCCATCCACTAAAAGCAGTCTAAAATCATTGAGAAAGACGGTTAAGAAGATTTTCAGTTGACCCAAATGCATTCTCTACAATTACAACGGAGGAATTGAGTTTTGAAATTTCACCCCCCCCCCCTCCCCCCTTAACGAGAAAATGAAAGTGATTTTAAAACATTTTCAGACAAAAGTTCTAGATATTATTAATAGAAACTCATAGCAAAAAGAATAAACGCAATATCTCACCAAATAAGTGAGTTATGACGTTTTGAAAATTCAACCCCCCACCCCCTGCCTAAACGGTGCGTCGGACGAAAAACTTTTTCAGACAAAAGTTGTAGGTAATATTGAGGCAAATGCTTTACAAAACAAAAGAACTCGGTAACACCCCTAGGACACAAGTTATGATTTTTTTGTGTGCAAAACCCTGTTTTTACACCCTTATTCAACCATTAGGGGTGGGATCAAAAAACGTTACAAAAAAAAGTTGTAGGTAGTACTGTTAGACGACCCTCAGAGAAAACCACGTTTCATTAGTTGCAATATTAAGGGAGTTATGGCCAAAAAACCAGATTTCGAAAAAGTCCCCCCATTTTCCCCCCCTTCGTCCGATTTCCCCCATTCACGAACTCGACCGAGATATATATATATATATATAAACTTTTTAACTGACGGTGGTTTTGGGATCCAGGGGTCATAAAAAGAAGAACTGTGAAGAAATTTTTCAAAAGTGAGACTACTGGTACGACTACAATAGGTAGATTTTTCTTCGAAATCTACCTAAAAATAGGAAAAGAAGAAATCATTCTGCTGCCACGTGTGAAATAAAGGGTTCGACAATGGTCGCACTTGACTTTCTCGCAATTTTTATCGAAAATTTGATTTTTTTTTAACGTGAATAATTGTCAGAATTTTAACTTTTTCTAAAAATTATTTTGCCTCACACTGGACGATACTTTTAGGCACCTGCATACCGAATTTCAAACATATCCGTCAAACAGTGAAGTGTCGTTCGACGCGCAAAGTATATGTTTTCTATTTTGCATGTCACCGTCTTAATTTTTAATTAAATGAAAATCTATTGAAACTGCCCTTGAAGCATCTATCTGAGACCACTTTCACCAATTTTCAAGAAAATCCGTCGATTAGTGTTGTTGCAAATGTGACCTAACCAATCAAAAACGTGATTTCCATTTTTGGAAAATTTTTCCTACGATAATGCCAATATTGGCCCAAATTTTTGGCCCATCTCAAAAAGAATAAAAGTGATCCTGGAGCATCTATCTGGGAACACGACTGCAAAATTTGAAGGTTCTAACTTTATTACCGTACCGTGAAATGCGTCTTGAGTAGACAAAAACGAGATTCTAGCTTTTTTTCCTATTTTCGACTTTATTTTACCTATATTGGCCGCAATTTTGAAATGATTGAATATTTCTTCGACAATCCTTTCAGTAATGTTATTAAGCACAAGTTTGTGGATTTTTGTGAAATTCCGGCTAATACTGTTCATGGGGCCAAGATTTTCACGTATGGGCCAATTTTGGCCCATCTCCAAAACCATAAAAATGATCCTGGAGCATCTATCTGAGAACACGACTGCAAAATTTGAAGGTTCTAACTTTATTACCGTACCGTGAAATGCGTCTTGAGTAGACAAAAACACGATTTTGAATTTATTTTTGACACTTTTTTGACAATAGTGGGCGCAATTTTTGAGTAATCAAAATTAAATAAAAAAATGTATCTCGGAACTGATTTTAGACATGTATATTCCAAATTTGAGCCAAATCGGTTGACTGGTGTGACCTCTAGCCGCGCTACAGACAAGCGTACGTACGTACGTCGGACGGACATGACCTAAAAACAATTTTTTTGGTATCTAGGACCTCTGAAACGCCTTTTGCAATGAAAATCTCAAAATCGAAATTTCGCACGATAACATAACTTTCTCAGCCCATGTATTACATACGGGCGAGAAAGTAAAAACTCTTACGGTTGTAGAGGCCATGCTGTTTGTTGACGTTTCTTAATGACACGTTCCTGAGGAAACTGTAGAGTAGTAAGGTTACATGTAGGATCAACTTTTCTGAGAGCTAAATTTTTTTCTGAGAATTCACAAATTGAATTTTTTAATATGTTGTGATTTCACTGGAAAACAGGGCGTTTTATTAATTTGGATTTGTCCATCATTTTTTAGGAGGGACAATGTGTTTTAAAACAGAATATACATTTGCTTTTTGTTTAAGTTTTTTTGGACCATTTTCTGAGGACACTGTTGCATATTTAAATGTTCGGAAATATAACATGCATTCCTTTTTAAAGCCAAAAAATAGCTAGCTATGTTGTGATTTACGATAGTGATTTTTGCCACTAAAAAATGTTTTCAAAAATACTCCATCTTAAAATTACAACTGGCATGTTAATCAGACAATAAATACACCCATTAGTGTCCTTACCTCAAAAAATTGTTGGAAAAGGAAAACAAATAGAAAATGTATAGTCCATCTTAACGCTTACCATTTTGTGTACACAGAGCTGATGCAGATGCTGAGGGAGCCTTGACCTTGTCACTAAGGTCCTCACCATGGCAATCAGTAACATGAAGAGTTGATGTCGATGTCATTTCTTGCGATTTTCCAGGATCACCGATCTCCATGCTGTCCACCGTGTTCTGGTTACCTGGATGTCCTGGAACATAAAAAAGCTTACACTGCCAGAGTCACAAGGTAAAAAACCCCAAAGACCTCTTGCTCAAAAATCAGTGACCACACCCCACACCACATATTACACATTGAGTGTCATGTGATTCAGATACTGGACCGCATAAACTGGCGAAGAGTAATAATTTGTATGGGAATGATATGTAATAAGTAAGGTACTTGTCAATATTCGATTTCCCGAAACCAACTACGCACTTTTGTTCCTCGAGGGTGTAACTTACGCCCGCTCCGATCGCGGTAGAGATTTTTGTGGGTAGTGCAATGTAGCTAAGGTTAAGCGTGTTTTGGGGGATGCAGGTGAAAGCTATTGTTGGACACAATAACATTAAAACCAGTGAAAAAGGTACCCAATAAGCCTTCAAACAAAATAAAAACAAATAAATACACAAATTAACTTCCGGTACTTAGTGCTCCTCTTAAATCTTACCACATGGGAAGGTTAGCCAGAAAGAAAAAGTAATATATCAATCTGAAAAGAAATTTAGACTTAGACATTGCGGTTTCAGGTGAGGAAATCTAAGATATAAAAGTTCGAGAATCCGATAGGCGCCACCACATAGGAAGGAAATGCGATTTCTAGGACCAATAGTGTGATTGATAGATGTATAGGTAGGTACCTACCTATAAGAACCACTGATGAGTTACCGAACTTCAGGCCGAGCCTCAAATATAACTAACACGTCGTTTGCGGAAGTGCTCTGAAAATCGGCGTGGAATTAAATAAGCCCGCTCACACGGCCCAGCTTCATCGATCGGTACAAGCCCCCAGACAACCTCAACCAAAAAACTTTTGAACCCTGCAGGCACCTAAATACTTAACCTACCACTATTTTAAGGCTTACCATCATCCACATCGACATCACATTCTGCTACGCACTGCACACTCCCGAGGTTTTCGACATTTTCGCAACCAAACTCTGTCTGGAACTGGAATTGACTTAGCGGTGTCTGAGGGATAGCACAGTCACTTGAGTCAAGTCCAGAGGGATTACCCGTTAAGGGTACAGATGATAAATCAAACGAGTTATTCATTGTCAAAATAATGCGTCAGGCATACTAATTTTAAGTACAAAAACGATTATAATATATCACAGAATTTTTAAAAAGCTCGAAATTGACGCAACCCAATGTAGCCGCCATTTTGGTTTTATGGTAGCCAAATTGGACATCTTGACAAATGATTTATTTTCCTAACTTTTTGAAGAAAATTATTGTAAGAAATAAGCTTCAAATAAAAATTAATATAAAAATGTATAATTAAAACTAATAAATTCTATAAATTTGTCTATAAAAAACGTCCGAAAAAAGGTGTGACAGTTTAGCCAACATTGCAGACATCCGTTGCTAGGTACCAGTAAAATATATATGGCGACGTAAACAATGTTTGTTTGGAGTGACTGAATTTGCCTATTTTCATATTGAAAACCGGATACAGAGGTGAAATAGACGAAAGATGCCACCAAGATATCCATCCGATGGATGAGTAAATTTTCAGACTTCGAAAAAGTAAAAAATCACGGTGTGATACCTATCCTATTTAATTCAACGTGAGACTGCCACTAGGTCTTGTCAGGCAGGTAATTCGCTGGTCAGACTAATCTCAGCAGCTGTAAAATGCTGGAAGCATTCGTTTTAAGATCGTTCATGACTTCAGCTACTAATGCCTATTAAGTACATTAACGTTTATTTTTAATTTTCCAGTTTGTTGGAAATACTTAGGTAGGTACCTAGGTACCTAAGTACCCAGTATTATTCTATCTAGACGTACTTGTACTTAGTTATTGTAGCAATGCCCTAGTAAAGTTCCGACGCAGATTGCCCAACATCCGAGTGGTTGTTGAGAATGTTGAGTTTTCTTTCAGGATCGCCAATATCCGTTACCGAGGATCGACAAGTACAGCGTCGAAGAAGATAGGCATTAATGATCATATCAAAAAAGTTACGGTCATGCGCTGTGCTGCACAGCACAGTGGATTGCTAGGGTGTGAGCCTTTTTCGGAGGTGCGCGCCACACTTCCGAAAACATCAAGAGTTTTTTGGAGGATCTTTTGGCCGAGTGGGGTATTGCGAACTCTGTAAGTACCTCCTTATGCTCTAGCAGCCTATAAGTAACTACACACGATGTCTACAGGCGCGAGAGCTACGGAGCCATTCGATAGATGTAAAGCATATATACAATACATACATGGTATCAATATACCCATGATAAGTTACCAGCCATTTACTTACTACTGTTCCATTGATTTTTAGCTGCCAAATGAGTCTACCTATATGAACTCTTAACAATATTTTACAGATGGTCAACATGGTTCACTGACAACGGTTCGAATATCGTCCGAGCGGTCTCGTTAGGGGGGTGGCGGCACTTCCCCTGCTTTGCGCACTCCCTCCAGCTGATATGGAAGGAGGGAGTGAAGTGCATCCAGCAGGAGATTGTCCAGGTTTGTTACTGTCGTGTACATAAACTAATAAACAATACGTGGCTGCAGACGCCGGGTCCGGGACAATTGGGCGCCGCCGTTTTGGCGCCACCAGTTTGGCGCCGGCCATTTTGGCACCGGCCGTTTTGGCGCCGGCCGTTTTGGCGCCAGGTCCATTCGGCGCCAAGACAATTGGGCGCCGTCCGATTTGGCGCCAGGACAACTGGGCGCTGTCCGATTTGGCGCCGGGACAATTCGGCGCCACAGGTTAATAGTAGCCAAAGGGAATTTAAATCAGTTGCTACTTTTTCGGCCGTCTGCAGGAAAAGTTCGCATCTCTTCCATTGGGGGGAGGGGGGCATGATGCAAATAGAGGCACCTATTATTTTTACTTCACTCCTCATCCTTAATTGGGGTCTGCCTAGCGAGGTAGAACTTGGAGAAAATTCCCAAAACGATACGAATACTCGAGCAAGCGTAGCGAGCGAGAATAAAAGAACTCATCTCCATAAAATCTCCATATTTTTTTAAAGGAATTTTTAAGAATTTCTAATTTCACCAATTATTGTCGGGGGCCCCTCTTTCAGTCTTTGGGGGGGAACACTCCTAACACTAACTTCCCCTCGTTTCATTGCCGTTTGCTGGAAATTGGGGATAAATAGCTGTGGCGCCCAAATGTCCCGGCGCCCAATTGGTCGGCGCCCAATTGTCCCGGCGCCAAATAGTCCTGGCGCCCAGTTGTCCGGCGCCAAATAGTCCTGGCGCCCAATCGGCCGGCGCCAAATCGGCCAGCGCCAAATCGGTGGCGCCAAACCGGCGGCGCCGAAACGTCCGGATCCCGCAGACGCCAGTCACGTGACAGTGTGCAAGTCCAGACAGAGTGTGTACAAAATGCAATGGCTACGCGCACCCATTCTCAATTTACTCCCTAATTAAGGTAAGAACACTGAAGTGGCGCAGTCGGTTCGGTCAAAATCTACGTCAAAGTGCGCGTAAGTTTACGTTACGTATTACAAGTGCTCGGTTACGTTCAGTGCGACTTTACTAACTTGCGATCATGGCCACCTCGGTTTCACACGTGGACAAATTACTCGCGGAAAACGCTAAATTAAAAGGTATTATGGCCGAAATACTAGCCAGATTACCGGCGGCGGCGGTACAGCAGGATCGCCAACATCCGTTACCGAGGATCGACAAGTACAACGTCGAAGAAGATATTGATGATCATATCGAAAAAGTTACAGCCATGTGCACCATCGCAAACGTGTCGGAACAACATAAGGCGAGACTTTTCTTGGGTTCGCTACCGGGCTCACTTTACGCCTTAACTAAGGACTTATTACACCCCATGGATCTCAACGTTGCTACATTCAAACAAATTTCGGATGCAATCAAACTACATTTGAAGCCTAAACCTTTGATCCCGTCCATCCCGTCATGCTTTCCTGAACAGGAAGCAGCAGGAAGGTGAGTCAGTGGCAGCCTACGTAGCCGCTCTACGTCACCTCAGTATACCGTGCAAACACAAGGCTCCGTTTTTGTCCGAAATTTTACGGGACGTGTTCGTGAGATGCATTCGGGATCGGCATACATTGGATCGGTGCCTACAGGAAGATGATACGGCTAAATGAAACCTAAAAATGTGTCTCGGCAGTGATTTTAGACAGATCCATACCAAATTTCATCAAAATCGGATGAACGGTGTAGAAGCTAGAGCACTGCACGGACTGACGGACTGACGGACCGACGGACGGACAGACTTTTTCCAGAAACCACTTTTTTGGACTCAGGGGACCCCCAGAATCATGGGAAACCCAAAATCTCAATTTCGAAATTTTGCACGAAAACAATACTTTCTCGCCATATATGGCTAGCGAGAAAGTAAAAATATCCCAACGTAATAGAGTCAATAGCCTGCCTTTGAGGAATTTACAAAGTTTATTAATCTCCATGACTGGAGATGAAGGAACACAGTTGAGGAAGGAACACTTGAATCAAGAGTCCAAGCTTTGAACGAGAGGCCCACTAGTGAGAAACGATACTCACAATGGTGGGGTCAATATGTGGGGAACGACAGCGAGCAGGGGCGGCTCCAGGATGAAAAAATGCTCAGAAAACTTACTGAACCTGACTGAATTCAGTTTAGTCAATACTCGTATACTCGGGGTGTCACATAGTAGTCCTAAAAAGATCCCAACGTAATAGAGTCAATAGCCTGCCCGTGAGGAATTTTTTCAGTTTTTTTTTAGCTCCATGTCCGGATTTTGGGTCCGGTGCCGGATTGGCCAAAAATCACTCACAGTCGGTTGTCGGGGTGTCACATAGTAGTTCTAAAAAGATCCCAACGTAATAGAGTCAATAGCCTGCCTATGAGGAATTTACAAAGTTTATTAATCTCCATGACTGGATTATTTTATTGTTTTCCTGTATAATTCGCTTATTTTTCTCTTGCTGCCCTGTAGAAATACCTTAAAATAGTCAAGATAGTATTAAAACATTTTACAGGGGACATGCATTAAATATTCGACGAAAAAGAAATAATAGTGAAGAGAAATATTATTATTTCTGTTGCCAGCGAAAATGCACTGCTCCACGTCGTGCATAAACGGTCTATGTGCGAGATAGCGCGCCAACAGTTTTGTTTTATTATTTGTTTATACTTACCTGTACATTGTTTTCAGAACTAGAAGAGCTTCAGCATACAATGGACGATTCCGACGTACCCGGACCACCGGGATGTGGTCCGGATCAAATTGAAAAGACATGAGTCCGCGAAAAACTGTTCGGAAATAGTTTTCTCTGTGGACTTGGCGAGTCATATGACTCTAAAAAGAGCTTACTTCCAGATTTACTACAAGTTTTCGATGGTCAAACTTCGTATTAAGGGAGAACAGACTGGTATGTACCCTAGGGGTACAGAAGATGCTTTTTGCAATCTGCTGCGAACTTCACAGTTCCTCACTCACATTAACCTGGAAAATTCGTCACCATTCCCAATTTGAGAGAAATAAATTACCTATGCTCATTTAGCGAAGATGATTTCTGTAATCTGCTGCGAACTTCAATATATATATGCTCGCTTACATTTACACCGACAAAGTGACTTTCACTGATGCCGAAGGAACCTTGAGCTTGTGGATTGGTGCCGAAAAATACCGCCTTGGTGATCTTGCTGAGAAATGTGTTGAGAAACATTCGGCTGCTTAAGAAAGGCCTCAACCTGAATCCTGACTGCGAAGCGTACCAGACTGAACTCGAGACGCTCAACATTAAAAAGGATTGCAGACCCTTCACATGATTCTTGACGCAGCGCTACTGAACATTGACTCAGAAGTAGAGATTTTTAATGCACTAGAGCAATGGGCAAAAAAAGTGTTGATGAGAAGGTATACCGGAAAGCACTGGCAATCAACGTCAAGTTTGCTACCTGAAGGTGAGAATCAACGAACATGTACCTACCCTTGAAGATTGTCCTATTGTGAATGGTCTGATCGATCGCCACCTCGTCTCCTACCTTACGTGGTTAATTCTCTTATTATTCGTATTCGAAGAATATCTTCGCGCCGAAAGCTTTTCCTAAATTACCTACCTACTCCTTTCCTATGAAACCGAATCCTACCAAAATCAGTACACAGCCTAGGTATAGGTAGATACTCCAAAGGAAGTACCTAGGTATATCAGTTTCCAGCAATATAGGAGCGAGTTAAAGTGCATGTATATACCAGGCAGGTATATTCACTTTCTTTATGACAGTCTGTTTCTTTCAGCTTGCCGAAACTATAAATGAGGTGGTGGGGCGGATGAGCGCCCAGCGGCCGGACGCGCCCCAAATTATACGGTTTGAGGTGCGTTGGACACTACAAGACGCCGTTCTCGTGCTCAGGCCATTCCATGAAGTGACGAAGGAGATGAGCGGCGAGAAAAACGTGTCGTTTTCCAAGTGCGTCCCCATCTTAAATGGACTGACCAGCGTACTTAACTTGAAAATAGTAAGTATACCTACCTGGTGGGGGCACAATGGACCCGGTGGCCCATAGCCTTAGCAGCTGAGGCCAAAAAATTAAAAATTCAAATAAGAAAAACAAAACCCGCCTATTATGGTCTAGGTGCTTTCCCCCGCAAGAGGCTCCCCCAACAATAAGTAGTTCAGAATTAATACCTAAATGAAAGAAACCCCTCTAAGATCTTGAATAGTTTCTCTTTATCCAGTAGGTAGGTATTTACCTATACTGATAATGGCAGACTTTCTACTTCTTTACGGCTCCTTAGGCATAAATTAATTCGCACTTCACAAACTTCGTACTTCAAACACCTCAACTGAATAAGAAAAATGCATTGCATATAAAAATTATATACAGATTACTAATTACTTCTATTCCAACGCAGTACCCAACTACCGAAAAAGGGATGGACCTGAAGGATGCCCTGATAAGAGAGCTGGGCAGGAGATATCCGGACATTGAGACTTCCTCGGCCGGGGAAGCCACATTTGTGGATCCCCGGTTCAAGAAAACTGGATTTCGGTCTCAAACTCATGCGGTGGCCATCGCTGAAAAGGTGAAGTGGAAAGCGGCGGCCGTCGCTGTACCAGCTGCTGCTGCGGACGAAGCAGCTGCAGCTGTGCCGGCAGCTTCGTCAGGCTCAGGCTCTATGCTTTGGGAGGCTTTGAGTCGGTAAGCCTTTCCTTTTCCGAAACCAGGAACAGAAATTATCGATTAAATCAAAGGCTAGAATGTAGGTACCTAATGTGTTCCGGAAGTTAAGTAACTTACTTATAGATATCTACTAGGAAAAAAGAAAATTTGAGTAAAAATAATCATTTTTTTTTTACAAGCGGTTCAGTTGATAATTATGTCATTGAGGGTACCTCACGCCATTTATTTTAAGTTTGAAATAAAATATCGACGACAAACTTATGTACAGGCACTGTCGAAAGGAATTTGCGCATATGCAGTTCACCATCGATGAATCACACGGGCTCTCAAGGAATTCTCTATCAGACCGGTCCCATACTATAATTTAACAATTATTATGATTTTAGATCGAGGCGGCGATAAGTCAGCGCCATCCGCTGACCAGCAACTCCACCGCAGCGGCAATCGACGAGGTCGAGAGGTACTTGTGGGAGCTGCCCAGTCGAAGAGTCCAGGACCCTCTCCGCTGGTGGCAGGATCGCAAAGCCCTATACCCGAGGCTGTACGACCTAGCAATGGGATTACTGGCCATCCCAGCGACCAGCGTGCCCTGTGAGAGGGTGTTCTCGAAGGCAGGGTGGCTCCTCAGCGATCGGCGCAGGAACCTCACGACTACACACCTTGCCGAGCTGGTGTTTTTAGCCCAAAACAAGGGGAAATAAGACATTAATATCTTATACCTAGTGGTGTGTGGGCAAGCCCAGCAAGCAACTACACCATTACAAGAATTTTCCATTTTGCTCAGTTGGCAATAAGTGGCAACACTACCAAAGACCAGCTCCCCAGCCATCGTGCAGTACGTGATGGGGACCTACAGCCTATAGTTTAAGGTGGGTTCCGAACCACCACAGCCTCAATATACATTTCACTTGAAATATCGAACATTTCAGAGGTGAATGCCGATCAGAAAAACTTTGATGGGATCCGGATCGAACCAGCGTGACCCGGCTCTCACTCCTCTATAGACAACCATTTAGACCACTCGCCTATCGAGGCTTTATACGTATAGGAGCTCTGGAGCTCTTCTGTTATTTAAGTGTAGGTAGGTACCTACTAGATTAAAAATAGTGTCAATGTATATATTGTATTGTATTATTGCATTGTATTATATCAGTTCATTACCGTACGGTTGTATAACGCCAATATTTGCAGTATTTGTAATAATTATGTCCCCCCCCCCTCCCCCCCCCCCCCCCCCCCCCGGTCATCAATTATCCACTTGGGTGAGTCGGAACCGACTCTTTCTAGTGAAAAGGAGTCATGGTACCGGCTCACTCAAAGGAGTCATTTAGAACGTCACTAGCTGTGCAGTGTGCACCATCCTAAACGTGTCGGAACAGCAGACAGCTTAAGGCGAGACTTTTTTTTGAGAGGTTCATGAGTGCCACCCCATCCCCCTCAATAGGGAGGACAGTGTTTAGCACTTTAGAAAATTAGGTAAAATATTATTACCCAACCCTCAAAGCTTACAAACTCACAGCCACAAAGATTGCCATTAGAAGTGCCTTAATTATTACTAAAACTACACAAATAATATTCCAAGTCAAACAAAAAATTGTTTTAAACATTTTTTGACTTGGGTAAATTTAAGTTTTTTTAAATGGTTATTGAAAATAAAGGGTCCGACAACAGTCGCACTAAACTTTCTCGCCCCATGTGATTTTTTTTTTTTTTTTTTTTTTTTTTGATTTCTTTGAGATTTTTTTGCGGGCGTAGTTTTTAAGCAATCCAAAATCGGTTGAAAATGACCCAAGAGGATCTATCTGAGATCACTCCCACCAAGTTTCATGGCTGTCATTCTATTACTGTAGTCCCAAATGCGTTCCGACCATTCAAAAACGTGGTTTCTCATTCTCAACTCATTTTCGACACTTTTTTGACTACAACGGCCGTAATTTTGAAGATAACAAAATTATGTTCGACAGATGTTTAAGTTACATGGTTCTACTCAAATTTACCAAATTTCATGACAATCGGTTAATAAATGTGAATGGCGCCGAAACGATCGAACTTTGGTCCAGAACGGCCGTAATTTTCAACCAATTCAATTTTAGTTGAAAATGACCTCGAAGCATCTATTTGTCAACACACATACCAATTTTCAGTGTTATAGATTGAAAAGTGTACCGTCGGCGCTTGTCTAAGTAACCAAAAACACGATTTTTGAATTATTTTGGCGGTTTTTTGACAATAGCGGCCGCAATTTTTGACAAATCAAAAAATCCTTGAAAATGCCCCTCGGCAGTAATTTTAGACAGGTCCATACCAAATTTCATCAAAATCGGATGAACGGTATAGGCGCTAGAGCACTGCACGGACTGACGGACTGACGGACGGACTGACGGACGGACTGACGGACGGACTGACGGACTGACGGACGGACAGACTTTTTCCAGAAACCACTTTTTTGGACTCAGGGGACCCCCAGGATCATGGGAAACCCAAAATCTCAATTTCGAAATTTTGCACGAAAACAATACTTTCTCGCCATATATGGCTAGCGAGAAAGTAAAAAGGGGAACATAGTAATAGATGAGGGAAAGGAGCCGGCAGCAGGACATCTAACGGAGAAATAGGGAACCACGTCAGTTCCGCTCAAACTCGTAACGACTTGTTGGAATAAAATATAATGGTGCAAAAGTGTCACTGTAAAATAGAATACCCTACCTGGGTAACTGAGTTAACAGTTAGCCAAGTACTAACATCACATCTTAAAGTCCTATCGAACAGATTTATCTTACCTACCGTATGTGTTCAGCTCATGACAAATGCTAAAGCGACAGCAAAGGAATAAGTACACATGTTAATTTTAACAACTGTTTATTGTGACCAACGATCAACAAACAACATATGTGTTCCTTATATACATAGGTAGACCAGACCGGACAAATTTGGCGAGTCAAGTTGACTATCCTCCAGGCTTTTGTTTTCACTCAAGTCCACCTGACTCTTGCATGGATGATTGTTCTAAAAAACACAGGGTTTCCAAAGATTTTTTTTCTGAACTAGAAGTAGACTCAAGAAGAAGGGGTCACGTAGACCTAGAAGAGTTTAGCAACAATAATTGACATTTATGTAGTCTCCCTGCATATGACTGATATTACTCGCATCAAGAGTTAGGTGGACTTCACTACCTACTTCCAATAACACGCTCATATTTTGGAATAAGGCTGAATTTCACCACTTTCCTATAGTATACTATAGTGTCTCCTAACGACACTTGTTTCTCTGCGATCGCACTTGTCATAAGCTAAAGATACGATAACATAAATTCGTTCGTTAAATCCTCTCGTTAGGAGACACTATAGTATACTATAAGAAGTGGTGAAATCCAGCCTTAGTTTGTTATCAACAAAAACGGTACCAATTAGTCGTGTAACGTAAAATGTGTAGGTAGGTACTCATATTTTGAAGTGAACGCATTTTTTTCGAACACTCCAACGCAGTAAAATAGGTAATATGTAGGTATATTTCTTATGTCTTCAGTTAAGTACCTAAATAGTTGGATACAGCAACCACTGGCAAAAGGCAGAAAATGGTGTCAGGACAAATGTGTCATAAATGTCATAATCTGTCGATCATCTCAATAATTTAACGGTCAGAGAAACTGCCACAGTAAATATTGTATCGGGAATAATATGAGCGTGAGATTGGAGCATAAGGAGCAACATTACGATCTCAAATGGTGCGTTGTACTGCTGTCCTCTCTACCGTTGTTACGGGCTGAGTCGCCCTCGTCCCCGCTGCCCTCGGGAGAGTCGTTCTCCTTGTGACTGTCTGCGGCAGAGCCGTCCTCGCTATCAGTATCATAGCTATCACTGTGCTCGTTACTGCAAGTGGGATATTTGTGCTCATCTGAGGAAGAACCACTGGCTGAGACGGCTGTGGTATTTTCTTCTGCACTGGTTGATCTGGAAACAAAAAGTTACCGGAACAAAGTTAACAAAAAGCTTCAGTTTTCGGACACCTTTCCGCAAATTGACACCTTAGCTTGCCTTTCACCAGTTCCCTCCCGTCCAGACAAAGTTAGGAACTGTATCTTCCCGAAAGAGGAGCCGAAAAATCATACCATAACAAGTCTATTACACATGTACCTATGGGTATAGCTATCGTCATAGGATGGTGAGAAGTACAAAAATTTCTTTTCGGGAGTAGGTATAACGCTATGGTTCCCCCATGTAGGTACATGTCATCAGTGACGTTACGCAGAAGTTGCGAGGGGACAGAGTATTTCTTCAAACGCCAACTTTTGAAGAAGGTCAGACAGTAGCTGTGCGTTCTGTTACGAATCCATTGAAGAAATGGACCATTGGTACAATTGTTGCTCGTGATGGTGACTTACAGTGGACAGTGTTACTTGATGGAGAACTAGTACGTCGCCACAGTAATCACTTACGTACGGTGGGGACGAGTCTTCACCCTCCAGCGGCATTCGTTCCTCCGTCGCCGGGAGGTAGTGCAGCTGTCGCGCCGACAGTGCCCGTGACACCTCGCCCGCCGGCACCTTCACCAGCAGCACTATTATGGATCTCGTATCACGCGAAACACGCCTTTTTTACACGCAGATATCACGAAAAATTGATTTTGCGATTACGAATCGGTTTTTGGCGGTAGGCTATCGCCCTTTTATCACGAAAAACTACCGCCACCTCTGCTAGGTGGCGGTAGGAAGCGGTCACAAGGTTTTGGAGTGTGAAAAATGCTATTGTGTGTTTTATTTTTATATTTTGCATGCTAAAAAAAAAGAATTTACAGTTTCAAAACTTCAAATACACGCTCTTTGGTTTGTTTTGTTTACTTTCCAGTTATGGTTAAAATGAAATTAAAAATGATATTTTAATGTTTTGTACTTAATAAATTAAATAATATTACATTTTAAACTGTTTTTGAAGTTAAAACTGTGAAGATTATGAGTTATTGAAGATTTGCGACGATTTTAAGTGAGCCAAACAAAAGACTGTCGGAAAACGCGGCGGTAGGAACCGCCGGCGGCTTAGTTATCACGAAAAGATCCATAATCGCAGTTTTGAGATGCCCGCGGTATCTAAATGGCGTGTTTTGCGTGAAAGCGCAGTTATCACGATTTTTAGTACATGATCCGTAATAGGCCTGCTGGAGTGACTATTTCGTCGACCCCGCCTACAGGCCGTCAGTCGACGGGAGCTTCGTCTCAGCCCGCCGCGGTCCCACTACAGGGGCGCCCGTCAATGGGTGCTGTGCCTTCTCAGCAGGGGCGTCCGTCCATGCCCCCCGGGTTAGAGCCGGTGTAGCCAGCAGCGGCGGAGATTGTGGCTACACCACGGCGCTCGCCGTCAGTAGCGGAGCGCCGAGGCCGCCGTCAAGCGAAGGCGCCTGCGCGCCTGAACTTGTAGTGCAACAGCGTGGTACATTACCTCCCCCACGGGACTACGTTAAGGGGGGAGGATTGTCGTGTACATAGACTAATAAACAATACGTGGCTGCAGACGCCAGTCACGTGACAGTGTGCAAGTCCAGACAGAGTGTACAAAATGCAATGGTTACGCGCACCCATTCTCAATTACTCCCTATATTTAAGGTAAGAACACTAAACCACCCTAGCCTAGATATATATATTTCAGATGACGCATGCGGAATAACCGCCGATGCTGTTGGGGAGGGATCCATCCTTCCCGAGGCTTGCTAATGCCCACATCAACATCTTCATAACTACTCAATGGTGGCCACATGCAATGCGTCCTGAATGGCCGTTCTGACAAGTGGGGAGGGATGGCTATCACTGAGTTGCCATTCCTGCCCCTCCATTCCAGGAGTCCCCAACAAAGCGGCAGGCGCCAGACTACATTACTTATCTCTGCAGATAAACTCGGTAGATTCTCGGCAGTCTCAACGAGGAGCTTCATGCGATATGTTTGCAAAGGCAAGTCGAGTTTTATTTATTTATCAGGTGGTTCTATGACAGCCTGGTAAACCCTTGTTTTCGTTTTGCGACTGATTTCATCCTTGCCAAAGACACATCTGCTTAGTGCATAATATGCTTTCGTTGCCTTGTTTACCCTGTTGCGCACCTCCCCTATCAACTTCCCCGTCTGGTGCACTGTTGTACCCAGATACTGGTAGCTTTCCACCTGCTTGAGCTGTTGACCGTCACACTGTATATTGATTGCTTCAACTTGTTCTTCAGTCCGTGCCACCATCATAACCTGACTCTTGACCTTGTTTAAGGTCATGCCCCACTCTTTGAGCGTCTCGGTCCATTCTAGCACGGCCTTTTGTAGCTTCCTCTCAGAATCAGCGATAAGGACAACATCGTCCGCATATGTTAGAGCTTGGCAAGTGACTGGTCTCAGGTTCAGCATTCCGACCACAGAGGTTTCTATTCGTCTTTTCCATGTCTTGACTACCTCGTCCATGAAGACAACGAAGAGCAATGGCGACAAGCTGTCTCCCTGTCTCACGCCCTTTTCCATAGAAAATGCGCCAGAAGACTGTCCATTTAGTCTCACCACCCCCTTGACTTGTTCAAACATAGACTTGATGGCTCGCAGCAGCTGCGGGGGGGTTCCTTTTTCCTCTAGTGCTTTCCACAGTTCGTGCCTGGGCACTTCGTCGAACGCGGAATGCATATCAAGAAGTGCAAGTTACGCAGCCTTCCCCCTACTTATCCACTTATCAGTGATGCATCGTAGGGAAAATATCAGGTCCTGTGTTTGTCTCCCCGGTCTGAACCCTGCTTGCTCATCATCTAGGTCTGCTTCCACACATGCTCTCAGTCTCTTTTCCAGCACTCTAGAGTACAGCTTCGCAATGACGTTTATGAGACAGATCGCACGATAGTTTTCGCATTGCGCTGAGTCTCCCTTCTTATACAGTGGAACTATTATATTACGCTGCCAATCTTCTGGAATTCGTCCAAGTTGCCACACAGCTTGGAAGAGGTCCTGTATTTCTTCAGCTAAGGCGCTGCCACCAGCCTTAACCATATCAGGCACTATATTGTCTTCTCCAGCTGCCTTCCCGTTCTTCATCCTTTTGATTGCGTTTCTCACTTCTTTGAGCGATATCGGCTGTACCACCTCTTGCGACTGTTGACTTATCTGCCTCCTTCGCGTTACATCTGTCCCCTGTGGTCTACTCTCCTTGAACTTCTCTTCATAATGTGATCGCCATACCTCTAAAACCTCCTCCGGGTCTTCTTTTAAGCAGTTATTCTTGTCTTTTATGCTTCTGACCTTACGTCCGTACGTGTGATGTTATACCTACTGGAAGAAACTATTTTACCACCCTACAATAATTATATGATATCCGACCAAAAACACTCCGTGTAAAAAAAACAGCCAAGTTTATAACCCTCCAAAAATTCGCCTAACTCAACAGCCCTTAAAAGGGTTTGATATCAAAAATGTTGGCCAAGTTCTCCACATTCCCGCTATCACTCGGCCCCCAAAATAAGTGATATCATTTATTACAGGGCCAAGTTCTTGGCGCGAATCACAAGGATGTTGGTGACATATTTTGTCATGGAAATGCCTGCTCTGCAGGATACCTACCTGCTTTCCAATACCTCCGGACCGCAGCCCCCATCCAACCTTAAAGTAAGTGTTTAAGAGGACGCTATACCTGACGATGCATTTTTGCCGCCCATAAGATAAACATTGCAGGCGGCGATTCATTTTCAAGACACACTCAGCACTCAGAAGAAATTGTCTCCGTTTGTTCCACTTGACAGCAAAGATGGGACCTTTGTGCATACGAAGGGTTTTGAAAAGTTGACCTTCCGACGTCCAAATGCGTGCGTAGCCGTCATCGGAGCCAGTTGCGAGAAAATGGCCAGCAACCTGCCAACATATACAAATAAGATGATTAATTCATAATAATCTAATCTGTGCACAGATCAACTTACTTCGGGCCGGCTAACACCCAAGTAGGTTTATCTGTCTGTTCCCTTCTTGTACCCCTCTGATGATGACCGTCTAGGTCGAAAGCGCTTAGGATTTATTATTACTTTTTCGTGGATTTTGACTAAGTTATTTCTGACAGTTTCTCGGTGGTGGTTCCTAATACTAAATCTGGTTGAGGCGGTGCTGGGTCCACTAACGTTTAACTAAACATGGATTGCAGAAAATACCACAAAGTTACGAGTTCCCTCTTAAATCATGTACGAGTTAACAGCTAGTGCGATAAGAAAATCGGATTTTCTAAGTCTAAAGAAAGATGACTAACCTTCTCCTCCACTGTCATTGTCTTCCGCTTGATTCTGAATATTTTGTCGGTTAAGGACGCTGCCCAGCGAAAGACTCTCGACATTGCTCGGTTCTGACCCATCCTGCAGAGAGAAGGAGACATGCATTTTAGGTAAGCTGATACAGCAGTCATAAATTAATTTAATGGTTGCACAAATATGGAACAACCAAGTTCAGTCAAGTTTTAACCGGACAACGCACAAACCTACGGGAAGAACCTATGGGGAAATCATAAATTAATGTAAAAAAAAAAATAAAGGGTTCGACAATGGTCGCACTTGACTTTCTCGCAATTTTTATCGAAAATTTGATTTTTTTATTTTTTTTTTTACGTAAATAACTGTCAGAATTTTAACTTTTTCTAGAAAGTATTTTGCGTCACAATGGGCGATACTTTTAGGCACCAGCATACCGAATTTCAAACATATCCGTCAAACAGTGAAGTGTCGTTCGACGCGCAAAGTATATGTTTTCTATTTTGCATGTCACCGTCTTAAATTTTAAGTAAATGAAAATCTATTGAAAATGCCTTTGAAGTATCTATCAGAGACCACTTTCACCAATTTTCAAGAAAATCCGTCGATTAGTGTTGTTGCAAATGTGACCTAACCAATCATAAACGTGATTTCCATTTTTGGAAAATTTTTCCTACGATAATGCCAATATTGGCCCATCTCAAAAAGAATAAAAATGATCCTGTAGCATCTATTTGGGAACACTATTGCGAAATTATAAGGATCTAACTTAATAACTGTAGTGCCAAATCCATCTTGACCAATCAAAAACGAGATTCTAGCTTTTTTCCCTATTTTTGACTTTATTTTGCCTATATTGGCCGCAATTTTGAAGTGATTGAATATTTCTTCGACAAACCTTTAAGTAATGTTATTAAGCACAAGTCTATGGATTTTTGTGAAATTCCGGCTAATACTGTTCAGGGGGCCAAGATTTTCACGTATGGGCCAATTTTGGCCCATCTCCAAAACAATAAAAAACTATCCTGGAGCATCTATCTGGGAACACGACTGCAAAATTTGAAGGTTCTAACTTTATTACCGTACCGTGAAATGCGTCTTGAGTAGACAAAAACACGATTTTGATTTTTTTTTGGCACTTTTTTGACAATAGTGGGCGCAATTTTTGAGTAATCAAAATTAAATTAAAAAATGTATCTCGGAACTGATTTTAGACATCTATGCTCGAAATTTGAGCCAAATCGGTTGACTGTTGTGACCTCTAGCCGCGCTACAGACAAACGTACTTACGTACGTACGTGTACGTACGCACGTACGTACGTCGGACGGACATGACCTAAAAACCATTTTTTTGGTATCTAGGACCTCTGAAACGCCTTTTGCAGTGAAAATCTCAAAATCGAAATTTCGCACGATAACATAACTTTCTCCATGTATTACATACGGGCGAGAAAGTAAAAACGAATGTTTTATATGGGGTGAAAAAGTTAAGTGCGACTGTTGTCGGACAGTTTATTTTTATTGGTTTGAAGTCATTACCTTGATTTTCGCAGTATCCTTGATTAAAACAGTCAACAACCCAATTGGCCTTGTATGTACAGTGACTACCAAGGGAGTAGTGCGAGTAATTGAATGGGCCTGGCATTAGGTCCTTGATATCTGTCTCAGCAGTCAGGAACCCGTGCGGCGATCCGATGTCACCCAGCGTGACGAAGTAAGGTTCCCAAGTATCTACTTCAACCCAAAAACCTCGGAACGTATTGGGCGAAAGAATACCTGGCGTAGGGATAGTCCGTTTAGTCGCATTCCCCGCTCGAATGTGTGACTCCGTGTTTCCGTTGATGCCAATGCCAATCTCAATAACGTTCTCCATAACATCTATAAAAAATTGCAAATTGCATCTAAAATTCAGAAAAGAGTAGACATGCAAAAATGTCTCGGTAGCCAACATGGGGTTGAATTATTTCTGTTCAAATCGCAAGCTGAAGTTTCCCATGATCCTGAATGAGTCGAAAAATGTAGTTTTCAAATTTAGCATGCAGGTTAATCAGTCCATTCCCTCCTTCAACGCCTGAACGTTCAGGTGATTGTGATGTTCTTTGGTACGCACTTTTGTCAAATCATAACTGGGGATCTTTTGTGGGATTCTCAACGTAAGGAAATTTATTGCCAAAATAGCGACGAAGAAATATACTGTCACGTCAAAAACTGGAATATATCATCATGTATTCGGAATACATTAGGAATACAGTATTCCTAATTCCAGTTATGAATTTGTCATCATATTTTCCTCATTCCAGTTTTTAACATGACATTGTCTTTCTTTGTCGCTATTTTATCTGTTGCCTGTATGGCGTTGATTTTGCTTACATTTAGATCCTCCTTCCGGAAAAATGGATTTTACAGTAATTCCAAGATGGGCGTCACTCTCTGCCATGACGTAAAACTCAATTCTGGTTCGGTTTTTGCGCCTGGATGTCCACATCATGTAGACCCCCTTGTACCTGCTACCTTCTACAATCACCATCTCACAGCCTGGAAAGAAAAAAATAATAGTATAAAGTACATAGGTACATAAATGGATATTTTGAATAATTTACTTTTTAGGGTGCGTCCCAACATGCCCAGTTAAAATTTAACTGGAGATTTTGTCCTATGTTTACCATGTTAAATTTAACTTTTAAGTTCAACATCCCATGTTAAATTTAACTTTTAAGTTCAACATCCCATGTTAAATTTAACTTTTAAGTTCAACATCCCATGTTAAATTTAACTTTTAAGTTCAACATCCCATGTTAAATGTAACTTTTGAGTTAAATTTAACATTAAAAACAGTTAAAAATTTAACTTTTAAGTTAAATTTAAGGCTGAATTTCACCACCTTCCGATAGTGTCTTTAACGAGAGGATTTAACGAACCTATTTGCGTTATCGTATGTTTAGCTTACGACAAGTGCGTTCGCAGAGAAACAAGTGCAAGCGCAAGGCATTTGTCGTAAGCTAAACATACGATAAAGTGGACCCGTTCGTTAAATCCTCTCGTTAGAAGACACTATCGGAAAGTGGTGAAATTCAGCCTCAATCTCCAGTTTAATTTTAACTGGGCATGGTGGGACGCACCCTTAGTAAATAATAATTGTTTGTGTATAATTGTACGAATGTTTAAAATAATGAATCTCAAATTGTTATCAAATTCTTTTTATTTTGAACTTTCGATAATTTGAAACTTTTATCTGGTCTGAGAGAATGGGGGGACTTTTTCGAAATCTGGTTTTTTTGCCATAACTCCCTTAATATTGGAACTAATGAAACGTGGTTTTGTCTGAGGGTCGTCTAACAGTACTACCTACAACTTTTCTTTGTAACGTTTTTTGATCCCACCCTTAATGGTTGAATAAGGGTGTAAAAACAGGGTTTAGCACACACAAAAATTAATAACTTGTGTCCTAGGGGTGTTACCGAGTTCTTTTGTTTTGTAAAGCATTTGCCTCAATATTACCTACAACTTTTGTCTGAAAAAGTTTTTCGTCCAACACACCGTTCTTGCATGCAAGAACAGAGTTCATTTCGGCTGCAAGAACGGAAGAACTCTTGCAAGAGTTCTCGCAAGAGTCTTGCATAAACCCAGGCAGTTTTTTTCCAAAGCTCCATTCATGGATTGCAGTCCATATTTTGTACGAAAAACTCTGCAGACTATGTGACAATAGATTGCACTTGAAATGGCCGCTTTGTAGGCAAAAAACCACGTTTGAGCAACAGAAAATTCCATGGGTATGCAAGAAATTGCAAGAGTCTCGCAGCAAGAACAAGAGCAAGAAATGATTTCTACTGCAAGAACAAGAACAGTATATGATTTTTACTGGAACAACAAGAGCAAGAGTCAATTTGCGAGAATATGAACAAGAAATGCCTTTTCTTGTTCTTGATCTTGCATCACTAAGGCCAAGGGTATGGGCTGTTAGTACCAACAGGTGTGTTGGCCCCCGTTACTTAAAAAACGTCCTTTCCCTTACCCTCGCCTTTAACGGGTTACCTCCATTCTTGCAGACTTCATCCTTCTTGCACTCTATTTTCCACTGGGCCTTATTCGTAGAGATCGTAGAGTTAGTTCCAAGATAGTAGAATGCGGATTCAAAAGACCCCTGTGGCTCGTCTTCGATTTTGATTTCTTTTTCCAGTAACCCGTACCAAGAGCTGCCCGTGCGCCCAACGCTGATTAATGTAGGTTTCGCCATATCCACATCCACATAAAAACCTCGGAACTCATTTTCCGAGAGTATGTTTGGGGTAATAACCAGTGACGTCTCCTTCCCAGCTCGAATTCGGGACATAATATTGTTATTTATTCCTAGTTCAATTTCTACAACGTTTTCTTGAATATCTAAAATAAGGAAAAAAGCACTTCCTGAATGTATCACTCTTGGTTGAGACGACATAAATAAGAATTGCCGTTGCTTTAGGTTGGATTGCACCACTTTAACGTGAGGTCTATCGTGTACCTACAAGATAGCGCTATCGTTTCGGTAAAAAATGTTAACGGCTTTCACCATGCACCGTTATCGTTTCGTTAGCTTTCGAGTGGATTATCCGTGCGTTAGCAAAAACGATAACTTTCATACCTGCGACTCATTTGGTGTAGTCTAATGTAATCTAATCAACGTTTTAACTTCTTTCTCCGAAAAAAATAGGGGTTTTTCACGTTTATTTCCATTTTTAGCTGTAAATTGTTGAAATAAATTTGACGTACCTAAACAAAGCAGACGAATTCTAGTGACACGACAAAATCTAACGAAAGGACAAGGTTTGGCGTCTGGTTTATTGAATCGATAGCTATTTGATCGTTAAAAGGCACTTTCGTGAGTTGCCATACTCTTTTTGATCATAGCGACCCCTTCTTCTCAAGTCTTTTTTGAAGAAAAATTAATATGATATCCTCATCCAAGGGTGAAATGTATTATGCCCACATCAGGCACAACCTAGTTGAAATTCCTACCTTATACCATTAATGAAGTGAATTATGGTTCGTTGGTGAGAAGAAGGCATGAAACGTATTGCCATTAGCCTGTTAGGCATGGCTATGGCTTTCAGTACAGAATCAGGAAAATAATACTTCCTAAGATTTCCTATATCCGAGTAGGTCACCTCACTCAAATATCATTTCTTAATTATTTCATTATGGCCAAAACAATAAAGGGTCCGACAATGGTCGCACTAGACTTTCTCGCAATTTTTACGCCAGCGGTATCGAAATTTTGATTTTTTTTTACGTAATTTATTTTTTTTGGACCAAAATTTTAACTTTTTCTAAAAAATATTTTGCCATACACTGGACAATAATTTTAGGCACCTACTCACCGGATTTCAAACATATCCGTCAAATGGTGAAGTGTCGTTCGACGCGCAAAGTATATGTTTTCTATTATCCATGTCACGGCCTTAATTTTCAAGTAATTGAAAATCTATTGAAAATGACATTGAAGCATCTATCTGAGACCACTTTCACCAATTTTCAAGGAAATCTGTCGATCTGTCGATCTGTCGTCTGAACCAATCAAAAACGTGATTTCCATTTTTGGAAAATTTTCCTACGATAATGCCAATATTGGCCATAATTATTATGTTGGATAAATTTCGTTCGGTAAAACATGAAACTAGGTTAAAGTACACCTCCGTACCAATTTTTATTGAAATCGATCGAATAGTGCTACCGGAGTGACGACCAACGCGTTTGGGCCAGAACTGGGCCAAGTTATTGGCCCACCTCCAAGTGATTGTAAAAGACCTAAAAGCATCTATTCAAAAACACTTTCGCAAATTTTCAAGGTTTCAACTTGATATACGTAGCTTCCAGCCCTTATTAACTGTCAAAAAACACGATTTTTTGCCTTTTTTTGACCATAGCAGGCGCAATTTTTGAGTTATCAAAATTTATCAAAAAACATGTCCAGATATTTACATTAGGTACCTACATACCGAATTTGAGCAAAATCGGAAGAACGGTGTGACGTCCAGTTGCGCGACAGACTGACGTACGTACGTACGTCGGACGGACATTCTTTAAAAACCACTTTTTTGGACTCGGGGGACCTCCAGGATCATGGGAAACCCAAAATCTCAAAATCTAAATTTTGCACGAAGACATAACTTTCTCAGCCCATGTATTACATACGGGCGAGAAAGTAAAAATCAAAGCTAAGTAATGAGAATGACTGAGTAATAAACAAAAGATCAAAATCCAATACGGCGAGAGAAGCTCTTGTTTATATCATTCAAGTTCAAGAACGAGGTCAACAGTGCATCCCCAAATAGCCTATTCTATTGAAGTAGGGATACTTAGGGTGCGTCCCACACTACTCGGTTAACGTTAACCTCCAGTTAAATTCCAATTTTTGCATGGTAAAAATCAATTTAACTGGAGTTTAACCGTTAACCGAGTATGGTGGGACGCACCCTTGAACGGTTTAATTCTTAGGTCAGTGACTAAGAAGGTGACCTGTAGGAACGTCACGTACCTACCACGCCAGCAAGAGGTGCGTTCTGCAGTAATAAGTAATAACCATACTGTGTCCACCAAACTGCCTTGCTCGCGACTCCGTAATGTAATGTCCATGCATTATGTGAGCACGCCAATGATGGATGCTTTTCTACTCTATAACGATTTCAGCTTATGCTTACCCCCGCTGCCTTGATTTCAGCTTTTGTGTGTACAATACCCTTCATGACAATATCGATTAGGGCATGGGTTGGAACTACATCCCCGTTGATATTAGATCGCCAACGGCCGGACTCAATTTCGAACGTATAATCTGGAAAATAAATGACACCCGTTTAAATTTCAGGATAATACGTGGACAGTTTCCCTAGAAAAATTTAGTTCAGCCACGACCTCAAGCCCTATGGTAGCGCGAACTGCAAGGCTGTCACATTCAGCTTAACGTCCAACTACAAGTTTCTCTCGTTACAATTCCTGTCTGCTGACCAGAAAGTTTTTCAACTATTGTAATATTACTGCATGTGTGACAAACATTAGTGAAAAATTCCGATAGAATAAGTCAGAGTTGTGCAAAATAGAGGAGTTATGAATTTTTGAAATATTAGAAAACTTGTCAAATTTTCAAGGCGACACGAAATTAATTACCAACGAGGAATTTGCAACACTCAACATTAGGTTTCTTGGAATCAGAGTGGCTGGAAACGTCTAATCAAATCAAAATCTCAAAATTGCCCTTTCCCGTACCCCAACCATGTTGATTTCAAATAAGTACGATGATGAAATTTAATTCAGCTAGATAAAATAGTATCATATTTGAAATAAATAAATTAACACCAACTCAATCACGCTCCGCAGAAACTTCACACGGGTTTATTATAACTGGGACCGGTGAATGAACCGTTTCCAAACAGCACTGACAGCACAGAGCGACATAGGTGACTCAAACGCTGGGCAAGCTCTGACAAAGGCGGGATCTTTATAAAACCAACTGAAGACCAGAAAACTCCTCTGAGCCTACATAAATACATTTTCTGACATTTGGTATCATCAATTTTAAACTAGAAACTGTTTAAGTCGTGTTTTCACGTCAATTTGAATAAATATTACAAGTAACAATGCACAGGTTAGGTTAAGCCATTGCTCCGGAAGGCGTCTTTTAGTTTTTAGCAATAATTGAGGCTCACCAGACTCTTGAAGATATTTATATATGCTGGAATTTGTCTCAGAACTCCAGAAAGCCATGTATTAGTTTAGCTTATGCCGCTATTCGATGAAAAACTGAAAAACACGATCTGACTACAGCATCAATCCAACGGACAAGCCGCCATCAGCCATCTTCCTTCCACAACAAACGTGGCAGCAGACATAGTTAAAGGGAAAACAAAATATTAATTTAAATTATATATTATTTATCGTTAAAATATATAATTTAGATTATAAATTTTATTTAATTTATATTTAACTTTTCTATATTACATAAATAAATTTACAAAAAATTAGAAAATATTTATATTTCAGTTTGTAGTGTTGGCACACTGTCTTAATATTTGAACGATTGGCGCCAGCGAGTTCTTAACGTTTTTCTGTTTTTCTGTTAATTTGATTATTATAATTCTCTGATTATCATGGACAGACTACAAAGAGTTGCAATATGGGTTTGAGAAAGGATTTACCGTGCTCGGAAATGTAAATTTTTTACATTAGCCCAAGTACGAAGGCTCCGAAACGGAATCCAAAAATTTTTCCCTGGTGTCCATAGGGCAAACAACTTTGACTATAATTATGGGTTTTCCACACGTTCTGAAGTGCTAAATTATTTAAATAATTATTACTAAAAAAGTAGTGTTTTTGAAAAATAATGTTTTAAAAGATTGAAAGAAAGAAAAAGATTGCTTGTGTTAAAACAAGATTTGATTATCAAGTGTTTTTGTGTGGTGGTTCGCAACCCACCTAAAACTGTAGGTCCCCATCGTTTACACGATGGTGGGGGAGCTGATATTTGGTAGTGCTGCTAGCTGAGTACAATGGATAGTTCTTGAAATGGTCTAGGTAGTTGCTGGACTTGTATACCTACCTACGCCCCAACCCCCAACCCTCCGCTAGAGGAGTAGGTAGGTAAGTGTTTTTGTGGATAATTAACAGTTAGATGGACTACCTACCTATTGTCCATTACATTTCTAGTGCTATTTGCAAATCTGCAAGTCATTTAGTGTTGTACCTACAGATTTTTTGCTTTGCTTTGTTTTGCTTTGCCGCACCCAGACTACCCAGAGGCTCCATTGTAGAAGAAGTTTTGGTATATTTTCGAACCAGCGGGATAGCACACCTATAGACCTGAAGACAGTGGTGACTGTTTTTTGGCCGTAACTCCCTTAATATTGCAACTAATGAAACGTGGTTTTCTCTGAGTGTCGTCTAACAGTAGGTAAGTACTACCTACAAATTTTCTTTGTAACGTTTTTTGATCCCACCCTTAATGATTGAATAAGGGTGGAAAAACAGGGTTTTGCACACAAAAAAATTCATAACTTGTGTCCTAGGGGTGTCATCGAGTTTTTTTCGTTTTGTAATGCATTTGCGTCAATATTACCTACAACTTTTGTCTGAAAAAGTTTTTCGTCCGACGCGACGCACCGTTTAGGCAGGGGGTGGGGGTTGAATTTTCAAAGCGTCATAACTCACTTATTTGGTGAGGTATTGAGTTTATTCTTTTTGCTATGAGTTTCTATTAATACCTTACAACTTTTGTCTGAAAAAGTTTTTTTGTGAAATTACTTCATTTTCTTGTTTGAGGGGGGGGGGGGGTGAAATTTCAAAACTAATTCCTCCGTTGTTATTGTAGAGTACCTATGCATTGGGGTCAACTGAAAATCTTCTTAACCGTCTTTCTAAATTATTTTAGACTGCTTTTAGTGGATGGAAGTAATTTTCGAAATCTACCTGCCTACGCCTGCTTTCGGGGCTGCAGAAAGGGGTTTTTTTTTAAATCAAGAGGAACAGGAAGTTTCGAAGGCTGATTCATTTTACAGTAGAAAAAAATTTCATATTTTTTTTGGGAGGCGTTCCACCAAATCTGTGCATAGTGCAATTTTCTGTAATCTATGTGTTTTATAATAATTCATCAGGATCATTAACTATTTCTATCCCTTTAATAAATGACAATAGCCAGCCACGGTTTAAATAATGGCGCGGAGCATTGCAGTGGCAGCATCAAATACGCCATGTAAATGCTGCCACGACAATGGAGGTGTTTGTTGTCAAGCGGAAAGCATGCGGGATTCATTTAATGCATTATATTGAGTGTCTTGTACCTAAAATACCTGAAGATTTGTTAGCACAGTGCAATAAAATTTGTTTCGTCATGGTATTGTACCTCCGAAGAGTGAAGAATGACTGATTTCAAAAATTTCTACATAAAACGCGCTGGCTTACGTAGCCAAACGAATTGGACGAATCTACCCTTCGCAGTTTTGTCTGAAATTTATCGTCTTCTTTCGCTAAATGACCGACTTATAGTGTCATCAACATGCAAACAGTGGCGAGACGCTTTCTACTCCTATCCCAACTGGCCAGATTTTGACCTAAGCGCATTTTCGTTAACCAGTGGAGACAAAAACAGAAAGTCACAGAAATTTCTTCGTTTAGTTGCCAATTGCAACACCATTAAAAGACTGATCGTCGGATTTGAAACGTTTGACTTAGTTGGCCCTGCTTTGGGATCCTGGTATTACCAAAATGTTATAAATATTTCTGAAGTTTACTTTGTGTCGTCGTCTCCAGTTGAAAGGTGAGTACAGCACAGGGGCTAGATTAGTTATGTTGATTCTAGGGATTTACCTCTTACCCGTCTAAGTATACTACGTGACAAAATATTATCAGCATTGTGGCCAGAATAAATAAAAAACACGTGATGGTCATGTGGAATGATCGGCACAGCCGAGTGGTTTTGTTTTCCTGATGACTTTTTAAGTAATAGGTGCTATTGATTCTGTAAGATGTAGGTACCTGACCCATGAGGTTCCCAGGAGTGTGTACAGTTCAATACCTGGGGAGTACGTACCTACTGCCAGCTTGACCTTAACTAAGTTACTGTTCATTTCAGGTCCAGGTTTTCTGAGTTAGTGTACCCGTTCCTAAGAAAATTTGCCCAGCTGAAAGCACTGTTCATGTACAATTTTGCAAGCTTACACAAGTTGATTGAGATTTTGTTTAAACACGAGAAAACTCTGACTCGTTTGGGAATTGGAAAACTGCATCCTGAACCCATAAAGCGCAGACGTGATGTGAGCTCTGCCCTTATTTGGGCTCTGCGTGAGCTCCGCGAGTTAAGACTGCTGCAAATCCACGCGATGTGGATGACTGATGAATTTCTGCAGGGAATCAGTGATAATTTGCGTAATCTGAAAACGCTCATTTTGTTCCTGGATAAAAGCCACCCTATCAATAAAAACGTTTCGGAACAGTCATGGGAGGAATTTTCTCAAAAATTGTAAGTATAAAGATTTAGCTGCTGACAAGTGAGAATGTTGAACAAGATTTTGGATCCAGTAGAGGGTCTGTGTATTCAGCACTGTCTCTTTTGAACTTCATGCTGACGTCATCAGGTCACATTGACTCATCATTGACTCTCTTCTACAGTATGATTAAGCGTAGTAGTGAGAAGTAGCTGAGTCACTAGTCTGGGCAACCTTTAGAGTTTGGGATATGCAGACTTTGGATCCCTGCATTATACTGAAATCTGCTACACTCGCCAGTCTCATCCGTAGACACACGTCACATGTTTACTAGCTCAGGAGGCAGGAGCGACTTGTGATAATAATAGGGGTTACTACCACTGCCTTTTTCGTCTTGCTCAGTTGTCCTTCTGTGGTCTCAAAATAACAAGTAGCAACGTACTGACCAATTTTGCGCACTCGCTTTAAGAAGCCGAAAAGCGTCTGATCGTACCTTATTAGAAAATGAACACTTTTGGTAATATACTTTTAATAATTGTTCATTACAGCAGTGTCACCACAAGAGTCAACACACGATTAGAGACTTGGACAACAAAACTCTACGTCACATTTGGTGTTGGGCGGTTTTATTCAAACTCTAACACTCTCCCTTAAAACCCAAACCCAAACCCAGACCTTCAACACAAAGACAATGCTTTTGAACACCCAACGGTTTGGTTAAAATATCAGCGATCATATCTCCAGTACCCATGTATGAAAACTTGACCTCTCCCTCAGCTACAGCCTGCCTTAGGAAATGATGACGCACATCAATATGTTTCGTACGACTATTGATCATTTCATTACACGCTAGAAATTGCGCTGACTGATTATCATTAAAAATGACAACTGGCTTCTCATACTTATCCTCAGTCAACTGACTTAGTATGTTAACCAAAAACTTGAGTTCCTTTGTGGCATCCGACAATCCCATATACTCGGCTTCCGTCGATGAGAGTGCCACGGTGCGTTGTTTCCTGCTTTCCCAGCTAACGGCACCTCCAGCCAATTTGAAACAGTATCCAGTGTACGACTTCCTGTCGATCTCGGTATTGCCCCAGTCTGCATCAACTAAACCCACCAGAGATTCACCAGTTTTCTGAAACTTAAGACAGTAATTAGTGGTGCCTCTTAGATATCGAAGAACTCTTTTTCCATGCGACCAATGCTCCAAAGAATGCTTCGTGTTAAATTGTGCTAACCGACTGACAACATGAGCAATGTCAGGTCTGGTGCAAACAGCCAAATAAGTAAGGCAACCAATCAACTGCTGGTAAGGCACATCTGCCTCTTCACCAGGCTCAGGAATCTTCAATTTACAATTCGCTTCCATTGGAGTCTTAGATGGCTTGCAATTTTCCATACTAAATTTCTTAAGAACTTTCTCAATGTAGTGAGCTTGATCTAGCTCAATCATTCCGTTCTTTCTTGACAATCTCATGCCTAAAAGCTGTACGGCAGTACCTAAATCTCTCATTTCAAAGTGATCTTTCAATTGATTTTGAACGATCTCTTTGTCATGATCATTGCTGGAAAAAATATATAAATCATCCACGTATAAGGCCAAAATCACAGTGCTTAAACACACAGGGCTCTCCCTGGAGTTTTTGAAAACCTATGCTAGCGAGCACAGACCCAATCTTTGAGTACCAGGTCCTAGAAGCTTGACGAAGGCCATACAACGCTTTCTTTAACCTACAGACTTTCTTTTCTGAACCTTTGACTACAAGTCCCTGAGGCTGACACATATATACCTCCTCTTGCAGTTCCCCATTCAAAAAAGCTGTTGTAACATCCATGTGATCAATTGACCAACCTTTCTCTGCTGCTAAAGCTACGAGCATACGAATAAGAGTTGAGTTTTTAACTACTGGAGCGAAAGTTTCCTCATAGTCAGACCCTTGCTGTTGTGAGAAACCTTTAGCTACCAATCGAGCTTTAAACCTCTCAACGTTCCCATCGCAATCTTTTTTAACTTTATAAACCCATCTGCAACCAATTGCTTTCTTTCCTTTTGGAAGATCAGTAAGTTCCCAGGCACTATTTTTCATAAGAGCTCTATGCTCAGATGCCATAGCTTCCTCCCACTTGGGTCTGTTCTCGCTTTCCAACATCTGTGAATAAGACTGAGGTTCATCCTCCAAACTCACGTGAAAAAGCTCAAACCCGGAGTACCTCTTGGGCTTTCTTACTCTCTGTGGATAGGGATCAGACCGTACGACGTCCACTGCGCTATCGTCCGCGTCCTCGACGGGGTCCGGAACGTACTAGCTGGTGTCCCCGAAGTCGATAAAGAAACTCGCTCGTGTCTGCGAAGTTCTCTGCGTCTGATTCGTCCTCCTCCCTTTCCGCCTCACCATCAGAAGCGCTGTCAGAGCTACCTGCTGCTGTCGATGCCTCTGCTTCTGGGGTGTCACCATTTGAGTCACCTGACGCGTCTGCGTCGCCAACTTGGTCCAGGGGTAGCACCCATGGAGACTCTTTGGGTTCTGAATCTAGGCCAGGAAATTGATTTTCGATAAAAACAACATCTCTTGCTTTTATGACTACATTTGGGTTTTCAGGGTCTACTAACCTATAGCCCTTTGTATCTTCACAATAGCCAACGAAAATAAGCTTTTTGCTTTTCGGATCAAATTTCTTTCTCAGGGTCTTTGGAATATGATTGTACGCAGTACACCCTTAGGAAAGGGTTTCCTGGAATGCTTCCCCTTAATGCAGGGCTCACAAGCTTCCATTTGACCATCATCATAGACAACACCTTTTGCCATACCTCTCTTGAGCAACCTCATGCTCAGATGGTTAAGATGACCAAGTCTCCTGTGCCATAATTTTTGACTCTTCTTACTTACAACTTCAGTAGAATTAGACTCAGCTGCAGTATGAACCTGTTGATCAGCATTCCTAGGGCTTGAGCTATCATCCTTCTTGACGACATCCAGCTCGAAAACACCACCCGTTCTAGAAGCTGTAGCAATCAATTTACATTTAGTAGCATTGACATGACCCTTAAACACACGGCCACCAGCTTTATCAAAGACACAAACCAGGTCTTTTTCAACTATTCTGTCAACTGAAACTAAATTTGCTGCTAAACCAGGTACATGAGCTACTTGAGATACGATCGCATTACCCAAATTATTTTTTAACTCAACACGTACATTGCCAACCCCTTTGCAAGTTAAAGTATTTTTATTGGCCACAGTGACAACACGATTCTGAAAATCTTTCTTGAAATCTTCAAGTTCTTCTTTCTCCGATGTCATGTGAGTACTCGCTCCGCTGTCCAAAATCCATCGCCGATTTGACAGGTCTGCTGAGAACGCCGCAAACAGGGTTGATTCTTTCTTCTTCCCTTGACCGCCTCCGCCACTGACTTGACGTTTCCCGAAGTTGCTACTTCCGCCACTGCCGCTGGCTGACGGGCACTTGTTCTGGTAATGTCCGATCTGAGAACACTTGAAACATCTGACATCCTTCTTCTTCTGCTGCTTCTGCTGCTTAGAATTGTTGACGTACAAGGCTGCTTCCTTTGTCTCACCGTCCCTCTTGACACCTTCTTGAATTAATTTCGAACGCACCAACTCAGTTGTGATTTTAGTGCTTGAATTTTCCAATGCCATAACTAGAGGATCGTAGTGGGATGACAGGCCATTTAGCATAAGCACTGCTAGAAACTCATCGTCCATAGCAGCTTCAATGTCAGCTAACCGCTGACTCAGCTCGACGATCTTCGTTACGTACTCCTGCATGCTTTTGAATTGCGCTAACTTGCAACTGAACAGCTCCCTTAGAAGTCCAATTTTTCTGACTAAGCCTTTTCCTGCAAAAGCTTTTTCTAAGCTTTGCCAGGCTTCCTTGGAGGTTGTAGCAGAACGGATTATGGGGTAGATCGAGGGATCAACACATAAGGCTATTTTGGCTTTTGCCTTATGATCACGTTTTATTTCCGAAGCTAACACAACTTTAGTCGTCTCATTCGTAGCTAGTTCGCCGGTTACACAGTCCCAAAGATCTTTATGTATAAGTAACATCTCCATGGAAAACTTCCAATTAGGATAATTTTCAACCCCAATCAACTTGGCCACAGGCCCTACAGCCGTTCCAACTTGCATCATAAGTTCAGTTCAGTTTTCACATTTCAGTTCCAAAACGTATGTATTTCATACTCACGTATTTTTAAAACACACACAACGTTTACTGGACCGTGACTGGTCCCATAACCTATTAGAAAATGAACACTTTTGGTAATATACTTTTAATAATTGTTCATTACAGCAGTGTCACCACAAGAGTAATAGTCAACACACGATTAGAGACTTGCACAACAAAACTCTACGTCACATTTGGTGTTTGGCGGTTTTATTCAAACTCTAACATACCTGATATTTTCTGGCTACTATAATTCTATTGTGTTGTATGTGTGTACTGAGCAAAAGGAAGGAGTAACACAACACGCATACAGTTATACCTTGACTCTATTTTTAGGCCAGATATTGAGGTCCGGGTCACCTTCTTTGAGATGACCGACATTGCGGAATCTGACGTTCCATCCTACATTCCAAGAAGTGTTCAAAACATAACTGTAATACGAATGATCGAGTGCCATGTGGTAAGTTTCTTATCGTTTCCCTCTCTCGGTGCACGTTTAATTATAATGCTACCGTGATAACGCTGCCGGTTACATTTCGTTTATGTTTGCTGCTGGACAGCATTTTTTTTTTAACGCGCGACGTTCAGAGAACATATGCGCCGATGAGTTGGTTTGTTAGATGTTTTTGGCCGAAGCCGAAGACGAAGTGGCCGAAGCCAAATATGAGTGGGCCGAAGCCGGTTTGGTAGTGGGCCGAAGCCAATACATCCATGTCGGAAGCGGAAAATTTTTCCGTTACACTGGGATTCGAACCCGGACCTCTCAGGACACAAAGCGGACCCCTTGACCACTCGGCCACTGAGAGGCACTGCCCAGTAATGATGCCCCAGTAAATGATGTTTGGTAGAACTTGATAGTCTAACCACACTCGGTTAAGAGGATAACTCCGATTTTCTCGGAAATTTGGTAAACATGGGAGAAAATCTCCAGTTTTCTATTAACTAGACATGGTGGGACGCACCCTGAAAATCGTGTTTTTTAAAAAGTTTGTTTTTTCAGCTTTTCCCTCGTTTTGTGATGGACTTAGCTGCTCGGCTGCAGTTGTGGAAATTGCACACTATCTGGAAGATTTCCAGCCCTAAAAAAGAAATGTGGGTTTTGAGCAATCCACGACTTCCCAAGGGATTTCCTCTACCCGTCAAAGAACTCGTCAGTGTCGGTATGTAGACTCTGTCTGATATCCTTGTCAAGACTTACGTCACTTCTGAGATACCGATATTTATATCGATAGTATTTAGGTTATGTTCCTTATTGTGAGCACCAGGCCCGTATCCAGAAAGCGGTCATGGGGGGGGTTTCACCTATATTTTTTGCTTCACGTTGGCATTACCATGTTAATTTTCCGCTCATGGGGGGGGGGGGGGGGGGGGTTTAACCCCCTAACCCCCCCCCCCCCCCCCCCCGTGGATACGGCTATGGTGAGCACTGATAAAATAAAAGTAACTATAATAAGATAGCAGAAGAGGTTACGTCATAGCATAACATTTCACCTCCCTTACCAACCTAAAATTGGGCCACTTTATTGTCCAATAACTTTTTATTTACTGGTCAGAATCTACTATACGATAATACAGAAACTACTTCAGCCATCAGACTACATCATCCAATAATGTCTTGAGGTACTGATTTTCCCCCATTAATTTCGTTCGTTGACCCCAGGTTACTACTACTCCATGATGCATGTCCTGGAGACCGTGAGGCGCAATCCGTCACTAGACTTGCAGATTCCTCTCAGCAATTGTGAACGAGCATTCTGGCCAGAGCGTCGGTTTAAGCAGGTCGACTGGTTTATCGAGGTATGTATTTGTTCTCGATTTTTTTTTATCTATTTCGCTCTATGCCTAGGTACAAGTATGTAAGTGGCATGCATGGGTTAATTCATTTATGTAACGGGGTTTAATGCAAGTAACCAAAAGACATTTAAATGAATCTTTGCTTACTTCATGTTCTTAAAAGAATTGGCTAAGTAATCACACTGTTTGTATTGTAATAAGGTCAGTTTCGATGATAATATGAGAAGAAGTGCTTTGTTTTGGTCCAGGTGAACGTAAATAAACATCAGTCGACCCATTTCATCTTAACATTTTGTGATTACAGAAAATGTCTGAGACCATGGGGAAAAAGTGGGAACCAATGAGCCCGAAACTATTCTACGATCGAGACGTGGATTATAGACACTGGAACTACATGGCTCTTCGGGTGGCCCTCATTGACGACCTCAAGCTGGGCTTCCCTTATTGTATAACTGGCCCGAAGAAGCTTGACAAGCTGTGATGTGACGTGAACTAGTTGAAGTTCTATTTTGGACTCAATTTTATGTATCATTATGTACCATTTACTATGAGAACAAAGACTGTCATGAGAAGTTAGGAAGAACAAAACTGGGATGAATAATGTTCATAAAAATACTCAAGTTTAGTGAGTTAAATACCTTTACATGTCCCGGAAATAGCAGAATGGAAGTTTTTCTTATTAGAACTCATGAGGAACAGGACGTGGAAGTTTCGAAGGCTGATTCACTCTGTAATTGAAATTATTGGTTAATCAAAAGCGTTCCATATCCATGCAGTGCAATTTTATAAAACCTCAACACCAGCTTCGTGAAAAGTACCGTTGCAACTATTAGCTACCTGAACGGCCATGATGGGCGGCAAAAACCACTAAAGTACCTGATTTCTTGGAGAGATTTTGAAAGAGCACGCTCGCGGGTGGGATGCCCGGTGAGGCAGGAGTAGCGGGAAGAGCACGCTCGCGGGTGGGATGCCCGGTGAGGCAGGAGTAGCGGGAAGAGCACGCTCGCGGGTGGGATGCCCGGTGAGGCAGGAGTAGCGGGAAGAGCACGCTCGCCGCTCGCGGGTGGGATGCCCGGTGAGGCAGGAGTAGCGGGAGTTGTGGAGCTGTGGCCTGTCATGATAGGGGGTAGGGGGCTGCCCACCCACCCCGATCCTGCTGAGCTGGGCGTCCGAACACTCCCCTCACTGTCATCTAACCCTGGAAACACACGTGGGGGTGACTATCTAATGATAATCATGCCATTCATACCATAGGGTTGATGTACATTTAAAGGTAAAAAACAAAAGTGGAGTTAGCATTAAGGATATTCCTCAATTTCCCTGGAAAGTTGTCAGAAAAGGCCACTCTGTAACATCTGTTTACCCTTATAAAAGTATAATGCAAGATGATCCACCGACATATTTCCGTAAGCTAAAAATAAGCGTTAGAAATTTAATTAACCGTTAAAATGGTTATGTGAAATCAACCCTTACATGGGTATGGTCTATTTCCATTTAAAGCCACTGGTTTTACCTACCATTGTCTAAGCTAGATCCTCGTAGACGACGAGAGTAGAGGCCGTCACCAATAGGGGGCAGCTTGGGAGCAGAAGGGGTGGTCATACGGTACGTACCGCCTCCCCCAGCACTGGTCTTGTTGTGAGCCATGTCACCCAGAACCTCATGCTCTGCATAGCTCGTTGCGTGCAGCTCTTGCTGATACAGCTGATAAAGGGTCTGCAGGTCCGCAGGCCCTCTGCAAAGATTTTTTTAGTTTAAGACTGTAGATAATGACGGAATATCCAATAGTTTCTTCAAAAAATGGCCGAAAAAAACATAAACAAAAGGACTGTGTGGTGGCCCTTACTGTCAAAATGTTGTATGTATATTTATATTTCAAATAGCTGGAGAAATGACTGTTGACTGTTGTGGTTTACTTACCCTCCATAATCTGACGTTGTCTTGTAATAATCTCCTCGCATATCTGACGCTGCCGATCGTATCGTAAAATGGCCAGGTCACGCTGCTGGAGCTCGTGTAGTTTGACCATGCGTTCACTCTGCAGCTCGATCTTCTCAACTTCCAACTCATGGACACGGACCATCAATCGGAGGACCTCCCGCTCCTCTTCTGTCGTTACTGTCGGCGGTAAGCTGTGCAAAAAAATTGTTTACAACTTCAACAAAATACCCAACAGTTTGCTTAGGAAGATGCCTCTAAGAAAGGTTAACAAACTCTCCTCAAGGTGCTAATAACAGCAGCTGGTGCACCTCTCAGTATCCTGTCTACAGAGGTCTCGGTTCGATTCGAAGTGTGAGCTATATTTTCCGCTTCGGTCATAATAATAGTAGCTGAGGGTTGGGGGGGAGGGGGGGACAAGCCCAGCAACTAGACCGTTTTCAAGAACTATCCATTGTGCTCAGCTGGCAGCACTACCAAATACCAGCTCCCCAGCCATCGAGTAAACGACGTCGTGCAAAATTTCGAAATTGAGATTTTGGGTTTCCCATGATCCTGGTGGTCCCCTGAGTCCAAAAATGTGGTTTCTGGAAAAAGTCTGTCGTCCGTCAGTCCGTCCGTCCGTCCATGCAGTGCTCTAGAGCCTATACCGTTCACCCGATTTTGATGAAATTTGGTGTGGACCTGTCTAAAATCACTGCCGAGGGGCAATTTCAAGGATTTTGTGATTGGTCAAAAATTGCGGCCGCTATTGCCAAAAACCGCCAAAATAATTAAAAAATCGTGTTTTTGGTTAGTCGGACAAGCGCTGACGGTACACTTTTCAACCTATAACATTGAAAATTGGTACTTGTGTTGAAAAATAGATGTTTCGAGGTCATATGCAACTAAAATTGAACTGGTTGAAAATTACGGCCGTTTTGGACCAAAGTTCAATCCTTTCGGCGCCATTCGCAATTATTGACCGACTGTCATGAAATTCATTACGTCTATGTAGAACTACGTAACTTAAACATTTGTCGAGCAGAATTTTGTTATCTTCAAAATTACGGCCGTTTTTGTCGAAAACGTGTTGAAAATGAGAAACCATGTTTTTGAATGGTCGGAACACATTTGGGAGTACAGTAATAAAATCACAGTCCTGAGATTTGGTGTGAGTGATCTCAGATAGATGGTCGTTGGACATTTTCAACCGATTTTGGATTGAGTAAAAATTAAGCCCGCAAAAAAAAATTCAAAAAAATCTCAAAAAAAAAAAAAATCATATGGGGCGAGAAAGTTAAGTGCGACTGTTGTCGCACCCTTTATTTACTTTCTCGCCCGTATGTAATACCTACATGGGCTGAGAAAGTTATGTCTTCGTGCAAAATATCGATTTTGAGATTTTGGGTTTCAAATAAATCCTGGAGGTCCCCCGAGTCAAAAAAAGTGGTTTTTAAAAAATGTCCGTCCGATGTACGTTCGTCCGTCCGTCACTCTGTCGCGCGACTGAACGTCACACCTTTCATCCGATTTTGCTCAAATTCGGTATCTAGGTAGGTACCTAATGTAAATATCTAGACCCGTTTTTTTTTAAATTTTGATAACTCAAAAATTGCGCCTGCTATCGTCGAAAATAAGTAAACAATCGTGTTTTTTGACAGTTAGGAAGGGCTAGAGGCTATGTATATCAAGTAAGAACCAAAAGTGTTTATGAATAGATTTTTTTAGGTGATTTGCAATCATTTGGAAGTGGGCCAATGACTTGGCCCAATTCGGGCCAAAACGTGTTGGTCGTCACTTCTGTGGCACTTTTCTATCGATTTCAATAAAAATTGGTAGGGAGGTGTACTTTAACCTAGTTTGAAGTTTTACCGAACGAAATTTATCCAACACAATAATTATGGCCAATATTGGCATTATCGTAGGAAAATTTTCCAAAAATGGAAATCACGTTTTTGATTGGTTAGGTCAGGTTTCCCATAACACTAATCGACGGATTTTCTTGAAATTTGGTAAAAGTGGTCTCAGATAGATAGCTCAAGGGAATTTTCAATATGTTTCATTTATTTCAAAATTAAGACCGTGACACATAAAAATAGGAAACATGTACCTACTCTGCTCGTCGAACGACACTTCAATGTTTGACGGATATGTTTGAAATTCGGTATGCAGGTGCCTAAGATTATTGTCCAGTGTGTGACAAAATATTTTTTAGAAAAAAATAAAATTCTCGCCAATAAAATAATTCACTAAAAAAAAATAAAAACTATTGGATACCGCTGGTCTTAAAATTGCGAGAAGTTCGACCATTGTCAGACCCTTTATTTTCAGTGGATATTGTGAAGAAAAGGAAGAGAAACGCTCATAAAACAAAATTTGAACTTTTCTAGAACGCTTAACCTGACGATGCATTTTTCGCCGCCCATAAGATTAACATTGCGAGCGGCGATTCATTTTCAAGGTTTAACCTTGGTTGGAAAGACACAAAATTTTTCCTTTGCCTAGCCCTAACAATGATGTAGGTCGTCATTTAGGTCAGATTTCATGTAGGTCAGATTTCCCAATTTCTCACTGGTTTCTTTTATTGCAACTGTTTTGCAAATGCTAGCATCGCATACTTGCATCAATTTCTTAATGGGAAAAGTGCTGTATCTCGAAAACCAGTAAAAAATTGGGAAATCTGCTTTGATGACGACCTACAACATTGTTAGGGCTAGGTATAAGTGGGCAATATTTTGTGTCTTTCCAACCATGGGTAAACCTTGAAAATGAATCGCCGCTCGCAATGTTAATCTTATGGGCGGTAAAAAATGCATCGTCAGGTTAATCGGACCCTTAAGTAGATCGAATCCTGGCGGCCAAATAGTGTCAAAAACTGCGTGGAGAAAAATAACATTGAGTTGATTTTTGATCAATATTCCACCAAAAGCAAGTTACCTAAGTTCATGACACTGATGCATTCGGGCACCAGGGCGGTGGCCACCAAAAGAAATGGCGGGAAAAATTATTTTTTACATTTTTCCTAAAAACAATTTTAATTATTCACATTTTATTTTAAAAAAATATATATTTTATTAATTTTATTTTAATTTCTAAATATTTAATTATAAAAAACTTAAAAAATTATCTTTTGAGTTTTATGTTTCATTCCTTATTTGACTACCGTAGTTGACGCGATCGAAGAAGCGGCCATTTTATAATCACTGTTGGTTATTTGAGCGATAGTGCGAATTTAAAGCTTTTTTTTAGTGGATGAAGTGAAGAAAAAGAGGAAAAACGCGCATTAAACAAAATTTGAACGTTTCTAGCACCTTTTGTGATGATGAGTGTAAGCAGTGGCACAATTTCAATAGTTAAAACTTGGTGTCAAAAATGCAAGCCGGCTACAGATTTTTGCGTCTCTATCTGGGCAGTGTGATATTGTTATAAAGGAGATTAGATAGAATCCTGGCGGCCAAATAGTGTCAAAAACTGCGTTGGAGAAGGAGAAAAATAATACTGAAGCTGATTTTTGACCAGTATGCCACCGAAAGCAAGTAAGCTCATAACATTGATGCATTGGGCGGGGCCCGCCAAAATTTTTTATCCAAATTGGAGTCAGGAAGGACAGTTTTCAGTAGAATTGTTGAAAAATATTCGCGAGACGTACGAAACCCTTTGATTATCACATTTAAATCAAGAAAAATGATGAGTGCCAGTGACAATTTTACCAGTTTTCGTGGGGATCTTCAAGTCTTTGCCTGTCTGTCGCAGCTCTTTATCAACTCGGATTTTTAGCTTTTGAATGATAGGTTGCTAAAAACATTAAGGTTCCGCTATACCTGACGGTGCATCTTTTGCCGCCCATAAGATTAACATTGCGATCGGCGATTCATTATCAAGGTTTACCATTGGTTGGAAAGACACAAAATTTTGCCTGTACCTAGCCCTAACAATATTCTAGGGAGTGTTCGAAGCAGATTTCCCATTTTTTACTTTCTCGCTAGCCATATATGGCGAGAAAGTATTGTTTTCGTGCAAAATTTCGAAATTGAGATTTTGGGTTTCCCATGATCCTGGGGGTCCCCTGAGTCCAAAAAAGTGGTTTCTGGAAAAAGTCTGTCCGTCCGTCAGTCCGTCCGTCAGTCAGTCCGTCCGTCAGTCCGTCAGTCCGTGCAGTGCTCTAGCGCCTATACCGTTCATCCGATTTAGATGAAATTTGGTATGGACCTGTCTAAAATTACTGCCGAGGGGCATTTTCAAGGATTTTTTGATTGGTCAAAAATTGCGGCCGCTATTGTCAAAAAACCGCCAAAATAATTCAAAAATCGTGTTTTTGGTTACTTAGACAAGCGCCGACGGTACACTTTTCAATCTATAACACTGAAAATTGGTATGTGTGTTGACAAATAGATGCTTCGAGGTCATTTTCAACTAAAATTGAATTGGTTTAAAATTACGGCCGTTCTGGACCAAAGTTCGATCGTTTCGGCGCCATTCACATTTATTGACCGATTGTCATGAAATTTGGTAAATTTGTGTAGAACCATGTAACTTAAACATCTGTCGAACATAATTTTGTTATCTTCGAAATTACGGCCGTTGTAGTCAAAAAAGTGTCGAAAATGAGTTGAGAATGAGAAACCACGTTTTTGAATGGTCGGAACGCATTTGGGACTACAGTAATAGAATGACAGCCATAAAACTTGGTGGGAGTGATCTCAGATAGATGCTCTTGGGTCATTTTCAACCGATTTTCGATTGCTTAAAAATTACGCCCGCAAAAATCTCAAAGAAATCCAAAAAAAAAAAAAAAAAAAAATCACATGGGGCGAGAAAGTTTAGTGCGACTGTTGTCGGACCCTTTATTTTTTACTGGTTTTCGAGATACAGCACTTTTCTTGAGGTATGCGATGCTAGCATTTGCAAAACAGTTGCAATAAAAGAAACCAGTGAGAAATTGGGAAGTCTGCTTCAAACACTCCCTAGAACATTGTTAGGGCTAGGTACAGGCAAAATTTTGTGTCTTTCCAACCAAGGGTAAACCTTGAAAATGAATCGCCGCTCGCAATGTTAATCTTATGGGCTGCAAAAAATGCATCGTCAGGTATAGCGTCCTCTTTAGTTTCTCATCTATTTTCACCGAAAAATAGGCAAATTACGGGGATGGGTGGTGTGGAAATATCGCATATGGGCACCAGCAATCCCTGAGTTAACACATCAGCCAGTGCGCCGCGCCGTCCAGAATGAATCGTTGTTATTATGTTATTAACTTAAACGACACATCCGGGATGCCAGTCCAATTGAACGTCCGTCCATTCCGCATCGTATATAACCAGCCTTAATTGTTTAATGTCGTAGGTATGGAAGCTGAGACTGACTCGGTGGAAGGTTTCCAAGGAGTTTACTTGCTTTACTGCAAGAACCCTAAGTTCAAGGGCCGCACCTACATTGGATACACTGTCAACCCTAACCGACGGATAGATCAGCATAACAAAGGCAGGGACTATGGTGGAGCCAAGAGGACCAGCGCTAGAGGACCATGGTCAGTAAAAGCAGGAGGTTTCACCCGGTTATTTCTTTGCTTAAAATTCATTCTAATTAATTCTTTAGTATTCAACTGTGGTCTAGTGGGAAAACACTAGGCTCACACGACTTAGGTCCTGGGTTCGAATCCCGGTACCAGCAATTTTATGTTACTAGTCATACCAAATACTCATTTGGCTTTGGGCAATAATCAGTTTGTTAACTTAACATCTGTGCCATTGGACCAACCACCAGTTGGTGTGTGGGCCCTTAAAAAAACCTGTAGACTTTCTACTGTGTTTTCATAACTCTTAGGGTGCGTCCCACCATACTCAGTTAACGATTAAACTCCAATTAAAGTCAGTTTTTACCGTGCAATAATTGGAGTTTAACGGGAGTTTAACGTTAACCGAGTATGGTATGACGCACCCTTAGTAGGAATTTTTACAGATCAAATTCCAGTTGCTCAGAAATGGTAAAATAGTTGAATAGTTATATTATATTTATTTAATGTTTTTTTTTCCAGGGAGATGGCCCTTATTGTCCATGGATTTCCTTCCTCTTTTGTAGCACTGAGAGTAGGTAAGTTTTTATTTTCCCAAACCTAAAAAAAAAACAATGATACTAAATTACTCATATCTATAGTTCGATAAGATAGTTAATGGCAAGAAGCTATCGGACAGCAGACAAAAATTGTATCAAGAAATATGTTAAAGTGGCTAAGGGTGGCTTCCACCAGTCCAACTTAACGATGAGATTGCAAGCATATGTTACGCTTGAAGGAATAGTTTTTGGTATGCGTGTATTGACTCCAATATTAGTTGATCTAATTGATTTGTTAATTCCTTTGAGCTAATTGCTACATAGCTGAAACTCTACTAACACCCAACCGTGCCGGGCCCCAGACCCGGACACGCGTGCTATTTAAGAAAGCCTAGCTAATTACAACGTGAGAAGAGGACAGCCAAAGCGCCTATCACAAGACCGGGAATTCTAGCTAATTATCCTACTTAAATGTTTGCTCTACATTAATCTGTTAATAAATAAACTAATATTTAAATAACCTATCGAAGAGAAATCAATAACAACCCCCTCTGTTGGTGCCCGAAGGAAATACCTTGAAACCAGAATTCGAACACCAACAGAGTGGTTGGAAAGTAAGTAAGGTAGGTGGAATCCCTACACGCTCATCGCAAGGTTTGTAGGATGGTTTGCCTCTTGCCGGAAGTTAAGCTTATAATTGGAATATTTTATGCAATTTACCTTTTATTACTACCTATCAGAAAAGTGGAAAGAAAAATTGTGACTAGGACAGTGTGGGCAGGAGGGCAGGAGGATAACGCTGTTGTGAACTTCCCCTATTAAGGGTCCGCTATACCTGACGGTGCATTTTTTTGCCGCCCATAAGATTAGCATTGCGAGCGGCGATTCATTTTCAAGGTTTACCCTTGGTGGGAAAGACACAAAATTTTGCCTGTACCTAGCCCTAACAATGTTCTAGGGAATGTTCGAAGCAGATTTCCCATTTTTTTACTGGTTTTCAAGATACAGCACTTTTCTTGAGGTATGCGATGCTAGCATTTGCAAAACAGTTGCAATAAAAGAAACCAGTGAGAAATTGGGAAATCTGCTTCGAACACTCCCTAGAACATTGTTAGGGCTAGGTACAGGCAAAATTTTGTGTCTTTCCAACCAAGGGTAAACCTTGAAAATGAATCGCTGCTCGCAATGTTAATCTTATGGGCGGCAAAAAATGCATCGTCAGGTATAGCGTCCTCTTAAGGGACACTATAGTAGACTTTAAGAAGTGGTGAAATCCACTCTTAATGAGAAATTTGGTGTTTCAGTTTGAGTGGGCATGGCAGAATCCTAATCGATCTCGTCACCTCAAGAAGTTGTTCAGTAGAACACGCGGCCGAACGTTTAGCTTGTGCATGAAGGTATGCTATGCATTTTTATCTTTAATAAGTAACCACAGTTATATCCAGGGGTTATAGACTACACAAAATCGGTTGAAAATATCCGACGACCATCTATCTGAGATCAGTCACACCAAATCTCATGACTGTCATTTAATTACTGTACTCCCAAATGCGTTCCGACCATTCAAAAACGTGGTTTCTCATTCTCAACTTATTTTCAACACTTTTTCGACAAAAACGGCCGTAATTTTGAAGATAACAAAATTCTGTGCGACAAATGTTTAAGTTACGTAGTTTTACATAAAGGTACCAAATTTCATGACAATCGGTCAATAAATGTGAATGGCGCCGAAAGGATCGAACTTTGGTCCAAAACGGCCGTAATTTTCAACTAATTCAATTTTAGCTGCAAATGACCTCGAAGCATCTTATTTTCAACCCACATACCAATTTTCAGTGTTATAGATTGAAAAGTGTACCGTCGGCGCTTGTCCGACTAACCAAAAACACAATTTTTGAATTATTTTGGTTTTTTGGCAATGGCGGCCTTAATTTTTGACCAATCAAAAAATCCTTAAAAATCCCCTTCGGCAGTGATTTTAGACAGGTCCATACCAAATTTCATCAAAATCCGATGAAAGGTATAGGCTCTAGAGAAGTGTACGGACTGACTGACGGACGGACAGACTTTTTCCAGAAACCACTTTTTTGGACTCAGGGGACCCTCAGAGTCATGGGAAACCCAAAATCTCAATTTCGAAATTTTGCACGAAAACAATACTTTCTCGCCATATATGGCTAGCGAGAAAGTAAAAATACTATCACATCACACTAAAAATAAATGCAGGTGCTACTTATGTATAAAGGTGGCCAAATACGAGGCGTTTTAGGCGTTATCCTGGCGAGGATGCATCCCTAGACACCTCGAAGTGGAGACGGATGCCGTCCTGATCTTGGAATTCCAACTTGACCGAATTCCATGCATCCCTGGTGGGCTTCCATTTGTTGATGATAGCCTTCACTAACTGAAGAAAACTCGGCTGTAGGGCGTGATTCTGACCTAATCACCCCCTTGTGTACAGAGGTCACGCAAGGTGGGATCCTGTGTCCCACTACGCCCTGGCCTTTCTAGGACTGTAGTGAATGAGTGGCTTTGTACTTTCGAACAGGTATACACGATGTTCTCTGTTTGATTTAGGTTCTCTGGACTATGCTGAAGCGGACCCCTTGGTCGAGGCTACCTCTTGTTGTCAGATGGCTGGATCCAGACCTGGTCACTCAACCACCCGTAAGTTTTTCCCCCTCAGTTACCTCTCTTAAGCTGGCAACGTACGATCCGCCTTGGAATGGCAACTCAGGCATGGCGGGTACCCACACAAAAAAACTGTCATCCCCCTCATCTCCGGGGGATACGTTCGGGGAGGCCAACTCGCCAAAGCGGCCGCCCAAGACGCATCGTATGTGGCCAGTATTAGGGCTCAGTTACACATTCACATTTTCTTGTGCTAACTTTCTTGGATGCTAACAATTTTTCTTGACTACTTGTGTGTTATTATTTTTCCTTGATATAATTTCATATGCTTGCTAAAAGCGTATTCTTTTTTAAGTTTAGATGAATTCCTTTATGTAATGAAAGCCAGGCGTTTCATACTTTAGTTCCTCCTGGACAAGGTTAAAGAAACATCTTTGGTAGACTATATACATCATAAAATATCTTTTCTATGGTTTTCAGGCAGGACTGGCACCTCCAATGCACATCCCAGTTGTCCATGGAGCTGTGAAGTCGAAGAAACCATCGGTTGATCCGTCAGCAGTACCGTCAGAATCACTCACTGGGACCTGCTTTGACTGCAACACTGAGGTAACGTCTCCAACTCGCGTTACCTGTGTCAACTACACCTGCGAACAGGAGTTTCATCTGCTCTGCCTGGCGAGAAATTTTCTGTCGCAAGAATCTTCTGGATGTGAAGAAATTGTGCCAGTCGAAGGTAATTGCCCTAAATGTAATGTTAGCATATTGTGGGGGGACCTAATTCGAAAACGAAAAGGGTACTTGGATCATTTTAGCACCGACTGAAAGTGTTTTTCATGTGATTGTATATTCCTCACAGCGCTGTGAGGAAACAAACAGCACTTTGTTGACGTTTTGATGCCCATTCTGAAATTCTGAAATATAATATGATTCCTCGATCGAGTGTGAAACATTTTGTCAAACATTAACTGGGTTTCTAAGTCAAAAAACCGTATTATATTTCAGAAAATTAATGAATATCCAACCAGAAACACACATTATATTCCAGAACAGCAAATAGTTTTAACAGTTTCCTCTGAAATTGGACATTTGCAAAACGTCAACGAACAGCATTGTGTGGCCAGGCTTAAGGGTTACAACGAAATGAGTAGAACCTTAGAACCAAGCAGAACTGATAATACTATATTTGGTTCGTTCCTGAAAGTTTTGGAACCTTGTGTTTCCTGAGAGCCTATTTTAGAAATATCCCTCGTACCCAAACTGAAAAAATATCCAGAATAGGATTTTTAGTACGTTTTGTTGACCTGGTAGTTCTTCCTAAAAAAAAAATAAATAAATAAATAAATAAAAGGTGGGGCTGAAGTATAACACCCCTGATTTAAATCACTAACTGAGGATACAATGACATCTATTCGATGTTTCCGAAAATTGGAAAATAATTGTCCATCTAACCCCCCATGACTTTCCAGAGAAATTACATAATGAGAAATTCATCTTAACTATAAAATACTTTTTCGAGTGTAGGCTTTTGGCAGTTTTTCTGAAAACTATCAGCTTTCTTCAAATTTGATATGAATTGAGAGAACGTGATAAAGACAAACACCTAATATCGGCAAACCCTTTGTTTGAGAAAGAAGCAATAGCCAGGTCTTCTTAGAACTCTAAAAACAAATTGAACAAAGATTTTAGAAGCCCCAAACATTGTTTCCTTCTCAAACAAAAGGTTTGTCTGCTTCGACATTAGCATGAGATTTTAATAATTGTGAAGTTAACGTGGTTAGACTAGAAATAACGCACTTTTTCGTAGAAGTACGCAATCACTGACTCGTCTCTCTGCTGAACTCCTTCAGTAAGTTGCTTCCACTTTGCTGTTAACGACGCTTCTTTTAAGAAGGTATTTTGAAGAGTCTTTTAAACTCCTGCCATGATTTTGGTTTTCGTGAGGCCAGCCAATACTTTGCTGGACCTTCCAACTTCCTCCTAGCCAGCTCTAATTGGTCTTTCTCTGTCCAGTTATAAAGTGTTGACATCCCTTCTATGTCACGGAGCCACAGTTCTGAAAACCCCTCATCTTTCTCTCCAGTAAATGACGGAATGGCCGCCAGGGCCCCAGCTATGTCCGTAAGTGCAGGCCCGCGCACCACTTCTTGAGGAGCTTGAATTTGCGTTCGCAACGCCCGTATTAATTTCGAATTCTGCTCTATTAACATAGCAATGAGGTTTGGTTGCTTTATATCCCACTCACCCTTCTTAGTGCGGATTAGTTGTTTCAAGTTTTCGCATTTCACCGACCTTCAACAATTGTTGTATAATTTGGCTTCACTGTTCCTTCACTGTTGACTCCTAGCTGAAATCGAACTGTGGCTTCTACCCACTACCCATTTCTCCTTCCATCTTGGGTCTTGGGCCAGAGGATTATTTTTGTAGGTCGCGAGTGTCAAAGGACCTAGTCACACTCAGGGTACGGCCCATGTTACCCTGTCAACGTAGTACCACCATATTTTGACTTCTGGTTGTCCTTATAGAAGAGTAGGGGCTTCTACCCACTGCCCATTTCTGCTTCCATCTTGGGTCTTGGGCCAGAGGATTATTTTTGAAGGTCTCGAGTGTCAAATGACCTAGTCACACTCAGGGTACGGCCCATGTTACCCTGTCCACTTAGTACCACCATATTCTGGCTTCTGGTTGTCCTTATAGAAGAGTAGGGGCTTCTACCCACTGCCCATTTCTGCTTCCATCTTGGGTCTTGGGCCAGAGGATTATTTTTGAAGGTCTCGAGTGTCAAATGACCTAGTCACACTCAGGGTACGGCCCATGTTACCCTGTCCACTTAGTACCACCATATTTTGGCTTCTGGTTGTCCTTATAGAAGAGTAGGGGCTTCTACCCACTGCCCATTTCTGCTTCCATCTTGGGTCTTGGGCCAGAGGATTATTTTTGAAGGTCTCGAGTGTCAAATGACCTAGTCACACTCAGGGTACGGCCCATGTTACCCTGTCCACTTAGTACCACCATATTTTGGCTTCTGGTTGTCCTTATAGAAGAGTAGGGGCTTCTACCCACTGCCCATTTCTGCTTCCATCTTGGGTCTTGGGCCAGAGGATTATTTTTGAAGGTCTCGAGTGTCAAATGACCTAGTCAAAGTCAGGGTACGGCCCATGTTACCCTGTCCACGTAGTACCACCATATTGTGGCTTCTGGTTGTCCTTATAGAAGTACCACCACATATTTTGGCTTCTGGTTGTCCTTATAGAAGAGTAGGGGCTTCTACCCACTACCCATTTCTCCTTCCATCTTAGGTCTTGGGCCAGAGGATTATTTTTGTAGGTCGCGAGTATCGAACGACCTTGTCACAGTCAGGGTACGGCCCATGTTACCCTGCCACGTAGTACCACCATATTGTGGCTTCTGGTTGTCCTTATAGAAGTACCACCATATATTGTGGCTTCTGGTTGTCCTTTTAGTAGTACCACCATATTGTGGCTTCTGGTTGTCCTTATAGTAGTACCACCATATATTGTGCCTTCTGGTTGTCCTTATAGAAGAGTAGGGGCTTCTACCCACTGCCCATTTCCGCTTCCATCTTGGGTCTTGGGCCAGAGGATTATTTTTGAAGGTCACGAGTGTCAAAGGACCTAGTCAAAGTCAGGGTACGGCCCATGTTACCCTGTCCACGTAGTACCACTATATTTTTTCCCTTTTCTCTTTCTTGGGTGTTTGATGATGATGCCTAGTCACTCTTTTTTAATGTTGCTCATAATTCTGCTTAAGATGCCGCGTATACGAGGAAAAACTACCCCAAGAGGGAGGACCTATGCGGATCTTGCAGCAGCAGCAGTTACGGATGGAAGTGCTTAAAGGACAGCAGTCTTGCAAGCCAATCAGCTAGTCCTGGAACCCGCGCTACTCAATTCCTCACTAATATTCACCCGGACGTCTGGCAGGTAAATACTTATACCTTCTATTAGTAGGGCAAAGTACACACCGCACTGCTATCACTGCTTCAGCAGTTCCGAAGCTAGACCCCAGATGAAAGCAGAAATGGCCCATTTCTGATGGGTAGTTGGTTGAATTTGCTGAGCAAATACTTCTTACGAGATCTAGGGAATGTTGATGGGCTACTTTCAGTGTCTTGGGCCAGAGGATTATTTTTGTTGGTCACGTGTGTCGAACGACCTTGTCACAGTCAATGTACGGCCCATGTTACCCTGCCACGTAGTACCACCATATTGTGGCTTCTAGTTGTCCTTATAGAAGAGTAGGGGGAGTAGATGTCTAAAACTTCTTCCCTGCTCAACCCAAATCCCCACTTTTCGAGGACTCCCAAAGAGGCTGCGAGGCTGCTTTCTGGCTGATCAGACCTCCTCCTGCGGTTCCTGAAAAATCAGATTTGTTTTAAAATAGAAGAAACTGAGTGATGTGCATGGCAGCTCGGAAGATAAAATTTTAGAACTGTAAGATGGGGCCCACTTCCAGGGCAAGTACTCATGTAATTCAGTATACTGAATTTGCAACCTCTAGACGTAGCCGTATTCAAGGGGCTAAAGGACATGTGGGATAAGCAGCATTGCGCGTGGCAACAAAGCAATCCAATGAAAAAATTCCTAATTAATGCAGGAATGCGATTCCGGTTGGGGTGTTTTTAATCCGTACCTATACTGTGATATATAAAGAAAAAACTGGACTCTGGGTCCAGAAAGATGAAAATTTTTAACGATGAACTGAAAAACAGTGTTGACGAAGCTTCTGGCAATCCTTTCTCAGAAAAACCCTTGGTATGCTACAGCATTCTGGTCTGACGAAGAAGTATTGGACCGAGGAGGCAACAACTACCATGTACATACATTAAGGTCCGACACCCCCTTGTTGATTAATCCAATCAACGTATACTTGGATGCGCATCTTACTATATATAAAGAAAAAACTGGACCCTGGGTCCAGAAAGACGACAATTTGGGATACAATGGGACTTGGTGCTGGCAGACCCTGCCGTGTATGGCGTGCCCCTAATTGTGACCCGATCATACGACACAAGGGAGCTACAAATAATCCTCTGGCCCAAGACCCAAGATTTAAGTGGAAATGGGTAGTCGGTAGGAGCCCTTCGACCACAATAAGGACAACAAATACTTCTTGAGGGATCTGGGGAATGTTGAGGGACTACCTTAACTGCAATAACACCTTAAGCTGTTCCGAAGTTAGACCTAAGATCCTAGCTTTTGGCGAATGAATTTATTAATGCAGCAGGTCAAGATATGGAGGGCAATATTCCTTCCGATCCTGAGAAAAACGGGTGGAACTTCGGAGAAGCTGGTCAGGTGATATAAAGCTAACAAGCCAGAAATCCAGAAAGCATTGAAGAGCCATAAACCAAGAAGGCACAGAAGCCATGGTGATAGACAGGGTAACATGGCCCGTACCCTGATTGTAACAAGGTCGTTTGACACCCGTGACCTTCAAAAATTATCCTCTGGCCCAAGACCCAAGATGGAAGCAGAAACGGGTAGTGGATAGAAGCCCCTACTCTTCTATAAGGACAACCAGAAGCTACAATATGGTGGTACTACGTGGCAGGGTAACATGGGCCGTACTGTGACTGTGACAAGGTCGTTCGACACTCGTGACCTTCAAAAATAATCCTCTGGCCCAAGACACTGAAAATAGCCCATCAACATTCCCTAGATCTCGTAAGAAGTATTTGCTCAGCAAATTCAACCAACTACCCATCAGAAATGGGCCATTTCTGCTTTCATCTGGGGTCTAGCTTCGGAACTGCTGAAGTAGTGATAGCAGTGCGGTGTGTACTTTGCCCTACTAATAGAAGGTATAAGTATTTACCTGCCAGACGTCCGGGTGAATATTAGTGAGGAATTGAGTAGCGCGGGTTCCAGGACTTGCTGATTGGCTTGCAAGCCTGCTGTCCTTTAAGCACTTCCATCCGTAACTGCTGCTGCTGCAAGATCCGCGTAGGTCCTCCCTCTTGGGGTAGTTTTTCCTCGTATACGCGGCGTCTTAAGCAGAATTAAGAGCAACATTAAAAAAGAGTGACTAGGCATCATCATCAAACACCCAAGAAAGAGAAAAGGGAAAAAATAAAAAGCCCCAAAAAGAAATAACTGTGACACTGAGGGGAATGTTGACTGTTTCAGACTAATATTAAAGTGGATAGGATAAAATTTCTGCATATCCCTTAGAAATGAACTGAAATGGCACATGTCACATGTCCCACATGATTTCTGATTTCTTTGGCTTGAGGTTTCCTATAGCTAATTTGACATCTACCTCAGTAATACTAGAGATATTAAGGATACTAGCTTCTGGTGGTGAAGTAGTACAGTTAATTATTTCATTTATGTTAATGGGTCGACAGGTCCGACAACGGAATTAAAGGCGCTTCGTAAAGGAGTGGAACAGTAGTTAGAATAAGATAATATGCAGGCTGTGCTGAAGAAAAAACTTCAAAAATTAAAATCCAGTGAATTCAACATTCTTAGATGCTTGGGGATACATTTTTTTCAAAATGTGCTCATGTTCATACATGATTGTAGAGATCGCAGAGATAACATATATTACCTACTTAAAAGTAATAGAAAATTATTTGGATCTGTAACGCTTTAGTCCGACTACTTCGTGAAGTCGGACAGCATCCAGTTACCTGGGATAGGGGGATATGGAATCCCGCAAGATCCAACTATACAAATTGTACGGGATACTAAATGTGAGTCGCGTAAAAGTACTAGAAAATGAAATGGATTTGTACTGATTCACTCCGACTCCATAATGAAGTTGGACAGCATCCAGTTACCTGGGCTAGGGGGGATATGGACATCCCAGCAGATCACCCGAGATCACGGGAAAACAAATATTACTTTCATAAAGAAACTTAATGCTTATACTCCATGGCTTCTTTTCATGCCCAATTCCTTCATGAAACGTAAAAGGATACGCATGGGAAACCCTTTCCTTCAAACTCGTTTTCTTGCATACTCATAACGCCATTTGCCAGGGAAGCGCCCAAGAGAAAAGAAAACGTCACCCACCTTTATGAAGAAAAATTAATGACTTTGCACGGGGAATTTATATGGGCAAAAGATCACGGAATTATCGTCGATCAGTGGTTAGACAGTTATTTGTCCAGGTGGAGGTCCTAAATACATCACAGAAAATTTCAAAAAGATAGTAGGTAGTTCAAACTTTATTATAGGGAACGCAGAAAGGGAGAATAATGAATTCACTGGATTTTAATTTTTAAAGTTTTCTTCAGGACAGCCTGCATATCTTATTCTAACTTCTGTTCCACACCATTACGAAGCGCCAATAGTTCCTGTGTTTAAAGAAGATGTTTACGTTACAACGTGATGTTCTGTGATACACTCTATTATGAAGAAAATAAGCGTATAAGAGAGAATGGATTATTTTCACGCATTGAATATCTGTAAAATTTGATAAAACGTTTTCAAATAGATGATTGGGGATACATTTCTTATAAATTGTGGTCATTGTAAATATATGATAAAATGTACGGGATAATAAGTATTACCCACGTAAGAGTACTAGAAAATGAAATGGATTTGTAACTCGTAACTCAGACTCCCCCATGAAATTGGACAGCAGCCAGTTACCTGGGCTAGGGGGGAAATGGACATTCCAGCAGATCAACCGAGATCACGGGAAAACAAATATTACTCTCAAAAGATAATTAATGCTTATGCTCGATTTCTTCTTCTTATATCCAATTCCTTCATTAAGCATAAAAGGATACGCATGGGAAACGCTTTCCTTCATACCTGTTTCCTTGCATAGTCATAACGCCATTTGCCAGAGAAAGCCCAAGAGGAAAGGAAACATCAGCCATCTTTATGATGAAATTTTCATGAATAGGCACGGGAAATCTATATGGGCCGAAGATCACGGAATTATCATCGATCAGTGGTTAGACATAAACAGCTACGTGCTCAGGTGGAGGTCCTAAATCCGTCACAGTAAATTTTCAAAAAGATGGTAGGTACTTCAAATTTTATTTTAGGGAACGCAGGAGGGTAGAATGTTGAATTAGCTGGATTTTATTTTTTCAAGTTTTTTCTACAGCACAGCCTGCATATCTTCTTCTAACTACTGTTCCACTCCTTAACGAAGCGCCATTAATTACTTTGTATAAAGAAGACATTTACGTGAGAGCTGGAAGTCCTGTGATCTGTGATACCCTCTATTATGAGGAAGAGAAAGGATTATTTTCACTCGTTGAAAATCTGTATTTGATATATAGTTTTCAGATAGATGCTTGGGGATACGTTTTTTTTTTCTAAATTGTTGTCATGGTACATTCATGATTGTTATCTCGTGCCATTTATCGTGTATCTACCATGACAACAATTTAGAAAAAGATGTATCCCCAAGCATCTAAATGAAAACGTTCTATCAAATATTACAGATTTTCAATGCGTGAAAATTGTCCTTTCCCTTCCTCATAATAGAGGGTATCACAGGACTTCAAGCTCTCACGTAAATGTCTTCTTTATACAAAGAAATTATTGGCGCTTCGTTAAGGAGTGGAACAGTAGTTAGAATAATATATCCAGGCTGTGCTGAAGAAAAAACTTGAAAAAATAAAATCCAGCTAATTCAACATTCTACCCTCCTGCGTTCCCTAAAATAAAATTTGAAGTACCTACCACCTTTTTGAAAATTTACTGTGACGGATTTAGGACCTCCACCTGGGCACGTAACTGTCTATGTCTAACCACATGATGATAATACCGTGATCATCGGCCCATATAGATTCCCCGTGCCTATTCATGAAAATTTCATAATAAAGATGGCTGATGTTTCCTTTCCTCTTGGGCTTTCTCTGGCAAATGGCGTTATGACTATGCAAGGAAACAGGTATGAAGGAAAGCGTTTCCCATGCGTATCCTTTTATGCTTAATGAAGGAATTAGATATAAGAAGAAGAAATCGGGCATAAGCATTAATTATCTTTTGAGAGTAATATTTGTTTTCCCGTGATCTCGGTTGATCTGCTGGAATGTCCATTTCCCCCCTAGCCCAAGTAACTGGATGCTGTCCAATTTCATGGGGGAGTCTGAGTTACGAGTTACAAATCCATTTCATTTTCTAGTACTCTTACGTGGGCAATACTTGTTATCCCGTACAATTTATCATATATTTACAATGACCACAATTTATAAGAAATATATCCCCAATCATCTATTTGAAAACGTTTTATCAAATTTTACAGATTTTCAATGCGTGAAAATAATCCTTTCTCTCTTATACGCTTATTTTCCTCATAATAGAGTGTATCACGGAACATCACGTTGTAACGTAAATATCTTCTTTAAACAAAGGAACTATTGGCGCTTCGTAAAGGAATAGAACAGTAGCTAGAATAAGATATGCAGGCTGTGCTGAAGAAAACTTAATAAATTATAATACAGCGAATTTAATATTCTCCCTTTCTGCGTTCCCTATAATAAAGTTTGAACTACCTACTATATTTTTGAAATTTTCTGTGATGTATTTAGGACCTCCACCTGGACAAATAGCCGTCTAGCCATTGATCGACGATTATTCCGTGATCTTCTGCCCATATATATTCCCCGTGCAAAGTCGTTAATTTTTCTTCATAAAGGTGGGTTACGTTTTCTTTCCTCTTGGGCGCTTCCCTGGCAAAGGGCGTTATGAGTATGCAAGAAAACGGGTTTGAAGGAAAGGGTTTCCCATGCGTATCCTTTTACGTTTCATGAAGGAATTGGGCATGAAAAGAAGCCATGGAGTATAAGCATTAAGTTTCTTTATGAAAGTAATATTTTTTTTCCCGTGATCTCGTGTGATCTGCTGGGATGTCCATATCCCCCCCTAGCCCAGGTAACTGGATGCTGTCCAACTTCATTATGGAGTCGGAGTGAATCAGTACAAATCCATTTCATTATCTAGTACTTTTACGGGACTCATATTTAGTATCCCGTACAATTTGTATAGTTGGATCTTGCGGGATTCCATATCCCCCTATCCCAGGTAACTGGATGCTGTCCGACTTCATGAAGTAGTCGGACTTTAGCGTTACAGATCCAATTAATTTTCTATTACTTTTACGTAGGTAATATATGTTATCTCTGCGATCTCTACAATCATGTATGAACATGACCACATTTTGAAGAAAATGTATCCCCAAGCGTGGGAGACAGTGTTGCTCGCGTCCGTGGTATCCTCAATCCACACGTGTCTTCTGGGTGGTGCTAAATGAGCAACAAGACGACTACGCGAGGAAAAAGGACTACGATTTTGAACGTGGAATATAACGACGCTATCGGGAAAAGAAAGAGAGATTGTAGAGGAAATGCTCAAATACAGAGTAGCGGTACTTGGAATATGCGAGGTACGGAAGAAGGGAAACGGGCTGCAGACCCTTGACCGAAACTACGTCCTGAGATACTCGGGTGTGCCCCACGGGGAAAGAGCGAAGGAAGGAGTGGGAATCATAGTCACAGAAGAAGCTGATAGGCGGGTCACTGCGTGGCAGGCAGTGAGTTCACGTCTAATGGTGTTAGACATGGAAACCGATATTCCCATCTCCATTATATAGGCTTACGCACCAACAGAAGACTCCAATGTTGCTGATAAAGACGCCTTTTTCGAGGAGCTCCAGAAGCAAATAGAAAAGGTGGAGAGTAGAAATCGGAAGGTCATCGTCATCGGGGACCTAAATGGAAGGGTTGGAAGTGATACAGAGGCTAGCCAGGGATCGGTGGGACCGTGGAGCGGGGAGGACGTTCTCAATGGAAACGGGAACCGAATCATAGACCTATGCATTGCGAATGAATTGATCGTGGCCAACACTTACTACAAACACAAGAGGATTCACCAAATCACTTTCGAGTCTTCACTGTACTCTAGCATCATAGACTATTTCCTTATACCGAAAGAGCTCAAGAACTCAGTCAGAGATGTGAAGGTGGTGAGAGGCGCCGAGCTCTCGACTGACAATCATCTACTAGTGGAGGACATGACTTTCACGTGTGGCAGGCGTAGAAAGAGAACCGGTTACCAGAAGATAAGATGGGAGAAGCTGGCAAATGATGAGGTAAAGAAAGAGTACCAGGGGAGAGTGGAAGAGCTAGTACAGCAGGCCTGTCCACAAGGGCAGGACGAGGTGGAAGAAAGGTGGCACATCTTGAAGACAGCTGTACTTCAAGCATGTGTGGAAGCCTGTGGAGTGAAGACCGTGAAAGAAGGGGTAAAAAGCAGTAAGTGGTGGAACGAAGACGTGAAAGCAGCAGTAGCAAAAAAGAAGAAAGCATGGCAGCTTATGAAACGGACCGGAGACCCCAGGCACAGAGAGGAGTACATAAGAGTCAGGAACGAGTGTAAGAATACAGTAAGGAGGGAGAAGCGACTGGCATGGCAGAAGTTCGGTGAGGATATCCAACAACACTATGTATACGACAATAAACGTTTTTGGAAACTGTTACTGCACTTAAGGGGAAAGTACGGAAGGAAAGTTAGTATCAAGTATCAAGAACAGTCAAAACCAGCTCAAGGTCGACACGGATGAGGTACTTGAAGTGTGGCGAGACCATGCTAGGAAGCTGGTTTGAAGGAAAGGGTTTCCCATCGTATCCTTTTGCGTTTTATGAAGGAATTGGGCATGAGAAGAAGCCATCGAGCATAAGCTTTAAGTATCTTTGTGAAAGCAATATTTGTTTTCCCGTTATCTCTATCGCATGCGTAGTGATAGACCCCTAGCTACCCTGAGAGAAGCGGTAGCTGCATTGGCATGCAAACTGAATAATGATGATGTTCCGTGGGATTTCATAAAAGCTCTTATGGCCAGCCGACTTATTGCTCTAAATAAAAACCCGGGGATTCGACCAATTGGTGTTGGAGAGTGCTTAAGGCGGTTGTTAGGCAAATGCTTGGCGGAGGCTACTGGATCTGATGTCTTGGAAGCTTGTGGTGTCTCTCAATTATGTGGTGGCATGAAGGCTGGAATTGAAGGAGCAGTGCATGCTATGAATACCATTTTTCGTAAGAATGCGTCGTCTGGTTCCAGTTGGGGTTTCTTAATGGTGGATGCGAAAAATGCATTTAACTCAATAAATCGTACACTTGCATTGTGGCAGGCGCGTTTGTATTGGCCTCGATGCGCTCGGTTTCTTTATAATACATACCGAGGGAATGCTGAACTTGTCATCAGGGATTCTACGGATCGCATGTATAGCTGTGAGGGTGTTACTCAAGGGGATCCTCTCAGCATGTTACTTTATGCTGTTGCTACAAAGCCTATCATTGCTCATCTGGATGATCCAACAATTGTGCAGACTTGGTATGCTGATGATTCTTCGGTGCAGGGAAACTTTTGTAATGTGCTTGAGTGGTGGAAGAAGTTGCAGATTGTTGGCCCCTCATATGGGTATTTTCCTCAAGGTCAAAAATCTTTTCTTGTCGTACACCCTGATGATTTATCTACAGCGAAACGTCAGTTTTCTGACACATCTATTCAGATTGTGACTGGACAACGTTTTCTGGGGGGTTATGTTGGTGATGAACAAGGTCAGCGAGCCTATCTCAAGCAGAAAGTTGGAGACTGGGTTGTGGAGGTTGAAAAGATATCAACTGCTGGGAGACATCAACCGCAGGATGCTCATGTGGCTTTCACGAAGTCCCTGCAGTCAAAGTGGACATATGCTCAAAGAGTTATTAATAACACTGATCTCTATCATCCATTGCGTGAAGCAGTACGTACCTCATTTTTGCCTGCAATATTTGGTGGATGTGTTTCTGATGTGGAGGCTGATCTCTCAGCTCTGGGTGTGAATCGAGGAGGTTTGGCTGTAAAGGATCCGATTTTAACAGCACAAAAAGCATTTGATAGTTCAAAGCGTGGGTGTGTGGAATTAGAGAGAGCCATTCTTGACAAATCTCGACTTGACATTGACAAACATAGGCTGAGTCTGGCTGATGCTCATGCTGCCGCTCGGAGGGAAAAAGTGTCTGACGAAAATGGAATATTGGCTCTTGTTTTGGAAAAATTAAACCCCGACACCAGAAGAGTGATTGGGCGATCAATCGAAGAGATTACTCATCAGAAGACATCGGGATGGCTTACCGTTATTCCGTTGAGGAAGCAAAATTTTGATCTTTCACCGTGCGAATTTCGGGATGCTCTGGCTCTTCGTTATCATCGACAACCTAATTCTATTCCTCGTAGCTGTGATGGTTGTGGTGATATTTACCATCTTCAGCATGCGTTATCTTGCAAGAAAGGCGGTCTTATTGTAAAAAGGCATAATGAAGTCCGTGACCTTGTTGGTGCCTTGATGGAACAGGCGTGGGGAGGTGTGGTTAAGGAGCCACTTATTTCTGAAGCTACAAGATTTTCGCCTGGTCTTCGGGGAGATTTGGCCTGCAGAGGAGTCTGGGAGAGTCAGAGGGATGCATTGTTTGACGTCCGTGTCGTAGACACTGATGCACCCTCTTATCTCTCCAAGACGGTTGCTGCTGTTCTTCAATCGGCTGAGCAAGAGAAGAAGTTGAAGTACAAAGATGCGTCGGAGGCCCGGCATGCATCATTTACCCCTTTGGTTGTATCCGCTGATGGTCTCCCTGGGGCAGAAATGAAGACTTTCCTCAAAATTCTCATAGATCAGTTGGTTAATAAATGGCGAAGACCAAGAAGTCATGTGGCTGCGTATGTCCGCGTTCGAGTGACCATGGCTGTTTTGCGTGCGGCGAGCCATTGTATTCGGGGGACCAGGCGCCCTTGGCGGGAGGAGGTGGTTGATATTGAAGATGGTGCGGGGTTTTTATAGGAGCATCTGCATGGTCAGCGATTATCAAGAGGATGATGAAGTTCAGTTAGTTTTCAATTTTATTTAAGAAAAATGAGAGCTGCCAAGAATGTAATGGATTCCTTCGTCACAGAACCTCCTGCTCCCGCTCTTTCTTCATGCAAGTTTTTGTTTTGTTTTGTTTTGTTGGATATTTATTTGTTCTGAGTTAATCGTAAAATTATTATTTTAATAAATCCGTTGGGTAGTCCTCCCCTAGCTACCCTTGCCTAGGTGTACTGCCCTTTTAGATGAGAGATTAAGGCTTACCTTTGTATATTGAGTAGACGTGCAGTGACCCCTGGACCCACTTCTTTTAATGCTTTACAATTTCCATTAGTACCATATTACGGTATGAACATAATCAAAGTCAAAAATCAATCGTCATTAAATTCTTCATTATGAGAGAATGAGAAGATGAGAGAAAGGAAATATTAATGAGAAAATGAATATGAGAGAATATGAATAATTATGTAAGTAACAATGGGTGCATTTACGGTGACCGCAAGTCCGCGGCTTATACCTGCACCATTATTTTGATACCCACCTGTTCTTTGCAAGAAACATCTGTTGTTTCGTCGATCATTATTCCATAGAAGTCTGCTGCCGAAATTTCGGAAATTAAATTTCGTAAAACATCGTGAGAGATTAAATCCAGAACAGGGCTTGGCTTGCCTGCTCCATGTCCTTCTCCTTCTTATCATCAGTTTTTTTCCGATATTTTGGGTCGAAAAACAAACAGAGACAGACGACAGATGGATAGGACTCGCTGTGTGGCTAGCAAAACGTTGCTTGGCTTTTTTAAAGTTTTCATAGCCATTGATAACAAAGGCTTGATAAGCTGATAATTCACTACCACTCTGGACCGGGATAGGCATTTTTTGTTGTTATTGTAGCCTCAATATAGGTTGCACAGTAAATTTTTCCATTCTCATACTTAATCCGTGGATATTCTTTTTTCCATTCCTCCCGGAATTTCCGTTTATTTTTTCCCCCATCTGGAGGCCCTGCAACCTCAGCCGGGGCTTCTTGCACTTTTGGTGGTTCCTCTTCACGGCACTGCTCTGCAGGCACGTCATCTTCGGCCCTATTTTCTTTCTTCTTAAAGAAATCATTCATTGTTTTTTGTTTCCTTTTTTCCTAAAAGAAAAATATCGGAATAAGACAAGGACAAGGATAAAAGTTACTTATCATTATGTTATGGTCTTATTTACAGGTAGTTACTTTTCAATGTTATGCCGCAAGGCGGAGCTACATCTAGGTATCTATCTAATCTACTTACCATTTCATACAAAAATGTCAAAATTTCACGCCCACCAAGTCGAAGTTTTATATTTGATAAAAAATAAAAAATAAAATGCTGGTTCTCGTAGCTCTCTTCGTTGTTGCGGACTTCCCGATTACTAGGAACCAGAGTCCTCGGATTCTCACATCGTTTGAATATTGCCTCGTGAGCGAGAGAGAAATCTCGTGCATTCGGTGGTGGTTACGTAAAAAGTCGTACACTATATGGGGCTGGTTCTCGCAGCTATCATCGTCATTGGCGACTTCCCCACTACTAGGAACCAGAGTTCTCGGATCCTCACATCGTTTGAATATTGCGACAATTTTGTAAGATATGACTTGTCGTTAAAGCCCCCTTCGAAGAAAATGTCTTGCCACAGTCACTGCAAGAACCCTAAGTTTCTCTCGTATGCGTCCTATTATGTTGTTTCAGACCACACTGCCGAGAGAAACTCCTGCCACAGACATTGCACTGATAAGGCTTTTCACCCGTATGCACTCTATGATGAAGTTTCAATTTCGACGGTACGGGGAAACTTTTACCACACTCACTGCATTGAAAAGGCATTTCGCCAGTATGTTTTCTAGAGATAAATCAAATCCGACTTTAAGGGAAATTTCATGGCACACAGCTCAGTATTGGTTTTGTGATGGGATGATGGCTTGACGTAACTCACGTAACTCTTCAGCACCTGGGAAAAAGTTCACTCATATTATTTCCTTCACATTTTTCAACACCATTACTTTAATCACTCCCAGAAAGAATTCATACATCTGGTGCCTTGGGAAGCACATTAAAAATATAAAAGGCCGAAATGAATAGGCTGTGTTGTGAGTTTGGGGTCAAGTGACTGTTGTCAACAAAAACTTGTCTGAAATTAACCGATCGTAAAATTACTGACTACATAGTCTGTTAATTTCGGCCCATAAAAAGACATACTATATTTCAGAACATTTAATATTAATCTTATAAAACGTGCAGAAAAAACGTACGTAGGTAATACTACTGCGTAGACGCCCTTATCTGCATTGACCGTTAAGATTCAGTGAAAGTAATTTAGGCAAAACCTCAACCGTCAGGTCCCTTATACGAGTATTGACTAAACTGAATTCAATCAGTTTTCTTAGCATTTTGTAATGGTTTAAAGACCATTACTGGTTTTTGTTTTATTTTCTTCGTCTCTTCTAAGTTTTCCTCGTATATTTCTATAGTTTGAATTCCCAGAGGAGGCGTCTCGCTTATCTGTAAATAAAATCATTTTTGTCACATTATAAAATAAGGTACTGGCAATAATCGTAGATGGTAAGGCAGTACCGTTAAGCTTCTAGAGGCGCGAGAAATGTCGCTCCTGCCTCTTGAACTGAGTCACCGGGTTTGCTTTTAATGATGTCGACGATAGTGTCGACATATTCTGGACACCGGAAGTATTTTAGTCGCCGCTCCACGCCAAACTTTTCCTGTTGATCCATCTCAATTATTGCAACGTCACGATATCTACGGTGGACAATTTCCTTCCTGCAGCATTTTCTCTCCCGACATCTCTTCCGAAATTAATAAGGCTTTTATTATTCCGGACTTTGTCACCAACTTTCCCATTGAGTGGATCAATGATTTTCATAACATAATTATCATATAAAGTAGTCAGGGGGATTCTACTTGGATTCTTTGGGACTCCTTGAAGCATGCATTTTCCTTGGTGTTTCTTTAAATTGCATAGTTGGAAACATCCTTGGCAAATGGAACAAAATCCATACTTTCGTCTTCTGGTTACAGGATTTCTTGAAACTATTTTTTCTGCATTGTTTTGATTTTATAGTAAATCTTCCTCTTTTACAATGCACGGCAGTAAGTATCGTTTCTGACGGGTGAGCCTCTCGTTCAGAGCTTGGACTCTTGGTTCAAGTGCTTCTTCCTATGAAGCACTGGCCGTGTGTAAAAATCGTTACAATAAAGGCAGTAGTGTTCCTTCGTTGCTTCACCTAAAAAAAAACCATAGAGCGTTAAATTGTTTTTGCCCACTTAAAAGAATGAAATGTGTATGCACCTATAAGTGCAGTATGGGTCCTGCGTTATTAATAACTTAGTCTCTGGTGACCTTTTAGGTGACCTTTAAATGTGGGTCGAATGCTGATTTCTTTGTTCTGCGATTCCTCGTATTCTGTCTGCGGGTTCAACTACCGTTAAAGGTCAAATCATAGTGAAAATTATGCGCAAAACTATCGGAACATTCTAGACTAATTTTACTGAGCCGAAATGATCTCTGGGCTATGACACTACTATGAATTTGCCACAAGACTCCTTCCAAATAATTCTGTCAATCTCTCTTACCTTGACTTGGTCAACGAGGCATAACTGAGAACACAACGGTGTAACGCCCCTACTAAGAAAAGACTTAATGAAAATAAATACAATACTCCAAGTAGTTTAGCATCGCAAAACGCAGACACAACAACATTGTCCGCTGTCTGCCCTCCAGTTTAATGTGGAGTTGCAGGGTGACCTGATCGCGCGTTATCAGCTCAGAAGCACATGTAAAATTAATGCTGTTCCTTACAACTCCACAGGATTGACGGGTCGAAATCCCACGATCCCTTTAGATAATCTACTGTTGAGGCCTCTTACCTGTCCATGGGAGATCCACGGCTCCTGGATTAGCATGATCGAGCCTGAGCGAAAAGTTTCGCGAGAACTGTATTTGCCCCTCTCGGGTGGTGAGCATTCAGCTGGAGAATCTTACAGTTGGTCTGATGTTTGAGCTGCCGGTAGTTCCGAGCATCCTCCGGAAAAAAGCACAGTTCTATTTTTCTGAATTTCGCCAGTCTCTCCAAAACTTTAACAGTTACAGACATGAAACAGTGCTCCGTCATTATTCGTTTGTCCATTTTGGCCGTACTTCAAAGTTTACTTTCCGAGTTTAAAAGACGTACGGTAGCGAAAGCACCTCCTGTAAGAGAAATCGCTCTGAGAAACATCTCTCGGAGAGGACTCACATCGTATAAGAACATTTCACCCGCATACACAACACGGGTTTCACTACTTATTAGATGCCGCACTGCATTATCCAAAGATAATAATATGTTTCTATTATATGACCCACTCTTAATTGACCTGGGTATAAGCAAACTTCGACGACCTCGATGCTGAAGCCTTTTTGAAAACGTTTCTGGCATGGGAGTCTTGGAAGCTGCTAACAAATTAACAAGTACCGCAAACGATTCATCTTTCGTCAACAGAGGCGAAAAACATGGTCCGTTTGCAAATTCTGCCGGCGACATCGTCAGGAAGCGAATTTTTTCGATGCCTCCTTTGCAAACTTGACGTAGATTGCCAGTGCTTTCCGGTATACCTTCTCATCAACACTTTTTTTTGCCCATTGCTCTAGTGCATTAAAAATCTCTACTTCTGAGTCAATGTTCAGTAGCGCTGCGTCAAGAATCATGTGAAGGGTCTGCAATCCTTTCTAATGTTGAGCGTCTCGAGTTCAGTCTGGTACGCTTCGCAGTCTGGATTCAGGTTGAGGCCTTTCTTAAGCAGCCGGCCTGCAGTCTCAAGATCGTCCATCAGGGTGCAGGCTCTTGCGGCGTGTCACCAAACCCTTCTCACGACAGTGGGGAGCCAGAGTCGAATAATATTACATCATAGCACTTGATAATCAAAGGAAAGTGAAAAAAAAGTTAAGCATGTTCGAAAACACACCACACATTTTGGGCGTCGGTCAGTTCAAAATGTTTCTCAACACATTTCTCAGCAAGATCACCAAGGTGGTATTTTTCGGCACCAATCCACAAGCTCAAGGTTCCTTCGGCATCAGTGAAAGTCACTTTGTCGGTGTAAATGTAAGCGAGCATATTCCCAAATATACACGAAAAATAATTGAAGTCCATCCAGAGCCGACGTCGTAGTGTTCTGGTACAGAATACTGATGGGATGTGTCATTCTTGGGAATGGAGGCGAATTTTCCAGGTTAATGTGAGTGAGGAACTGTGAAGTTCGCAGCAGATTACAGAAAGCATCTTCGGTAAATGAGCATTGGTAATTCTATTTCTCTCAAATTGGGAAGTTTTTCTTGGAAGTTCGCAGCTGCATTTGAACTTTAGCATTACAAATTCATTCCATTTTCTAGTAGTTTTACGTGAGTAACATTGGTTACCCCGTACAATTAGTGTGTCCCCCCCCCCCCCCCCCATACCCTTACCATGTGGGCTATCTCGAGGTGCCTAAAACTCAGAAACTCACTATAACTCCACTGCTTATTTTTTCCATGTTCATGAGGCGAACCTCTTCCTCTGCCCTATCGCACAGCTTCTCGACCGCTGTCCTGTCTATCTCACCAGTTATGTTGAGATCCTGTAAATTTTCTATTTAACTAAAAAATAAGGTCTGGGATAAGTTTCCCCCGATGTTGAAAACTTTTTACAGCCACTGTTGCACGGTTTTTGTGTATCCTGCTTTGGTTATGTTGCAAATTTCTATGCAGCACATTGTTTTCTTTACAAAATTGACTTATTTATTGGAGACGTTACACTTTATATTGGCACTGTATGGTCAGAGGGCCAGCGGGAAGGCCAGAAAGGGCTGGATTTCACCACTTCGTAAAGTATACTATAGTGCGATTGCACTTGTCATAAGCTAAACATAAGATATATCTGTTTGTTAAATCCGTTTGATAGGAGGCGCTATAGAATACTTTAGAGAGGTGGTGAAATCCAGCCTAAGGCATGTTGTATGAAGTGATCTTACCTTGACAATGGTCTCCTTGGAGATCCAGCCGGAGATGATAATTATTAGCAATCAAACAAGGGCGAGAAAACACGAGAAATAAATGTGAGTCCTGATTTGATGAGATTCACGGTCGAGACTTCTGCAGAGAGTGGCCTTGTGAGCCGAGTGCTGCACGCACGGAGCAGGCTGGGTGGTGCATGAGCTTGCACCAGCACACATCGAACAGTATTTCGACCCATGTGTTATTATCAGGGGGCGGATCGACATGCACTAAAAATCGACGATATATGCATGCAACATGCAGTAAAAAATACTCGATATATGCAGTTAAACATGCAGTTAAAAATGCGATCTCCCCTGTATAGGTAGACAAAGATTTTTTTTTTTTTTTTTTTTTTTTTTTTGATGCTTTGACCGCTTATGTGGAAAGGTCTAGGCATCACAATGAATGAATCAGAAAGAGTTGACGATTTTTTTTTTTTTTTTTTTTTTTTTTTTTTTTTTACGCATGACGTTCAGAGAACATATGCGCCGATGAGTTGGTTTGTTAGATGTTTTTGGCCGAAGCCGAATATGAGTGGGCCGAAGCCAGAAGCGGAAATTTTTTTCGTTCAGCCAGGATTCGGACCCGGACCTCTCAGGACACTTAGCAGACCCCTTGGCCACTCGGCCACTGAGAGGCACAAAAAAATAATTAATACACTTAAATGTGCGCGCTGACCACGGCTGGTGAAGGCGGAATGAGTACCTAAGGGACCTAAGGCAAAACCGTAGGATCCCCTACCTTACCACCCCTACTTAACAATATACAAAATCATATACTGGTTTCTCCATAAGTTAAGAATAGTGCTGATATCCATATTAATTGTACCTTGCCACCCCGTTCGACCCGAGCCGATGACCTCGGAGATGGCCAGTCAGGAAACAAGACAAATACCTGTACCCAGTAATCCCAAAATAGAATCCTTATCTTGTAAATTTCGACCAACATGCTCGGGGTTTACGCAATTAACAAAAGTGCCTATTTTGTGGACATAAATATTTCTCCGATTATAGGAAATTAACTTGAGTCAGTCAGATATGCATAAACATGCGGTTAAAACCTAAAACATGCACTTATTGAAAAAAATCCCGAAACATGCAAAATATGCACTAAAGATTTTGGTATTTTTGGGCTCTACAAGCTTTGAAACGTGTAAATACGAAGTCTGCATGTGATTAAGGCTAAAATAAATAACATGCAAATATGCAAAATCCGCCCCCTGGTTATTATATTATCCTGCCTAAGTGGAGGTTCATGTTCTTCTACTTATATACCTATAACTATCCACCTTTTTTTTTCAAGTCAAGAACGTTACATAAAATGAACATTAGTGAACTACATACCATACCGTACCAATTATGGTATGGTCACGGAGGGATTTTATGTCATTATATAGAGTGACCACTCTACTATTATCTCGAAAAAATATCTTATAATTTAGATGAATTTCTCAGTTTGTGATTTTTAGTGGAAAGTGAGGCGTTTTATCCCGGACAAGGTCAGCAGAACGAACCAACAAAAAATCGTTGTTTTTGTATTCTATGAAGTTCGGGTAAGGTAAACGAAAGAATTGTGTTGCGCTTACCACACTGTGCTGATGATAAATTGCAAAGATTGTCTGATGTAGGCTAGTTTTTTACGATTTTATATAAATTTTGGATTTTACTGAGTATCAAGTTGTCGTGCAATGAAAAACGGCAGTAATGTTTTTTTTCTTACAATGTTTTCCGTTGAAATTGTTTATACTTCCCTTATTACTGGAAGGTTAATCGTGTTAACACTTGAAATGGCCATTCAAGATGCGTCTTGGACGTTGCCATAGCATAGATTCCATGCCAGGAGGTGTATTCCCTTTCTCGAACGCCAGCAAACCCACCCAACTAATACCTTCAAAATGTATTGTAAGAAGATAAGGCACGCCATGATGCAATATACGGAGAACAGTTCTTCTTACAATAAATTTTGAAGGTGTTAGTTGGGTGGGTTTGCTGGCGTTCGAGAAAGGGAATACACCTGCAGGTCCATTTCCGGGACCCATCGTATGTGGCCGGCTTTAGTATCGGGGCAGGTATTCCGTGTACCTATATTTGCGTGAACTGTTCATAGTAATGAATGAAGTGAATTAATTAAATTATTGTACTTTTTGCATTATTAAATGATTTGTTGTTTCATTGAAAAATGATGTTTTTCCTTGAATAAATATTTTTGCATCACTATGTGACAAATGTTCTTTCGACTGTCCGAAAAGGTACCCGTTATTGGAGATAGATAAGGACTGTTAAGACGTATTTGACGTAACAGGAGCTTTAGTTCACCTCACGCTTGGATGAAAGTAGCGACACCCATTGACGTCAAAAAAAACACCGGGTGTTATTTAAGAGGACGCTATACCTGACGATGCATTTTTTGCCGCCCATAAGATTAACATTGCGAGCGGCGATTCATTTTCAAGGTTTACCCTTGGTTGGAAAGACACAAAATTTTGCCTGTACCTAGCCCTAGCAATGTTCTAGGGAGTGTTCGAAGCAGATTTCCCATTTTTTTTACTGGTTTTCGAGATACAGCACTTTTCTTGAGGTATGCGATGCTAGCATTTGCAAAACAGTTGCAATAAAAGAAACCAGTGAGAAATGGGGAAATCTGCTTCGAACACTCCCTAGAACATTGTTAGGGCTAGGTACAGTCAAAATATCGCAATGTTAATCTTATGGGTGGCAAAAAATGCATCGTCAGGTATAGCGTCCTCTTAAAAAGGGGTCACAGTGATCCAAAAGAGTTTGGCAACGATAATTCACATTTGTGTTGTCTCACCACTCTTTGATGTGACTGACGTTACTCTCATTCAAGAGGGAAGTGGAGCATAATCCTACAAACTGTACACACTGAGTACAACCCGTTGTAGGTATATATATAATATAGGTACCTACTTGCCACCCAGAGATACGTCTACATGAGATACGTCCTCATGAGAATCGAGACTACTTAACGGGGGTGGCAGAAGAACTGGACTCCAGTGTTGGGTGGTCAGCCACCTACCGCCGTAAGCCATCATCTCAAAAAGCGTTGGAGCGGACTTACATGTGGAAGGGTTCTTATCTTGAAGGAATTTATAAACTGAGACCTTGACCAGGGCAGACTTTCTCTCCGAATTAGGGACGCAATCTGAGGAAAGTGCGGGGACTAAAGTCCAAAAATCGCGCCAGAACCTTCCGTGAATGAAAGCAATCACACCTCACACCATTGGAACCTCTCCCCTTGGAAGCGCTCAATCCTCCTAAAGGTTCATCCTTCCTACCTAGGAAGGGACTGCTGCGGTGTACAATATCTGCTGATACTTCTACACTTTTTCTTGGCCTCAAATTTCAAGAAACAAAAAGCAATTCCTCAGGGAAAATTTTTGCAGTTCGAAAGTTTGTTTCCTACCTGCATTGAAATGGAAAGTAGAAATTACTCAAATATTTAATTTTAAAATGAAATATCAAACAAAATAGTAGGTTGGACTGAGGCTTCAACAATGTATTAGGTAGGTACTTCGATTAGTCTCTCCTTTATCGGCATGGTGCAAAAGAATAGCTGATGTACAAACACTGTTAGGTACAGAATAGGTAGGTAACGAAATAATAAGGATGATTATAATGTTGTCTGACTCGGTGTGCCAGACTGCTAATTTCATGGCTGCGGAATGCCAGCTCAAGCCTGGGAGCCCTGGTAAGGTCTCCGGTCTAGTAAGTTTTTAAGCAGAGGTTAGACGTTTCCGCCGCTAGGGACAGCACCTCTCGGACAGACAATTAGAGCAACTCTTCAGGCCTTAGGTCTTAGGTCGGTATGACAAAACCGAATGCTGAGGTCTGAAGAGGAGCATTCAAGAAGGGCATTCATTCGAGCATTCAAGAAAGGGCTGTTCAAGTGATACCGCGCTTTGAGGCTGTTCGAAGGGTGAAGGAGCTCAGCAGCAAGAGTCCGAGTCGAGATGGGTGCTAATGTGCTAATATGTTAATGTGAGTTATTTATTTTATATTAAATTATCTTCATCTATTGTGTTGCTAAGAATATACAGGGTGATTCAGCGCTCCCGACTCTACGGGAAAATGATTTAATTTTTTTTTTATCCAATCGTTTCAAAAATCATACCATGGAATTTCCTAAATTTACTGATTGTCCACATGAAATTCCCATGTCTCTGCGTCACTTGGTTCATGACTTTTTCATCTCCAATGTTTGATCATGCCAGTGCTGACTCCTTAAAATGAGAATAACTCATTATCCAATTGTCGCAGAGACATAGCAATTTTTTCTGGTTGGTATGGTTTTTTAAACGATTCGTCAAAATTTTCAGGTTCAATAGGTATTGCACTTTTTTTATATTTTTCGAAATTGTAAAATCTGACTTCAGATCATACGATTGAATGTTCTGAAACTTCCAAAACGCAGGATTTCGTTAACCTCCGACTTCTGGTTCAGGTACCTGACTCATGTTTTTCAATGTTCTGAACTGATTTTTCGGAAAATGATGATGGATTTGGAAAGCTAATACCCAAAAACCTTACTAAAAGTGTCAACCTCAACCTTCTCCGATCAGTGGTGCCCGAGATAATCGTAATGGTAGAGTGCGAGATTTACCTGTTTCCGCACCTGTATCTCAGTAACGGTTCACTTCCGGACACTCATTGATAGGTCAAATATCATCTAAATGAACCCCCCTATCCACCCTGAAAATATGTACCATTCATCCTGAATCATCCTGTATTACTGTATTAGGTACATATTGTGAAATATGAAATGGTAACCCCGTATAGTCCGCTACACGCCTCCGAACCCCACCTTAGCTTGCCAATCCTAGTAAGGGAGTAGGGGTGCACGCTATTCATAACAACACGTAAATGTGTAGTGTAGATTATGTAGATGTACATGGAGATGTAGATTCCTCCTCCATCGGAAAAAAAGATCAGCCTGCCCATTCCGATTTTAGATTCGTGATTTGGTGGGGTGCTAATTTCAAATTTCCCGCCATAATCGAACGGAAAATCAGAAATTGAACTGTGTTTCTGCAGCCACGTCAGATTTTTGGATATCTAGCGGGGTTGTTGAAAATCAGTCCGTCATGTGCGCCCCCTCTCAAATTTTGCAAAATAATTTTTCAAAATTACGTTGAGTTTCGAAAAAACTTGGAATCAGGGAACGTCTTATGGAGCCAAATTCTCAAAATCAGCCTTCGGCGAAAACACTTGGAAACTAGCATCTTAATCCCCTTTCCCAGACCTCAGCCGAAAAATCATGAGAGAAATATCCATGTCCATGTGCGCCTTTTGCTGCCATGCCTATTTTCCTATTTACAAATTTTAGCATTAGGAGCCCAACTCACAATCAGACAATCTCAAGAAAAAGGTTTTCCACCATATACGTCAGCAACTCGTAGAGCTTTGAATACGAAGAAGGTGTAGGGGTTTTCTTAATAAAACATAATAAGAGATATTATATTTTTTCATCAGATGTCAGTAGGTAGGTAGGTACTCGTGGAAACTGAAGGAAGTTAAGCGATTTGACTGATGATAGCGGTGAAAGGCCCTTCTCCTGAGATTGGAGAACAACTCACGAGAAGGACCCCTCACCACCTCCATCAGCGACTTGAAGATCCAAGGTAGGCATGGCGGGACTGCTGAAACACATGGTACATTTACCTTTCACTACCTTTTATTACCCAAGGCACTCTGAAGGTCACGGAGTCAGACTGAAGACGACGGTGATAAACCTTTTTGTTGGGAATCAAGACTATCCCAATAAAAAGGTTTTCCACCATCGGCGTCAGCAACTTGGAGATCCAAGCCCCTCAACCTGAAACACAAAAAATAATGACATTATTTGAGCATCTGTACCTTTAATACCGTTTGATATTACCAGGGAAGTTTGAAGAAGGTTAAGAAGTCAAACTGAAGACAACGATGACCAGCCCTTTCGTTGAGAATTAAGAGAATCAATCCCAAGGAACAGGTTCTCCATTATCGGCATCAGCAACTTCAATGATGGTTTCCCTGAATAAAATAAATAAGAAACAGTTATTTTCAGAACATATAATTTCGCCAAATTTGACAACCTTACACTTTTTGTTCTACTGCACACTCAAGGCAACTTCGAAGAAGTGAAGTGATTTGACTGATGATAACGGTGAGAAGCCCTTCTCCTGAGATTCGAGAACAACTCATGACAAGGACTCCCCACCACCTCCATCAGCGACTTGAAGATCCAAGGTAGGCATGGCGGGACTGCTGAAACACATGGTACATTTACCTTTCACTACCTTTTATTACCCAAGGCACTCTGAAGGTCACGGAGTCAGACTGAAGACGACGGTGATAAACCTTTTTGTTGGGAATCAAGACTATCCCAATAAAAAGGTTTTCCACCATCGGCGTCAGCAACTTGGAGATCCAAGCCCCTCAACCTGAAACACAAAAAATAATGACATTATTTGAGCATCTGTACCTTTAATACCTTTTGATATTACCAGGGAAGTTTGAAGAAGGTTAAGAAGTCAAACTGAAGACAACGCTGACCAGCCCTTTTTGTTGAGAATCAAGACTATCCCAAGGAACAGGTTTTCCATTATCGGCATCAGCAACTTCAAGGATGGTTTCCCTGAATAAAATAAATAAGAAAGAATTATTTTCAGAACATATAATTTCGCCAAATTTCACAACCTTACACTTTTTGTTCCACTGCACACTCAAGGCAACTTCGAAGAAAGTGAAGTGATTTGACTGATGACAACGGTGAGAAGCCCTTCTCCTGAGATACGAGAACAACTCATGACAAGGACTCCCCACCACCTTCATCAGCAACACGAAGATGGAAACAGCTGTAGGTGACTTTCCTGAAATGAAGTAATTGCGGAATTTCAGGCTTTCTGAAAACACTGCATTCCTCCACCTCCTCTTCCATTGGTGACGCCATTTTTAAGGCTATATTTTTAAGCTATATTGTTCTTTAGTTGACGGTTCCTACAGTTAGCTTACAGTGAGAAAGGTAGCCGAAGACGCGGAGGTTAGGCAAAGGTGGCTTCATTTTCGCCTTCCATACCAAATTGAAATCCGTCCACTTTACAGTGTAATAACTTTATATTTAGTGGTCAGAATTTAAAACGCGATATAATAATATAGAAATTAAGAGGACGCTATACCTGACGATGCATTTTTTGCCGCCCATAAAATTAACATTGCGAGCGGCGATTCATTTTCAAGGTTTACCCTTGGTTGGAAAGACACACAATTTTGCCTGTACCTAGTCCTAACAAGGTTCTAGGGAGTGTTTGAAGCAGATTTCCCAATTTCTCACTGGTTTCTTTTATTGCAACTGTTTTGCAGATGTTAGCATCGCATACCTCAAGAAAAGTGCTGTATCTCGAAAACCAGTAAAATAAAGGGTTCGACAATGATCGCACTTGACTTTCTCGCAATTTTTATCGAAAATTTGATTTTTTTTTTTACGTGAATAATTGTCAGAATTTTAACTTTTTCTAAAAAGTATTTTGCCTCACACTGGACGATACTTTTAGGCACCTGCATACCGAATTTCAAACATATCCGTCAAACAGTGAAGTGTCGTTCGACGCGCAAAGTATATGTTTTCTATTTTGCATGTCACCGTCTTAATTTTTAAGTAAATGAAAATCTATTGAAAATGCCCTTGAAGCATCTATCTGAGACCACTTACACCAATTTTGAAGGAAATCTGTCGATTAGGGTTGTTGCAAATCCGTCTTAACCAATCAAAAACGTGATTTCCATTTTTGGAAAATTTTTCCTACGATAATGCCAATATTGGCCCATCTCAAAAAGAATAAAAATGATCCTGTAGCATCTATTTTGGAACACTATTGCGAAGTAACAAGGATCTAACTTAATAACTGTAGTGCCAAATCCGTCTTGACCAATCAAAAACGAGATTCTAGTTTTTTTTTCCTATTTTTGACTTTATTTTGCCTACATTGGCCGCAATTTTGAAATGATTGAATATTTCTTCGACAAAACCTTTAAGTGATGTTATTAAGCACAATTGTATGGATTTTTGTGAAATTCCGGCTAATACTGTTCATGGGGCCAAGATTTTCACGTATGGGCCAATTTTGGCACAAATTTTTGGCCCATCTCCAAAACAATAAAAAAGATCCTGGAGCATCTATCTGGGAACACGACTGCAAAAGTTGAAGGTTCTAACTTTATTACCGTACCGTGAAATGCGTCTTGAGTAGACAAAAACACGATTTTGAATTTTTTTTGACACTTTTTTTGACAATAGTGGGCGCAATTTTTGAGTAATCAAAATTAAATTAAAAATATATCATGGAACTGATTTTACACATCTATATTCCAAATTTGAGTCAAATCGGTTGACTGGTGTGACCTCTAGCCGCGCTACAGACAAACGTACGGACGGACGGACGTACGTACGTACGTAACGTCCGTACGTCAGACGGACATGACCTAAAAACCATTTTTTTGGGTATCTAGGACCTCTGAAACGCCTTTTGCAATGAAAATCTCAAAATCGAAATTTCGCACGATAACATAACTTTCTCAGCCCATGTATTACATACGGGCGAGAAAGTAAAAATGGGAAATCTGCTTCGAACACTCCCTAGAACATTGTTAGGGCTAGGTACAGGCAAAATTTCGTGTCTTTCCAACCAAGGTAAACTTTGAAAATGAATCGCCGCTCGCAATGTTAATCTTATGGGCGGCAAAAGATGCACCGTCAGGTATAGCGGACCCTTAAGTCAGGCATCGGACTACAAAAGCCAATAATTTCCTGCTGAGGTCCAGATTTTTTCTCATATCACCCAGATCAGAATATTATACTTACACGTGACAAGGACGGCAGGGTGACGAGCAGGTCAGGAGAAAGGAATGATTACATAGCTCGAGGACTTTTCCCGGCCCATGCAGGGCCCCCACGAGAGCTTAGCTCATCAACAGAAACACCGGCAGAAGTCTCAGGATCACAGCCACGTCTGCAGAATCGAACACACAGACGGTCCTCACGGAAGAACCCTGAAACGGTAATGGAACAAAATGATGTTACCTCAGGACTTTTTACTACCTGATACATCAAGCAAAAGAGATAGGATGGCAGTCCTGAAACACAAAAAGGAATGGTATTCTTTCAGAAACTTTACTTTTTACTACCTTTTGATATTACCCACGGCACGTTGAAGAAGGTTAAGAAGCCAAACCGAAGACGGCAGTGACAAACCTTTTGAATGAGAATCAAGACTATCCCACGCAAAAGGTTCCCCACCGGCGGCATCGGCCAGTTTTAGGCAGGCAGCTTCCCTAAAATAAGAGAATGACATGTTGAGCATCTCTTGTGTCTATGGTGGCCACGTAAGAGAGTTAACATCCCTGGATGTATCGTTAGTAGCAAGAGAAATCACTTTTGTGCAGACAGCCTCATACCTCAGTTTCCACAACCCCGCCATTCCAGCAAGCAAACGTTATAGGTTAGGTTAGGTTTACTGAAATCGACACTGAAAGCCCATTTTTCTGATACTGGATTCTCAAGCATGGTTTCCCAGCGACAGCAATGGCGGCTTTCCTGAGACGAACTCAAGAAGTATTTTCCTAGTACCTAATGGTGTTACAGCCGATACCCCACTCTGTAGACGGTCGCGGTCGGAATGACGACGAAGGCGAGAAGTCATTCTCATGAGAATTATGTCAATCTCTTGAGAATGATTTCCTGCCTTCGGCATCAGTAACTAGTAGATCCAAATTCACAAGAGTCGAGAGTTTCTTCTACTATCCTATAACAACTCTAACTGCGGCACAAAAATGCAATGAAAGTTTCTGAAACTATAGGCCAGGGAAAGCGATAAAATCACAAGCAGACTGTGTTTTGGGGAGGATATATAGGAATATATGAGGGACGCACGGAGATAGAAAATACAGCAGGATCTCTGTATAACGACATAGCTCCCTATAGAGAGGGTGATAATGTGGAGATACGGTGTTTCAAGGGTCCGTAGAACAAGAATTTGACTTAAGAAGAATGGATCACAATGATCTAAAAGAGTTTAGCAACGATAATTTGCATTTGTGTACCTAGTCTATCCACCCCTGGATATCACTGACATCACTCTCATCCAAGAGTGAGCTGGATTATAAACACAATGTTTCTGTGCTGACCCGACAGTTCTCCGAAATTCACCACTGGCTGCAGGTATTTTCCCTTTCTCTGACGCCAGAATTTCACATTCAAACACAATGTTTGAATGTGCTTTTCTAATGTTTGTATACTTTAACTATAGACTTGAGCTTGGCACAGGTTCGACGTCAAGGTTGACTTCAAGATATGATTAAATTTTCTTTACATAAGTATTTGAAAGAACTACTATTATTTACATTTTTAAAACAACGAATTCCACGTGAACATTTTTCTTGACACAATTTTTACTGATAACATATTTAATCCAAAATAAGTGTAACTGGACCCTTACAAGAAAATATTGAAATATTGAGGACTTACCGAGTTAATGGAGAAGATGCTGTCTCTGCTCCCTTATTTTTCCGAAAAATCATCTCCCAATTTGTCAAGCACCAAACTCTTCGCTTCCTCGCTTATAAATGCCATAATCACCAAGCTTTCCAGCCGTAAGTAGTAATTCAAAGCTCCGCAGCTGAAAAACATCATATAAATATACATATGTATTATGTAATATAATAATTACCAAATATATATAAATTTAAATAAAATAGAAAATTAATTTTTAATGGTATGCTTCAAACGGTAACCTAACCAAAAACTCAAAACCAGTGCTCCCATCACCACTTCACAACCAGGGTGAGACCATTAAGGCTGAATATTACATTCGCTGTTTTTTTTACATTTAGACTTCAAAGTTCATGAGAAAAAAAATTGGAATTTAAACATTCTGAAATATTATATGACTTTTTAACATCATTCATCACGAGGTTTTGTGATTTCACGATCGGTTAATTTTGGACAATTTTTTTGGTGACAAAAATCACTCGATCGTGAAATCACAACTTAGCCTCATGAGTAATGACGTTAAAAAGACATATTATATTTCAGAATATTTAAATATCCAATAGTTTTCTCATATAGTTCGAAGTCCAAACTTAAAAAAATAGCGAATGTATATTCAGCCTTAACTACTCTCCAGAGAAGAAATATGTCCGCCCAGCTACAGAACAGCTGAATGAATTATTGCAGTGAAGGCAGCCACTCTCTGAAACATCCCGAGATCCCGAATATAGTATTCATCATCGTCAGAGTAGAATAGGGACTCAGAGCGACTACCCAGCCTCGACGGGTAGCTACATAGCTACATAGCTACATAGCTACATAGCTACATAGCTTCACTGGCTGGGGGAAAATTCGACTGTCTGGCGTGATTGTGACGAAGTCGCCCCCTTATGTACAGAGGGTCCGAAAAGCAGGACCCTGTATCCCACTATGTCCTGGCTCTCTTTGGGCTCTAACGTCAAATTAGGAGGACGCTATACATGACGGTGCATTTTTTGCCGCCCATAAGATTAACATTGCGAGCGGCGATTCATTTCCATTGTTTACCCTTGGTTGGAAAGACACCAAATTTTGCCTGTACCTAGCCCTAACAATGTTCTAGGGAGTGTTCGAAGCAGATTTCCCAATTTCTCACTGGTTTCTTTTATTGCAACTGTTTTGCAAATGCTAGCATCGCATACCTCAAGAAAAGTGCTGCATCTCGAAAACCAGTAAAAAAAAATGGGAAATCTGCTTCGAACACTCCCTAGAACATTGTTAGGGCTAGGTACAGGCAAAATTTTTGTGTCTTTCCAACCAAGGGTAAACTTTGAAAATGAATCGCCGCTCGCAATGTTAATCTTATGGGCGGCAAAAGATGCACCGTCAGGCATCGGACTACAAAAGCCAATAATTTCCTGCTGAGGTCCAGATTTTTTCCCATATCACCCAGATCAGAATATTATACTTACACGTGACAAGGACGGCAGGGTGACGAGCAGGTCAGGAGAAAGGAATGACTACATAGCTCGGGGACTTTTCCCGGCCCATGCAGGGCCCCCACGAGAGCTCAGCTCATCATCAACAGAAACACCGGCAGAAGTCTCAGGATCACAGCCACGTCAGCAGAATCGAACACACAGACGGTCCTCACGGAAGAACCCTGAAACGGTAATGGAACAAAATGATGTTACCTCAGGACTTTTTACTACCTGATACATCAAGCAAAACAGATAGGATGGCAGTCCTGAAACACAAAAAGGAATGGTATTCTTTCAGAAACTTTACTTTTTACTACCTTTTGATATTACCCACGGCACGTTGAAGAAGGTTAAGAAGCCAAACCGAAGACGGCAGTGACAAACCTTTTCAATGAGAATCAAGACTATCCCACGGAAAAGGTTTCCCACCGGCGGCATCGGCCAGTTTTAGGCAGGCAGCTTCCCTAAAATAAGAGAATGACATGTTGAGCATCTCTTGTGTCTATGGTGGCCACGTAAGAGAGTTAACATCCCTGGATGTATCGTTAGTAGCAAGAGAAATCACTTTTGTGCAGACAGCCTCATACCTCAGTTTCCACAACCCCGCCATTCCAGCAAGCAAACGTTATAGGTTAGGTTAGGTTTACTGAAATCGACACTGAAAACCCATTTTTCTGATACTGGATTCTCGAGCATGGTTTCCCAGCGACAGCAATGGCGGCTTTCCTGAGACGAACTCAAGAAGTATTTTCCTAGTACCTAATGGTGTAACAGCCGATACCCCACTCTGTAGACGGTCGCGGTCGGAATGACGACGAAGGCGAGAAGTCATTCTCATGAGAATTATGTCAATCTCTTGAGAATGATTTCCTGCCTTCGGCATCAGTAACTAGTAGATCCAAATTCACAAGAGTCCAGAGTTCCTCCTACTATCCTATAACAACTCTAACTGCGGCACAAAAATGCAATGAAAGTTTCTGAAACTATAGGCCAGGGAAAGCGATAAAATCACAAGCAGACTGTGTTTTGGGGAGGATATATAGGAATATATGAGGGACGCACGGAGATAGAAAATACAGCAGGATCTCTGTATAACGACATAGCTCCCTATAGAGAGGGTGATTATGTGGAGATACGGTGTTTCAAGGGTCCGTAGGAAGCCCCCGTGGGGTTGCCAAGCATCGGATGCTATTGATCTGATCTGTGGACGCCGTCAAGGGGGTGGGAGGGAGGGGTGTTGCCAGGCAACAGTTGCTGTCGATAGGATTTGCTTGTACTGTTCGCTTTGAGCACGCGGGGGTGGGGGGGGGGGGCTGAGGGGTTCGGGAGTGGCTATGCAACGGATGCTGTCGATTTGATTCGCTATTCGAAGCCTTTTATTGTTCGTATTGAAATACAAAAGTTGTCACTCTCTATATCTAGCGAAAACTACAGTCCCCTGACAAACCCTCACTCGTTTTGACGCCCTCTCTATAGCGATCAAGTTGACATGGTCCCCAGGGTCTCTATAGAGAGATACTACCGTTATTTCTTTCAAGGGTTTCCCCTGCCTTTTCTATAAATGATCGACTCTTACACCACAAAGAGGTCTAATGCCACAGACAAAGCCTAACCTAAAAGATGCACAGTAGGTAGGTACCTATTTCAAACAAAATGTGCTAAGGAGGGAACCTAACAGCTCAGAAAGTAAGCACTGCCTGACTTCATTATCATCAATTCTGCTAAAATGAGATGCCTTCCACCATGCCCAGTTAAAATTAAACTGGAGATTTACCATGTTAAATTTAACTCAAAAGTTAGGCAGATGTACGGCTTTTGGGTTTGGCGCGCTATCTCGCACATAGACCGTTTATGCACGACGTGGAGCAGTGCATTTTCGCTGGCAACAGAAATTATAATATTTCTGTTCACTATTATTTCTTTTCCGTCGAATATTTAATGCATGTCCCCTGTAAAATGTTTTAATACTATTTTCACTATTTTAAGGTGCTTCTACAGGGCGGCAAGAGAAAAATAACGAATTATAGGGCAAATCAATAGAATACTTATTACAGATTTTAAGGTTAAAAATTTTCGAAAATTCCTCGCGGGCAGCTTAATGACCGTATAACGTTAGAATCATTGTAGGACTACTATGTGACACCTGGAGAACCGATTGTGAGTTGTTGTTAGCAAATTAGGCACCAAACCCAACATCCGGATACTGAGCTTAAGAGGTGATTTTTTCAAAGTCCCGAAAAATTTTAGAGTATTTTTCGTCAAAGGGGGATTCTCAAATTTTAATTTCGTTTTATGTTTTGGGGCATTCTGAACACTTTTTATTTTTTTTTGCTCTAAAAATTTTTTGGTCTTCAAAATTTTTTGCCATCGAAAATATGGCAGAGACCCGACAAATTTCTATGTTCTTTTCACTTTCAGAAAAAAAATAAAAAGTGTTCAGAATGCCCCAAAACATAAAACGAAATTAAAATTTGAGAATCCCCCTTTGACGAAAAATACCTACTCCAAAATTTTTCGAGACTTTGAAAAAATCACCTCAATGTCCGGATGTTGGGTTTGGTGCCTAATTTGCTAAAAACCACTCACAATCGGTTCTCCAGGTGTCACATAGTAGTCCTAAAAAGATCCCAAGGCAATAGGTCCATTAGGCTGCCCGTGAGGAATTTTCAAAAATTTTTAACCTTAAAGTCTGGAATATTCTATTGATTTGCCCTATAATTCATTATTTTTCTCTTGCCGCCCTGTAGAAACACCTTAAAATAGTGAAAATAGTAATAAAACATTTTACAGGGGACATAGATTTACAGGTAAACATAGGACAAAATCTCCACTTTAATTTTAACTGGGATAATTTGTTCCTGCCATCTTTACCACCCAGCCATCTTGCGGTTAAGGCTGCGCTTCACCCATTAGATTACCATGTTATCTTCTGAATTTTTTTTAATTTTTTCGGGCCGACGGATTGCCTTGAAATTTTGTATAGAAGTAGCTCCAGTAAATGTCTAGGGAACGTTCGTAGCAGAATTTCGAATTTGTTCTCGGATTATTAGAAATTAATTTTTTAGTAAATTAAAAATCGTGAAACACGGTTTTTTCAAACGGATAGGGAGCGTATTTGACTGGGAATAAAAATTTCGAATTATTACAGTTGTTATGTAGAAGGTGTAACTTAGTTCGTGACCGAAGCAGTTTTTTTAATTTCTCCTTAGGTTGGCAAATAATAAATGATAAATATGTGTGAAAAACACATTTTGAAAAAAAGTCATGGTGAATAAGCAAACGCGCGGTCACCGCTCAGTATCGTTTGAGCTCTTGCGGGGAGAGGTTCTCACGTCCCTCGGCCGTACTAGCTCCGACCGGAACATCACGACCTGTCTTCTTATGTCTGACATGTCGATTGGTTGATATGAGCTGCTTTTGTGTAACATCCTGTCATCTGAGAATCATAAGTGTCGTAGGACAGGACTCGTAGGTAGGTATAGATTGGGTGACTTATGATGACATCTACTGTATTGGGGGATGGGTTGCAATTTGCAATTAGGTAGGTACCTACCTACTTATCTAAATTTTGTAATACAGGAGAGACCCTTATTCTGTGACTGCCGTGTCGTGGGTAGGTATATAGGTAGGCTGTATACTTACCTACCTATCTGCCACATTCTGTGGGCATAGGTTTATCTAAAAAAATGATTTTTGGATTTTATGTTATGCTGGACACCTATTGCATAAAATGTGGATCGCACATCAGTCAAATCACTAGGAGGTACGTAGGTAGGTACCTACCTAATATTGGTTTATTACACGTACCTACCTTCCTATGGTGTGGGTAGGACCTATTCCGCAATTTTCTGTTTACCCATAGGTTAGGTTAGACTGGTGGGGGGGGGGGGCAAGCCCAGCAACTAGACCATTACAAGAATTATCCATTTTGCTCAGCTGGCAGCAATACCGGTAAAGGTCTACTCATCGCACTTCCGTGCACCAAGCGGCAGAGTGAGCCGCCGCTAGAGGTGAATCACAGGGCTGTTCCATATATATAAAAAAAATATCCTCCAGTCAGTGCGACCCGTAACCAGGTGCACCAAGCGGCAGAGTGAGCCGCCGCTAGAGGTGAATCACAGGGCTGTTCCATATATATAAAAAAAATATCCTCCAGTCAGTGCGACCCGTAACCAGGTGCACCAAGCGGCAGAGTGAGCCGCCGCTAGAGGTGAATCATTCTGGAAAATAAAAAATTCGAACCCCATCCGCCAGTCAACGAACATTGGGAACAAGTAAGAAGTACACTCCGAAGTAGTCGCAGTGTCACGGCCTCGATAGCCGAGTGGTCTAAATGGTCGACTTTTGAGGAGCAGAGACAGCCTGGTCACACCGGTTCGATCCCAATCCTACCAAAAAGTTGTTCTGATATGTTCAGCATGTCAAGTGAAATTTATATCGAGGCTGTGGTGGTTCGGAACCCACCTAAAACTGTAGGTCCCCATCGTTTACTCGATGGCTGGGGAGCTGGTATTTGGTAGTGCTGCCAGCTGAGCACAATGGACAGTTCTTGAAAACGGTCTAGTTGCTGGGCTTGTCCCCCCCAACCCTCTGCTAACTAAGTCGCAGTGTCGTGCGACAATCCGAAGCAAGTATCGGCGGAAGTGCGATGAGTAGGTACACCTTATCCGCAATACCGAATACCAGCTCCCCAGCCATCGTGCAGTACACAATGGGGACCTACAGTTTTAGGTGGGTTCCGAACCACTACAGCCTCAATATAAATTTCACTTGAAATGTTGAACATTTCAGTTGTGAAACCGGTGTGATTGTTCAGTGTTCCTCTATAGAAAACCATTTCGACCACTCGGCTATCGAGGCTGTTCTGTTTACCCATAGATATGACTGCGCTGAATGAAGAGTAGTTATTGTGGTGGTGTGGGGTGCATTTTTCTAGGTATATGTTTTGTTTACCTCCTGGAGGGATGTAGGCACCTACCTACCTACCTAGACCGATCTTTTCCTATTTGGCGTAGGACCTATTAGGCACCTAACAGTTTCTTCTGTATAGTGTGACTTATTAGGTAACAGAAAGCCTCGACAGCCGAGTATATTGTAGGTATAAAAATTTACACATTATCTATACATTCCTGTATGGCAGTCAAGTCAGACATTGTACAGCATTTCCCTATTACTCCAATACAAATTTCTGACATGTAGGTTTTACCTACTATACCTGCCTCCACCTGTACCCACACCTGGTACATATTTTGGGTCTATGAATAATGTTGTTTGGAAATGTATTGTATTTTCTCGTAATTTTTATTGTATCACGTATAGTATTGCATTTGAAATAAATCTGAAAAAATAGAATTGCCTAGGTAGGCACCATACCTACTTACGAACAAAGATTTCAGACTTTCCCTGCAGGATACTTACTAAACTGCCACTGGACGTCCTCTGAACCAAAAATAAACGGTCATTCGGTCATAATTTCACAACAACACATAAGCGAAACACAGAGGGCCTTCACTGATTCACCGGGCCCTCCCAGATGTTGATATAATTTCCTATCCAAAATATGGTGCACCGCACCGCGCACCGAGCCGATATCATGGAACTAACCTTTACCAAAGTGAAGGACAAAAATTCCAAGACCACTTGTGCACCGTCAAGTAAAAAAAATTTTTTGAGCGGGTTTTTTGGGGGTTTTCCCCGATCTGAACAAAAAAAATACCGGCCATCCCCCCCCCCCCCCCCCCCCCCCCCCGGGAAATTGTGGGTTGGCTGAACTCTGGACGTGAATCGCCTTATGAATGGTATTAGTAAAGTGACAGCAGGTACTGGGGACCTGGTATGGTCACGTAATGCAGAGTAAGCGAAGATAACAGAACCCGCATGCAGTTGTACGTACCTACCCAGTTGCTACAGCCATAAGAAGTCAGGGTCTCTGTAATCACAATAGCCTTCTTCACTCATATACGCTTCATCTCGCCTCGGAGCCAGCGCTGACTTGCACCGTCAACAGAAGCGTCCTCTTAACGAGGGCGACAGAAATGAAAGAATGGGTGTGCATTCCGAACAAATTTCCGCATCAATGTCACAATTCACTTTCTGTATCAAATACACAAAGATTAGTGTGCTAATATATGCCTGAAAAACTTTAATATGGAGTAAAATTGAAGCAATTTGTAGGCTTCTATGTAGCCACGAGGACGCCATGTTAAACCAGATTATCGATCCAAGTGATCCAACAGAATTGGACTCGTTGTGTGTCGGTAGGCGGATTTACCCTTAAATATACACTGGAATAACTTAAGCAATTACTACTTGTGACTTACAGAGATAGCAGAGCCGGTTTCTTCCACCCAAACAAACAGAAATTTGCACCGGTCCCAGGCCACTTTTGGGTTGCAGCTAGTCGAAGTCGAAGTCGAAGGTTAAAGGACGCCACGCCACGCCACGATGCCACGATGGTTAGTTTTTAGTTTTTCAGACGGCCACCAGCCGCACGGAGCAGCACTAGTGATATCCGCTAAATATGGCGCGCAAAACTTAAATACAATTTCCCTCCGTTATTTTTTGTAGATTTTCTATTGTAGTAAGATGCAATTAATAATGCTGGGTTAATTTTAATTGATAAAAAAAGGTACACTCAAAATTCAGTCTAGAAAATTACGAACGATGGTGCTGCAATTTTTCAATATAACTCAGTTTGAAGCAGCACGGCAGCACCTTCAATCTCAGCTAAATATGGCGCACTTTAGTTTTTGAAATCTTAAAAATTATTTTAGTAGCAAAGTCTTCGAAACATTCTAAACATTAGGTATTAAAAACTAAAGTGATTTTTCTGACATAAATACCTATCATGTTTTGCTTCGGCAAAACCACAGATTTTCAAACAACGCGTTGCGAGCTCTCCGCAACTTTTACCGCGCAAATTCAAATCACTCAGAAATTTACATCTGGGGCAATCTGGGGTTAACATAAAAAAATGCAAACATCTCGACCATTTTTGGTGCCCAGCTAAATGCGTGTGATATAATAAATTATTATTTGGCTCTAGTATCTACGAGTCCGTACATCTATAGGAAATGAAAATAGTGTAATAATTACATACGTGGTAGCAGTTACATAACGGGTTTCTTGACCGGGTAGTGAAGGAAGGGGCACGCGGAGCGTCAGGGCCCAGGAACCGGAGCATCCCTCTCCATGCTCTTCAGTAACTGCGGCATTGTGCGGCAAGGTTAGATGGACGGAGACCTTTAGTCCGTCGAAACCCGCTTTAATGAAAAACGTCCACTTCCACACATTGAAGAAAATCACCTTCGAAAGCCTGACAGAACTAGGCCTATAAGCCATTGTTAAGGCGGCTTTCCCCAGCTCCTTGCCAAGCAGATAAAGTTAGTTAAGTTATATCTTCCCGAAAAGCTTTAAAACTTTACCTTGCCGTTTAAAGTTTAAGATAAGGACGCTATCGGCAGGATGGTGAAAGGCACCAACTTCTGTTGTCGGGAGGATAACGCTATTGTGAACCTTTGGGGGACTGGAGAAATTCACCCTAGGTCAACTCAACTGCTAAACTACAACTACTTAACTGCATAACTAGTTAACTACAACTACTTAACTGTAGGCTGGTGGTTCTCCATCAAAGTGTTGTGCTGTGCTGAGACGTTTTTTACTTTCCATTAGGTCTATTCCCTTTCTCGAACGCCAGCAAACCCAACCAACTAACACCTTCAAAATGTATTGTAAGAAGAACTGTTCTCCGTATTTATCATCATGGCGTGCCTTATCTTCTTACAATAAATTTTGAAGGTGTTAGTTGGGTGGGTTTGCTGGCGTTCAAGAAAGGGAATACACCTACAGGCATCCTTCTACAGGGCGTATTCTTGTATAGTTTACCTCCGCCTGAGGGAAAACACTGCAATCGCACGACTGAGGTCCTGGGTTCGAATCCCGGTAGCAGCAATTTTGTGTTGGTAGCATGGATGTCACACCAAATATTCATTTGGCTCTGGCCAATGTACATCTGTGCCTTCGGGCCATTTGACAAGCTGTTAGCACCAATAGGTGTGTGTGCTCATACCATTCCAACCGTTATTTTCGTCTCAAGGTCATATTTTATAGCTACTTAAGTGCCTGAAGCCAAATGAATATTTGTTGTGACATCCTCATTACTAACAGAAGATTGCTGAACCCGTATTCGAACCCAGGACCTCAGTCGTGCGAGTCTAATGGTACAGCAGACAACAGACGATAAACAACAGAAACAAGACTTTATTTTGCATGCCATTATTGGCTCGTGGAAGTTGTAAGTACTGAATTTTGTAGTTGTTACTTCCTACGAAATAATCTTTAAATGTATAAAAGACACCTGAATAATAAAACAAAAAATGTCTCAGAGCAAACCTGCAAGATTATCAAGTGAGAGAAACAAAAAATATAATCACTAGTGACTTTCCAACCCCCTTACGGGTTAAAACAACTAGCCAGAATAGATTTGAGTTACATCTTCCAATGGAAACTCTTATGGGCTTCTTTTCTTAAAAAAATAAATATACCTTTTTAGTATGCGTATTGAAGTTGATACCCTTTTAGTAAGCGAAGAGTTCAGATACTTGACTACCTTAACTGTTCTTAGCAAATAATCAAACAAAAGAAGTGTATACAATTTAGTATAAAACGTATAATCCACAATTATTTATATCTCAGCAAGTATACGTATAGGATCTCACACTAACTAGTGCTAGCAGGTCAAAATGAAAACTCAACAATTATTATTACACGTACAGGTATAGCGTTAAGTTTGATTCATACGTGATTTGAAGTTATACAATATAATCATACATACAAACATAGCCAAGTACTAACTAACAGTAGATTACTTAAAGCGGTACTAACAGCAGAATATCTTAAGTTCACTGAAAAGTTTTGATATTTTCAAGCAGAAGTGCACTCACACATACACGAACATATATGAAGTAAAAAACGAGATTAAGAGCAAAACAAATGTCCACAGCCACTTAAATTTTTGGGGAGACATGTTCAGAACGCAAGCATGAAAAGTACAGGGTAGTCTGAAAAAGGTATGTATTTACAGGTAAATGGTATTGCAACATACGTGTATGTAACGTAATTTACCATAATATCGGGCTATAAGCCGACTACTACTAATAAAGTGTTGCTTGATAGCAATGCTAAACTGAAGATTTTGGAATGCCGAAGTGCCTAGGTAGAGGTAGGTGCCTGACAATCAGGCTTATATCCCTGGATGCCTGTAGACAATACCATACTGCGCTATTTTTCTAAGGAATCTGCTGGATACAAATTTGTTCTGGAATATAATACGTCTTTTAGCGTTGGAAACTAGCTGAATATTTTGTGATCTTACGACCGAGTACTCTGAAAATTTTGGCCCCTGTCTTTTAGATAAAGTACAACTTTTGAGTCAGAAAAATGGATTCTTTTGAATGAATGTCTACCAATCATTACCAGGGAAGTATTTACAAAATCTTACACTTCGAAATATATCACACGTAGTAATCACCCCCCAGATGGGAGGGCAAGCGATTATAGCGTACAAGCCAGGAAGGAAACTTTTAAATAGTTTTGAAACGCCATATATTTTCAAGGCCCTCTATTTTTTAGGGCACTAAATAAATTAGATTCAACAACAGCGTATCAACATCGTCCCAGTGTCGCTTTGTTTACAACATAAACTATCCTACACATTTCTTGCTTTAAAAAAAGAAGAAGAGCTGACTATATTCGTGAATATAATAAAGATGGATTCTACAATAAAGAATGAGTACGGTAAGACATGTGAAGCTACTGTGTGCCATGCTTAGCACTGAGTTGTATTGGCATTGGTTTTGATGACGAAGCCTCAGCTCAAAACTTTGCCTTTCGAATCATACGATGACTCATACAAATGGCAGATCTTTTTCATGTGATAAAAAATGTGGAAAGACTTTTGCACGAAAAGACAATATGAAAAAACATTCGAAAACGCATACTGGCAGAAAGCCGATCTCGTGCAAAGTATGTGGGATGAGTTATGCTGCAGCTAATAGCCTCAAAAATCATATGATGGACCTTACCTACCGTATGAGAGCTCACACAAATGTAAGCTTTCATTGTAATGAGTGCGGGAAGACTCATAGACATCCAATGACCATGATCTATTAAAACCCAATATAAAAGGCAACTGAAACTCAGGGGAAGATATTCAGGTTTCTCTATTTCAAAAACCATGAGAAGGCTGCCGACAGCTTCATCTATAGATTACGGGTGAAGAAGTCACTGCAACTGGTACGATAAGAATCACCACTGCAGTTCCAGGCAGAGCCTTTAGCGATGTGTGCACCATAATTAACAATGGTAACAGAATATTTCATTACTTCCTTTACATTATAAGTGTAGCAGGAACAATCCGAGACAGTAAAGTTATATAGGGGAATATTTTTGTATAAGTGGAGTACTAGGGACAGGAAAGACAGTCGCAGCTGAACGATCCGACAACAAGAAACAGGATGTGAGGTATCAATAATATAATGTCATGTTTCTTTTTTGCTTTCGGAAAAACCAAAAACTAGTCATTGACCTGCACTGTGGCCATTGAAGGAAAGGCGGCAGCTGTATAGGGGTTTGAAAAGGCGGTAAATAATAGTCTTAGGTGGATCGGGCGTCGTCCATTCAGCCTTCCAGCAGTCCTCAACCTCAACACAGTCCTCAACCTCAGCGAATCACATCTCCAGACGTGGTTTCTGCCGTGGTCTGCGAAGGAAGCGTTGTTCCCTCTGCGTGTGTAAACAGTGGAACTTCTTCATTCACACCGCAAGGGACACAAGTGAGACAACCCCTAGACACCCCGGGTGAAAATGGGCAAGGAAGCTACTTAACAATGGTAACAGAATATTTCATTACTTACTTCAAATTATAAGTGTAGCAGGAACAATCCGAGACAGTAAAGTTATATAGGGGAATATTTTTGCACAAGTGCAGTAGTAGTGACAGCAAAGACACAGACGCAGCTGTACGATCCAACAACAAGAAACAGGATGTGAGGGATCTATAATGTAATGTCATATTTTTTATTTGCTTTCGGAAAAACCAAAAACTAGTCATTGCCCTGCACTGTGGCCATTGAAGGGGGATTATGCTATCAGATTCGCTACAGCGGTGTCAGAAAGGTCAATATGACTTCCGCGATCATGAGTGAATTGAAACTTTTGATTTTCATTTTTATATTTCCTTATAAAATAGATAGCCTAGAAGCCTAAAATTCAGCTCTATTTCTGAAAGTTTTCTTTTGAGGTGTGAGAAAGGAGATTTATGACTAAGACTCAGCATACCTACTGTAAGAGAGCTCACACAAGTGTAAGGTTTCCTTGTAATGAGTGTGGGACATCATAGACATCCAATGACCATGATCTATTAAAACCCCATATAAAAGGCAACTGAAACGCAGGGGAAGATATTCAGGTTTCTCTATTGTAAAATCCATGAGAAGGCTGCCAATAGCTTTATCTAAAGATTACTGGTGGTCTACGACGAAGATATGGAGGTAACATATTGCCTCATTATCATTATATCATTACGTTTAAGACATAACTAAAATCCAGGGAACTAGAGAAAACGTCCGTTTTGTGGCAGATGAACATCATTCAACATTCAAAAACGCATACTGGCAGAAAGCCGTTCTAGTGTGAAGTATGTGGGACGGCTTATGATGCAGCTAATAGTATAAAAAATCATATGAGGATGACTTATACAAAACAACGACGGTGCTCCATTGAGGAGTGTGAAATGAGATAGCAGAGTATACAGAACAACAGACCTCACCTTGGGGTACTGAATCTACCATCGACTCTCCGAGCGAGGAGGAAGTCGAAGCCGGGGACTAAGGGTGCGTCCCACCATGCTCAGTTAAAATTAAACTGGAGATTTACCATGTTAAATTTAACCGAAAAGTTAAATTTAACATGGTAAATCTCCAGTTTAATTTTAACTGGGCATGGTGGGACGCACCCTAAGTATATCATTAATTTACCCTTTGTGGTGCTAGAAAACGCGCATAGGCGGTAAATAATAGTCTTAGGTGGATCGGGCGTCGTCCATTCAGCCTTCCAGCAGTCCTCAACCTCAGCTCAGTTCTCAGCCTCAACACAGTCCTCAACCTCAGCGAATCACATCTCCAGACGTGGTTTCTGCCGTGGTCTGCGAAGGAAGCGTTGTTCCCTCTGTGTGTGTAAACAGTGGAACTTCGTCATTCGCACCGCAAGGGACACAAGTGAGACAACCCCTAGACACCCCGGGTGAAAATGGGCAAGGAAGCTACTTAGCGACAGCTAGCCGTCTCCTCAGTACTGCTGTCCCGTGCCTTGGCTTCCTCCCAACCGGCTCCAGTTGACACCACTTTCAGTGCTGACATCTTAACTGCGCTTAGCGGAACCGTCTCTGTACCTGTTGACGCCACTGCTGTTTCTGGACCAAGACTTGGGACGGGTCTCTAATGCGGACAAGAATCTGGCAACGATTTATAACAATTCGGTAATATGAGTTATGAAAATCTTTTGAACTTTTCTGTGGAAAAAAATAAAAATGATTAATAAAATGCGAAGGAAATATTGTCACCCGGAAAAATGATTAAACTAGTGACTTTGTGGTTTCAAGTGAAATGAAGCCTAAAATTCGGCTCTAAAGTTTTCTTTTGAGGTGTGTGAAAGGAGATTTATGACTAAGACTCAGCATACCTACTGTATGAGAGCTCACACAAGTGTAAGGTTTCCTTGTAATGAGTGTGGGAAGACTCATAGACATCCAGTGACCATGATATCCGTACGAACCACTGATTTTTTTGGGGCCTAGAAAACATGGCCGCTGGCTCCTGATGTACGAAAACGATAGCATCGATTCCCAAAAATTGTGGATTTTCATTGCATTCCCACGATTACCTTTTCCTCCATCCACCGCCGTTTACTGGAGCCATCCATAACAATGTGTATGGTAATTTTTTCAGATGTTACCAGCGTGTGTTAGGTACAGATTAGGTAGGTATCGAAAGTGTAACATTTAGGAAATGTTTTTTTTAATTATTTTCAACAATGGTTAAAAATTTTTGGTCTCACATTCCAAATTCACCTTTCCAAATTCTGAACGTTCGTTAAAGGAAAAAAAAAAATTTCACACAACAATATTGTGGCGAAGGGAAATTGTTATTCAGTGAAGATATTTTTTGGACTTTCCCATTTGTGTTGGGTGCTGAGGAGGTTTTCCACCAACTGAGTTCTTCACAGCAATCTATTGTCCGAGTGAGTATAGCATAAGGTGGAGAAAGAGAGGTGTGATTTGTTTCTATCGGAAAAGGGGAATAACATGGAGTTTGTTTTTTATCTATCAGGCAGGGGTTCGCTGGAGGGAAAGAGGCAGACATTGCGAATAAGAATTTGGGCCTTCTTCTGCGGCAGAACAGTTCCAAAGGTGTCCCTGTCCAGCAGTTCGCAAATGCTCCCAGTTCGAACTGCTAAAGTCCACCATCATGTAAGGTAGTTCCAGCAGGATGAAGGCCTAGGACGTCAGTGGGTGGCTGACCCTCTACCGCAGTAAGTAATATCATCATGTGAGATATCAATTCAAGACACCCCTCCACTAGGGGCGGGGTGTCACCGCAGCTGTACCCCAGCACTTCCTAACTCACCGATGTTCATACTCTAAATTTTTGTTAAAACTGTAGGCCCCGTGCAGGGTGGGTAGTGTTCCTCTACCTTGGTTGTGGTTTTGTAATCTTCCTATGGACCACAGACTGTAGCTTGAATAATTTTCTTTTAAGGCTGTCTGTGGTGGCACCTATCGGTTTCTTGAACTTTTAACATCCTAAATTACCCCCTTTGCTGCTCAGTTAGTTTACCATCTAGAAGCCACAATCAAGGGTTCGTAATATCTAAATTTCTAAATTCCTTTCCAGCCTAATATAATACCTTTCTACTTTCTGGCCAATCTTTTCTGTGTAATAGATTTAAGGGGAGCACTACCGAAGTTTCATTCTTGTACCTTATTCAATCCTGGTTAGTTCTAAGATTTTATAGGGTACTGTTACACTGGTTGTAATGTTATTGTTTTGCTTTCGTTGTGTATATTATATATTTGTGTTATTTTTAAAAGACCTTGAGCACCTCCCTTCTGAATCCCCCAAAAAAGACTTAACCTTAACTAAATTGCACTACCCCACGAGCAACTCTACCGAACTGAGCGGGCGTACGTTACAAAAGGGGAAACCGACGAAGGTGAACAGGAGATGTCAGGTAGAGAAATCAAGCCAGAGGAACAGTTAGGGACAAACACACACGGAGATAACGCTTCAGGTAGCAGTTCATTTGCATGTCACCACTGCGGGCAGGCGCTTCGTACAAAACTCACTCTTAGGAACCATATCATGATTCATACTGGGGAGAAACCATTTCCTTGTGAGCTCTGCAGGCGGAGATTTAGAACGTACGTACGTATTAAAACCCCATACAAAAGGCAACTGAAACTCAGGGGAAGATATTCAGGTTTCTCTATTGTAAAATCCATGAGAAGGCTGCCGATAGCTTTATCTAAAGATTACTGGTGGTCTACGACGGAGATATGTAGGAAACATATTGCCTCATTATCACTATATCATTACGTTTAAGACATAATTAAAATCCAGGGAACTAGAGAAAACGTCCGTTTTGTGGCAGATGAACACCGTTGTCACTGCCAAGTAATTGACACTGTAAACGGCCGGGGTCCTCCTGAGTATATGTGGCAGCCATAAACAGGTTTGACGCCAATGGGCTTAGTCTCAATTCAGCAAAAACTAAGAAAGTGAGTGAATTGAAAACTTTTCATTTTAATCTTTACATTTCCTTATAATAGCTCGCAACCTGAAAAATTCGGTGCTAGGGGCTTTGAATGAGACGACCAGAGGTACGAATCTTTTGAGTTTGTTCAATGAGATACAAATATTTCGTCGGTCGTGAAATGCCTGAACAAGGAGTACATCAAGCAGCAGCGAGGTCGCAACACCCATAACGACGCTACCCAGTCGTCATCCGAAAAAATGAGAAAACTAGTGACTTAGCTGTTCCAAGAGAAAAGAAGCCTAAAATTCAGCTCTATTTCTGAAAGTTTTCTTTTGAGGTGTGTGAAAGGAGATTTATGACTAAGACTCAGCATACCTACTGTATGAGAGCTCACACAAGTGTAAGGTTTCCTTGTAATGAGGGTGGGAAGACTCATAGACATCCAATGACCATGATCTATTAAAACCCCATATAAAAGGCAACTGAAACGCAGGGGAAGATATTCAGGTTTCTCTATTGTAAAATCCATGAGAAGGCTGCCGATAGCTTTATCTAATGATTACTGGTGGTCTACGACGAAGATATGGAGGTAACATATTGTCTCATTATCATTATATCATTACGTTTAAGACATAATTAAAATCCATGGAACTAGAGAAAACGTCCGTTTTGTGGCAGATGAACACCATTCACATTCGAAAACGCATACTGGCAGAAAGCCATCCTAGTGTGAAGTATGTGGGACGGCTTATGATGCAGCTAATAGTATAAAAATTCATATGAGGATGACCTATACAAAACAACGACGGTACTCCATTGAGGAGTGTGAAATGAGATTTTCGGTGGGACTAAGTTTATCATTAATTTACCCTTTGTGGTGCTAGATTTTTTGTTAGCCAATCACGGTAATGTCTAAGACTCAACTTACCTACGATATGAGAGCTCACACAAGTGTAAGGTTTCATTGTAATGAGTGTGGGAAAACTCATAGACATCCAACGACCATATTATAATAAAACCCCATAAAAAAAGGCAAAAGAAACTCAGGGGAAGATATTCAGGTTTCTCTATTTTCAAAATCATGAGAAGGCTGCCGATAGCTTCATCTATAGATTACGGGTGAACAAGTCACTGCAACTGGTACGATGAGAATCACCACTGCAGTTCCAGGCAGAGCCTTTAGCGATGTGTGCACCATACTTAACAATGGTAACAGAATATTTCATTACTTACTTTTACATTATACGTGTAGAATGAACCATCCCAGACAGTAAAGTTATTGGGAAATATTTTTGCACAAGTGCAGTACTAGTGACAGGAAAGACACAGACGCAGCTGAACGATCCAACAACAAGAAACTGGATGTGAGGTATCTATAATATAATGTCATATTTTTTATTTGCTTTCGGAAAAAGCAAAAACTAGTCATTGACCTGCACTGTGGCCATTGAAGGGGGATTATGCTATCAGATTCGCAACAGCGGCGTCAGAAAGGTCAATATGACTTCCGCGATCATGAGTGAATTGAAACTTTTGATTTTCATATTTTTTATTCCTTATAATGGCTCGCAACCTGCAAAAATCGGTGCTGGGGGCTTCGAATGAGACGACCAGAGGTGCGCGTCTTTCAAGTTTGTCCAATGTACCTGTGCCAACGTGTCTCCACCTCTGTGGTGGTGACTTCGTTCTGGCAAATTTTGTTGGTGGAAATCGGCAAAAAACAACCTACGCTTGCATCGTTGAGGGTCTCGAAGAAGATAATAATATGGTTTTTGTTAAGGGAATGTGGTCCCTCAATGATAAGCGCACCTTTCGGGTAGCTGAGAATGACAGCTCAATGGTCTGTTTTCATGAAATTGTCGGCAAGCTCCCTGAAGCCACCATAAAACTTGATGGTCGACAAATAATATACATATTTCAAAAAATTGTTCCTGTAAAAGAGAAATAAATAAATACTTAACTTGCTTATGTTTACAGGATTTTTGTTTCTTCCTGCATCTAAACGATGATTAGATTAAAGCAGATAAGTGCAATGCTAACAGAGATGTCTATGTCTTAGACAGTGACCATAGTTCCTTATTGATGGCTAGTTATAGGTGTCCCGAATTAGGTGATCCCGAATCAGGAGCGTTCGAATTTAGACCGTCCCGATTTAGGTGCCTCAACCTTGTCCCAAATTTAATTTAATTTTATGCACAATTAAAGGCTGATTATATAGGAAGTGCCATCGCCAGTTAGCCGAATGAACGGTTTATCTGACTCAGAAGGTTTCATCGCTGTTGCTACTAAGATAAAAAAGTTACACTCAGAAAACATCTTAAGCGTCCCGAAATAGGGGCATTTACCTTATTTCTGGATGAGAAAGTCACTAGTTTGTTTTTAATTTTCAGTTTTCAATTATTACTCTTTTAAATTTAATTGTTTAACTCTTTCGATCATTGGATAAATTGTCTGAAAGAACGTTAAGCAAACTAAAAGTTATTTAGGGGGTAAGCGATCCCCGTCAGCAATTTCTGAGTCAGCAAAAATCGAAATCAAATTTTTGCGCCTAGGCAAGATATAGGCAAGATATTCAGCTTTTTGGCCAACCATATGTAGTGCAAGACAAGAAATTGCTCAAGTGTTGAGTAAGTAACACCCTAGAAACTTGTGAGTAAGGGCCTAGTCGACCACCTCCCCGTACCCTCCCCCTATCCTACCGTTATCTTCCCCACAAATCGAAAACTGCCGATCGACCAACCGACACTTCCACGTTTTTTGCTGCGGTCATCATTGTCAACAACAACAACATTCGCGCTAAAATTTCATGGTATGTTGACATCTTTTATTTTTCTGTGTATTTAATTACCTATTTATTAGATATTATCGTTGTTAGAGTCAGAAAATACATTTCTAGTTATTAGAATGTTAATACCTGATAGAAACAATAAGAAAATGTGAATGTTTAGGTAATATATGTAGGCACGAATACGAAATTCATTCTCATCCACCATTGCATGCCCGTAGTGTACCCTGGTACTTATGAGCTGACGATTAGGTATCAGTGACAAATAGAATAGTAAGGTAATATGAATGAAAAAATTCTGTTGCAGATGAGTCAAGTACATAAGAAGAGGGGACCCCGAAGCGCAAATTTTACCCCAGACGAGGTGGATTTGCTTGTTAAGTTGGTGCAGCAGAATGCAAATATAATCGAAAGCAAGCAGAGCGACACAAGGGTGTGGGAGGAGAAGGTGAAGGTGTAGGAGGTGGGAGGTGCTGGCAGAAACTTTTAGTGACCAATCCGGACACCACATAAAAATATCAGCGGACCAGCTGCGAAAAAAGTACGAGTCCATGAAGAAGGTTGGTACCTAATTGCTTTATAAAGTTTGTTATTGGTGGATGTAGGTTTTATAAATGTCAAACGCCAAATGTTTCATGGGCACCTTGACAGGCGGGGAAAAGCTTAACTATTGCATGGCGTGACCAAATCTCTCCCCTTCCTACGTAAGGTCTGGGAAGGCAGGACCCTGTGTCCCACGAGGCCCCAGCCCTTCAAGGACTATTGTGCCAATGAGGACCCATGTAAATCCATAAGAAAGACTCATTTGTAGATGCTCCGAGTTATCGCAAAACTAAAACAACTCGTATATAATAAGGAAGCGTCACTTCCCCCGTTAAACTGGTACAGACCTCCCTTACGTAGACCTTTTATTCCTCCGTTTACAGGCAGTGAAGGAAAAATGCGGGAATGAGAGGCAGGAACTGTACAAGACTGGGGGAGGGCTGCCACGTACCACTGTCCTGACAGCCACGGAAGAAATGATCAGAGGGTTAATAAAGCAGAACGTGGAAGGGCTAGAGTGCCCCCACGACCCCAACTTCATTGGGGCCTCTTGTGAGGAATCGGGGCATGACGTTTCAGGTATGATATTTATGATACGGCCTTACTGGGACTTCCCATCCTATCAATTTCTACCCAGCTGTGGTTAGAGACAGAATCGCATCTTTGTTACATTTTACATACCTATCTGTTTCTTTTTCACCCACTCTTTATGGCATGATTATTTTATGTCTGTACACAATTTTTTTTTTTTAGAGAATGCAGACGAAATACAGACAGACGAATTATCGTGGAGCGGGCGGTACTGTCCAGCAGATCTCAGGGCACCCATCAACCCGCTGATAAAACCTGGACTGCGTCCGGTGTCTGCCGAAAACAATGAAAGTAGGTTGTTCGGGAAAGTGCAAGTGTATTATGAAAGTTGTAATTTTAAATTTGCGCGGCTTAACCTAGCGGCAGATCGAGAAACTATCTCCCTGGTTTAATCCCCGTCCTGTCTAGGCAGTTGAGTTTCACACTTCATACGATACAGCTAAGTAAACCACCTCCTCCTCCTACCCTGACCTTGTCGCAACCCTCCCTGATAATTACCATCCCCCTTAGCAACTAATGTGTGATGTATGTCGCTCCAACCTGCCGGCAAATCCAAGTGCCAGATAAACCGTCACGGAACATGGCGCTCCGGACCCAGGGGCAGTTACAACCCCCAGAAAGCAAGTCATACCAGCAGGCTCCAGCGAGCAAGTCACAACCCCCCGTCAGCAAGTTGCAGCCAAACTCCCCAGTCAGAAAGACGCAGCCAAAATCCCCACTCAGAAAGGCGCAGCCAAAATCCCCAGTCAGAAAGACGCAGCCAAAAACCCCTGTGAGCAAGGCGTTGAGAACGCATGCAGAGTCAGTTAGAGGAAGAACCCTCGACACGTCCTCTACCCCCAGTCAGCAAGGCAATTCGGCGAAAATGTCTGAAATGGTTACGGGGGCTGGAAGCTGCTACTATTTGACTGTCAAGTCTGTCCTTATGATTCATGTTGTTACTTTCCCGAACTAGTTTCCGCTTTTTACTGTGATCATTCTTAAAAGGGTGACTGCCTATTCATGGATTGTTCAAACCATGGTTCCATTTTTTGCCATATTTTTTATTTTTCGAAATTAACAAAATTTAACAATTTAACAAAATATTGTTAAAAAACTGAACAGTTCCCCTGGAAATGAGTGTGTTGGACTTACTCATTATTGAGACGGTAGGGTACCTTCATATTCCTGTTTAAATGTATTATGAAGAGAAATGTTGTAGATGTATGTGACTTTCTTCCAACACTGTCCTAATATTTTTTCAACCTGAATATTTTTTGTTTTTTGAGGCAAAATACTAAGTAACTAATCTGTCAGCCCGAGAACACCCGGCAACCCACTGAAAATAAATATTTTGTACTTAGGTATGTTTACTGTTTGATGTGTCAATCAGTGTCAAGACTTATTTTATAACTGATAAAAGTGATAAAGTAAGAATGAAGAATCCAAAAAATGTTCGTTCAAAGTGGACTGTATCTTAATGGCTTAAGTTGGTATTTCAAGACTTGTATGTCACTCCAACCTGCCGGAAAATCCAAGTAAGTCTCGAAATACCAACTTAAGCCATTAAGATACAGTCCACTTTGAACGAACATAGGTGTTTACAGCAACTTTCCAAGTTGAGGCCTATTTGGACAGTCCCATGCTATTTATTTTTTTTAATTTTTTTTTTAATACCCTCCACCATTTCATAAATTATCTGTCGTCTTCAACCAGCAGTCCGAAGAAATCCCCAGCCACAATATGGTACACGATGGGGAGTTTTAGGTGGGTTCGGAACCACCACAGCCTCGATTTGTATCTATTTGAGTTGAAATATTGACTTAATCCCAGATTTTTAAACGGATATAAGCTGCTACATCAATTTTGCTTCAGGTAACGAGGACGCCACGGTGTTACTAGTGACAGTACCGAACATTTCTTCCATGACCTCACCTTCGTCAAAAAGAATGTCAGTGTCAACTACGGAAATTCCTCGTACGTATAATGGCTTGCAATAAGAACTGGGTTAGGCGTAGAGTACTTAGGCCCAGTCTCACCGACGATTGTTGAGATTTAACAAATTGTTAACTATTGTAAAGAGCGTAGCTAACTATCTGTTAAATGTTAACAATAGTCGGTGAGATTGGCCCTTAGGTAATTTCCCCATGGACGCACTACAGAATGACCCTGTCGCCTCACTTTGCTAGTATTTCCTTCATGAGTATCAAGTAGAAAGCCTCATCTTCGGCTTTTCTTTGACTAGACACTGCACCAGTATTGCTTCAATTTAAATTTACTGTTTCTTTCAGCTAAGAAGCGAGTGAATTTTTCTAAAAAGAGGGACTCAGCGGCGGAGAACATAGCTTTGTTGGCTTCCAAAAAGACAGAGGTGGCTGGGCTGCAGGTGGATCAGCGACAATCATCCCCCATACCATAGCAGTGATAAATTAGAAGTAATAGCTCAATAGCCTCGGGAAACAAGAGGTCACATGAGTTGAGTAATAATTGTTTGTCGCGAAATAGATTGGACACAGGCCTGGCTGACGATAGCTGACGGCGACCAGGCACTTTAGTGAGGTTGCTGAATAATGGAGATTAGGCAATTAAGCCAGACCGTCAGCAGGTCGTCGGCTACGGCCCGGGCCTGATTGCGAAATAATAAGATAATTAAATGCAATTAGTTGCAAGCAATGACGGCTAAGGAGGTCGACAAACATAGGTTCAGTCCCCGAAGGGGGAATGTCAGCAACCCGAAATCGTGGCAAATAAAAACTGAGGACACAGGTCCTCAGCAATCAGTCCTGAACAAATCTATGCAAGTTGCTAACCGGAATCTCAGTCTTTTTTTTGTGCGTGAGTCATGCGTATATTGATATTGTATGATGTGTCTTTAGAGATGTGTGCTTGAACAGTCAACATTACTACATCTTATGGAATGTGAAACAGCTAGGGAGATGTTACTGAAACTAAAACAAATATTCCTGAAAGACTTGGATCAACAAAAATGTGACTTACTTCAAAAATTTTACAACTTCAATTTCAACCCAGATACAGAGGGAAATCAGAAATGGTTAGTAAAAAGCGAGCGCCCCCACGCAAAGCACTGAGAACAGGTCCATTGGGACCAAATGTTCCGTAGCCAAGCTCCGCAAGGCAAATGCGACGAAGGAGCTGTAGGACATCACAAAATAAGCGTTCCAGGACAGTTTCCAAAAGTGGAAAAACCGTTGGGATAAAAGTGAGCGTCAGGGAGGAGAGTAGTTTGAAGGGGACCGAGAGGCATATCCGAATACACGCAGGAGACAAACTCAACAAGCCAACCCTCTCATGCCCGCAGCGTGGGAAGACATTCACACGGGCAAGCACCCTTAAGTACCATGTCCGACGACACACTGGTGACAAGCCCTACTCGTGCCCCCACTGTGAGAAGACTTTTACACAGGCAAGCATCCTTAAGTATCATGTCCGACGACACACTGGTGACAAGCCCTACTCGTGCCCCCACTGTGAGAAGACTTTTACACAGGCAGGCACCCTTAAGTACCATGTCCGACGACACACTGGTGACAAGCCCTACTCGTGCCCCCACTGTGAGAAGACTTTTACACAGGCAAGCAACCTTAAGTACCATGTCCGACGACACACTGGTGGTCGGTGGCGGATGTCTGGTCCTGTCTCTGGCATTTCGTGGCCTTAAACTTATCTTTTTACGGATCAAGCTGTGATTTGTGCTTAAAACTACAAAAAATTTATCAATTTGTGAATTAATAGTGATCTTCCTTGTCATTTAGTGCTACATCGAAGATTGTTTTTAAATAACCGTTGGATCTTGACCAGGTAGGGTTACTGGGCAACGTGCAGCTACCATTCAGATGAGTAGCAGTGGGGAGCCCAGCAAACCAGGGAAGGATGAGGAACCGGGAAAGGGCCCCTCATCCAACTCTGGTGAGTCGGATGCGGAATTGGAACTCAAATCTCAAACTTAAACAAAAACTGGCCCCAAGTGAGCGGAAGCTTTTGAGAAGACTCCGCTCAGCGGGTATAGACACAACTAAGCTCTCTATTGAGGAAGCTAAAACTAGGTGGGAATCAATAAAGGTGATTCCCAACATAACTGTCCCTGTCCCTGCGCCGTCCGTAAAGCGGACTGTGTCCCAACGCACCCCCGATGAAGGAGCTAGTGGGAGCTCTAAACGGGAAAAACCCAACGAATTACCGAGGGCTAGCTACCGTTCAGTGGTAGCTAGCAACGTTATACGGGTGGCTGTGATCCCCAAGGATTACCCTCTGACTCTTTTGTCAGAGGAAGAGTCTGAGGTGATTCAGGCCACTATTATTCATAAAATCGATGAACAACTGAGCAAGTGGGGACACGTAAAATATGGAAGCAGTTATAAAAGAGGAGATACTATTGGTAAATTTCTCCATTGCCGAGGCTCCCATGCAGCTAATGATCCTAGCTGTCCCAAGTTTAGAGCGCAACTAGCCCGGAAACGAGCCGCCTTTCAGCAAGGAGTGTCGGTCAAAGAAACCTCTACACCAAGCGGTGGGCATGAAGAGCGGAAAAAACCGAGGAGAGTTAGCAGTAGCGAATAATATCCACAGCCGGGAGTTCTCTTACCTTCCCCCAGATTGTCATACGAAAAGCATACCTCAAATAAAACGAACGAAGCCTTTCGTTTTTTAGGCTTTATAAAACGGAATTCCTTCAATTTCCAAAATGCCATGACTCTGATGAAGATGTATACACAACTCATTCATTCGAAGTAAGCTTGAGTACTGTAGCATTACCTGAAATCCGTTTCATAAAAGCAGAATAAATCAAATTAAAAAGCCCAAAAAAAAAATTGTAAAATACTTAGCTCGCAAATTTATTTCTATATACCCGTTGTTCACCTTCTTCTAGGTTAGTTTCATATGCATACTATGGAAAGTCGGAGATGTGTTAATGACATGATTTACCTATAAAAACCATGGAAGACAGTCCGGCATTGATCACCAAACTCACTTTTAATGTTTACATTTCCCAAACCAGATCAAAAAAATTATTTTATCAACCGTTTAACAGACTACCTATAGATGTGACGCAAAATTCGCCGATAAATAGAATTTGCAGTCTAGCCAATGATCACTGTGAACTGGACCCCTTTCACAACAACAGGGTGCTTTCCGTCCAGACATTCACCTTATAATTGTTAAGAGAAGAGTTTCCATGTATCTGGGGACTAGGGTTATTTCAAGCTATTATCTATTGCTATAAACCGACCTTTCCGACCTTTGAAGGAGAGGCTTCCTTCCAAAAACTTCAATGGCACTAAGTGGCATAAGAGGCCCACCAGGGCCCGGGCCCGTCTCTTCCAACGCACCACCCTGGCTACTGTCCTCAACGTTCAGCTTCTCAGAACTCATCGTACAACTGCGTAAAAAAAATCGCGTGTAGCAATAGTTGATAACCCGCACTCAACAGTCGTTATAGGCCGCGCGGTAAAGCGTCCCACAGAACGACCTTGAGCGCCCGGCGCATGCGCAACACTTGTCCACACCACTGGTATCGCCGTTATCACACTGGTAAAAATATGTTTATTTGTCTCCCTGCCCACCGATATTCACTAAATTTCGGCTAACAGCACCATTTTTGTTCACCCATCACTCCCTCAAAATTGAGTTCGAAGTTTTCCGTAAAACCGCAGTTATTGCGAAAAAACACAGAGCGAGCAAAACACGACTATGCATTACCGCGACCGTTCATTGCATAAAATGTTACTTACAGTTGGTGTTCAATTTGCGAATTAGGAGTTCATGGGTCGGCTCACTGGGAAACAACCGGCGACGATATGTGAGCCGGTAACCGATGAACTCACCATTCACAGATCTCTGTGAAGGGGGAGTCCACTCGAGTTGATCCGAACTGGCGCTCCGGGTACTGATACTAGTCACAACGACAACTCCAACAGGAGCTGAAACCTATCACATAAGTTAGTTTTACTTCGGTTATTCTGGTATACTGTGGCTATGATTGGAGTCTAACATATTAAGTGTGGCAAGAGCTATAGTTATGGATTGGAGCTTTTACGCTCAAAAAAAGCTTCAGCTAGATGCTTTGTACATAGTTAATATAAGTTAGTCATCTAATTATTTAGATCGTCAGGAAGCATTGCGTCACAGCTCCAATTGGAGTGAAGCATTATGCTCGTAAAAAACACAGGAAGCACCGTCATAAGCACAGAGAGAGGCAGAAGTCCACGGAGAGCGTCAAGAGAACATTGCCAGGACGCAGGTCCTCTGTAAACCATCTACCGTACAAGTACGTCGATCAATGCTCCAACATGAAGAATAGAATAGAGAAGTTAGAACGGCTTTAGCTACTCGGTTAATAAAAGAAAAGGATGTAGAGACTGACTCAACCAAAGAAAATTATGAAAAACATAATGAAAAACCGTCAAGAAGAATTCAAACCGTCACCATATTGGTGCCGCTAATGTCTGATTCACCGAACTGCTACTGTGGGACTAAAAAGTCGAGCTAAGTAAATTAAGTAAGATTTTGTCAATTATTGGAATTGGTATTTTAAGGGTGCATCCCACCATACCCAGTTAAAATTAAACTGGAGATTTTGTCCTATGTTTACCATGTTAAATTTAACATTTAAGTTAAATTTAACATGGTAAATAGGACAAAATCTCCAGTTTAATTTTAACTGAGCATGGTGGGACGCACCCTAAGCCGGCTACCAGTTGACGGAACAGCCTGGCACGACAGCCTTGCTGTTTGGCACTACTGGTTCGGTGCCTAAGACAGCTAAGGCCAGAGGTGGATACAAGCCGCTCCAATTTACAATTTAAACCTATATCCACTGATTACCTTTCGCAGCGGCTGTTATGGAATATATAATATTAAATATAGTGAATAAGTTCCACTATCATAGTGTTGCTCAAGACTGAGTATGTCAGGTCACAGCAACCTTGAGACGTATTCGGGTGCCTGCTGACCTGACTAGGTCTTGAGCAGCAGGACTTAGACTGGAGGATCCGCCGCTTAAGGAAGGACAGCGGAAGGAGTGCGCCTCGGGATGATGATAATGTAAGTTGTTGAATATATATTTATTATACCCTAAGGGTGCGTCCCACCATACTCGGTTAACGGTTAAACTCCAGTTGTATTCGATTAAAAATTGGAATTTAACTGGAGGTTAACGCTAACCGAGTATGGTGGGACGCAGCCTAAGTGTAGTATCTTTAATTAAGTAGGTATTGGACAATGTAGGATATGTAGGTACGTAGGTACAGAACAATAACGCCTCACAACGCCGCTATATAACATGGCGTTATTTTCCCTCGTCTCAGTGACGGAGGTGCCGAAGCCAAGAGCTGACACGCAGTACAATGGAGAACTATATTTTCCTCACCTTGAAAACTAGCCATATCCAGGATAAGTTGCCTTTTTAGTCCTCTAGGTTACACCCAAGAGAGATCCTGAGAGGTGACACCTCAAAAAGAAACGAAGGGAGAAGCTTAAGCTACTCGGTTAATGGTAATGCGAAAACGACGCAGGTCCTCTCTAAACCATCTACCGTACAAGTACGTCGATCAATGCTCCTACAGTTCCAGTGTCTGATTCACCGAACTGCTGCTGTGACAGTGACAGGTGACAGTTATTGGGGAATTTGTTGCACAATGGCAGTACAAGGGACAGGAAAGAGACAAAGACCGAAATGAGTGGGACACAGGATGTGAGGAAGGAGATAAGAAGCCACTGCGACTGGTGCGCCATTGCAGTACCAGGCAGTGCCTTCACCGAAGTGTGAGCCCACGCCCCGGCTGCTGAACGAGCAGCGCCCCCGCATAGGGCCACCGAGCCCACGCCCCGGCTGATGAATGAGAAGCGCCCCCGCATAGGGCCAACGAGCCCACGCCCCGGCTGGTGAACGAGAAGCGTCCCCGCATAGGGCAACCAAGCCCACGCCCCGGCTGCTAAACGAGAAGCGCCCCCACATAGGGCCAACAAGCCCACGCCCACGAAACCAAGCCCTGGCTGCTGAACGAGCAGCGCCCCCGCATAGGGCCACCGAGCCCACGCCCCGGCTGGTGAACGAGAAGCGTCCCCGCATAGGGCAACCAAGCCCACGCCCCGGCTGCTAAACGAGCAGCGCCTCCGCATAGGGCAACCAAGCCCACGCCCCGGCTGGTGAACGAGCAGCGCCCCCGCATAGGGCAACCAAGCCCACGCCCACGAACCCAAGCCCTGGCTGCTGGACGAGAGTTCACGCACAACTCCTCGTGGGGAACGCTAATTGGTCATTTGAGGATGCAGGTCTGGTGGAACCCAATTCCTGGTCGGTGGAAATGGACCAAACGCGAGCTCACAGCACCACACCCACAGCTGGTACAAAGAACATGTAGATTTTGCTGAACCCCTGCAAGTGAGAAAGAAACCAAACTCGCTTCAAGAAGAATTCCGACTACGGAGAAATGCTTTTCTCGTGCACCGTCGCTGGTGATTCATTCTGTATCCTATCCGACTGTCATGCCCCTTCTGAGCGCAGTCATGAACTAAAATTGCACTGATAGAAGCAGTGGTTCAGGCCGCCGTTAGTTTTACTTAGGTTATGTAGATAGTGAAGAAGTATCTCGCAAGAGCTCTGGTTGAAGTGTAGCACTCATGCACAAAAATACTTTAGCTGGATGCTTTGTACATAGTTATCACATAAGTTAGTTTCACTTCGGTTATTCTGGTATACTGTGGCTCTGATTGGAGTCTAACCTATTAAGTGTGGCAAGAGCTATAGTTATATGGATTGGAGCTTTTATGCTCGCAAAAAGCTTCAGCTAGATGCTTTGTACATAGTTAATATAAGTTAGCCATCTAATTATTTAGATAGTCAGGAAGCATTGCGTCACAGCTCCAATTGGAGTGAAGCATTATGCTCGTAAAAACACAGGAAGCATCGTCATAAGCACAGAGAGAGGCAGAAGTCCACGGAGAGCATCATGAGAACATTGCCAGGACGCAGGTCCTCTCTAAACCATCTACCGTACGAGTACGTCGATCAATGCTCCTACAGTTCCAGTGTCTGATTCACCGAACTGCTGTTGTGACAGTGAGAGTTATTGGGGAATTTGTTGCACAATGGCAGTACAAGGGACAGGAAAGAGACAGAGACCGAAATGAGTGGGACACAGGCAGTGCCGGATCTATGGGGGTACAAGGTGGTGCCCCTGGACCGGGCGCCAAATTTGAGGGGCGCCAAACGTGTCATTCACAAAAAAAAATGTTTGTCAGCCAACATGAAGAATTCGTCACACACACTTTTGCGAGTGTGTTGGCAATTAAATAATGGCACTAAAGCTCTGCCAAAATAACAACATAAAACTTCGATACATCAAACAGTGATGCGAAAATAACAACATAAAACTTCGATACATCAAACAGTGATGCCAATTAGCCATTTTGTAAACAAAAAAATTCAATTTTTTCGACTTTCGACATGCAAATGCATGACTCCAGATGCAAAATTTGGAATGGTCCCCAACATTTCCATGTTGGGTCCAAGAGCCACTCCTGCGCACATCATGGTGAATTGTGTGTTTCTCGGGGTTGAGTAATCCATGAGAGCAGGGGTGTGCAATAATCGGCACAAGGGATAGGTAGGATGGCATTTCATGGATGGGAATTTGATCACACGTAACACAGAAACTGACATTTCTTTGGACGCGAATGTGGCAATAAATTTTGAATTTGACCACCCTATAGCGAACGACGCCTTGGCCAGCCAACTGAGTAATCCCAACCCATTTTCTGAGAATGCTATCAAGCATCCCGCTTTCATAACTCATAACTTCCAATTCTTCCATGGATATATCATCATCATTTTCTATGGATTCTATTATGGATGCAAGGAACTCCTATCAGCACTACCACTGTCAGTCTCATCATCATCATCATCATCAACTTCAAAATCACTGTCCGAAATCTCTAAGTCGAATGGATTTTCACTATCCGAACTTGATGAGGTCTCTTCTGGCACTATTATGTTTCGAGCCGGGGAAATGGGTTCTAGATCTCTGAAACATAAAAAGAAAAAAAAACCTATGTCTGTATCTACCGTTGAAAGTTTTTCATCGGAAATATGTGAAAATAAAGGGTCCGACAATGGTCGGACTGCAGCCTCTTTCGATGAAAAGCATTAAAGCCCTCACCTTCGGGCAGCAACGGTGCTGTAGATGTGTTGCATATAAAACTGTAGGTAATTTAATGGCATCCATTAATCTGGAAATGTTTTTCTTTCATCTTTCCAATCCGAATTTCTAATGTTGTTTCTGTGGCACTTTTTATGGGATTTTTAACCAATACTTGTCTTTTAACTTAAAAATAAAGGGTTCGACAATGGTCGCACTTGACTTTCTCGCAATTTTTATCGAAAATTTGATTTCTTTACTTTCTCGCCCGTATGTAATACATGGGCTGAGAAAGTTATGTCTTCGTGCAAAATTTCGATTTTGAGATTTTGGGTTTCCCATGATCCTGGAGGTCCCCCGAGTCCAAAAAAGTGGTTTTTAAAAAATGTCCGTCCGACGTACGTACTAAATAAAAACTAAATGTCATGTCTGTACTTTGAAAAGTGCTGAAATCGCCGATTGTCTTGAGAAATTAACAGGGTTAATAACATGGGGAAAAAAACGTTAGGATATAATATGTCGCTTACACGAGAGACAAGACCCTGTGAAGCTGAACCAGGGCAGTTCATTCAGTGACGTTCACAGCGTCTAAGCAGCTTATGTTGACAAGAATAGCGCCACTGTTCTATTCTGCGTTTTGTGTCTCTGTAATACGGCATATAGAGGCTATTTGTATGGGTCTTGAAATGTTTCACCTTTCTCTTTCTTTAAGATTAATTTTTTTTTCTTCTAGTAAGTTGCTCTGTCTGTTATTTTCTTGTGGGCATTCTGCTGCATCTGCTACTAATAACTGGTGAGTATTTGTTCACTTTATCAATTTATTATACCTAGGTAAGTGAAGGTTTTGTGAGTAACTAACATAACTAACACTAAGGGAGTGTTGGGCAAAAATTATTAACTGTTGGGACATCCTGTCGAAGTGATTAGTAAATAACTGTCGGTTTGCTTTTATATTCCAGCCGAGCGACATGTCCCATGGACCCTTGAATCTGAAGGTATTATTTATTTATTTCTAACTTAAGGGTGGATTTCACAAGTTCAGTTTAACAGTTAAATAAGTTGATCAATATATTACGCTTGTGTTTGCCTCACGACAACTGCCAAACCGTCCGATAGAACACGCGACAGGACCGTTCAGCACTGACCATAAGCTAAACCTAAGAGTAATATATTGATAAATTTATTTAGCCGTTAAACTGGAATTGTGAAAGCCACCCCACAAGTTCCTTATCGGGCAGATAAAGTTAATAAATCGTTATCCACCCGATAAATAGCGTGGCACCAACGTTGTTTTTCGGGAGGATAACGATTTATCTTCCCGATAAGGAACTATGTGAAAGGGCCTGCAAAGTATTGCGTTAATTGATTTTTCTTATGCCCATTTCATACAGACAACTGTTGGATTTTTTTCTTCTTTTATTTCTGATATATAAAATGGATTTTCAGCGTCAGAAGAAATAAATATTGAATAGTTTCTTCACAAAACGGTAAAAATAACATAAAAAAAGAAATTTGTAGGTATTCATCGTAAAGGCGATAAAGTGTTGAGGGGGGGGGGGGGGGGGGGGGGGGGCTGCTTGCCATTGTGATATAACGAATTGACACTGTTGTTTTATTTATTATTTCAGCACCCTTCCCGTGTGTGAGACGTCTTGACTTCAGTAAGTATCTCTTGTTTTAAATTAGACCACGATGTGACTTCTGGTGACACCGTGGTGTCAACACACCCGATTGCATTTATTTATCCTCTCTCTCCGAGTAGAATAGAAGAAACAGAACTGAAACGGTTCCATTTTGTCTTCTACATGTGATTTGTTAATAAGCCCCATTGAAAAGTTAAAAATCAGATATTTACCTACTTGTTCGTTAGTCTCCCATTCGTATTTATAAATGGTCCGGTCCGACCATCCAATTGTATGTGGCTAGGTGAAAGGCACGTTATCTCTTTAGTTATAATTTTTAACATTTCAGATGTAGCCGAGGAGACGGGTGTTGAAGTTGTTTCATCTGCAGAGGGAGCTCCAAATGAGCCATCGGAAGTAGGTGTTGAAGTTGTTTCATATGCAGAGGGAGCTCCAGATGAGCCATCGGAAGTAGGACAGCAACCGAAACCGCGGAAAGGTAGGATATTATGCTATAAGTCAGAACGTCACAATAACATGGCCAGTTATATTGATAAACCGCCCGAAAAGTTTCTGTCATAGCCATAACTACCTAAAGCTAAGCCAGTGAAATATGAGTATAGACTTGTTTTACCATCAATAATTAAGAGTCGGCATCAGGTGATGATGCATTTTTGCCGCCCACCCAAATTAAGATCGCGAGTGGGGAATATTTTTTCAATTTGTCTCCAGGTTTCGCCTACACGTTTTTTTGTTGTTGTTGCAAAAGAAACAACAAAAAAACAAACAAAAATAAAAAATTAACTGATGAGGCCTAATTTTATTGCAGCTTGGAAGTGGAAACGTCATCACTGCTTATTTTGCGGTGAAATTTATATAAGACCGAGCGTACATATGATAAAGCGGCATGGCAACGAGGAGAGAGTAAAAGGATTGAGCCAGCTTCCGAGAAATGAAATCAGAACACGACTTGGGGTGCTAGTGCGCGAAGGAGACCACAAGTTCAATCTAAAAAACCCGACGAAAATCGTAACTAGGGAAGCGATCCCATCCAGAAAAATATACGCCGTTTGCTCGATGTGCTTCGGAACGATGCAGAAAAGTTACATAAAAAGACATCAGGAGAAGTGTCAGAGACTTTTAGCGTACCAGGGTGTACCTCGTCAACAGCGTCTATCAACTGCTGAGAATGCATATTTACAGAAAATAATTGACCCATTGACCGGCGAGACGGTGGAAATTATTAGGAACGACGAGACTTTCTTGAAGTTTGGGAAGGATTTGTGGGAGAGAAAAGTTTGCCGAAAAGATACGAATGTGCGCCAGAAATTGAGGGACCTAGCTGCGATTCATCGTACTCTTCGGGAAAAAGAAGGTAAATTGAAACTACTGCGTTTCTTTCTGAGACCCATGTACGTCGATTTTATTGTTGACATGATAAAGGAGATGGCCGGGTTCAGAGTAACAGGACGAGGTGGTTCCTTCGAATTTCCCTCCGCGGCCGAGAGATATTGTCGTGTCCAATATGATTATGGGAGATTCTTGTCCCGCGAGGAGAAAAAAAAAGGCAAACCTGACGAAGGTACTAAATATGATGATTTCGTTGATGTTATGATGGCTGAGTCGGCGCCAAAAGTTATCAGCTGTGCAGAGCACACCTTAAAATTGAGAAAACTTAATAAGTGTGATGCGTTACCGTCCACTGACGATATTTCCCAACTTCGACAAAAAATTACAACCACTCTTGAAAGTGTTATGCGAAAACTCAAATGGACTCGCCAACTCTGGGTCGAGGCAGTGAAACACTGCCTCGCCTCACTGCTTATTTTCAATAGGCGTAGAGCCGGCGAGTGTGACAGCATTACGATCAGTGACTTTCAAAACATGAAAAAACCAGAGGAGCTAGCGAACGCTGGGCTCCAGGAGGTGAAGGAGTCCATGACTCCTGATGATGCTAGACTCCTGTCATCATTCCATCTTCTCGAAACCATTGGCAAGAGTAGTAAGAGAGTTTTCACGTTGGTAGACAACTTGAGTTACTCGTCAATGAAACGGATCATTACAGAGAGATCACTCGCAAACGTCCCGCACAACAATCCCTACGTCTTCGCTGCGTCCAGTGTGGACCACTTGCGAGGCCATATCGTGATGGCTGAGCTTAGGTAGGTACCAATGTTTCTGATTGTATTTTCGTTATTATCACTTTGACGTTCCGTTACTAATTATACTTATTACACGAGAGGCAAAACCCTGTTAACTTCATTGTTCGAATAGAAGGAAGTGCGAGAATAGCCCCACTGCCCTATTCTCGTTCAACTCGTCTCTCGTGTAATAAGGGGGCGGAGAAGTAGATTGAACACCTCGACTACAGTCACCACACTCTTCTGTTATTTACATTCCTCAATGACTACAATGTAAAATACCTGATTGGAATGTTTTGTTTTAAGCGAACGATACAACCTGAAAGTGACTACTACACTTTTAAGAAAACATGCAGCCACTGTCGCCCAGACATTTCAACTCCCAGAGGAAGGCGTTCAAAAGTTGGCACTCACCTATCCCACGGAATGGACGTGCACTTTAAATCATACCGTATGACTGATCGGCTCTCGGAAGTGACCAGTACTAACAGGCTCCTTCATACAATTTCAGGAATTGGTAATATTGTAACACACCCGATTGCATTTATTTATCCTCTCTCTCCGAGTAGAATAGAAGAAACAGAACTGAAACGGTTCCATTTTGTCTTCTACATGTGATTTGTTAATAAGCCCCATTGAAAAGTTAAAAATCAGATATTTACCTACTTGTTCGTTAGTCTCCCATTCGTATTTATAAATGGTCCGGTCCGACCATCCAATTGTATGTGGCTAGGTGAAAGGCACGTTATCTCTTTAGTTATAATTTTTAACATTTCAGATGTAGCCGAGGAGACGGGTGTTGAAGTTGTTTCATCTGCAGAGGGAGCTCCAAATGAGCCATCGGAAGTAGGTGTTGAAGTTGTTTCATATGCAGAGGGAGCTCCAGATGAGCCATCGGAAGTAGGACAGCAACCGAAACCGCGGAAAGGTAGGATATTATGCTATAAGTCAGAACGTCACAATAACATGGCCAGTTATATTGATAAACCGCCCGAAAAGTTTCTGTCATAGCCATAACTACCTAAAGCTAAGCCAGTGAAATATGAGTATAGACTTGTTTTACCATCAATAATTAAGAGTCGGCATCAGGTGATGATGCATTTTTGCCGCCCACCCAAATTAAGATCGCGAGTGGGGAATATTTTTTCAATTTGTCTCCAGGTTTCGCCTACACGTTTTTTTGTTGTTGTTGCAAAAGAAACAACAAAAAAACAAACAAAAATAAAAAATTAACTGATGAGGCCTAATTTTATTGCAGCTTGGAAGTGGAAACGTCATCACTGCTTATTTTGCGGTGAAATTTATATAAGACCGAGCGTACATATGATAAAGCGGCATGGCAACGAGGAGAGAGTAAAAGGATTGAGCCAGCTTCCGAGAAATGAAATCAGAACACGACTTGGGGTGCTAGTGCGCGAAGGAGACCACAAGTTCAATCTAAAAAACCCGACGAAAATCGTAACTAGGGAAGCGATCCCATCCAGAAAAATATACGCCGTTTGCTCGATGTGCTTCGGAACGATGCAGAAAAGTTACATAAAAAGACATCAGGAGAAGTGTCAGAGACTTTTAGCGTACCAGGGTGTACCTCGTCAACAGCGTCTATCAACTGCTGAGAATGCATATTTACAGAAAATAATTGACCCATTGACCGGCGAGACGGTGGAAATTATTAGGAACGACGAGACTTTCTTGAAGTTTGGGAAGGATTTGTGGGAGAGAAAAGTTTGCCGAAAAGATACGAATGTGCGCCAGAAATTGAGGGACCTAGCTGCGATTCATCGTACTCTTCGGGAAAAAGAAGGTAAATTGAAACTACTGCGTTTCTTTCTGAGACCCATGTACGTCGATTTTATTGTTGACATGATAAAGGAGATGGCCGGGTTCAGAGTAACAGGACGAGGTGGTTCCTTCGAATTTCCCTCCGCGGCCGAGAGATATTGTCGTGTCCAATATGATTATGGGAGATTCTTGTCCCGCGAGGAGAAAAAAAAAGGCAAACCTGACGAAGGTACTAAATATGATGATTTCGTTGATGTTATGATGGCTGAGTCGGCGCCAAAAGTTATCAGCTGTGCAGAGCACACCTTAAAATTGAGAAAACTTAATAAGTGTGATGCGTTACCGTCCACTGACGATATTTCCCAACTTCGACAAAAAATTACAACCACTCTTGAAAGTGTTATGCGAAAACTCAAATGGACTCGCCAACTCTGGGTCGAGGCAGTGAAACACTGCCTCGCCTCACTGCTTATTTTCAATAGGCGTAGAGCCGGCGAGTGTGACAGCATTACGATCAGTGACTTTCAAAACATGAAAAAACCAGAGGAGCTAGCGAACGCTGGGCTCCAGGAGGTGAAGGAGTCCATGACTCCTGATGATGCTAGACTCCTGTCATCATTCCATCTTCTCGAAACCATTGGCAAGAGCAGTAAGAGAGTTTTCACGTTGGTAGACAACTTGGCAATGAAACGGATCATTACAGAGAGATCACTCGCAAACGTCCCGCACAACAATCCCTACGTCTTCGCTGCGTCCAGTGTGGACCACTTGCGAGGCCATATCGTGATGGCTGAGCTTAGGTAGGTACCAATGTTTCTGATTGTATTTTCGTTATTATCACTTTGACGTTCCGTTACTAATTATACTTATTACACGAGAGGCAAAACCCTGTTAACTTCATTGTTCGAATAGAAGGAAGTGCGAGAATAGCCCCACTGCCCTATTCTCGTTCAACTCGTCTCTCGTGTAATAAGGGGGCGGAGAAGTAGATTGAACACCTCGACTACAGTCACCACACTCTTCTGTTATTTACATTCCTCAATGACTACAATGTAAAATACCTGATTGGAATGTTTTGTTTTAAGCGAACGATACAACCTGAAAGTGACTACTACACTTTTAAGAAAACATGCAGCCACTGTCGCCCAGACATTTCAACTCCCAGAGGAAGGCGTTCAAAAGTTGGCACTCACCTATCCCACGGAATGGACGTGCACTTTAAATCATACCGTATGACTGATCGGCTCTCGGAAGTGACCAGTACTAACAGGCTCCTTCATACAATTTCAGGAATTGGTAATATTGTAACACACCCGATTGCATTTATTTATCCTCTCTCTCCGAGTAGAATAGAAGAAACAGAACTGAAACGGTTCCATTTTGTCTTCTACATATGATTTGTTAATAAGCCCCATTGAAAAGTTAAAAATCAGATATTTACCTACTTGTTCGTTAGTCTCCCATTCGTATTTATAAATGGTCCGGTCCGACCATCCAATTGTATGTGGCTAGGTGAAAGGCACGTTATCTCTTTAGTTATAATTTTTAACATTTCAGATGTAGCCGAGGAGACGGGTGTTGAAGTTGTTTCATCTGCAGAGGGAGCTCCAAATGAGCCATCGGAAGTAGGTGTTGAAGTTGTTTCATATGCAGAGGGAGCTCCAGATGAGCCATCGGAAGTAGGACAGCAACCGAAACCGCGGAAAGGTAGGATATTATGCTATAAGTCAGAACGTCACAATAACATGGCCAGTTATATTGATAAACCGCCCGAAAAGTTTCTGTCATAGCCATAACTACCTAAAGCTAAGCCAGTGAAATATGAGTATAGACTTGTTTTACCATCAATAATTAAGAGTCGGCATCAGGTGATGATGCATTTTTGCCGCCCACCCAAATTAAGATCGCGAGTGGGGAATATTTTTTCAATTTGTCTCCAGGTTTCGCCTACACGTTTTTTTGTTGTTGTTGCAAAAGAAACAACAAAAAAACAAACAAAAATAAAAAATTAACTGATGAGGCCTAATTTTATTGCAGCTTGGAAGTGGAAACGTCATCACTGCTTATTTTGCGGTGAAATTTATATAAGACCGAGCGTACATATGATAAAGCGGCATGGCAACGAGGAGAGAGTAAAAGGATTGAGCCAGCTTCCGAGAAATGAAATCAGAACACGACTTGGGGTGCTAGTGCGCGAAGGAGACCACAAGTTCAATCTAAAAAACCCGACGAAAATCGTAACTAGGGAAGCGATCCCATCCAGAAAAATATACGCCGTTTGCTCGATGTGCTTCGGAACGATGCAGAAAAGTTACATAAAAAGACATCAGGAGAAGTGTCAGAGACTTTTAGCGTACCAGGGTGTACCTCGTCAACAGCGTCTATCAACTGCTGAGAATGCATATTTACAGAAAATAATTGACCCATTGACCGGCGAGACGGTGGAAATTATTAGGAACGACGAGACTTTCTTGAAGTTTGGGAAGGATTTGTGGGAGAGAAAAGTTTGCCGAAAAGATACGAATGTGCGCCAGAAATTGAGGGACCTAGCTGCGATTCATCGTACTCTTCGGGAAAAAGAAGGTAAATTGAAACTACTGCGTTTCTTTCTGAGACCCATGTACGTCGATTTTATTGTTGACATGATAAAGGAGATGGCCGGGTTCAGAGTAACAGGACGAGGTGGTTCCTTCGAATTTCCCTCCGCGGCCGAGAGATATTGTCGTGTCCTATATGATTATGGGAGATTCTTGTCCCGCGAGGAGAAAAAAAAGGCAAACCTGACGAAGGTACTAAATATGATGATTTCGTTGATGTTATGATGGCTGAGTCGGCGCCAAAAGTTATCAGCTGTGCAGAGCACACCTTAAAATTGAGAAAACTTAATAAGTGTGATGCGTTACCGTCCACTGACGATATTTCCCAACTTCGACAAAAAATTACAACCACTCTTGAAAGTGTTATGCGAAAACTCAAATGGACTCGCCAACTCTGGGTCGAGGCAGTGAAACACTGCCTCGCCTCACTGCTTATTTTCAATAGGCGTAGAGCCGGCGAGTGTGACAGCATTACGATCAGTGACTTTCAAAACATGAAAAAAACAGAGGAGCTAGCGAACGCTGGGCTCCAGGAGGTGAAGGAGTCCATGACTCCTGATGATGCTAGACTCCTGTCATCATTCCATCTTCTCGAAACCATTGGCAAGAGTAGTAAGAGAGTTTTCACGTTGGTAGACAACTTGAGTTACTCGTCAATGAAACGGATCATTACAGAGAGATCACTCGCAAACGTCCCGCACAACAATCCCTACGTCTTCGCTGCGTCCAGTGTGGACCACTTGCGAGGCCATATCGTGATGGCTGAGCTTAGGTAGGTACCAATGTTTCTGATTGTATTTTCGTTATTATCACTTTGACGTTCCGTTACTAATTATACTTATTACACGAGAGGCAAAACCCTGTTAACTTCATTGTTCGAATAGAAGGAAGTGCGAGAATAGCCCCACTGCCCTATTCTCGTTCAACTCGTCTCTCGTGTAATAAGGGGGCGGAGAAGTAGATTGAACACCTCGACTACAGTCACCACACTCTTCTGTTATTTACATTCCTCAATGACTACAATGTAAAATACCTGATTGGAATGTTTTGTTTTAAGCGAACGATACAACCTGAAAGTGACTACTACACTTTTAAGAAAACATGCAGCCACTGTCGCCCAGACATTTCAACTCCCAGAGGAAGGCGTTCAAAAGTTGGCACTCACCTATCCCACGGAATGGACGTGCACTTTAAATCATACCGTATGACTGATCGGCTCTCGGAAGTGACCAGTACTAACAGGCTCCTTCATACAATTTCAGGAATTGGTAATATTGTAACACACCCGATTGCATTTATTTATCCTCTCTCTCCGAGTAGAATAGAAGAAACAGAACTGAAACGGTTCCATTTTGTCTTCTACATATGATTTGTTAATAAGCCCCATTGAAAAGTTAAAAATCAGATATTTACCTACTTGTTCGTTAGTCTCCCATTCGTATTTATAAATGGTCCGGTCCGACCATCCAATTGTATGTGGCTAGGTGAAAGGCACGTTATCTCTTTAGTTATAATTTTTAACATTTCAGATGTAGCCGAGGAGACGGGTGTTGAAGTTGTTTCATCTGCAGAGGGAGCTCCAAATGAGCCATCGGAAGTAGGTGTTGAAGTTGTTTCATATGCAGAGGGAGCTCCAGATGAGCCATCGGAAGTAGGACAGCAACCGAAACCGCGGAAAGGTAGGATATTATGCTATAAGTCAGAACGTCACAATAACATGGCCAGTTATATTGATAAACCGCCCGAAAAGTTTCTGTCATAGCCATAACTACCTAAAGCTAAGCCAGTGAAATATGAGTATAGACTTGTTTTACCATCAATAATTAAGAGTCGGCATCAGGTGATGATGCATTTTTGCCGCCCACCCAAATTAAGATCGCGAGTGGGGAATATTTTTTCAATTTGTCTCCAGGTTTCGCCTACACGTTTTTTTGTTGTTGTTGCAAAAGAAACAACAAAAAAACAAACAAAAATAAAAAATTAACTGATGAGGCCTAATTTTATTGCAGCTTGGAAGTGGAAACGTCATCACTGCTTATTTTGCGGTGAAATTTATATAAGACCGAGCGTACATATGATAAAGCGGCATGGCAACGAGGAGAGAGTAAAAGGATTGAGCCAGCTTCCGAGAAATGAAATCAGAACACGACTTGGGGTGCTAGTGCGCGAAGGAGACCACAAGTTCAATCTAAAAAACCCGACGAAAATCGTAACTAGGGAAGCGATCCCATCCAGAAAAATATACGCCGTTTGCTCGATGTGCTTCGGAACGATGCAGAAAAGTTACATAAAAAGACATCAGGAGAAGTGTCAGAGACTTTTAGCGTACCAGGGTGTACCTCGTCAACAGCGTCTATCAACTGCTGAGAATGCATATTTACAGAAAATAATTGACCCATTGACCGGCGAGACGGTGGAAATTATTAGGAACGACGAGACTTTCTTGAAGTTTGGGAAGGATTTGTGGGAGAGAAAAGTTTGCCGAAAAGATACGAATGTGCGCCAGAAATTGAGGGACCTAGCTGCGATTCATCGTACTCTTCGGGAAAAAGAAGGTAAATTGAAACTACTGCGTTTCTTTCTGAGACCCATGTACGTCGATTTTATTGTTGACATGATAAAGGAGATGGCCGGGTTCAGAGTAACAGGACGAGGTGGTTCCTTCGAATTTCCCTCCGCGGCCGAGAGATATTGTCGTGTCCTATATGATTATGGGAGATTCTTGTCCCGCGAGGAGAAAAAAAAAGGCAAACCTGACGAAGGTACTAAATATGATGATTTCGTTGATGTTATGATGGCTGAGTCGGCGCCAAAAGTTATCAGCTGTGCAGAGCACACCTTAAAATTAAGAAAACTTAATAAGTGTGATGCGTTACCGTCCACTGACGATATTTCCCAACTTCGACAAAAAATTACAACCACTCTTGAAAGTGTTATGCGAAAACTCAAATGGACTCGCCAACTCTGGGTCGAGGCAGTGAAACACTGCCTCGCCTCACTGCTTATTTTCAATAGGCGTAGAGCCGGCGAGTGTGACAGCATTACGATCAGTGACTTTCAAAACATGAAAAAACCAGAGGAGCTAGCGAACGCTGGGCTCCAGGAGGTGAAGGAGTCCATGACTCCTGATGATGCTAGACTCCTGTCATCATTCCATCTTCTCGAAACCATTGGCAAGAGCAGTAAGAGAGTTTTCACGTTGGTAGACAACTTGAGTTACTCGTCAATGAAACGGATCATTACAGAGAGATCACTCGCAAACGTCCCGCACAACAATCCCTACGTCTTCGCTGCGTCCAGTGTGGACCACTTGCGAGGCCATATCGTGATGGCTGAGCTTAGGTAGGTACCAATGTTTCTGATTGTATTTTCGTTATTATCACTTTGACGTTCCGTTACTAATTATACTTATTACACGAGAGGCAAAACCCTGTTAACTTCATTGTTCGAATAGAAGGAAGTGCGAGAATAGCCCCACTGCCCTATTCTCGTTCAACTCGTCTCTCGTGTAATAAGGGGGCGGAGAAGTAGATTGAACACCTCGACTACAGTCACCACACTCTTCTGTTATTTACATTCCTCAATGACTACAATGTAAAATACCTGATTGGAATGTTTTGTTTTAAGCGAACGATACAACCTGAAAGTGACTACTACACTTTTAAGAAAACATGCAGCCACTGTCGCCCAGACATTTCAACTCCCAGAGGAAGGCGTTCAAAAGTTGGCACTCACCTATCCCACGGAATGGACGTGCACTTTAAATCATACCGTATGACTGATCGGCTCTCGGAAGTGACCAGTACTAACAGGCTCCTTCATACAATTTCAGGAATTGGTAATATCTGATTTTAATTATTTCTACTTAGTCGCACGGGAAGATGTTACCAATTATATTGGAAACGAAGTAACAGCCCGTTTGAAGGGTGATAATATCCAGGCACCAGTTCCCCTTCGTGCCACAGTACACACTGCAGAAATGGCATATCCACTGCTTTCCAAGTTAAATGAAATCCAGCATCCAGTATGTCCTATTTGGTATACTTATTGTCGCCAATAACTCGTAGATTCTGCCATATCACACTACTCCTATTTATGAAGTCTGAAAACGAGCACCCGGAGCACCGAGGTTAAGGTAGCGAACGGCGTGGAATAAAAATGGTACGCTGATGTAATTTTTGAATGATTTCAGTTCCTACGACTGGAACGGAGCAGCAGGTGGAGAAAACGCCCAGAAAACAACGCGATGATGACGACGACTCCTTCCTGTGTCCGGGTAAGGCACGCTAAGTAATTACATTGAACATGAAGTAGTGGCCCAATTAAAGGGTGAGAATATCCAAGCACCACTTCCCCTTCGTGTCGCACTAGGCCCTGGCCCTTCTAGGGCTGTAGAGCCAAACAGTTTTTTTTTTTTTTTTTTAAATGTTATGAACAGCATGGAATGGTATACTACTAATGTTTTTCTTTCACAACTTTTCAGTCCCTACGACCGGAACTCACCGCCAGGTGGAGTCAACACCACCAAAACAACGTGATGACGACGAATACTACCCTTCCTCGTCCAGCTCAGGTTAGACAGTATTTAAATTTGGTTCTTAATTAACACTGAAAACGTTCATCCTCTTGTTAGCTTGACCGTGGGTTAAATCCACTTTAATTTCATACTCTGTCTTAGAGTCAGCAGTGGCAAGTGACATTATTAACCTTACGAACGGCTAATCAGAGGATGGCCGTTTTCGCCAAGGCCGGAGACGAGTTGGCCGAATCCATTACATTCATGCTGTAGCTGGAAACTATTGCTTAGGCCGGGATTCGAACACAGACCAGTCAGGTCACAAGTAGTCGGACGCCTTCAACATTGGGACACCGGAAGGCATTTGTGAAGTGTAAAACAAGACAACACGATGGAGGAACCACTGTTTGCCCGTTTATTTCAATTTCAAGGCAAAAATTATCTCTTACCTTATTCTTATTATCTTTGAGGTTACTATACACTCTACTGCTGGCTATTAATTTTTACTTTCATGCTAGCCAATATGGCAAGAAAGTATTGGATTCGTGCGGGGCATTTTCAGAGAATCATCAAATTCAACTTCTTCCGTCTCAAACACCACTGAAGCTACTGAATTCCATGGAGCTACATTCCTTTCCTCCAAATTAAATGTAAATCTCTAAGTAGCCTTAATACTTGTCACTACCGCAAAAACTATGTTTTAATCGTATTATTTACCCATTATTCGAATAATTCCACTGTCGCTTTCCTCATATTTATTTCAGATGACCAGCCGGAAATGTCCAAAATTTGCACACAAAAAAGGAAAATGTGGAGTCCCGCCTCTGCAACTAGCACAAACACCTACTTCCGCGATAATATCATCAATAACCGAAGGCCGAAAGCTTCAGAACTAAGGGCGTTCTTGAGGGTACATGGCTCGCCTATCAATAAACGGACAGAGGGGTCTGTGAAGCTCTATTTGGTGCGCCAGATTTCCGTAAAGGAAACAAGATCCTTGGGATAAATTGAGGTATGGTAAGTCGCCAACTGACCATTCGCATGAGAAAGAAGCAAACGCGATTGATAGGTACCTAGTTAAAAAATAATAATCACAACACTACTATGTATATATATATATATATATGTAGTGATTTGACGATCGAGTAATTTTGGACAGAGCTGTGAAGCAGATAGTCCACTTAGGGCCGTTCTCATAGACGCGAACCAGGATCAGCCCTATCCCGTAACACGGGAGGATTTGATCCGGGTTCAAAGTTGACTCGCGAACATGCTGAGTTACCATGTATTCTGATAGTTAATCCGCGATCACACTGACTCGCCAAATTTGGGGAGTCAGTGTGATCGCTGTCTACAGCTACCACTCGTACCCCAATACATGGTAACTCAACATGTTCGCGAGTCAACTTTGAAACCGGATCAAATCCTCCCGTGTTACGGGATAGGGCTCAGGAGTTAAGTTGACTCGCGACTATTAGAACGGCCCTTAGGCGGACTGAGCCGCCCCACGGTCTTACCCAGATAATTGCTAGCTTAGCATAGAGAAGAAAGCAAAGTAGTTTTGCGCGACTCGCCTCGCCGCGGTCTTGCCCAGGTGAGGACAAGTGAGATTTTAAATCTCGCCCGGGCAATGCCGTAATGGAATGGCTTAGCATAGAGGAGACGGCAAGGTAGTTTTGGAACCCCGTGCCCCACGGCCTCACCTCCACGCACTGGGCGTTCCAAAACTACTTTGCCTTCTTCTCTATGCTGAGCTAGCACTTGTCCTCGCCTGGGCAAGACCGCGGCGCGGCGCGCCTAGGTGGACTATATGCTAAAAAATCACTTGATGAGAAAATTGCCTTAGGCCAGTATCTCACTATCAAAGATTCCATAAAAGTTTGATGAAAATATTTTCTTTTATAAAATATTTGACAGTGTGATTTGTCATCAAAGATTTTCATCAAATATTTTATAAAATATAAGCGCTTGTGTTTATCTTTTATAAAAGATTAAAATGGCGGCCACCAAATGGTCAATAGAAAAGGTTAAAAAACTAATCCATGAATACGAGCAAAGGGAGTCATTATGGAACGCAACACACGTCGAGTACAAAAATAGAAATAAGCGACAGATAGACATGAAAGAAATTTCAGAAACCCTCAACATCGCGGATGATGAGGTGAAAAGAAAAATCAATGGCTTGCGAAGCCAATATCTTGCCGAGAAATTGAAGGTAAGAAAAGACTATATGTGCTTCAATTGTCACCCAATAGGTACCCAATTACTGTAAATTTGTATAAGTAGGTAAGGACCTGAATTTATGACATAAATAATGCCATCGAAAGTCCATACCTAGGTACGTAGGTACCTACCTACCTATTATTCTCATAGAAATTGTCCAACCTAACTACCTACCTACCTGTAATGTTGTCCTAAATGTGGCACAGTGGCGCGGTCGCTTTGTAAAAGCTCATACGTACGTAAGTATATAAACAACGATGACGCATGTCTTTTGATTGCAGATAATCAACTCACAGAAGAGTGGGGCGGAGGGGGACAGTGTCTATCACCCTACAGTCTACTGGTACCCTATGCTCAATTTCCTCAACAGTTCGACGACCCCCGACACATCGGAGACGAATATAGACGATTGGAATGAGAGCTCGCATCAGGAGACGCCGGAGCGCCCACAGAAAAAAAGAAAAAACATGACAACTGACAAAAACTATGACACTGTTTTGAGTGGTGCGTCGGAGGCGCTGGGAGCGATTACAAATGCTATCAAAGCTGACACTCCTTACGACACTTTCGGGAAATTTGTGGCCGATGAGCTGAAAAACGCTGCGAAAGTGGATAAAGGAGCGGCAGAGAGGGCCAAAAGAAGAATTAATAAAGTAATATTAGACGTAATGGATGAAGTAGCATCGTATGAGTATCAGTCCCTGTCTCAGGACTGACAGAACACTTCACTGGATAGGTACATACTGAAATTAAAGTTACTATTAGTTGCAATACAAATTTTATTTCGTATTTTCCACCAGGTGATAGAACCACAATTCACAGACGACTGTCTTGCCAAGCCACTCTGCCTGGTCCATTGTAATAGTTTTTAAAGGTTTCTCGGACCTCACGACCTTGACGAGACACTCCGAGTTGGGTTTGGGGGTTCACTCCAACCATCTCTTGCAGTTCTTCGTCGCAGCGCAGTTCGAAGAATGCAGAGTTGTTGGTTTCTTGCGATGTTGCTTCATGCCTCGTGTACAAGTGCTGTCTTCTCGAAATCAGCATATTGTGCAATGTGCATGCTGCTAACGTTATCTGAGTAACCTTTTCCGGGGATAGGTTTATAGTAGTGAGAAAAATCCTGAAGCGTGTTGCCAATATTCCAAAGCTACTTTCAACCATGCGTCTGGCACGCGAGAGTCTGTAATTGAAAACTCTTTCTTCCTTGGTAATGTTCTTAAGTGGATATGGTTTCATTACTCTGTAACTCAGCGGAAAAGCATCATCTGCTAGTACTACATAAGGGTTTCGCACACTCGACTTCGATAAAACTGCGTCATCCGGGATCGCTAGTAAAGACGTGTCAGTGAGACATCTTTTTAAGTGACTTTTGGCGAAGACGCCACTATCACCTACTCGACCATTCGTACCCGCGTCAACGTAGAGAAATCTATAGTCTGCCCCTGCAAGGGCAAAGAGAACAATACTGTTGAAATTCTTGTAGTTGAAATAATGCGAACCAGCACTTGGTGGACAAGCAATGCGGATGTGCTTCCCATCCATAGCTCCAATCGTATTTACTGAATTCCATCTGTCTTCAAATTCTTTCGCTATTTTCAGCCACTCGTCACTCGTGGATGGTATCTGAAACAGCATTTCACCTGTGAAATGAGGGTCGTTTTAGGTAAATGTTAGAGTAAACGTCAGTGTAATCTAAAGCACTTATAAGTGCGGGAGGTAGGTATTACCTATACATGCGTTACCTGCCTATCGTTTTGTACAGGCCTCATGTGGAAGTTTAAAAGGTGTAACAAACACCAACCTTCAAGTAATCTTCTTTCAGTGTGCGATAAATTGCTCGACATGTTTCAGGAACTATGTAGGATAGAGTGTTTTCTGGTATTCTTGTAAGGAACTGCAAGCTAGAGTAGCTTTCCCCCGTAGCCAGGAACCGTAGTGTAGCAGACAGACGTTCCTCAACACTTATGGGTTCCCTCAAATGAGTCCTTTGCCTGCCAATAATTGGGGCAACTTTCGAAGCAATCACGAGGAACGTTTCTTTGTCCATTCTCATGTACGTTAAATAAGCACCTCTGTCCTCATCGTCCAACTCCCGCAATAGCATAGCATGAGGACCTCTTGTTCTCCGTCTTTCTATCCATGGTCTTACCCAAACAGACCTCCTTTGTCGTTGTCGGCTCTGTTTTCTTTTAATGATAAGTGAAAGAGCAACTATAGACAATCCTGCCGCACACAACACCAAATTGTTGTTCATGACTTCTGATTCACTAAATAACAAAGCCAAAACAAAGCTACACAAAAAAACCTGGCTAGTGTAAACAAAAAACAAAACAAGAAGAACCATAAAATTTTTCTTTGACAGTGTGATGTAGCGTCAAAGATTTCTTTGATGAAAAATAATTCAAGATGGCGTCATCAAATATTGGATGAAAAACTTTGATGAAATCTTTGATAGTGAGATACTGGCCTTACTGTCTGCTGTAGAACTTTTCTCTTGGAATTGAAAGGAATAGGGAAACCGTAACCAGTTCTCTCCACCCCCGACTTACGCAGTTTTATTATATTTCAGAATGAAGAAATTGAAGGTAACCAAGATACCAGTAGGTACCGAGGAAATTTCTCCATTTGTTTGTTTGCTTCGTCCCAGAGGGTCTCGGCACTGATCACTATTAGTTTTTGTAATAATTGTCTTGTTTTTGTAATCCTGTAATCTGTGTAGGTAATCTTCGGTTACTTGAACTTAACAAGTAATCCTCACTTGTTCTTGGTATATCTAGCTACTGAAAGATTGTAAGACCTAATTGTCGATTAAGGTAGTTAAGCACATTTGACATGACTATAGGTGATGGATTGTAAAACCATCGTTTCCTATGGCTCATATTTTCAAATTCAGCGATGGTTATGTCATCGTACTCTAAAGGAGGTAGTCCACTTAGGCGCGCGGCGCCGCGCAGCAATTTTCGATAGCATGGAGTGGATACGGAGCTGGTCCTCGCCTCCGTTTCTCATACGCCCTTACTGCAACCTGCCTCCTCTCCATGCTATAGAAGACGGCTGCGCGGCGCGGCGCGCCTAGGTGGACGATCTACTTAAAGTTAGCAAGGCGGCGACGCAGTGTTTCACGTCTCGCACTGATTTGCTTTTTCTTTAACTGATGGAATCATGTTACCAGTGCTGCATCATTTTCAGTCATTTCGTTGATCTCGCGTTTTTTTTTTTTTTTAAACTCTAAGGGCCGTTCTCACAGTCGCGAGTCAACTTAACTCCTGAACCAAGATCGGCCCTATCACGAAAGACGGGAGGATTTGATCCGGGTTCAAAGTTGATTCGCGAACATGCTGAGTTACCATGTATTGGGGTGGCAATTGTCATGAAATGAGGCGATCAAACTGACTCGCCAAATTTGGGGAGTTTTTTTTCTCGTTTTTTTTTTACTAGCCGAGAAACTATCCCTGTCGGCGAACTGTCCGGGCACCGCCTGAACCCGGTGCAAAGGAAAGCGTTAATCAGCATTACGGGGGCTATGAGTAGCACCCCTACTGCTGCCCTGGAGGCTTTGACGGGGCATCCTCCCCTCGATGCCTACGTAAAGGCGGAAGCCAGGAAGGGCATCCGTCGACTGCAGGTAAATAACTCATGGAGACCGATCCAATATGGGAAGAGTCACACCATGTATCAAGGCCTTCTGCCTGATGGGCGCGGCTTCATTGTGAAGTCTGATGAGATGGCCAAGAAACTCATAGAAGTCGATGAGGTTGGGTTTGAAATACCGGAGAGGGGTCAGTTCAAACCTAGCACCAGGGGGCTTGAAATAAAAATTACTAATATCTGAAGAAATTATTGCCACCTGGGAAAATGATGAAACTTGTGACTTAGTGGTGAAAACGAACAACTGAGGGAGATGTGTGCTTCTAGGCAAGATATTCAGCTTTTTAGCCAACCAATATGTAGTACAAGACAAGAAATTGTTCAAGTGTTGAGTATGATTTAGTAGTTTCAAGTGATGTGAAGCATAAAATTCTGACCTATTTCTGAAGGTAAGTAAAGTTGTTACGAGGAAAATACTGCTGAATTCGAACTCTTATTGTACTAGTGTGGGATGGCTTATGCTGCAGCTAATTGCCTAAAAAATCATGTCATTGTGATGATGACTCAAACCAACAAAAGTCGGGTTTCTTTTGATGTAATGATATTTTGTCGGGTCAGGAGGCTAGTCCGCAGCACCGGCAGCTCATTCGTAAGTGAAGGGGGATTATGCTTTATCGTAGACTATCAGACTCGCTACAGCGACGTCAGAAAGGTCGATATCACTTCTGCGATCATGTGTGACAGCAGTCTCTCTGCTCTAGACTGTTGGCCTTGATCGCAAAATGGTGGAAGATCGAATACATTTTGGGACGGGTCTCTAATGCGGACAAGAATCTGGGAACTATCTAGAATACATTTATGGCTCCAACAACAACAACAGAGGCGGAGACACGTTGGCACGGGTCTATATTGTGGACAAGAATCTGGCAACGATTTATAACAATTCGGTAATGAGTTATGATAATCTTTTGGACTTTACTGTGGAAAAAAAAATGATTAATATCTGAAGAAAATATTGCCACCTGGGAAAATTATGAAACTTGTGACTAAATGGTGAAAACGAACAAGAACACCACTGGTATCGCCGTTATCACACTGGTAAAAATATGTTTATTTGTCTCCCTGCCCACCGATATTCACTAAATTTCGGCTAACAGCACCATTTTTGTTCAACCATCACTCCCTCAAAATTGAGTTCCAAGTTTTCCGTAAAACCGCAGTTATTGCGAAAAAACACAGAGCGAGCAAAACACGACTATGCATTACCGCGACCGTTCATTGCATAAAATGTTACTTACAGTTGGTGTTCAATTTGCGAATTAGGAGTTCATGGGTCGGCTCACTGGGAAACAACCGGCGACGATATGTGAGCCGGTAACCGATGAACTCACCATTCACAGATCTCTGTGAAGGGGGAGTCCACTCGAGTTGATCCGAACTGGCGCTCCGGGTACTGATACTAGTCACAACGACAACTCCAACAGGAGCTGAAACCTATCACATAAGTTAGTTTTACTTCGGTTATTCTGGTATACTGTGGCTATGATTGGAGTCTAACATATTAAGTGTGGCAAGAGCTATAGTTATATGGATTGGAGCTTTTACGCACACAAAAAGCTTCAGCTAGATGCTTTGTACATAGTTAATATAAGTTAGCCATCTAATTATTTAGATAGTCAGGAATAAGCATTGTGTCACAGCTCCAATTGGAGTGAACTATATTTTCCTCACCTTGAAAACTAGCCATATCCAGGATAAGTTGCCTTGTTAGTCCTCTAGGTTACACCCAAGAGAGATCCTGAGAGGTGACACCTCAAAAAGAAACGAAGGGAAAAGCTTAAGCTACTCGGTTAATGGTAATGCGAAAACGACGCAGGTCCTCTCTAAACCATCTACAGTACAAGTACGTCGATCAATGCTCCTACAGTTCCAGTGTCTGATTCACCGAACTGCTGCTGTGACAGTGACAGGTGACAGTTATTGGGGAATTTGTTGCACAATGGCAGTACAAGGGACAGGAAAGAGACAAAGACCGAAATGAGTGGGACACAGGATGTGAGGAAGGAGATAAGAAGCCACTGCGACTGGTGCGGTAAGAAGCGCCATGTCAGTACCAGGCAGAGCCTTTACCGAAGTGTGGACCATGACTCACGTGCCAATACTTAACGGTGACAACAGAATATTTCGTTATTTACTTTACATTATCAGCGCATTGGAAAGGAAAGACTTTCAGAGCCGGAGCCGAACCTCCTACCATGGTGAACCCATATAAATTCACTTTGCAAAAAGCTCTCTGGAGCAGTATTTTTGATTCGGACCCTCTCAAGGGTTTTAAATATCAATGTAACCTACCAAACCGTACTACATAGCTTTGATTTTTTTGGAAGTAGGATTTGAAATTGTGGCAGTGTTCGATATTGACGGCTTTACAAATGATAAGGTACTACCTACCTATTTATTGGTCGCATGTTATATATTTTTCATCTATGATTCAAGACAAATTTTATACTTACATTGGGGAAACTCATTGGGGAAACTCAGTATTTATTAGTCATTCACATTTCGCATATGCTCTACCCAACATAAAAATAATCTCATTTACAATAATTTATAGCTCTGTTGTTTATTTATACCTCAGTTATAAAGTGCAAAACTTGATAAACAAGATGGGTTGACAGTTGGTTCTCACTTCTCTGGTGAGTCGTTACCTGTGTGGAAGAGTTCTTTGGTAACGAAAGTTAGTACCTAGGACCTGTCAAGTCTGTTACAAAAGTTCAAACTAGTTTTTTAGAAAATCTGCTACCCTTAAAATGGTATACTATGCAGTGTTTTAGTTTAGGCTCAGATACGGCATAGTATGTTGGGGTGTTTCTTCAGAGGTGGACCGAGTTTTCAAATCTAAAAACGGGCCATCAGGGCATTGGTGGGGGTTTGGGATCAGCAAGTGTCATATCAACCATGGCGTAGGGACGTGACGACCCCATCGCCCGGCATTCTATGTCGCAAGCAGTCATGACCGAGTCCTGGCGGGATAACCGGCAACACTGGGGAGCCTGAGGAAATGCAGGCTCGCGGCGTGGCAGACCATCAGCCGTCCTTCGCCAGTAGAGGACACCACCGTGGGAGCGGGCGCTGCGAGGGAGACCACCGCCCGCTGTCGTTGGGCCAATCACCCGCACAGCGTATAGCTGATTCATAGCACAAACGGAAAGCCTCGGACTGGGTCCGAGGTGATCCCCCAACGCTGCGCTAGCGGCATAATGGGGCAGAAAAAGAAGAAGAAGAAGAAGAGTGTCATATCAACCCATCTTTCAGGAACTCGATATCCTCCCTCTCCCCTCGATGTTCATTCTCGAAATGGTAGCGGCTGCACATCCACAGTCAGGTTAAAGACATTCATGATGATGCGACAAGGAGTAGGGGAAACATTTTTCAGGAGCGGTGCTGGTTGGCCTTTTCAAAAATAAGTAAATAGCAAATGAGAATTTTGCATTTTGTGGGCAGCAGCTGATGAAAAAAGATCTCTCCCATTTTACTTCCTTGGAGGAAACACACTCCCAGGAATATGTTCCAGCCTACGCAGAGACAATTTCCAAGTTGAGAGAATCCTGAGAGGGGAAGCTCCGACCGTCACTGGCCTTTACTATGGCCATTGAAGGTGTTTACGGAAAACCTGACGTAGGTGAGAGGAGAGGACGGAAATGGATTTGTGAAAGGAACGACGAAGCCTATGACAAAGGTGCCTTCCAGGCTATCGACCTAACTTCCGAGGAAAACGTCTACACCGTACAAGCTGAAGTTGAGAGAATCCTGAGAGGGGAAGCTCCGACCGTCACTGGCCTTTACTCTGGCCATTGAAGGGTGGATTTGCAACAAAAAAAAAAAACATTACGACATTAAATGCGATGGGGATTGGGGAGGACAATACCGCCTCTAATCAGCATCCTGAAGAAGTCACTGCAACTTGTCTACTTAACGCTGATAACAAAATATTGCATTATTTCTTTACGTTCTTAGCGTAGCAGCAAGAAACCGAGATAGTGGAATTTATTGACCAATACCATACAAGCGACTGGAAAGGCACAGAAGAAGCTGAACAATCAACGATTGAAGGGTGGCTTGCTTGGTTTTCAGCAGCCAAAGTCACACAAAAATATCGAAAAGAAATGGTTGGTGATTAAGGGGAGCACCGCCGCTACTGCATACCGAAGTGTCCGAACCAAAAAGAAGCCACTACGAGAATTCCTTCTGTCCCTGAAGACCGGACGTGGCCATGTGTGGCTGCCTTTGGCTCAGCTAGCACCACTTCTCTTGCGCCGCGAGCCCCTATTGGTCTCGGGACATAAAAATAACCTTAGAGATAATTTATACATTTTTTAATACCTATATTATTCAGTTTTAAAGTGCATAATGCGATAAATGAGTTGGGCGGTCAATTGATTCTCTAGTGGTCGGTCTGCATTACTCATGCGTTTCTTCCTGTGCTGGAGTCCAGTCTTAACACCATCCTGTGTGAAATTACGGTACGACTAGCCAAGCAGCTGTTGAAAAAGGTAGTCGGCCATACCCCGACGTTTTTTGAAGAATATTGCACTGTATGCTTGCTTACGGTATCAGCCACTCTGGACGAACATAAGCACATTGTGGAACTTTATGCCCCTGACTAGGCTATTCACAGACAGTGCAATACGTGAATATAGGAGCCTGCGGCCTGAACTCAACTTGTTGACTGACAGTCAATGACTGTCTGTGCCCTTCATTTCTTGTAACTATAAGTGGAAATTTTTATTATTGGTATACCTACACAGATATTTAATATATTTGTATAATATGAATATCACGGAGGCGATTATGACTACAATGACGGGGATGATTTCAGTGTTTCGGTCTCGGCGAAGTTTCCATTCATCTCACCCAGTCCACAAAGGGCGTTACAACGACTACAACGCCTGTGCTGTTGCTCTAGACAGCGAAATGGTGGAAAACAACAGAGGGAAACAGAGAAACGTGTCTTTATTGTGGACAAGAATCTGGGAACCATCTCCAACAAATCTGTGGCTCCAATACCGTCCATCGTGGACAATCGCACTCTCTACAGCGGCGTGGCGTCAGAAAGGACGATTTGACTTTCGTGGAGAACTTCTACACCGCGCAAGCTGAAGTTCAGAGAATCCTGAGCGGGGAAGCTCAGACCGGTCATTGGCTTTTACTCTGACCCTTGAAGGATGGATATTACCACAAACACATCACGAAAATAAAGGGTCCGACAATGGTCGCACTTGACTTTCTCGCAATTTTTACGCCAGCGGTATCGAAAATTTTGATTTTTTTTTTACGTAATTTATTTTTTTTGGACCAAAATTTTAACTTTTTCTAAAAAATATTTTGCCATACACTGGACAATAAATTTAGGCACCTACACACCGGATTTCAAACATATCCGTCAAATGGTGAAGTGTCGTTCGACGCGCAAAGTGCGTGTTTTCTATTTTCCATGTCACGGCCTTAATTTTCAAGTAATTGAAAATCTATTGAAAATGACCTTGAAGCATCTATCTGAGACCACTTTCACCAATTTTCAAGGAAATCTGTCGATTAGGGTTGTTGCAAATCCGTCTTAACCAATCAAAAACGTGATTTCCATTTTTGGAAAATTTTCCTACGATAATGCCAATATTGGCCATAATTATTATGTTGGATAAAATTCGTTCGGTAAATCATCAAAGTAGGTTAAAGTACACCTCCCTACCAATTTTTATTGAAATCGATCGAATAGTGCTACCGGAGTGACGACCAACGCGTTTGGGCCAAAACTGGGCCAAGTTATTGGCCCACCTCCAAATGATTGTAAAAGACCCAAAAGCATCTATTCAAAAACACTTTCGCAAATTTTTAAGGTTCCAACTTGATATACGTAGCTTCCAGCCCTTCTTAACTGTCAAAAAACACGATTTTTTGCCTTTTTTTGACCATAGCAGGCGCAATTTTTGAGTTATCAAAATTTGTCAAAAAACGGGTCCAGATATTTACATTAGGTACCTACATACCGAATTTGAGCAAAATCGGACGAACGGTGTGACGTCCAGTTGCGCGACAGAGTGACGTACGTACGTACGTACGTACGTACGTCGGACGGACATTTTTTAAAAACCACTTTTTTGGACTCGGGGGACCTCCA